>CM053625.1:303566590-303591588 GCA_028646595.1 Phalanger gymnotis
AAAAAAAAGAAAAGGGCATTCCTATAAACTCCCTATATATCTCCACTCATCATCCTTGTAACTTTTCAGACCAAGTGTCACCTTCCTATTTATGACTTCCTGTATATGTCACTTCCCCTATTAGAATATAAGTTTTTTGAAGGCATGAACTGTTTCATTTTTGTCTTTTATTACCTGCATCTAGGGTAGTGCTTGCCACGTAATTTAATAATGTTGCATGAAATGGATTGAATTAACTCATCCTTAGTCATACAACTACTAACTAACAGAACCAGGACTCGAATCCAGGTCTGTTGACTTCAGATCTACTGTTCTTCTCTCTTTGACACCATGATGTCTCCTTAGAAGTAAATGGCCCAAGTTGCTACATGATCTCCCAGTGGGAAACCCTGATGATAACACAGGAGTAGCAGAGAAGCTAGTGATTCTGCTATAGTTTAATTCTATATTTAACACTGATATGTATAATTTCTGACTTCTTTGACAAAGACCTGGGTGTTTCAGGAGGCTGGTGCTTTTTCAATGTCTGTGAATCAAACAAATGCTCCCAGTTGTCACATTCAGATGTGTGCAGAATGGGTTGGATTTGATGTTCTTTGCAATGCGCAGTTTGTCAGAGTGAATCTGGCCTTGATAGGAGTATACACATCCTCGTTCTCTGGGCTTGGTCTGCAAAATCCCCACTAGGGTCAGAGCTTTTAATGGTGGAAACCATCTTGTCTAACCCAGTCATTTTATAGCTGAGGAAATTTAGAGGAAGACAAGGTAAGTGACTTGTTGAGGGTCACATGGGTAATAAACGTCAGAGGCAGGATTTAAATCAGATATTCCTGACCCCAAGGCCAACTTTCTAGTTACTATGCCATCTATGTGCCTGTAAGAGTGAGAAAATCCTTGCTTTCAAGGAGGTTGTGTTCTATTTATGGGAAGCAACTTGTACACAGATAAAGGGCTATGAAATATATACAGAGCAAATGCAAAAACAAATCAAGATATGTGACTGGTAAGGGTCTGACAACTAGTGAGATCAGGATAGACCTTGTGTTGGAGGCAGCTCCTTCGACTGAGCCTTGAAGACAGCTAGGAAAACAATTAATAGGGCTTGACCGGGAGAATTCTCCCAGGGAAAGAAGTCTGAGAGACTGAATAGAATGTCCTCCCTTGATGGGTCAGGCCACTCCAGCCAGAGAATTGAGACAGTAATTTGAGCAGCTTTCCAAAGTTGGGGGTGGAGAGGTTAGTATGGAGTAATATGGAGGAATATAGAAAAAATATGATCATAGAGTTTCAGATTTGGAAGGGATTTCAGTGATCGCCTGGTCCAATCCATAACTGAATGAGAATTTTCCCTCAGAATGCCTAACAAGTGGCCAGTCAGTCTCTGCTTGAAAAATTCCAATGTGTGACAACTTACTACCTCCTGAGGCAGCCCATCCCACTTTGAGAAAGTTTTAGGAGTTAGAGAGTTTGTCCATATATCAAGCCTAAATCTGCCTTTGAAACTAGACCTACTCTCTCAGGCCAAGGGGAACAAATCTAATCCCTCTTCTATGAATCACAAACATATTATGGAATTTCAAAGTTGGTAGGAAACAAAGAGGTCATTAAGTCCAGCTGAGTCCTGAACAAGAAACCTCCGCAGATTCCAGTTCCTGAAATACTTGACAGCAGTCCCTCTCACCATAAATTCAGGCTAAACATTGTCAGTGCCTTCAACTGATTCTCATCCCTTCACCAAACTATCTGCTTTCCTTTGAATATGTTCCATTTGGCCAATGTCTTTTTTCAAACGTGGAACCCAGAAATGAACATAGTACTCTAGATAAAATTTGATAAGATCAGCAAACATTAAGACTCTTCTCTCCTAAGCAGCTCTTCTAATATGACTCTTGGTTTTGGAAAGCACCAGTGGGTCCTGTTAAGGGATAGGTAGCAGTCAATAAACAATGAAGTCTGCCAGACTTATGTAGCACGAGCATCGACTTACAACTCTTTCTTTCTAGGAAGGGACTGGTTTACTCACACCACCCAGCACTCAACAAGGCCAGGTTGGGTGGTTTCCCAAAGGGGTGGCCATATTGCCTCACTTTCATGGTCTCTGGAATAACTGTGGTATAGGGGAAGCCATACATCTATAGATAGCTTTATGTATACTATGCATAACTACAGTTCCTGAGCCCCCACTGGTGTGTTTCCCATTTTAAAAAAATCAGCCAAGATAACATCATTAACTCTTTACTGAAAAAATTGAGGCCAGAGTAAGAACTCTTTCTTATCTGCTTTTCTTCCTTTTAAATCCCTTGACACCAACCACATCTCCTTTTCCCCAAGTTTCTGACACTGATACTCCTTGCAGAGGCCAACCTCTTTACATATGCCCTTGATCATCTTTTCCAGCTATTTCTCTATATCTAGTTTTTGTCTTTCTTTCTTTCCCTGGCAGTTAGGACACAAAATAAGTGCTTAATAAATGCATATTGACTAATAGACTTATTCCTCCCTTTCTTAACTAAAAACTTAGAAAAAGTTGTCCATATTCTCTGTATCCACTTTCTCTTTTCTCATTCCTAACTCACTCTTTTTCAATTTGGCTTCTAACACCATTCCTTGACTGAAACTGTACTCTCTAATGTTACCAATGATCTCTTAATTGCCACATCCGATAGTATCTTTTTAGTCTTCATCCTTCTTGACCTATCAATATCATCTGATGCTTTTAATCATCCTCTTCTCCGGGAGTCTCTGTCCTCTCTGGGCTTTCATGACACTACTCTCTCTTGGCCTTCTTCCTGCCTGTCTAACTGCTCCTTCTCACCCTCCTTTGCTGATTCATCACCCATATCACATCTCCTAATTGCCTCATCTTAGACTCCCTTTTTTTCTACACACTCTTGGTGACTTTATCAGCTTCAGTGAGTTTTATTATAATCTCTGTTGATAACTTACAGATCTACATATCCAGGCCCAGTCACTCCCCTGCACTTCTGTTCCAATGATCTACTAGACATTTTAACCTGGAAGTCTCAAAGACATCTCAAACTCAACATATCCAAAACATAATTCATTCTCTTCCCCATGTCCCCCCAACTCACCCCTCTCAGATACTTTCTTATTTCTTACAAAGGCACTGCCATTCTCCCAGTCTCCTAGGTTTGTAAGCTTGGTGTTACTCAGGACCCCTCACTTTCCCTTACTCCACATATTTAATTAGTTGTTGAATTTTGTTGTTTCTATCTCTACAACATCTCTTGTATCTGACCCCTTCTCTCTACTCACACTGCTACCACCTTAGTTCAAGCTCTCATCACCTCTAGCCTGGATTATGGTCCCATAAATGATCTCCCTTATATATACTCCATTTTCAGCTCTGTGCCTGTGTACTGGCTGTCCCCCATCTCTGGGATGTACTTTCTCCTCACTCCCACCTCATAGAATCTTTCTCTATCACCTTTTATGTGAAACTTTTCCTGATTACCTCAACTGCTCAACCTCAACCTCCCTAAACTACCTCTGTCTGCATAGGGAATCATGACCTTACCTGTGGATGCTCTGCCCAAAGGGATATACATTTTGATCACTAAAACCTGGCAAGATATCTTGGAGTTTATGAGCTAGTTTTCTTTTGAAGGACACGCCTTAAACTAAAATCAATCTGGCTTTCATTGATTGGCCAACAATAGGTCCCAACCCAAGCCTCACTTGGTCATTGTTTGGCCTCTGATGGTTCAGAGTAAGTGTAAATAGAAATTGTTTCTGTTTTGGACAGAAAACCTGAGGGTCCTTTCCTCCCAAGTTGATTTTGTGTTTTTTGTGTTCTTTTTTTTTGACTAGGTGAAAAAGACTGTTCTTTGCCTCATTTCTTACCTAGCCTTATTCTTATACTGAATGGGTATTGTATTAGACAAACTGAGACCTGGCAAAGACTTAGTTTAAAAAGGCCAAGGTCTTCCACTGCATCTGAGGCCATCTCCAGTCATCTTGACCTATTAATTGCCATTGGTCCCAGATGGCTCCAGAGGAGACAGTGAGGCTGGTGACTTTGCACAGCCCTCCCTCATTTATATCCAATTCACTTGCAAGTCATGACTTCCTGATGTCATGGTACTCTTTGAGAATGAAGGATAAATGACAAGGAGCAAATAATGAATGGCCTTGTATTTAACCACTGTGGACATGTTTTAATTCATTCACTTTATATTTGTGCAGTATATTTTATACACACACACACACACACACACATACTTGTTACTTTTTCTATTACAGTGTGTGCTCCTAAAGAGTAGGGCCTATCTTATTCATTGTACTTGTGTCTTCAGAGTCTAGCAAGGTGCCTGATACATAGTAGGTGCTTAAGAATAATCACAATAAAACCACCCAGCCATAAACCTGAGTCATGTTCTGGCAATAGTACACTTGGTGTCTGTGGGAAAGAGTAGGCACAAACTTATAGAAATCCAACAGAGAGGGATATGAATAGGGAAATCCATGGGCCTGAAGCAACTTACTATTCTATTTTGCAGTCCCAAATCTCTTCAGGGAATAGTCTGTATCAGACTTTTTGTTGGTAGCTACTCTTGGCCTGTTGAAGCAGTGTTAAGCTTTTATTTGTTTATTTTTGTGAAAGTAGAGACTCTAAGCCTGAGATCTGCAAATCTACTCATGTCTGCCCTCTCTGCAGTGTGAGTTCTCTCAAAAGACTAATTTTCAGAATTTAGGAATCCACAGATCTATCTAAGTCATATTGCTGGACTGTGAAAGGTGTCTTCCTCTCAGATAGGAGGTAATAATAAAGTTCAAGGCAGATAAACCTTGGAGAGGTTGCCACTTTTTAAGCTGAAGGTGGTAGTAAAGGGCCAGGCAAAACCATGTGTTTTTTTTTTCTTCTCTTATTCTAACTAGTTCTTCAAGAAACATCATCTTTCCTCCAATCAGCTCTCTCTCTTTTTTTTAACAGCAGAACTTTCCTCCAATCAGGTTAGCTCCCAGCCACAGCTTTGAAGCCTGCCTTCCCTTGCTCAACTGATCTTGGCTGGGCTCAGCTCAGAGTAACTTTTCTCTTCTTCCTTTTCCAGGCTGTTTATGCTTCTGGTTACTGACTCCATTCACCCACTGACTCCTTGTGAGAAGTCATTCACCTCTACCTTAGTGTAAGAAACCAAAATTCACATTTCTGTCAAATCTACCAAAGAAAGACAAAATACAATTGTGCCACAGTTACCAAGGAGTTCTAATAGCCAGAGTTTTCCAGTGATCACCTTCAAAGTCACACAACACTCATGTGAGCTACTTTCATTCATCTTTTCTTTCAGTAGGTCCTTTTTCTCTGAGGAACTGATTTTTTTCAGATCATTTTAGTACTTTGCAATGAGAAGCCACTTTCTCTTAGAGCTATTTTTGTTTCTGCCAAAATTCCAAGGGGCTGATTTTCTGTGTTTATCACACAAATTTCTTCTTTTCCTTCCTCTTTCAATAAATAAAAATGTCCAAATGATGAAGGGACACCCCTTTTGCTTACAACAGTTACTTTCTCAGAATATTAGCATCTTTCTAGAAATGCTGTGACCGAGCCGAGTTATGACTACAAAGGGAAGTGGTGTGTGTTGGCAAAATGATAGCTTATTGAGACCAACATCTGTGTGAGAAATAGCCTTCTTTGATGGTGCCAGCATACTCGTCACACCTCCTCCTTACTCAGCTCCATCAGCATCACTGAACCATCAATGAACCAGATGCCATCTTTACCATGGTCTCCTTGCCTTGTGTCTATTTGCTTTAGTTATAGGAAGCTCCCATCAGGAGCCTTGCCCCTAAGACTACCTTCCATTTGCATTGTATATAGCTTGTATGTACATAGTCATTCACATATTCCTTCTCCCCTCAAATCCTATTAGTCCATGAACTCTTTGAGGGCCAGGACCTTAGTTTTGCCTTGTTAGGGCTTAGCACGGTACCTGGGACATAGTGAATGCTTAATAAATACTCACGGGCTGACTGAGCCCTGGAGATGAGCTCTATATGCTCTACATGCCGAGCTCTATAGTGACCAGCACGAGTTTTATCCATTTCAATGAGTAGGGCACAAAAACTCCATTCCATTATTTATTCATATTTATATTATATTTCCATTATATACACAAAGAGGCTCAGTCATTCTTGGTCCAGGCACAGCAAATGAGAGACTTTGGTAATCCATTACAGATTCATTGAACTGTCTCTGGATATCCTAGGCATGGAGAAGAATCCAGCCACACTGTTGTGGAGAGCATAAATCCAAGAAATGTTGAGAAGGACGTGGTAAAAGAGAAATGGAGTTTCGAGGCTAAGGATCTGGGTTCAAATGCTGATTCTGTCATTTCACTAGCTGTCTGACTTTTGCCAAGTTCCCTTAGCCTCCTTGAATATTAGTTTGCTAATCTGTAAAATGGGGATATAATAACACTTGTAGTATCTACAGTTCGTGTGTGCGTGTGTGAGTGTGTGTGTGTGCGTGTGTGTGTGTGTGCGTGTGTGTGTGTGTGTGGACAGCACTTTAGAGACCTTAAAGCAGTACAGAAACATGGTGTCTTTTTAAATAGGGATCATTCTCACATAGGAACTAAATAACACACACCCCACTGATGTGATGGTCCACAGTCAGAGGGAGCCCTTAGGGTGCCTTTCCCTTGAGAGTGCCTTCCATTTGCCCTGGGTACATCTTACATGCTTGTGGTTATTTGCATATTGTTCTCACTTCTCTCTTCCATTGGATGTTCCCAAAGGAAACTTACACAATTATTTGCTCAAGTGGGATAATTCAAGTTTGGCATAATTCAGGAACCAAAGTCCCTTGTGTCTGAAATATATGGTTACCGTGTGTTGTGAGTCATAAAACACGGGTTCTATTTACAATTTATTTACAATTCTATATTGTATATACACGTACTATATATACTATGCAATCTATTCACAATTCTACTGGTTGCTTGGCTGTACGACTTTAGGAAAGTCACTGGAACCTCTGGGTCCCATTTTCCCCATCTGTAAAAATGGGAATAATACTGTCATTCCTTACCTTTTTACGTGTTGATTTGAGTCTCAAGAAGAAATACAGAAACAAACAAATAAAAAACCAAATCCAAAAACAGAGCTATCATGACCATTATTATTGCCTTTCCCTGATGTGACACTACATCAGGGTTTCCTTCACTCCCGCCTGTCCATACCCTTTCAGGGAGCTTGTGGGCCAGCAAGGGGATTTGTATTTGCATCTGCCAGGCTACACTTCGCCAAGAGGACCTGGCCTTTTTTCAGCTTCAAAGGAAATCCATTGAGAACATTAGAAATCCTTTTCCAGCTGAAATTCCAAGGACAAATGGTCCCTGCACATGTGTAACATGGCAGGGCCCCAGCTGTTTGCTAAATACCTGGATAATTTGGATAATGATGAGGCAGCCTCAGATGTTGAGAGAAAACAAGGAGAGGCAATAGGATTTATATGCGGTTTAAATAATGGAATGGAATCCAAGACTCTCACACACAGCAGCTGTATTTTGAGAAGAATGTTCCAACTCCATTAACTCCTTCAATTTCATGCCGTCTGCCTTGTCTTAGCCTGTGTCTTTCTTTCTGTGTTTTGTTGGGTTTCCCTGGAAAGTATACAAAGCAGGCACAGAACTATAGCTAAGAATTCTGGCATCTGGGACCAATTTAGTGGACTGGCGGTGGTGGTGGTGATGGGGGTTGGTACAAGGCAAAGGTGCTTATCCTTTCTTGGGTTATGAAACCGTTTGACAATCTGCTGAAGCCTATAGATCCCTTCTCAGAATAATGCTTTGTTCCCTACATTCACAGTGGAGGGACACACTAAATTCTGCTTAGAGGTTAGTGAAAATAAAAATATATTTTTTCCCATCCAAATTCATGGATGCCAGGTGAATTAAGGTTTCACTTCTGTATATGGTTGAGCTAGACTAGAGTTGGCATCGTGGGAGCTGAACAGGCTGAGGAGCTGAAGACGAATGTTGCTTTAAAGGCACAGAGGCTGAGGTGAAGAAGAAGACTATATGTCATGTATTAAACTGGCTGAGTGATAGACTCAGAGTGAGGAAGACGTGGGTTCAAATTCCATCTCAGCCAATTGCTAGCTTTGCGACCCTGGATAAGTTACTTACAATCTCTGGGGGTCAGTTCCTCTTCTTCAAAATGAGGTTATATTAGATGTTCTCTAAGGTCCCTTCCAACTATAAATCTTTAATTCTACGAACTTCTTGGGGAGGAGAGAGAATGAGCTGGAGGCTCATAGATGGCAGCAATTTAGACAGGATGAAGTGTATTTGAAAGGAAAGGCCGAGGGGCTATTACTGACTGAAAATGGCAATGGAAAGGTCTGAAAGTAGCATTAGGGACCAAGAAGCATGCTCACTATAACTGGTCCTGTATATCCGGGGCTCTGGGAGAAGGAATAGCCATCCTTGGAAGGGAGAGTATGTGGCCTATTTGGAAGTCAGAGAAGTCTAGATTGGCTGGGGTCCGGAGGACGTGTATAAGCCATGTGAAGTGAAGCTAGAAAGGTAGAGTGGCCATATTGTGGGAGGGCCTAAGGAGGCATATTTTGAACTGGCGGAAATAGAGGTCCATTGAAGATATTTTTTTAAGTAGAGGAGTCATATAGCCTAATCTATGGAAGATTACTCTAGAAGGTGGTGAAGGCTAAATTGGAGGGAAGATAGAGGCAGGAAGACATATAAGGAGGTGATTTTATTATTCCAGATGGGTGGCAATGAGGTTCTCTCCTAAAGTGGTGGCAGTGGGCTTATGTAAGAAATGAATTGAACTTTTGTTTCCACAGAAAACTTGTAATATATGTAATACCCGAAAGTCTTTTATTTGCTGCTGAATGCGGAAAAACAAATTGATTAGAGGGAAAATCCTGAGAACGTTGATTAACACTTCACCCAACAGGATGTGGGTGCCTGTTTATCAGAATATCCAAAGGAGGAACATCTCCATCCCTGTACTTTGAGTAAAATCCACAGCCCCAAAGGCCGGAGGAGAACTTCAATCCCCAACACTATTTTGAATATCGAGACTCTTCTTATATTAATGATGAAGGAAACGTCAACGTCCTGGGTTCAGCCTCTTATCGATTGAGAAAATTCCTTTAAAAGAATTTGTGACTTGTCATTCTTTTACTAAGTACTAAAAATGAGAGATGTAAGCAGGGGTGTAGACCCATATGGGGGTGGGGTTTAGGTGTTTTTAGATAGGCTGTGAGCCCTGAAATGCCTGACCAATGAGATGCAAGGAGGAAATTGGAATCTGGATGGGTTATAAAAAGTTTTGTAATTGTCTGAAAGGGCGAATCTCCTTCTGAGTCACCCGGGCTCCTGCCATTTCTGGTGGAAGAATGGTTAATAAAATCTTTCCTTAATTTATTGAGGGCCATGTGGAGTTTTTTGGTAAGATGATTGTTTCTCACAAATAGAAAGGAGAAGACAGATGTAAGAGGCTTGACAGACCCCAGTAATTGATCGATCAGGCAATTAACTGTCAAACTATCAATCACTTTCAAATTGCCAAGCACCAAAAAACTAAAATAGTTCCTCAAAAAGCTTGCATTCTATTGGGGAAACAATATGGACACATTTAAAGAAGTAGGAAACAAGCATTTCTTGAGTGTTTACTTTATGGCAGGCACTGTGCCAAGTGCTGAGAATTTCCTAAATGCAAGCAAAAAGAAAAGCAATGCCTGCCTCAAGGAGTTTCCAGTCTAATAGGGGAAGACAGTGCATAAAAGAGAATTAGAAAGGGGGTGGGTCAGAGATAAAGGGCACAGTGGTGAAGTCTTCAAAGTCAGAAGTGAAATGGAATGAAACATGGCCAGCCCGGGCCTCGCCTTCAAATGGAGGCCCAGAAAGGAACTCACCAATAGGACAAGGAGACACAGCTGGCATGGTGGAGGGATATTCCAGTGTGAGAAAGCCCCCAGATAGTGAAAAAATTTCCAAGGTGAAAAGGCAGCTGAGTCATGAGAGCAAAGCCCCTTCTTGCCTCTGTGCCTGTGTATACACTGCCCCTCTCACTCTGTTCCCACTCCCCCACAATGGGCTTCCCTGCCCCTTTTGAAATCCCTTGCTAAGGTCCCTTCCAGCCTCCACATCTTATGATTCTGTGGGTGGCAACCCCATTCTATATCATTAAGACACACCTAGTCAGTCTCTTTTCTCTCTGAAGTCTCTTTCTTCAGAGGCTGTAATAGTCACAAACCTCCTCTGCTTCTCAGACCTTCTCTTTTCTACCTACTCACCCTCCTCCATTTTCCATAGCTGCAAATGAGCCTTTGTTGAGATGAATGGCATTGTCAAAGGCTTGACTTCCCTTTTTCTTGGCTGAGTGTGGCCTGAACAATCCAACATCCCTCCCTCCCACCAACCCTTGTAAGTCCTTTGAAGCTTCTTCATGAAAGTGGGCTCTAAGAGGGGCAATCATCTGGGGCCTCTGATGGAATGTGTATGTGAGGGAGACCCCCACTGGGATTTTGCCAAATAGCTGGAAATCTACAGCTGGCAGGGGCCGGTGCTTAATTGAGAGAAACAATTTCACTTTGTGGTCTTCAAGTGTTCAACATCCATTGGGAAGCCTCGGGGGACCTTTTTAAAACCGATTCCCCTCCTAGAGAGAGAACATTCACACCAAGCAGGGGACTGGGAGGATGGCTGGTTATATTTGAAAACAGGGTTCACTTACTTGCAAGCAAAATATAGATCTTTACAGAAGGGTAGGCTACAAGAACCAGCATTCCTGGTGTACTCAACTCACCCTGGGTGCATCTCATAGCCTTGTGTGCACTGACGGAAACCTTGAGCATCCAAAGAGACGGACTGAATGTAATTTCTACATTAAAAAGAGGTAGCCTCTTTGTGACTTGCCCAGCTTCCATATATACATGGTGGGAGCTGTAGTGTAATATCGTGTCATGACAATATGAAATGTTCTGTTGATAATTTAAGACAATGAAAGTTTATTTTTTTAAACTTTAAAAATAAAATAAATAAAACAAAAAAGAAAAAAAATTATTATTATTTCTTTCAAAATTGGCTTCAAACACTTACTAGCTATGTGACCCTGGGCAAGTCACCTAACCCTGTTTGACTCAGATTCCTCATCAGTAAAATAAGCTGGAGAAGGAAATAATCAAACTGTTCCAATATCTTTCCCCAAAAAATCCCAAACGGGAGTCAGACACAACTGAAAAGTGACTCATCAACAATCATTTCCCAATATATCTCTCTCGTTCCCTCCCCCCTCATAGAGAGACATCCTTTCTAACAGAGAATTTTAAAAAAGATGAAAAAAACCTGACCAGGAAAATGAACAAAAATAGTACTTCAGTCTGAAATTATACATAGTGTTCCAAACCCACACTCTCCCTCCTCTGCAAAGACAGGAAGGAGGTGACTCTTTCTTGAACCCAAGTTTAGTCATCATAATTCCACAGCATTCAGTTCCTATAGTATTGTCTTTTCCCACTTACGTTGTGGTAATCATCATGTCTGTTGTTTTCCTAGTTCTGCTTATTCCATTTTGCTTTGGTTCATACAAGTTTTCTCATCCTTCCTTACAGAACAGCAATATTCCATTACATTCATGTGCCACAACTTGTTTAGCCATTTCAGAATCAATGGGCATCCCATGACAGTTCTAATGGAAAAATTGATGTCTTCCTAGCACCATGCATCTCTGATTAATTTTGTATTTAATCTTGGTTGTTACTAAAATACTTCCATTACAATTTAGTCTTAGGGACAATACTGAGGTATTCTGGGGGGAAAAACAAAGCCTAATATAAATGTGAGATGACAATGATGATGATTATTCTGGCTTAGAAAGTGTTTTTGGTTAGTTACCAATTTAATGCAATCAAACATTTCATGGAATCATAGAATATTAGTGTTGGAATGACCTTTAGAGGAAAAGAAAGGAAAGAAACAAGAATTTATTAAGTGCCTACTATGTGCCAGGCACTGTGCTAAGCACTTTACAAATATTTCATTTGATTTGAAGAGTCAGTGAATCAATAAACATTTATTAAGGGAGGAAGGGCAGGGAAGGAAATAAGCCTTTATTAAATTCTGGGTACTGTTCTAGGTTCTGAGATAGCAAAAAGGGAATTCTCCCTGCTCTCTAGGAGGTTATATTCTACTGGGGTGTACAACATGTGTGTAAATAATAATTATGACATAAGTAAGTCTACACAAAAGATATAAAATAAATACAAGGTAATTATTTTTAGAGGGGGAGGGAGAATATTAAGGACTGGGATTTGGGGGAGAGAACAGGAAAGGCTTCATTTGGAAGGTGTGGCTTGAGCAGAGTTTTGAAGGAAACCAGGCATTCTGTGAAGCAGAGGTGCATTCTGGGTATGGGGAGAAACTAGGCATAAATATAGGAGATGGGATGTTGTGGGTTAGGAACAGTAAGAAAGGGAAGGGGAGTAATGTATGCTAAAGTTAGAAGGGAAGAATCTCAGAGTCTCAGAGGCAGAAAGGACTTCAGGGGCCATATAGTCCAACCCAGAATTCCTAACACGACACTCCCAACCTCCATTTAAAGACTTCTATCCAGTGGGAACCTCCTGAAGTAGCTGCTCTGCTTTCGTTTAGGTCTAATTTGCATGACATTTTCCCTTATATGGAGCCTAAATATGCAGACTAATTTTAATCTCTCTTCCATATGGCGATCCTTCAAATAGTTGAAGATTGCTAGCTAGCATGTGTCCTCCAAGTCTTCCCTTCTCCAGGCTTAATATCCTCAGTTCTTTCAACAGCTTCTCATGGTCTGGTCTGTAACCCTTTCACCAATTTGGTTGTTTTTTGCTGGACAAATTCTAGCTTGTCTAAGATCAGAATTGAACACAGCACTTCACTATAGCAATTAGTTGGCATGGTGCGTTGAGCTGTGGACTTGGAGTCAGAAAGACATGAGTCAAATTCTGCCTCAGGCATTTAATAACAAGGTGAATCTTAGCATGTCATTTAACCTCTGTCTGCCTCAGTTTCCTCATCGTAAAATGGGGATGATAGCACTGCCTACCTCCCAGGGTTGTTGAGAGAATCAAATGAGATAATATTTGCAAAGTGCAAGTGCACAGCATCTGGCACATAGTAGGCGCTATATAAATATTTGCTAGGATTATTATTCTTTCTTCATCTGTAAAATGGGGATAAATAATAGCACCCATTTCTCAGGGTTTTTATGAAGATAAAATAGGATCATAAAAGCTTTGCAAACTTTAAAGAGCTATATAAAGGCAAATTATCATCAATACCACCACCACCACCACCACCATACTCCTCCTCTTTCTTATCACCACCACCACCACCATTATCATCATCACCACATCCATCATCATCATCTTCTTCCTCCTCCTCTTCCTCCTCATCACTACCATCACCACCACCACCACTACCACCCTCCTCCTCATCACTACCACCACCACCACCACCACCACCACCACCACCACCACCATCATCATCCTTGCCTGCCCCACTCCTCATCACATCTCACTGGGGTGGAGGATATCAGAATGATTACTTCCCTTTTTCTGAATCTTTCGTTCCTGCTAAAGCAGCCCAGAATAGAATTAACTTTCTTGGTCTCCAAGTCATACTGCTGATTCAAATGTAACTTGTAGTCCATTAAACCCCGAATTTCTTCTCCACAAGCACTGTCATCTAGCCAAGACTCCCCAGTCTTGTCCTTATGAAGTCACCTTTTTGAACTCAAAAAAACTTAACATTTGCTCCTAAATGTCATCATATTATCAAATGTCATCAAAGCCAGCCCATTGCTTTAGCCTATTTTTGGATCCTGACTTCATCATACATGATAGATAGATAGAGCATTTATTAGATGCCTGTTGTATATCAAGTACTGTGCTATTCACAGATACAAACAAGAAACACAGTTTTTGCCCTGCAAGGTCATTTAACTTATCTTCTAGAATTTTGATATCTCTCTGAGAACAAGACTTAACGGTTCTGGTTAATTGTTAACTGGGAGAGGAGGAGGTTCTAGTCTAATGGAGGAAGACAGCATATAAAGGAGGAGAACCAGAAAACCTAAGGAATGATAAAGAATATTGAATTATTTGCCAAATAATAGCAAATACAACTGTACCTTACAGGTCTTGACCATGGGAATAGAGACATTGCATGAGATCAGTAACTCCAAACCGCTTACCTAGGACCCGAACTACCTGGTCTATCACCCTAACATTGTCAGGAATGGGTGCAATAATCAGCATAACGATTTTATTTAAAATCTTATAATCCTGGACACACAGGCTTATTATAAGGAAAGCTAAGGAAAGTTTGTATAATCAAGCCTCCAATGTCCTTCACCTCCATTACTAGTGTGGGAATACTTTCATCATCTCCCTCCTTCCCTACCCAGGATCTGATATTGTTTTATATTAAATATATAGAATAGTCTAGGCCAGGGGTGGGGAACGTATGGCCTCGAGGCCACATGTGAAGGGCCACACTTGAGGACCTAGAGGGCCACATGTGGCCTTGAAGCCACAGGTCCCCCACCCCTGGTTTAGGCAATTCCAAGGCCTTCCATTAAGTTGTATCCATGATAACCACCACAGAAGATGGAGGGAGTGCTCATATAGGTACGAGCTCTTGAGAACTCATGATATAAACACTGAGAATACACTTCCCTTGCTGAGCCCTCATAACTGAAGCTTAAACAGGGTGTCTTCAACCCACCTCCACCTGAGTAAGGATATCCCTTCCCTCAGTAATTTGCCTTTTCAAGGAAATCAGGACACCTCTATGCAGCAATCTAGTGTTTTCTGCTATAAAAGTAACTTGACTGCTGATATCTAGTAGCCTCTTGAATACTTGGTAGTCCCTTTTTCCCATATCCAAGCTACAGTAACTTGGGTACATTGTTATCCTGCAGTTAAAAAGGACTGAGTCTTGGGGGAAAAAACCTCAGCCTTCAACCTAAGGGGATGGATCCCAACATTCTTTCTTTCTATCTCTCTGAGAGGCAATTGGGGTTAAGTGACTTGCCCAGGCTCACACAGCTAGTCAGTGTCAAGTGTCTGAGGCCAGCTTTGAACTCAGGTCCTCCTGACTCCAGGGCCAGTGCTCTATCCACTGTACCACCTAGCTGCCCCCCAACATTCTCTTGAATCTTGTTACAAAGTATTAGGCGGCTCTCCATAACCAGGTGGAGTGGGACTTTCAGGGATGTCCTAAATTTTGTCAGGGCAGAAGTTTCCATACTACTCTGGTCCAACAAAATTATACTAAGTCAAGTCAAAAAGTTAAGGAGCATTTATTAAGAACTTACTCTTTCCCAGGAACTGTGTATGGTTGGGGACAGAAATACAAACAAAAAGAAAGACAATCCCTGTGTTCAAGTAACTTTCATTTAAATGAGGAAAGACAACCCAGAAAAGGGAGCTAAAAATAAAAGAGGGTAAATGGGGTGGCAGCTGGGGGTGAGGGTGGGAGTGGTTACAAAGTCCAGAGAATGAAGGATGCCCGGTTTGGGCACTTCCTCAAAACGGAGGCTCTGGGAAGAACTCACCAGTGGGTGACTTTTAACACCGCCAAAGGCTGAGCATCAATCATCTTATCCACTTCATGTTTTAAAAGCCACATCCAAAGCCCACATGGAAAAGAGCATTATTTACCCTCTGCCCACATAACATGGCAGCAGGCATTGTTTATCTGTCCCGCCATCATCCTCAGAGTGCTTATTTGTACAGACAAGCTGCTTGGCTTATTTCAGTCTCCTTCTCAAACTAAACTAATTGATCTGCCCAAGCCTGTTAGTGGTCTGGTGGTGAATATCCCATAACTAAGGCTTGATGCCATTCAGGTGTTAGGAATCTATGCCCTCTTCCCTCCCCCCTGACTGTTGTGACATTGCATATTTCATTAGTGTGATTTCTCTGCCTTTGTCCAAGTAATTGATCAAAATATCAAGCACCACACAGGGACATGCTGGAGCTAGGTCTAATAGCTTCATGAGAGCCATTGTTAAATTTTTCATTGTGAGCGTCTATACCTCAGAAATCAGCAAATTACAAATCTGGGCTCGACTTGTTGTTTTGTATTGTCTAGACTTAATAAAGTGTTAATAAGGCAGATTAAATTAAAAAGTCTGTTGTGGGTATATTTTGTCCCCACTACTGGTTGCTAAAAATTTACTCCTCTACTCTGATTCCCCTAGGACCAAGGACAGATCCTTGGGATACTCTAATAGAGGACTGTCTCCAAGTTGACATTGGCCTACTAATAAATAGTCTTTGAGGTCAGCTCTTCAACCACTTTTGTAATATCATCTATACTTGATCTCTTCATCTATTGCTGTTTCCTCTTTGAAGTATTTGCAAATCATCCATTTAATAACATATTTTAGAATTTTGACCAAAGTCAAGCTTAGAGTTTGCTTAAATTTTGAAGGAGGAGGTAGGTGGCGCCATAGTGCATACAACACTGGAATGGGAATCAGGACAACTCATCTTCCTGAGTTCAAATCTGCCCTCAGATATTTATTAGCTGTGTAACCCTGGGCAAATCACTTAACCTTGTTAGACTTAGTTTCTTCATCTGTAAAATGAACTGGAGAAGGCAATGGCAAACTTCACCAGTATTTCTGTCAAGAAAACCCCAAATGGGGTCACAAAGAGTCAGACACAACAACAACAATGCCTTGAAAACTCTGACCTTTCTCTGTCTGTCTCTCTGTCTGTCCGTCTCTCTCTCTCTCTCTCTCTCTCTCTCTCTCTCTCTCTCTCTCTCTTTCTCTCTCTCTCTCTCTCTCTGTCTCTCTGTCTCTCTATCTCTCTTAAATTAGGACATTTGTCCTTACCCAGGCCTCTAGTGGCTCTCCCATTCTCTAAGGACTTTTAAGGATCATTGACAAGTACTCCTGATGTGGCCTGACCCAGGCAGAGTATAGAAGGACGATCACTTTGCATTCCCTGAAAGCTCTGCCTCTCCCTGAAACAGTCTAAGATTGCATGAGATCTTTTGGCCATCACATCACACTGTTAACCTATTTTGAGCCATGACACTGTGGATGCTCTGGCTAGAAGACGCCACTTAGCCATGGAGCTAGAAACCAGGGCTTCTATGACACAATGAGTCCCATTCTATGCTCACCTTATCCTATGCTCATCCTATGCAGGTAATGTGCTGAGCAGAGATTTTGGAGTGGTGGCTTGGCTAGGTTCTCTTCCTGTTTAACCTCAGGGGTGGAGCTGAGGAGGGGCTGAGATGCCCACAGACTCCCCAAATCAAATCCTATATTCTCAGGGTTGGAACTCAAGGGTTACTGGTTCAACCCATACTATAACTAGAGGGATACCATCTACACCATATCAACAAAAGGCCATATGGTCTTTACTTAAAAGACCTTTAGTGAACGAGAATGTATCCTTTCCACTTTGGGACAATTTGAATTGTTAGAAAGGAAGGAAAGAAACAAACGTTTAATCAAGTGTCTTCTATGTGCCAGATACCCTGCTAAGCGCTTACAAATATTATCTCATTTGGTCCCCACAATAACCCTGGGAGGTAGGTGCTATTATTTACCTATCTTGTATTTGAGGAAACTGAGGAAGACAGAGGTTAAGTGACTTGCCCACAGTCACATAGCTAGTAAGTATTTGAGGCAGAATTTGAACTCAGCTCTTCCCGACACCTGGTATAGTATTCTATCTACAATACCACCTAGTGTCTAGGAAGATTTTCCTTTTAGAAAGCCTATATCTGCCTCTCTGCAACTTCTATCCATGGGTCCTAGTTCTATTCTTCAAACATGTATTAAGCGTGTAAAACCCTGTGCTTCCAATTCTGCTGTTTTGGGTCACCAGAAAAAAGTTTCCCATATGACAACCTTTCTAATACTTCACAACAGTCACATCCCTCCTTTGTCTTCTCTTCTCCAGGCTAAACATCCTAGTTCCTTCATACAATTATTGTGCAATTCTTCAGTCCTTTCACCATCCTGGTTGCTCTATTGTGAACCCTCTTTAGTTTTCCAGTCTCCTTCCTAAAATATGGTGGCTTGGTGGTCTGTTCCTTCTTACTCCTATTCTCCAGGTCAGATAGGCTGAATCAAAAAAGAAATTAAATTCCTAGAGATGAAAGTAAAGTATTACCCTTAGGTTGAAAAAGTCATCTTTACCAGGACAGGATAGAGGAGGCATGGTTAGCCGGCCATTTGTATGAACAAAGAGCTGGGGCTTTCAGTGGACGGCAAGCTCAGTATAGGTTAACAGTGTGATGTGGTAGCCCAAGGAGCTCATGCAATCTGAGGCCACATTAGGGAGAAGCAGAGCCATCAGGGGTAAGAAAGTGATTGTCCTTCCATGCTCTGCCAGTGCCAGGCCACATTCAGAGTGCTGTGGTAAGTTCTAGTTCCAACAGCTTAGGCAGGACCTTGTTAAGTTGGATGGTGCCTGGAGGAGAGCCACCTGGAAGGTGAGGGGCCTTGAGTCTATGTCATGTGAGAGATATTTCAAAGAACCCTCCATGTTTGGGCTGGAGAACAGCAGGTGGGAGGTGGAGTAAGAGAGTGCAAAATAGTGTTGTTCAAGCATTTGAAAGACGGCCACGTGGAAGACAGGTTAGATGTCAGGCACCGTAAGGCAGAACCAGGATTAAAGCTTGATTTCAGGAAGAACTGTCCAACAATTAAAGCAGTCCAGGAGTTTTCCTGGAAGAGAGCTGGGCTCCTTCTTCTTTGAGGTCTTCAAGCAGAGACTGAATGACTACTCACAGTTGTTGTTCAGTTTTGTCTTCGTGACTCCATTTGGGGTTTTTCTTGGCAAAGTTACTGAAAGGGTTTGCCATTTCCTTCTCCAGCTCATTTTATAGATAAGGACACTGAGGCAGACATGGTGAAGCGACTTGCCCAGGGCCACACAACAGGTGTCTGAGGTCAGATTTGAACTCCGGTCCTCCTAACTCCAGGCCCAGTGCTCTATCCATTGCATGACTATTGTGGGGATTCCTTTCATGGATGGTTGGACTAGATGGCTGCTGAGGTCTCTTCCAACTCAAATTCTGTGGTTATGTCTGTCTACCCAATGCTTGGTATCTAGATATACCTTGGGTTTCCTTTTGCCCTGACAGTCTTTGTCATAGAATTACAGAAACCTAGATTTAGATCTGGAAAGCCCTTCTTTTTTCAGAGGAAGAAACTGAGGCCCAATGAGGTGAAGTGAAATGCTCGATGTCATGCAAGTAGTAAACATCAGATATACTATTACAATCAAGGCTCTTGATTTCAGAGCCAATGAATTTTCCATTGTGCTACATGCCTGCTAAATTTCTTTCATTTTCTCAACCCCCCTCTCCCCAAAAAGCAACAACAAGAACATATAAAAACCCAAACCATTATCAGACTGTGGACTCCTTTTCATAAATGAGAAAAAGATTGTTATATATGTGTGTGTGTGTGTGTATGTATACATATGTGTGTGTATGCATATATACACATACGTAAAGAGAACATACATATACACATACATTATAAATGCATGTATATATACATACATGAACATACACACACCTATAGACAGATAGATAGATAGATGGATAGATAGACAGATAGATAGATGTCTTCTTTCTCTATATGTTTAAATGAAAAGTTAGACTGTCCTTTTTTCTTTTTTGATCGAAGCACCTGTTTGAGGAGATTGGCTTGACTGCTAGGACCATTTTGCAATTCAAGTTACTCTGAGATAGCACAATGGAAAATTAAAAAGATATAGGCCCATCTGCTGGTACAGTTTTTTATTTAAGTTTCTAGATTCATGGCCTTGGGTGTCATTTTAAAAATAAGAATTGGCAGTTAGCTGAGGATAGGAAATCCAGAAAGTGATAAAAGTTTATTTTTCACAGCCAGACTAGGACCAGATTTTAAATATAAGCTGTGGGTGCATTTGAGAAATCTATCAGTGGGAATTCAAGTGGGAGTTAGCAGGCTGTGGTAGAAAGAGCATTAGAATTGAGTCAGAAGACCCGGATTCAAGTCTCTGCTTTGCTATTAATTTGTTGTGTGACCTTGGGCAAGTCACTTTTCCTCTTGGTCCTCAGTTTCTTCATTTGTAAAATGAGGGCTTGAACTACATGATTCCTCTTGTGCCATCCAACTCTAGCATTCCCATGTTTGTCAGTACCTGGAAGAAAACTGGGATAGTTGAGTGGTAACAGAATGGTGGAGAAATGTCATAAAGATGTTACCCTAGGGCAGTAGTTCTCAAAGTTGTGGTCCAAGGACTCCTAGGGCTCCCCAAGGCCCTTTTAGGGGGTCTGTCAGGTCAAATTTATTTTCGTAATACACTAAGACATTTTAATTTCAAATATGGTAAACACTGATAGATATAACCCACAAACAAAAACTCTTTGGAGTCTTCAATTATTTTTAACAGTGTAAAGGGGTCCTAAGATCAAAAAGTTTGAGAACCACTGCCCTAGGGGATAAAACATAATGGGGATTATATTCAACTTTGATAATTAAATGCCATCCAAGGCTTTTTGGACACACAGTATGTTTAAGGAAAGTGGGCCAACTTTCTTGGCCCTGAATATATTACACCTTCTGTCTTGCTTATCCTATCTCGATCAAACTGGCTTTCTACAGGGAGCCAAGAATAGAAGCTAATTCCTTACTTAGAAATAGGCTGCAAACATTCCTTTCTTTCTTGAAAAGTTTCATTGGACTTGGTTTTTGGCCCCAAAAGAGGAATGACAATCAAGTCTAATCCAGCATTTTGTTCTGAAAATGATATTTATTATTCCTCAAAATCTGTGAGTTCGTAGCTTGTCTTACATAGACTTAAAGAGTATGAGAGCTTGAAAGAAATCTTAGTAACTGCCAAATACAATACCTTCAACTGAGCCAAATTTATAAAAATAAGAGCCATTCCCCAATTGATAAATGGTCAAAGGATATGAGCAAGTAGTTTTTAGAAAGAGAAATGAAACCTATCAATAGTCACAGGAAAAAAACTGCTTAAATCACGAATGATTAGAGAAATGCAAATTAAAACAATTCTGAGGTATCATCTTACACCTACCTGGTCGGCCAACATGACAGAAAAAGAAAATGATAAATTTTGGAGGAGATGTGGAAAAGTAGGGGCACTAATGCGTTGTTGATGGAGTTGTGAAATGGACCAACCATTTTGGAGAACAATTTAGAGCTACATCCCAAATTGTACATACGCTTTGACCCCAAAATACATCTACTAAGTGTATATATCAAAGAGATCAAAGAAAAGAGAAAAGGACCTATTTGCACAAAATATTCATAGCAGCTTTATTTTTTTGTAGTGGCAAAGAATAGGAAATTGCTCATCAACTGGGGAGTAGCTGAATAAGTTGCTGTATTTGATTGTGATGCAATACTACTGTGCTGTAAGAAATGAGTAGAATGGTTTCAGAAAAACCTGGGAAGACTTATATGAACTGATGCAAAGTGAACTGAACAGAACCAGCAGAACTTCACATACAATAACAGCAGTATTGTAACAATGATCATCTGTGAAAGACTTAGCTAGTCTGATTAATACAATGATCCAAAACATTTCCAAAGGACCCAGGATGAAAAATGCAGTCTACCTTCAGAGAATCTGAAAAAGTCTGAGTGCAGATTGTTTTGCTTTCTTTATGTTTCTTGCTATTCCTTTTTTCCCCTTCTTAATATGGCTAATGTGTTTTGCATGACTGCACATGTATAATTGATATCACATTGCTTACCTTCTCAGTAGGTGGGGGAGAAGTGGGAGAAAGAGAATTTGGAACTCAAAATTAAAAAAAAAGAATGTTAAAAATAAATACATAAAAACATATAAAATCTTCACTAAAAATAATCAATATTCTCATTTGATGGAAGGCCTGGGAACATGGACTAAGGCTTCAATTCGACCTCTGTTACTAACTCAATGTGTAGCCAAGAGCAAACCACTTCTCTTCTCTGGGGATGAGTTTTCTCACCTGTGAAATGAAGGATTTGGACTAGGCCATCTCTCACTGGTAAAGGATAACAAATCTTCTTCAGAAATGTCACCAGCACGTTATTCAGAGTGGGAAGAGTGTCACGAAGCCCAGATACTGATGCTATATATTTTTAAATGAGCATAATAACCATGTCTCAACCCTAGCATGGTACAATTGGATTTGGAGTCAGAACTACAATAATGCAAAGGGCAGTAATGCTGAAAGATTTCATCACTCTGATCTCCTTAGGGGCTGATGAAATTATTGATACCAGATAACTCAGTGGAGAGGGGTAGGTTGGTTTAGGTTGCTTTATTAACTGCCTGATTGGCCATATGATGGCTGATGTTTATTAAATACTATAGTGTTTTAAAGTTCAATAGGAAGAGCCCAGATCCAAACCCACCAATCCTGGTAGCTAGGTGGCCTGGAGTAAGGAAGGCAAGTTCAGATATAGCTTCAGTCACTTACTAACTGTATGACCCTGAGCCAGTCACTTAACTGCTCCATGCCTCAGTTTCCTCATCTGCAAAATAGGGATAATAATAATATCTAACTCACAAGGTTGTTACGAGGATCAAATAAGATACTATACTTCGGTCAGAAAATGAGAAGACAGGACTCATTGGAAAAGACTTTGATGTTAGGAAAGATTGAAGGCAAAAGGAGAAGGGGATGGCAGAGGATGAAATGGATAAAGAGTGTCATGAAGCAATGAACATAAGCTTGGGCAAACTTTGGGAGACAGTGGACCAGGGGTTATTAGCACTCTCAATATGAGTTTCTTATTCATTGAGGCATTGTCAGAGGAACTGAATTGTATCAATGTTGACATCAGTCCTGAAGTTGAAGGTGAACAACCAAATGGTTGGGTCAGGTAGGTGGTGCAGTGCATAGAGCTCCAGGCCTGGAATCAGGAAGACCTGAGTTCAAATTTGGTCTCCGACACTTACTAGTTGGGTGAACCTGGGGAAATCACTTAACCCTGTTTGCCTCAGTTTTCTTGCCTGTAAAATGAGCTGGAGAAGGAAATGGCAAACCATTCTAGTATCTCTGCCAGGAAAACCACAAATGGGATTATGAAGACTAAAACTATTGAACAATAACAAACAACAACAACCATGATTTTTCTTCTCATGTAGTTTTATTGCTTTATGCTTTCTAGGCTGAGTTAAGCAGAGTCTATATGTGCTCCTCTGGGGTAGATATTCTGTTATACAAAGGTTGTGTACCTAGGACTCAGTATAATACAATGAGTTCGGGAAAGAGGCAGGGTTTTGCTCATAGGATAGGAGGCTCTGAGCTAATTCTAAGTGGGTAAATCCATGTCAGTTAGGAGGTTGCCAGGTAGCACACAGATTACTCCAGATCCAGGAGTCCTAGGAAAGACTATTTAATTTTCTTAGTCCCCTAACTGCCTTCTTACAATTGAGCAAAGGAGAGTAGACAATATGACAATTCCCATCTGATGCTCAATTCCTGACTTCCTGGAGGACTGGTCATAAGGTGAAGACTTGGAGAAAGCTGGATCTGAGACTAGACTGCCCCTTGAGGCACTTAGGACTTTATATGAATGGAAGCCCCTGGAGACCACTGCTTTTCTTTTATTTGAACTGTGACTGACAAGGACTGAATGCTTCTGGTTGGGGATAGCTCATAGTGCTTTCTCTTTACTGATAATTTCCACTTTATTCTGTATATAGCTTATTGGGATATAGTTATTTTCATATTAGAGGGACTTGGAGTTGAGAAGACCTGAGTTCAAATTTGGCTTTAAACATTTACTAGCTATGTGACCCTGGGCAAGTCACTTAATCTCTGTCTGCATGGGTACAGAACCTACCTTTCGGGGTTGTTGTGAAGATCAAATGAGATATTTGAAAAGCACTTAGTTCGAGTGCTTGGCACACAGTAGGCACTTAATAAATGCTTGATTCCCTCCCCCTCTCTGCTATAAGATCATGAGCTCCTTCAGAACAGGGACTATCTTTTACCTTTCTCTGTATTCCCAGTGCTTAGCATAGTTCCTGGCACATAGTAGGCATTTCACAAAAGTTTATTTACTGATAGGAGAATCCAGCTGTTACTTGGTGTTCTTGTGTCTTTGACCTTGAGACCTTCAGTTGAAAATTTTGGTGGCTGAGAGGTATATCCCATCCCACTAAGTCTAATTCCTTAATCTTTTGTATGTCATCTCCCCTCTTTCTGCCCCCTCTCATCACCTCAGTTGGTGCACACCTCTCTTCTCGTTCTGGACAACCAACCCCTGCTGACTAAAGCAGAGAACTGGAACCCAAGACTGCGTGTAATGTTTAAAAAGTTTGAGAGACATAATTTCTGGGTAATCATTTTATTAATCATGCTAGCATATAATTAATCAAAGAGGTCAGTGACAAAGGCCAAAGACCCCTCACAGAGCCCACTCAAGGCTTATATACCCTTGGAAGAGTGAGTGTTCCTGAGGGTGGCAATCAACTCTGATGGTTAACAAGTAAGGAGAGAGAAGGAATGTTTTGATGAGAGGTGGACCTATTCTAATGAGGCGCTGGTGGGGGGTGGACTTTGATCATATCACTTACTCCCAGATCAGCACCCCCCTTTCCCACTCCAGCCTTGGGCAATCTAATCAAAGAATTTATCCCCCACAAACCTGAATAGTAGAGTCTGGGCTTTCCCACTTGGATGGCTCTGAGCAAGATTGAGGAGAAAGTTAATCCTATCTCATTATCAGCAATATCTTTCAGTTGTTGCCTTGGCCTAGTAGAGAGTAAGGTTTCAGAGGGAATAAATCATGTGTCTCCCCAATAATAACAATTAATTATTTAATATTCATTTCTCTCACTGAGATAGTCCTTTCGATTAAATCCAACAAATATTTATTCATGGAATCAGAGATCTAGAAATGGATTCTATTCTGGTCAATAAAGAATCCTGTAGAGACAAAACATATATATATATATATATATATATATATATATATAT
>CM053625.1:303592088-303609777 GCA_028646595.1 Phalanger gymnotis
CTTGGGCGGATGCGCTGCCGCACCAGCACTCCTCCTTCCCCAAGAACCCCCTACTTGGACTGGGCTTAAATCTTCAGCAGGCTCTTCACTCCTGCTCTGATCCACCACTCAATTCCTCCCACTAGGTGGGCCTGGGGCCAGAAGCAACTGCAGCTGTAGTTCTAAAGCTACCCCACCTCTGCTGCCCCAGGGGCGGTGGCCAAACCTCAAACTCAGTCCCGGCAGCTTTTCCCACTAACCTTCTCTGTTGTCTTTGCTGTTTGTGGGTTGAGAGGTCTGGAAACTGCTTCAGCTCACCGATTCAGGGCGCTATGGCACGCTCTGCCCAGCTGCCGGTCTCGTTGGTCTGCGCCGCCCACCCTTGGCTCTGCTTCGCTCAGCTCCGCTCCCCTCAGCTCCCAGTTCCATGCGGGATAGACTTTACCCAGAGACCATCCAGGCTGTCCTGGGCTGGAGTCCTGCTTCCCTCTGCCACTTTGTGGGTTCTACAGTTCTAGAATTGGTTCAGAGCCATTTTCTATAGGTTTTTGGAGGGACTTGGTGGGGAGCTCATGCCAGTCCCTGCTTTCCAGCTGCCATTTTGGCTCCGCCCCCAGAATGCCCTTTTCAGTAGCAATGGCAGTCATTGATTTCCATATGTTCCCCAAAGGAAGAGGTCAAGAGCAGGATTGTTTCTCTCTCTGGTAACTATGTATGTAATGTCTTGTTCAGATAGCTAGAAGCCTTGTCTGTTGATTTGTGTTTATTTGCTCTGTTTATATAATTTCTGCTTGTAGTTTCTGTTTGTATTTGCTCTGAAGTTCAAGTTGCTGACATTTTCCCCTGAACTAAGTGAATGATATATGGTCATATGACTGTGAGCTTCAGAATGCTAGTCTCCAAGAAATTTAAAGTTGAAGATCACTCAGAGGACAATAGAGGAAACATAGTAGATATGAGCAAGTTGAGACATATTATAAGCATGGAATTTTATAGAAGCAATGGTGTAAAATATGTCATCCCCAAAAAAATATTTAAAAAGATGGGCTAGTCACATGGCAAGGATAATGCGATAACCTCCAGATGTGCTCCACTGGTATCCTCCAGATGTCAAGAGAATGCAAAGAAGACTCCTAGAATGGTGAATGAACAACCCATTGTGTCAAATTTAAGAAAAATATGAAAAAGAATCCTAGAGAATGGGCAGGCATGGATGGGTTGCTGTCTGTATCTCTGGAGGGGATATGCACATTGATGAGATCACAGTTCCATTGAAATGATTCTGTGTGTAACAGGAGCTGGTACCTATACTATCACCTTTGCTACTCCCACTCACTCACCCCCAGGAAGGAGGTAAAGTTCTCAGATGATCTGGTTGTGGGCAATTATGCAGAGAAAGAAATGCTCCCAAAGAGAGCCAGGGCTTTTTGTTTGAGGAAGGATTCTCTGACATAAGGATTACATTTACTTATATTACATTAAATTAATTCTTAGCCTCAGCCACCTCCCACTCTTCCTCTGTTTAAAAATAAAAACAGTTTCTTAGGGAAAAAAATCTCTTTGTTGCAGCAATGCGTTTCAAATTCTTAAACTAGAGACCATGCAGAGACAGCAAGGAATTGGAATAATAAAGCAAAGGAAAAATCCCTTCTGGACCAACTTGCTTCTGCTTAGTTGTAAGGGCAAGCAAAGTGGGACTTTTTGTTATCTTTTGTTTTAGAGAGCTTCTCAGCATGGGGCAATCAAGTGCCTTTGATTGAGTCTTGCCTTTGTTTGTAGTAAGGCCCATACCGTTTTGCATGTTAGGTCATGAGAGGTGTGAAATCCTTGAGAGGTGTGAAGCACTTGACCCTGAAAAAGTGTATATATACTCTGAGGTTAGCACTTTGGTTTTTTTTTGGGGGGGGCAGGGCAATTGGGATTAAGTGACTTGCCCAAGGTCACACAGCTATTACATGTGTCAAGTGTCTGAGGCCAGATTTGAACTCAGGTCCTCCTGACTCCAGGGCCAATGCTTCACTCACTATGCCACCTAGCTGCCCCAAGGTCAGCACTTTGTATGGGGCCCACTCAGTGGAATAGTGTCACATGATTTGACCAGATGAGACTCTGGGTAGCTATTAAGAAGCCCCAACCCCCAGCTTTGAAAAACCCAGATGTTGGTGCTTCTCTCTCTGGTAACTATGTATATAATGTCTTGGTCAGACAGCTAGAAGCCCTGTCTGTTGATTTGTGTTTATTTGCTCTGTTTATATAATTTCTGCTTATAGTTTCTGTTTGCATTTGCTCTGAAGCTCAGGGTGCTGACATTTTCCCCTGAACTACATGAATGATATATGTATGTTTAATTAAAGTGAGATTTGTAAACCCCTGAAAGTTGCTTTCTTTAGAAAAATAGATCAAAAACCTGTGCTAGCAGCCCTCCTGTGTGCTCTTGTTGTTGGTCTTTCACCTCCATAGCAGCTGCTAACTACATTGTTGCTACATCAATGCTCATAGTCCATGGTTTCTCAACTTGTACAGGGTCCTTGAATTCCTAGGAAGAGCCAAGCAAAAAGATGATGGAGTCCCTTCATGAAAGCTGAGACAGCCATTACAAAAGGCAAAGAGAGAGATCATAAACTTGCTATTTTTCAGGGCCACAGCTCATCTGCACAGCATATACTAGGAGAGATCATTATCAATGAGGACCCTGAGAGGGTAAATGACATGTCTAAAAGCCTTCTAATAGACAAGATATAGTCCCTACCCTCATGGAGATTATACCTCAGATGCCTTACATTATTTCATTCAAGAATATGTGGCCTAAGAGCAGCATTTATGAAATTCAGAGGAAAAAGAGATCATTTTTCAATTGGAAGCATCATGAAAACCTTCACAGAGGCACTACTATTTGAGCTGAGCCTTGAAGGATGGGCAGGATTTTGAAGAACAGGGATGTAAGTAGAAGAAAGGTATTTCAAATGGAAGGTGAATGATTTGAGCAAAGGCACAGAGGATAAATATAAAGCATGGCTAATTAGCTCCATTTCCTGTTATGTGTTGGAGATGGAGAAGATGCCATGTGATTGTTAATAGTGACATCATTTTCAGGTTGCCTGTCAGGAAGCTGCTCCACCCTGGACAGTCTCAAAAGGCTACCCTCCTGGTGATTTCCATTCTTCCAGTCAACCTCCCACCAAAAATGTTTAGTCTTTGGTTCTCCACTCCCTTCCTTCTGGGATTCCAAATACGCAGCATTCTTCATTCAGATACTCTCTCTTTACCTGGTTCTTCTCTTTACCTAAGGAGGATTGACAAGCTTCTACCATCTGCTTCCACCCACAACCTGCCTCTCATAACCAATAAATATTTGTCGAATAAATGTTTATCAAGCATGACCCCAGATTAATCTGTCTCTATTTGCAGTAGGAAGCTATGATCACTAGACATGATGTTACTACACATTAGGAAACCTGGGTTCTAATTGTGATTCTGACACTAGCTCCTTGTCTTATTAACACTGACCTTGAGCTTATCGCTTCAACTCTCAGGGCTGCAAAAAATCATTTAATCCGGGGATTCTTTTTGTTTTGTTTTTGAGGCGATAGGGATGAAGTGACAAGGTCACATAGCTAGTTAAGTGTTTGAGGCTGAACATGAACTCAGGTACTCCTGACTCCGGGGCCAGTGCTCCATCCACATAGCTGCCCCTTTTGTTTTTTGTTTGTTTTGTTTGGTTGTGATTTTTTTAGTCTAAGGGTTCTTGATCTGTGTGTGTGTGTGTGTGTGTGTGTGTGTGTGTGTGTGTGTGTGTGTGTGTGCGTCCTGGACCCCTTTGGCAACAGCCTTTGGACCCCATCTCAGAATAACGTTTTTAAATGCATAAGATAATGCATAAGATAAAATACACAGGATGACAAAGGAAACCAAGTATGTGTCAATACAGTTATCAAAATAACTTTTAAAAATAAGTTCACAGACTCCTGAACTGGTACAACCTCCTCATTTCATCATGAATGCAGCCTGAATTCCTCCTACATAGGCCCCTGATCTGGTACAACCTCCCCATTTCATTATGAGTATAGTTGAATTCCTTCGATACAGGCCCCTGAAATCTATACCCAGATTCATAACACACTCTGGGTTAGTTTCTATTCAAAACTCAAGTTGTCAAGTGTCTATTCAGTGATTCTTTTTACCAAAACAAACCAGAAAACACTTTGACTCTAACAAAGGCATTTAACTAAACAGAATAGAAGGTAATGAGGAAATTGTGTCATGCTTCCTCCATCACCTGTGTTAACCCAGAAAACTCATATGCTTAGAGCTGCATCCTACCTGGAACACATCTTTCCCTAGCAAGCCACCTCTTGCTGCTTTCTCCACTCAGCTGCTACTGCCACCTTCTAATTTTCTGCTGAATATTAGCAGACATGTGGCCTCTCTTTTACCACAGAGTGCTCTTTGGGGAGCATAGCCCATAACAACAGGGCTATGTTAGCTCTGTTGTAAGCCAATCCCACAATCCTACCCAGAAAGGACAGCATGAGTCTCTTGGGTCAAATATGACTTTTGAATTGCTTTGCCTCCCCAAGACCTACCTAATATATGGGTTGGGATTGGTAAATTCCTTTCAACCCTAGCAGTGGCTTCACTTTGGGCAGTCTCAAATAGCAGAAATCTTTCATTGAGTCTCATTCTTGGAGCAAATCTCTCTGATCATCATACCTTCTGGTAAAGCCTTGCAGATTACCCTGGAGGTTCGCATTAACAAGACTGGGAAGGGACAGTAATGGTCGCCCATGTCCTACATTCTTACAGCTAAGTCACTACTCTGCTGACACAGTTGAGTTCACTAGGGACCCTTCCAGCTCTCATATTTCCTTATTCTATGAAAACAATGAAGCTTTTAAAAAATAGATTCCTGAAAAAAAGAAGCTATCCAATCATGAATTATAATTGTAATCCTTGAGAAAGTTATCATACTGAAGGGAGTCTTGGCAATGTTGGTAAACAGGGCGGCATACTTAATCATTGCATTCATTAATGACCTTCTGCATCTTTATATCCTCAATGCGTAGATGAGAGACATGATTTCCTCTAATCAGTCATCTCCATAATTGGATCGTTTCAAATTTCCTGCTCTGGGTTCCAAAGGAAAAAAAGGAATCTCATCTTGACACCAGAGATGAGGTTAATGATTGGCTCATTAGCTAGTCCTCGTTTAGCATTATTCACAATCTCTCTATTTCATAAACGTTGGTAGGTCAGGGTTGGTAATCTTCAGTTTCCTCAGGAGCCCAGTTGTACCATAAATCCATCAGAACAGGCAATAGGGAAAAAGTTTCCTGACATCTATCAATAACAAAGCAGAATCCATCAGCTATAGCACCTTGGTTGATTTTACATTCCCTAAACAGACTTGCTTTCAGCAGCTGTTGGGAAATAGATTGGATGCACTTGAAATGAGCATGTTTTGGCCAAAGGCTAAGCTAAAACATTGTGGGAAAAGAGTCCAGATTGCCAGTTAGCCATTATTTAACTCAACAAGGACTTAAGGTAATTATAAGATATTTTGTAAAAAGAAAAAGGAAAAATTGTCTTAACTGCCCTCTCCATATTCCATATGTCAGCTTTAACTTCTTTGTAATACTGGCGTTTTAATTCCTTGGCTATTCCAAATGTCAGCTTCATGTATAATGTAAATAAAAACTCACATGCACATGATTCTGACTTAATTATGAAAGGTTATTGGTGCTGCTATAATGTTCTCATTCCATAATAAATATCTTTTAATTCCCCTCTGACTTGTCTGATTGGAAGGGATTATGTCCACAGGACAATGTGGCTTTGCATATTGAATAAAAGCCACAAGAAGGAAGCAGATAAAATCCCTTGAGGTTCTAAAGGATCGATGGACCCTTATGTAGATCTTAGTTCTACCCTTAATCTGGGTATAGGCTCCCCACCTATACCTCCTAAAATTTCTCCCTGGTTTTACTGTCCTTCCGCAATCCATCCCCACCTGACTTCTCTCCAACATAGGCTCTCTGCTTCAATCACCAGGATCTCATAGATTCATAAACTTTCAAAACTGGAAGATATCTCAAAGACATTGCTCAAAGGAGCAAACTTAGGCCAGAAGATTAAGCAACTTGGCCAAGGTTACCACAGTTGATAAGTAAATGATAGAAATGAATTTGAACTCAGGTTTTCTTAGTCCAAAGTCAATGCTAATGAAAAAGAATACTGCCTTTGGGGTCAAAGAACTTGGATTCAAATACCAGCTCTTACAGGGTCAAAGGTGAGGGCCAGGGCCAGGATTCGAGTGTCAGTTCAAGGTTAGAGTCTAGGCAAGAGTCAAGATCACAGGTAGAAGTAAGGTTAAGATGTGCTTCTATATCAACCCTCAGCTCCTGTAGATGAACAGCATGTTTAAGAAAAGGCTAAGAAGTCTGATGTGGAGGATGACAAAGACAAAAGAATCCTGAGCGACACAGAACCTAGAGACAAGCCAGAGTCTCAAGAGACCCAATAAAGATTTTTGCTTCTAATAGCAACTCGTATATCAACATAGATCCAACAGGAATGGAGGAAAAGGCTGTTACAAGTCAGGAACTAATTGATGAAGGTACCCCTACAGGGAATTAGTTAGCCTACTAGCCATCCCACAATCACTCTCTCTCTCTCTCTCTCTCTCTCTCTCTCTCTCTCTCTCTCTCTCTCCCCTCTCCCTCTTTTCTCCCTTTTCCTTTCTCCCTCTACTTCCTTGTGAAATACTGTGAAAAGATCTTAGCCTACCAGTTAGAATAGATAATGAGTACGTTCAAGGAACCACCAGAATCCCATTCCCAGAGGATCCGAAACTAGCCTACTTATCAATGAACTTTGCTAGATTAGAGAAAGACACATCCCATAAATTCTGATGGAGCCAAATGTACTGCAAGTCTATGGGGTTGATAAGAAGGACAAGGAAACAGGGAGAAGTGCAAAGTATTAGGGAATGAATAGAATTTGTTCACCAAGACTCTCTTCTATGGTTTTGTACAGTAAAGAAGGAGCCACAAATGACAATGAGCAAACAGACATTAATGGTCTAATGAAGATATTTCTGACCAGTACGAAAAAGGGCTGAACAAGCTGTGGTGTATGAAGGTAATGGAGTACTATTGTGCCATAAGAAATGGGGGTGATAAGGACTTCATAACAACCTGGAAAAACCTACACGACATAATGCTGAGTGAGCAGAGCAGAGGCAGGAGAACATTATACACAACCACGGATATATGGACTCTGTGAGGACTAACCCTGATAGACTTGGCTCTTCTCAGCAACACAAGGTGCAAAGACAACTCCAAAGGACTCACGATAGAGAATACTATCTACATCCAGAGAAAGAACTATGAAGTATGAATGCAGATTGAGGCATACTTTATGCTCATTTTTCCCCCTTTTATTCCTGTCTTTTGTTTTTGTTTTTGGGGTTGTTTTTTGGTTCTGTTTCTTCTTTCTCATGATTCATTCCATTGGTCATAATTCTTCTCCACAACTTGACTAGTGTGTAAATTAATTCAATGCGAAGTTATACATGGAAGATATATGGGATTCCATGCCATCTTGGGGAGGGAGTGGGGGAGGGAGGGAAGAAAATCTGGAACTCAAAATTATGTAGAACTGAGTGTTGTAAACTAAAAATTTTAAAAAAAATAAAAATTATAAAAAAATTAAAAGGACAGAAATAAAAAAAAAAAAGAAAAAGGGTATCCAGACCAACTGCCATGACACACATTCCAGCTGTCTCCATTATGCTACCTCCCCATCATTTCCAAGGAGTCACTGGATACAATACTCGGGTTGTCAACCACACCTCAGATATGATGCCCCTCTTTCTCTGTCAATCAGGAAACATTTATTATCTACAAAGTGTCAGGCACTGGATTAGGCTTTAAAAGCTAAACAGAAGAGTTTGCATTTGATCCTGAAGGCAATAGGGAGCCACTAGATTTGATTAAGTAGGGGAGTGAAATGGTCAGATCTGTACTTGAAGAAAATTACTTTTGCAGTTATGTGAAGGAAGAATTGGAGGGGGGAGGCTGATTCAGGGAAACCATTTAGGAAGCTGTTGTAATCATCTAGGTGAGACGCAGGAGAGTCGGAATTGAGGTAGTAGCACGTGAGTGGGTTGAAGGGGTCAGATGGGAGAGATGTTTTAGAAGCATAAATAGCAAGATTTGGCAACTGGTTGGATATGTGGGCTGAGGGAGAATGAGGAATGGAAGGTAGCGATGCAATTATGAACTTGGGAGAGTGGAAGAATGGTGCTGCCTTTGACAGAAATAGGGAAGTTTGGAAAAGGAGTGAATCTGGGGGCGGGGGAAGATAATGAGTTTTGTTTTAGACATGTTGAGTTTGAGATGTCTCTGTGACATCTGGTCTGAAATGTGCAATAGGCAATCGGTGATGCTGGGCTGAAGCATAGAGGATAGATTGGGGCTGGGTAGATACACCTGGAAGTCATCTACATAGAAATGATCATTAAATCCATGGGAGCTGATGAGGACACGGAGAAAGAATCCCCACATTTGAAGGTTAGGATATTATTGATGAACCAGAAAAAGAGCCTGAGAAGAAGTAGTCAAATTCATAAGAGAACTAAGAGAAAATAGTGCCATGATTACCCAGAGAGGAGAGACTACGTAGTAGAAGAGTGTAGGCAATATTGTCAAATGCGGTAGAGAAGTCAAGAAATATGTGGATTGCACAGACTATTAAGCACTGGAAATACAAAGATAAAAACAAAATGGCTCCAGCCTTCAACAAGTTTACATTCAAGCTTGACTTTGCAAGTACAAGATGGGGGTGGGGGGCAGGGGAAAGTGGGTAGGTAGTTATTCTAAAAATGATCTGGAGGTTTTAATATACCACAAGCTCAATATGATTCCACACTTGATGGGGCAATCGAAAAAGATAATATGGGGGCAGCTATGTGGCTCAGTGAGTAGAGCACCAGCCCTGGAGTCAGGAGGACCTGAGTTCAAATGCAGCCTCAGACACTTGACACATTTGCTAGCTATGTGACCTTGGGCAAGTCACTTAACCCCAATTGCCCTGCCTTCTCCCTTAAAAAAAGAAACAGGCTAAAAAAGATAATGCAATCTTGGGCTACTTTAAGAGGGCCGTAACTTCCAGGAACAAGGAGATGTCCCATTGTACTCTGCCCTTATCAGACTTCAACTGGAATGTTATGCTCAGTTCTGGGAACCACAATTTAAGGAAAATATTGACAAGCTAGAGAGTGTTCAGAGAAGAGAAACAAGGTTTATGAGGGGCATTGAGTCCACATAGCACAAGGACTGGTTGAAGGAACTGAATGTGTTTAGTCTAAAGAAGGGAAGGCTCACATTGGATATGATAATGTCTTCAAGTATTTGAAAGGCTGTCCTGTAGAAGAGGGGTTAGACTGGGGGGGGGGGGGGGGTGTTTGTTTTATTTTGTTTTAATCCCAAAGATGTGCTCGGGATGAACAGATGTTGCAATACTGAAAATTTACGCTTGGTGCCAGGAAAAAATTTTCCAACAATTATAGCTGCCTAGAAGTGAATGCGTTCTCTCAAGCGGTGGTGGGTTCCATCTCCTTGGAGGTCTTCAGATAGAGGTTGGATGACTACTTGTTCAGTATGTCATAATAAGGATTCCTTTCATGTATGGTTGGACAAAATGGCCACTGAAACTACTTCCAACCCAAAAAGTATATGGTTCTGTGATTCTAATGGGGAAGACAACAGGCACATAAAGGCATATATGATACATGTGAAGTAGATACAAGGTAATGTTAGATGGAAAAGCATTATCAGCTGGGGTGGGAGTGGGGCTCCAGAAAAGTCCTCCTGCTGAAGCGAGCTCCTCCCCTGCTGTGCCGAGCATCAAAGTTCTGGTTGTTGACTGAGAAGTAAGAGAGGAGAAGTCCTAAGATCCGACTGTAAGAGCAATGCTGCCAGCAAAGCACTTAGAGACTTTCAGGGGATAGATAGTATCTACTTCTCCATCACGAGAAACTTAAACTGTAGAGCAGAGGCTAGAGTCATGGTGGACAGAGAAGGCAAGGGAGGTCAGAGAAAAGGTAGTTCTCTTCTTCTATGCCCTTCTTGTCCTTTCCAACTCTACAAGAGATGAGCTAGCCACAGCAAGCCTGGCTTTACTATGCTCCAAATGTGTCCTCAACACACAAAAAAGACAAAAACTCCTCCCCTAGAGAAATACAGTCACCCAAAGAAATACAAGGGCAGGAGTCAGGAAGACCTGAGTTCAATGCTTATTAGCCGTATGACCCTGGGCAAGTCACTTAACCTCTGCCTGCCTCAATTTCCTCATCTGTAAAATTGGTATGATAATAGCACCTGCCTCCCAGGGTTGTTGTGAGAATTAAGTTAGGTAATTTTTGTAAAGCACTTCACAAACCTTAAAGTGCTATATAGACGATATTGGTATTGTTAATGCTGTTGTCTTTATTATATTACCACCTATTCTCTGAAAATCGTAGAGATCGTGGCCATTCTTTGGCATACCCATCCAAAGAGCTGAAAGCACCACGACTGCCTGAGTTTGGAGGAGGGTGGGGCAATCTGAGTTGTCCTGTGGAGTCAGATGAGGCTAACTGCAGCACCTGATGGTTAAAAGAACCTCATCTGAGCTCTTTAGACAGTGCTTTCAGATCATGAGTTACCCTGCAACCCAGTGGAGAGAGATCTTTGTCGCTCCTGGATTCTGCCAAAGCTAGAAGTCCAGTTGTGTCTTCAAAGTTCTCTGAGTTGGAGCTAGGAACTGGATTGGAGAGGCTAACATCTGCTTCTGAGCCCACCAATTCGTAGACAGAATCACAGAAGGCTAGGTGGGAAAGGGACCTTAAAACATGGAATAATAATGGGTCACATGTGCAATGACCCTGGGGGGTTAGGTAGAGCACATATTACTGTCCCCATCTTACAATTAAGGAAATGTAAAGAGGTTTAAAAACCTGGATAGACTTGCATGAAATAATGAAAAGTGAAATGAGCAGAACCAAGAGAATGTTGTATACAGTAACAGCAATACTGCTTTAAGAACAGCTTTGAGCAAATAAGTCATTTTGACTATTATAAATATCCAAGTTAACTACAAAGGATGTATGAAGGAAGACTCTATCTGCATCCAGAGAAAAAACTGTTAAATTGATAAATAGAAGTATGTGTAGAATGATTTTATACACACGTACAGGCACACACGCATATGTATATATTTGTGTCTAATGGTAACCATCTCTAGGGTGGATGAGACGACTGGAGGAGGGACAAAAAATGGAAATTTATGTGATAACTTTATTATATATTTAAAATAAATATGTAATTTAATATATTATATATTTAAAAGCAAGTTGCACATAATAGATTTGCAGTTTCACAGGCAATCATCTTTTTATTATATTATGTGATGGAAATGCTTGTTTTATTCTAAAGATTAAAAATAAAATATTTTTTTAAAAAGAGGTTAAGTGGAGTGCCCATGTTCACACAGCTGATAATCATCAGACCTTGATTCCCATTGAGGTTTCCTTCCAGCAGAGTTAGAGGGACCTCAGAATGCCAGAGCTACAAAGGACCTGACCTAAGAGACCGTCTAGTCTAATAATTTTGCTGATGGATGAACTGAGAGGCTACATCTGCCACTGGTGAAAAGAGAGAGAAAGCCAATGGCAGAATGCACCACCTGACAACTGGAATTCAGACATTAGGAATGGATAAGTTTAGACCTAAGTAGAAAACTTTCTTAAGGGTGAAAACAAAACAAAACAATCCAAGACTTCAGCCTATTGCCCAAATCCCAGACTGAACCAGATGTGAACATCTGCACATGCTGGAAATCCCCAAACTCCCACATCAGTCTTTATCAAGATATCATCACCATCAGAAAAATCCTGAGTATCCCAGTGATAACCAAATGTAGAAGAGAGATTATACTAACAGCAAACATTTATATGGTGTTCGAAACTTTACAGAGTGCTTTAGATAGGTTATCTCATTTATTCCCCATAATGATGCTTTTGACAGATTAAAAAACTGAGGCTGATTTTGTCTGAAGCAGGCTTTGAACTCAGGTCTTCCTGACTACATCCAATACTCTCTATCCACTGTGCCACCTAATCAGAGATCATGATAATTCACCTCAATCTATGGCTTTATTGACATACAGAGAACTCTCAGTGAGGACACTCCCTCCATAAATGTAGCTACTCTGAAACAGAGTCTTAGAAATTTGCCCAAAATACAAAAGTTAGGTGGATAGCCCAGCATTCCCCAGCCAGTATGTGTCAGACAGAGAGGACTTGAATCCACACCTTCCTGACTACAAAGAAGGCTCTCTATCCACTACACCATGCCGACTTGCATGGTTGTCATGACAACAAGATTTGTAACCTTGGGTAATTCATCTCGTCTCAGACTTAGTTTCCTCACCTATAAAAAGGGAATAATGATATTTTTATGTATGTTACTGCATTTGGTTTTCACAACAGCAAGATAAGTAGTATAAAAGCTTTATACACATAAAGCACTATATAAATAAGGGCTACTATTATTACTAAATCAAATAGTTCTTGTCACTGTCGAAATCATTCCATTCTCTGTGTGTGCAGTTTCTTGAGCGGTGCTGAGGAAGACACAAAGTTTACATCAGCTAAGTCTGATAAGGGACATTGCTATACACAATGGACTCATGGCTATTCCAGGGTGTGATGGTAAATGTTAACCAGCTGTTAAGCTTAATTTTAAGCTCAACCTGCATCATTAACATTTTCTCTATCACTTTTTCAGGTTGAGACAATCGACCAAACAATAAACCAAGCCCTGATTTCTGAGGTGTAAATGATCACAGTAAAATTTTAAGAATTTGCCAGTTCCAGCTGGTTCCCACACACCTCTGACTATATTGCTCTGTTTCTCCACAGCCACCTGTATTTGATGGAGACGATATAACATAGGGGAGAGTCCCTAGACAAGGAGTCAAGAGACCTTGGTTCAAATCCCGACTCTGGCAGCAGATGCTTAATAAATGTTTGTTGATTAAACATGAACCTGCTCTGTGACTTTGGGCAAATCCTCTCCCCCTTTCTGGGCCTCGGTTCGTTTATCTGTAACCTGGGGGAGTTGGATTAAATGACCTCTAAGACCCCTTCCAGTCCTGATAGTCTACAAATGGAGGAAGTGCTTGTCTTTCCTCCCCTCCTAATCTAGGAACAGGATCAAAGAGAAAAACAGAGGGTGACTTATCTTTTCAGAAAATATTCTGGAGTCCAGACATCACCCCAAAAACCTCTGATGGATCAGCTTGGAGCCTCTTTGGTTTACAGAGTTTATAATTGCTCTGGGAGATTTCTCACAGAATAATCATAACAACAACAATGCTTAAAACTGACTGTGGGTTGTGAGAAAAGATTAAACAGCTTGGACCCATTTTCCCTAGGAGCTGGCAGGCTTCACCAACACACCAAATTACCATTTTTAATAATGTGGAGGGGAGTTTATGGCATGATTAAATAAATGCAGGCTGAAACTAATGAGTGGTAGCTGGATTTGGCTGCTTCCTGGAGGTAGGAACGGATGGCAGCTCCAATGATGAGCCAGGCTTCTTGTGCCTAGGATCCCGAGATCCAAATCTGACAAAAGAGAGGAAAGCACCTTGAACTCTGCATTAAACGAAGACCAAGGTTTTATTCTCAGCTCTGCTACTAACCTGCTGTGTGAACTTGATCACAATATGTCCCTTTTCTAAGCCTTAGTTTCCTCATTTGTGAAGTCAAGATGCTGAATTAAGAGGATGTTTAAGGTCTCTTCCAGCTCTGTCATTCTATGTTGTAAGACCCCCTTCCAACACTAAAATTCTATGTCCTAATGTTCTATGTTCTACACGTATTTGAGTTCTAATATTCTCTAGTCCAGCCCTAATATTTTGTGTTCTAATGTCCTATTTTCTAAGGTTCCTTTCATTTCTAATAGTCTTCATCATAGAGTTCTTTCCTGGTCTAATATTCTATATTCTAAGGTTCCTCTCTAATGCTAACATTCAGTTATAATATTCCTTATTCTAAATTCTGATCCAGCTCTGTTCTAAAGTTCCCTTCAATGCTAGCATTGCATTATAATATTTTATACTCTAAGATCCGATCCAGCTCTAATATTCTATGTTCTAAGGTCCCTTCCAGACATGGCATTATATAATTCTGTTATTGTGCCCATCTGGCCTCTTCCTAGGAATAGGGATGGGGAGTGAGGTAGACAATACCATATTAACCTGGTATAATGTTAATGATATTTGAAGATCTTCCCTGACCATTATTGGCCTCAAGTAGAGCCCATTGGGGGAGGGACTTGTCTTAGGGGGAAGCTTGCTTGTAGGAAGGCTCATACCTTTTGTTAATTTCTAATTAGGCACTGAGTCTGGAGCGTTGTGACGCCCTCTGGCTCTGAGAAGGGTATATATACTCTGAGGTGAGGTTTTGCTTTGGGGGCTTGTTTATGAGAAGGACCTTGTGATTCCCTGGTCAAGACTCTGAGTGGCCATATGTTCAAAGCTCCCGACTGCCCAGAGGTAAAGGCTCTCTCGATCCAATGGTGTATGTAAAGTGATACTTTGCAATATTACTTTGATTCAGGCAGTAGAAACCTGTCTGTTGGTCTCTATTTCTCTGTTTGTATTTTCTCTGAAGTTCAGGGTGCTGACTTTTCCCCTGAACTGGTAAATGTAATTAAAGATTGTTGATCCCTTAAACAGATATCTTTCCTAGCAAGTAAGAACTTGTGCTAGCTGCCATCCTAGGTATGCCAGAGTGGTTGCCATTACACCTGGGCAGGTCTTGATCACCATAGGACCACAGATTTCATTAGGGCCAACAGCAAGCTTTAGTTCATTGATAGAAGAAGAGTTTGGGGATCTCAGCCAACCGAGGAGAGCCATGATCCATGAGGTACCTGAGGCAAGACATGGTGGCAGGAAAGAAAGAAAAGCCACCTGCCCAGAAGGCATCTATTTAAGTCAAGAAGATCACAAAGAAAGGGAAACTAGATCTCAGCCAAGAATGTTGTTCCTACTCTATTCACTCTCTTCCTAGGGCTTGAAACCCAGTTATTATTGAAACTGTGAATTGATCTAACCATTCTAGAAAGCAATTTAGAACTGTACTCCAAAAGTCATTAATTGGCACATACTCTTTAAACCACTATTTGCATATATTCCCCAAAAGATCAATGAAGGAAAGCATCTACATGTACAAAAATACAGCAGAACTTTTTTGTTATAGCAAAGAATCGTAAATAAAGTACATGCCCATCAATTGAGAGATAGCAAAAACAAATTATATTACATTGTTGTGTTATAAGAAATGATGAAAGGGACTGATTTAGAGAAACTTGTGAAAACTTGTATGAATTGATGCTTAACAAAGTAAGAATAACCAGGAAAATAAATGGTACAATAACAGCAATACTGTAAAGAAAAATCATTTTCAGACTTAAAAACTCAAATCTTACCAATCATGGCTCCAGAAGACGGAAGACAATGTCTGTCTCCCCGCTCCAGGCAAAGAGAAAATACAGTGCAAAATGAAACATACATTCTCAGACGTGGCAATCGTACATTTGTTGTGCCTGACTACATGAAATGTTAGTCAACTAGCATTTAAAAAATGTCCACTATATGCCAGACACTGTGCTAAGTACTGGGAACACAAAGAAAGGCAAAAACAGTTCCTGCCCTCAAGAAGCTCACACATTTTAATATGGAAGAAAACATGCAAATAATAGTGTCCATAAAACATATACATACACACACATGTATATATGTATAAGTGTGTGTTAGTTCAGTTACATCCAACTCTTTGTGACCCCCTTTGGGGGTTTTCTTGACAAAGATACTAGAGGGATTTGCCATTTCCTTCTCCAGCTCATTTACAGATGAGGAAACTGAGGCAAGCAGGATGAAGTGACTTGCCCAGGACCATACCTCCAGGAAGTGTCTGAGGCCAGATTTGGACTTCCTGGTTCTAATCTCAGTGCTGTAGCCACTGGCCCACCTAGCTGCCCTATATATGTGTATATATGGAGGATGAGTGGGGAGGCAATCTCATAGGGAAGGTATTAGAAGTGGTGGGACCAAGGAAGACTTCTCACCAAAGATGGGGTTTGAACTAAGTCTTGAAGGAAGCCAAGGAAGCCAAAAGTGAAGGTGAGGAAGGAGACATTCCAGGCATGGGAGACAGCCAGTGAAAATGCCCAGAGTCAGGAGACAAGTAGACCACTGTATCTGGATCACAGAATAGACAGGAGTAAAATATAAGAAAACTGGAAAAATAGGACATTTTCAAGAAATATTGTAAAGGTACAATTGACAGACCTTGGCAACAGATTGAATATGTGGGTTGAGTGTAAGTGAGCATTTGAGGATGACAAGGTTGCCAACATTGGTGATTTGGAGGATGGCAATGCCATTGATAGTCACAGAAAAGTTGAGAAGAAGGGATGATTTCAAGGAAAAGATGAGTTCAGATTTGGACATGTTGAGTTTGAGATGCCAAGTGGCAATTAGTGATACAAGATTGGAGCTCCAGAGAGGGATTAGGGATGTATATGCAAATCTGGGAATCATCTGAACATAGATAATAATTGAACCCATAGATGCTGATAATATCACCTGGAGGGGGAGGGGGAAATATAGAGCAGTGGTTTTTAACCTAAGGTGAGTGAACATGTTTTTCTTTTAGTTAGTTAGATAGATAGATGGATAGATAGATACACAGACAGACAGACAGACAGACAGACAGACAGATAGATAGACGGATAGATAGACGGATAGATAGATAGATAGATAGATAGATAGATAGATAGATAGATAGATAGATAGATAGATAGATAGATAGATAGATAGATAGATAGATAGATAGAGAGACAGACAGACGGACGGACGGACGGACAGACAGACAGACAGACAGACAGACAGACAGACAGACAGACAGACAGACAGATAGATAGATAGATAGATAGATAGATAGAGATAGATAGATAGATAGATAGATAGATAGATAGATAGATAGATAGATAGATAGACAGACTGTGTTTCAATATCACTGGTTTCCTTTGTCTTCTTAAGTATTTTATTTTATGCATCTAAAAACATTCTAAGAAGATCCATAGGTTTCACCAAAATGCCAATGGGAGTCTATGACATAAAAAAATTGAGAATCCTAGGTAGAGAGGGAAAAGGAGAAGAGGAGTCAGGTCAGAGCTTTAAGGGACACCCACGGTGAGTGGTCATGACCTGTATGAAGATCCAGCACGGGAGTCTGAGAAGTGGTCAGACAGACACTAAGAGAAAGCGATGTCACAAAAATCCCAAGAAGAGAAGAGTTATCCAAGAGAAGAAGCCGATCAACAGTGTGAAATGCTGCAGAGTGTTTAAGAAGGATGAGGACTGAGAAACTGAACACTAAATTGTCAGTTAAGAGATCCTCGGTAACTTTGGAGAGCTGCTTCTGTTGCATGACAAGGTGGGGAGCTAGACTGCTGTTTCAACAACCTGGCCAGCAGCTGCTGTGGGGGTGAAAAACCAACATGAGACCAACAATGAGAATGCTGCAAGCCCAGATTCTTTTGATCTGCTTTACTAAGGAAAGCAACATTAAGGGGTTAACAATCTTACTTTAATC
>CM053625.1:303609877-303632732 GCA_028646595.1 Phalanger gymnotis
ATAGTTACCAGAATTTAACAAAGTCTGAACATCCGGGTTTACAAGCTGGAGGGCTCTTAACTACAGCTGCCCAGAGTCTCCACATCAGCACACTGCCAAGAGTGAGAGCTGTAAGCAAATAGCTCTTTTCTCTCTTTTTATGCACTCTTTAGCCATCATCAAATGTCATCTGAGTGACCAGAACTTAAGTTCTTACTATTGGCTCTGGTCTTAGCAGTGCCCTTGGGACCCTGGGGCTTCACACCCACATCTGCTTAGTACCCAGTAGTTAGGGGTTTTGGGCCTACTTGGGAGTGAAGACATGATCAGATCTCCCTTCATTGGCCCCACCCGGAGCCCCACCCCAGTTACCAATGCAACTGCCCAGTGAGAGGATGAGAAGTGGAGGCAGAGGGTGTAGAGGTTTTCTCAAGAGAAAGGAAAGAGAGATAGAAGACAGTGGCTAGCAGCAATGGTTGGATCAAGCCAGGGTTTGGTTTGGTTTAGTTTGGTTTTAAGGATGGGGAAGAGATAGGCATGTCCAGGAGGTACTTAAAAATAGTGCCAAGTGCTGCCTCCACATGGAAGGTCATGTTTGAGGCAAGCCTAAAATCATCCTGGAAGAACGTTCTATATTCTCAGGTAAACCATGTAGTAAATGTTTCTGACACTTAGCAGCTCTATTACTTGCCCAGTTTCAGCCTCCTAATCTCTAAAATGGAGGTAATAATACCTATTATACCTACCTTTGGGGACTGCTGTGAGGTTCAAATGAGAAAACTGTCTTTCAGTTGTATATAGTGTATCTAAAGGGCTTCGCAAACATTAAATGTCATTGTTATCAGTAATGAAGACAGCTGGGTAACACAGTGGACAGGGCACTGAACCTGGAATCAAGAAGACTCGAGTTCAAATCTAGCCTCAGACACTTACTAGTTACCCTGACCCTGGGCAAGTTATTTAACCTCTTTTTCCTTCTACTTCCTCATCTATAAAATGGGGATAATAATTGCATTTACCTCCCAGGGTTGTTGTGAGGATCAAATGAGAGAAAGTTTGTAAATTATGCCTTAAAGCTCTATGCAATATAAATAATGCTGCTGCTGCTGCTGATGATGATGATGATGATGATGGTGGTGATGATGATGATGATGATGGTGATGATGATGATGGTGGTGATGATGATGATGATGATGATGATGATGGTGATGATGATGATGGTGGTGATGATGATGATGATGGTGATGATGATGATGATGGTGATGATGATGGTGGTGATGATGGTGGTGGTGGTGGTGGTGGTGATGATGATGATGTTGATGTCAACAATGTTGTTGTTGTTGTTGTCTGGCCTTCATTCTAGAAGAGGACCATGACTTTAGGAAGGTGATGTCATGATTTGCAAGTGAATTGGATTTAAGTGAGAGAGGGCAGTGCAAAGTCAAGATGATGGTAGTGGGTGGCTGGGAAGGAAAAGGAAATAACATTTATATAGTGCCTTCCTTACCTGCAGGCATTGTGCTAAGGGTCTCACAAATGTGATGTGCATCCTGTAGAACACAGCCTCCTCAAGTCCTGAGACTGTCTTTCTATCCCTAGCATCTAGCACCAGGCCTTAGCAGATAGCAGACACAATAAATGTTTATTGAATTGAAGATCTCCTCCAGCTCCACCAATAAATCTATGGTTTTATTATTTCTATATCTCAGCAAATACTCTGTGATCAAAGACAAAATATTCAGAAAGAGGGAACTTACCTTCACTACTTATAATTGCCCAAAGGATCCCTTTCAAATGATTAGAGCTCATGCTCCCTGCCATCACAGAGGTTTTTGATTAAAATCACAGGTCGGTCACATCAGAATAAAAGCCAATTCCTTTAAAATAAAGAAAGACCGAATGGAATTGGATTTTCTGCCGGCAAAGTGCACACACGCACACACACACTCACAGGCACGTGCACACACCTCTGCACACATATACATAGGCTCTTTCCTCAAAATTGGCTGGGGAAATGATGCCACCAATTCAATTACACTCTGGCAGTCCTAGGGCAGCCTTTAGTTTTAGATCTGTGATGGGTTTTGAGCCCCATGAGGCAAGTCTCAGTGAGATCAGCTCAAAGTGCAAAATGCCAACCTGAAGATAAGCCTGCAGTGTATCGAACCTGGGATTGGGGGAATAGGGTCTGGGACTAGAGGCTGCTGGGTCACTCCGATGCTGCCCCCACCGCTGCCTAATTACCGGACAGATTCCTTGGCAGCCGGGGGCCAGGCTCAAGGTAAGAAGAAAGGGCAGGCTCTGCCTCTGAGGTCACAAAGTCCACCCCTACCCTCACCAGATGCCGGAGATCCAGGGGTCTTCTGCCACAGCTCCTGATGGACTGTTCAAAAGAAATAGACAAGGATGCTTAAAGCCGGTAAAAAGATATAGTCCAAAAAGAGAGGAGGAGAGAGAAAAAAAAAGAGGGGAGAGAATGAGAGCCCCAAGAAAGATGGGTTTTGAAACGGTGGCGGGGCAAAGAGAAATTTTAGTCAACTTCAGAATTACAAGCACAGATTAAGAATAGCTCACGCTGACTTGGTCCTTTTCTCCCTCGTGGTAGCATGGTAGGTGTGGAAAATTCCCTTTGCCCTTAAAGCATAATGATAGGATAGGCTCTGCAAAGGATAATGGCTCTGCAAAGTATAATCTTAAGAGATCTGCCTGGGTCTGGCCCAGGGTCATGCAACCAGGGTCTAAGGTGGGACTGGAACCTAGTGCTTCCTGACCCCTGGCAAGCTCACAATACACCAGCATCTGTCTCTGAAGATAAAGGAGAATGAGGGGCAAGAAAAGGGTTATGGTGGGTAAATAATAATCATTAATAATAATAACTCATTTATATAGTGCAGTGATGATAAGAATAATTACCAATCCATCCTGGGCCATCTCCAGTCCTCCTAAGTGATACCTGGCCACTGGACCCAGATGGCTCCAGAGGAGAAAGTGAGGCTGATGACTTTGCACAGACCTCCCTCACTTTAATCCAATTCAATTGCAAGTTCTGTTACCATCTTTCTGGTGTCGTGGTCCTCTTTGAGAATGAAAGACAAAACCACAATTCACATATTTCAAACATACATATCTCATTGATCCTCTCAACAGCAGTGAAAGGTAGGTGCCATTATAATCACCATTTTATTCCACCAACCACCTTGCTGCTTCCATTTAAGTGAATTATTTCATTCGATCCTCATAATAGCCCTGGGAGGAAAATGGTAAATATGTTCAGCCTAGACCTGTAAAATGCCCATTTTACAGATGAAGTAGGTAAAGCTCTGAGCTACTAAGTGGCAGTGGAGCAGTGTGATGTTTTGGAACTAGAACTGATATTCAATTCCAAAGAGTCCAGAGCCTGGCATTTAGTAGCTGTAAAACCCTAGCCAAGTCTTTTGACTTCCTGGGGCCTTAGTTTCCTTGTTTGTAAAATGGGGAGGATATAATGGTTCAGTTATGGGTTTCAGTGAACCTACACCACTATAACGTATTGATATTGGAACTTAATTTGTCTGTGGTTCCATTATCAACACCAACGTAACAAGCATTTATACATTTAGTGCATGCTAGGCATTAGGCTCCATGCTAAATCTGAGAATGCAAATAAGGAAGTCCTTAAAGAGATTACATTCTAACGGGGAAGATAACATATAAAGCAGGAAGCTGGGGGTGGGGGAACATGGAGAGAGAGAGACGGGGAGAGGCAGCGTTGATGGGGTGATGGGACCTGGATGCTTAAAAGGAAAGACTGAGTCTTTGCCCTGAACTTTCCCACACTGGCGGTTCCCCCGAGGGCCATTCTAGCCTACCTAGATACTCAATAATCCTTTTAACTGTCCTTTCACTGAGTTCGACCACTTAACTCCTTTTATTGTCTGCACCTGGGCCCCCCACAGGCTATTTACCACTCCTTAATGTCACCCAGATCTTCTCACTGTCTTCTCTGGTATATAAGTGCTATTTGAATTGTTTTAGGAAGATTCTGAAGACCACTGGGCAGGATAAGGTACCAGACACTGAGGTCCTTACTTGAACTAAAGTGCCAAGCATTCAAACTCTGCTTCAGAGAGGGCAACTCTGATGGGCTGGCCATGTTGTTCGAATGCAAAACGTATGCTTGCCAAAAAGACTTTTTGATAGAGAACTCACACAGGGCAAGCGTTAACATGGCGGTCAGAAGAAGCAATACAAGGACACTCTCAAGGTGTCTCTCAAGTACTTTGGAATTGATTTGTGACATGGGAGACATTGGCACAGGACCGTTCAGTCGTGCCCACATCATAGAAGATGCTGCGCTCTATGAGCAAAGCAGAATTGAAACAGTTTGAAGGAAATGCAGGATGCGCAAGTTTGGAGTATCTACCCCAAACGTTCACATGGTCTATTTGTGCCCATCCTGTGGTATAGCATTCAAGCTTGTATTGGCCTGATCAGCCACAGTCGGACACACTGAATCTTGACTCAAGCATAGTCTTGTCATTTTGGTCCTCTTCAAGAAGAAAGGACAACAACCAACCAATATAACTACCAATCTTACCCCCATTAAGGGATTTCACCAGCTCCAGTTGGCATCACAATAGCATTTATATAGGGCCTACAAAGTCCCAGACACTGTGCCAAGCACTTTACAAATATTAGTTCATTTTTTTCCTCACAACAACCCTGGAAGGTAGGTGCTATTATTATCCCCATTTAACAGATGAAGAAACTGAGGCAAACAGAAGTCAACTGACTTGCCCAGAGTCACAGTGCTAGTGAGTGTCTTAGGTAAAATCTGAACTCAAGTCCTCCTGACTGGGCACAGTGCTCCATCCGCTTCACCACTTACCTCCCAAGGATGTTGTGAGGATCAAATTGGATATGTAAAATGTTTCACAAACCTTAAAGAGCTATATAAATGTTAACTATTATCATTATCATTATTATACAATAGAATTAATTAATACTTTCAAACTGCCTACCTCACAGGGCTATTGCAAGGAAAATACTTTGTAAGAATTAAGATTTTAAAATGCTATTGGAAACATGAGCCAGGATTACTGTTTAGAACCTAGCTCTCCTGTCTCTCCCTCTGAATGAAATGTTATGATGAGGCTCTGACTTGGGTCCAAGTTAGAGCACACTCCATATTCTGCTCAGAAGCAACCTGAACACAGCTAATCATGGAGACACTTGGATGCCCTCCATGACTTGAGGGTTTCAGAGCCAAGCTCATTTGGAAAGACACAAACATCTGTCCAGCAGTTCCCTCTCCACTTTCCCCAACCTTCCTCCTACCCAGAATGCTGAGGGACTGGTAACCTCTGAGAGACCTCCAGCACCCTGCTTGGAAAGAGCTCTCTCCTCACCACCCCTCTCCTTGGTCTGGGAGCACCTCCAGGCACCATAGGATGGGAGAAGTTGGGATTGGGTCTAACCTTTGAATTTTGGCCTCTGCCAAACACCACCACTGCACACTGACAAGTCATATTTTAGGTGAGCCAGATACCCTCTAGAAGAACCAGTTTAGCAAATTGGTTGTTTTAGATCACCTTTGCCAATGGAATACCTAAACCATTTTCATAAACTAATTATTTTGTCGCCCTTCCAAAAACCATGCAATTTGAAAACTGGAAAAGATTTTCTAAATACCGTGCCATCCCTCCTTTCTTCCTCCCCTCTTTCCCTCTTCTCCTCCCACACAGAGAGAAATCACCACTGCCTCCTATTTGCCTCTAGGATAAAATACACATACTCCAAAACTCTGGGCTCTCACCAGCCAAGTTCAATCCTAAAGATGAAATTCAAAATCCATTCTTTCTTTTAATTGGTTACAGTCACTCATACTTCACCCTAGAAAAATCTTCTAATATCGCTTATGTTTAGGCTTCTATAAATACGGGTAAGAGGAGGCCCCAAACGTAATATAAGTATTCAAATGTATAATGATAGGAAACAGTCTTGATTTTACTCTATAGGAAATGCAGAAAACGAAAATGACTCATAGGAGCCTATAAACAGAAGTCTATGGGCCATCCAATTCAAAGTTACCCAAAGGATGGACCAAAGCCCACAAGAAAATATAGGAAAATGTAAAGCATTCAAAAAACCCACAACCTCCCCTCATAAGGGAACCACGCTTGGGGCTGCCAGTGAAACGATCCATTGAAAACATCCTCTCCTCCTATTTCCTATCTCCAGGCCCCTACCAAATTCATAGCATCCTCTGTGAATTGATTGGACTTATCCTGGAAGACAAAGATACTCTGGTGCTGCTAGATATACATCTCTCTTTCCATTCATTTTCTCCTACTCCCCTAGTAGCTTTACACATGATTGTTGCCCTTACTACAGAGACCACATGGGCAATCCAATCCTCTCCTTTCTCCAAAGAAACACCCTGCTGAGGAAATCTACTTCTTTCTCTAGGTCTGATCCCCCAAATTCTGACATTTGGGTGTACTCGCAAGGCAAACTCCAAGGCTGATTCTGTCCATGCAATATCCCTTCTCTAACTGGAAAGCTATATTCTGAGATCACTGCCTAGTCAGTCAGTTAATTAATAAACATTTATTAACCACCTACTACGTGCCAGGCACTGTGCTAAGTGCTAAGGATACAAAGAGAGGTAATAGCAGTCCCTTCTCTCAAAGAGCTCATAGTCTAATGGGGGAAAAAATGCACAAACAACTACGTGCAAGCAAGCTATAAAGATAAATTGGAGATAATGACAGAGGGAAGGTGTTAGAATGAAGGGGGATCAGGAAAGGTTTCCCGTAGAAGATTTTAGCTGGGACTTGAAGGAAGCCAGGAGGCAGAGAGGAGGAGGGAGAGCATTTCAGACAAGGGGGACAACCAATGAAAATGTCCAGAGTCAAGGGATGAAGTGTCTTATTCAAAGAACAACCAGGAGGCTAGTATCACTACATCTGAGATCTGTGGGGGTTTATAAGGTATATAAGAAGACTGGAAATGTGAGTGGAGAGGCAGGTTATGCAGAGCTTCCAACACTAAACAGAGAATTTTATATTTGCTCCTGGAGGCGATAGGGAGTCATTGGAGGTTATTGAGTGCAGGACTGTGGCAGGGGGTGGGGGGGGGGGGTGACATGGTCAGACCAGCACTTTAGGAAGATCATTGTGACAGAAATAGAAGCATGGTCTGGAGTGGGAGACCAATTAACAAACTATTTACAAAAGTCCATGAGGTGATGAGGGCCTAGATCAAGGCAGTGGCAGTGTCAGAGGAGAGAGGGGGGTGGGGTTCTCAAGAGATGCTTCAAAGGTAGAAAAGCAACAGGCCTTGATGACAGATTGGATATGGGGTGTGAGAAAGAGTGAGAATCAAGCATGACATCTTGAATTTGAGCCTGAGTGACTGCGAACATGGCGGCACTCCAGATAATGATAGGGAAGTAAGGAAGATGGGAGGTTTTGGGGGAAAAGATAAGGTGTTCAGTTTTGGACATGCTGAATTTAAGATGTCTACAGGACATTCAGTTTAAAATGTCTGGGCGGTTAAAAATGTGGGAGTGGAGGTCAGCAAAGAGGGATGGGTAAATTTTGAAATCATCAGCATAGAGATGATAGCTAACATTCTATAGTCCAAGATTCCTCCAAGGTCTGATGCTCTGTGCGTCCATGATCTTATGATTCTAATCAGGAAAGTCTTCATCGAGATGGGCCTTGAAGGATAAGAAAAACTCAGCTAGGCTAAAAAAAAGTTAAACAAGGACATATAGTATGAGTAAAGACAAAGGTTTGAGAATGAGGTTGGGGGAGGAGAGGGAAAGGACAGGAGACAGACCATGGAGTCACCAGCCAGTCCAAGAGCCTTATCAAACAACTAGCCTTTGGTTTCCATTCCTGTTAGCTGAGGAGGAGGAGGGGGTGGGCTAGAGGGGAATGATGAGGGATCATCCACGAGGACCCAGCAACAGAACAGAGAAAGGGGAGGAGAAAGAATCCCATTAGCTGCCAAGGTCACGCCTGAGAAGATGAGAAAGGGGCTTCCTCTTGTTTCTCAACTAAATAGTTCCAACCCAGGCATACAGAACTTCCATGGGGTCTTCAATGGCCCCACTGTTCCCCGCCATGAGGGCTTGTCTGGTGATGTTTACAACTTCCCCGTCCTTTTGTGTTTCTCTGGGAAACTCTGGCCCCCAGCTTTTCCTGGGGTTCATATGTGCTGCAAGACCCTGAGTTTTCCTCAGCAAAACAAATACCACCTCCTGATTCCCCATGTAATGAGTATTATAATGAATATCTGTTCCTTTTGACTCCCTCCCAAGTTCCCCAAAGCACATTCTGCCTCTCCGCATTCCTGTTTTCATCACCAGAGCAGCATGAAGGAAGCTGGTCCAGAGAGTGGTCCCATCGTTGGCCTGATCCGGACTGGGAAGAAGCCTGAGAGGGTTCATGGAGCAGCAATTCAAGAGAATTACCTCTATAGGTAAAGGACCTGACTTTGAATCCTGACTACCATTATTCATGTGACTTTAGCCACATCATTTTCTAGCTCTGACCTTTATTTTCCTTCAATGGAAGGGGTTGGATAAAATGACCTCTGAGGTCTCTCTCTTCCAGCTCTAATGCCTGTGATGATTTTGGGTTGGTTTTTTTCTTTTTTTCTCCATTTGTGGGATTCTGATAAAGATGAAATTCAGCATAGAAATCAGTAGGGGGCAGCCAAGTCCTTTTTGAGTATGGGAGGCTGAGAAAAATGTTGAAAATGCCCCAAACCCAAGTTTACCAGCTTGGATCAAGGTGGAAGGCAGAATGACTCATTGGATAGGGCCCTGGATTTGGAGTCGGGAGGAACCGGGTTCAAATCCTGTCTCAGAGGCTTTCTAGTTATGGAACTGGGACTCTCCTTCTCTGTGCCTCAGCTTCCTCATCTGCAAAATGAGGGGAAGTAGACATGATTGCCTCTAGAACCCCCTCCATTTCTAGATCTATGACTCTAAGGCTTGGGAGGAGGAGGAGGAGGAGGAGGAGAAGGAAAGGGCAGCACCAGGGTATTGCTCCCCATTTCCAAACAAGAGAAGTCCCCCATCCCCATCCTTCAGTGACAAATGGTCTCTGGTGACATACTTGAAGGAACGTTTCTACCCATTTCTTTCTCTCCCTTTATATGAGCATAGAATGTTGAGCTAGAAGAGACCTTGGGGATCAGATCACCTAGTATAGTGTCTCTTTTTTTAAACAGCAGGGGACAACCAAGACCCCCAAAAAGAGGGAAAGGGAAGAGTATAAGAGTTTATTATGCACCTATTATGGGCCAGGTACTGGACTAAGCACTTTATAAATATTATCTCTTTTGATCTTCACAGCAACCCTACAAGGTGGGTTCTGTTATTATTCCTATTTTATGGTTGAGGAAGCTGAAGCAGATAGAGGTTAAGTGACTGCTTCAGGGTCACACAGCTAATAAGGATCTTAGGTCGGATTTGAACTCGGGTCTTTCTGATTGTAGGCCCAATGCCTTATCCATTGGGCTACCTAGCTGCCTCTGGTTTGCCCCCATGCTAGATAGAGCTAGGACTGAAATCCAGATCTTCAGTTCAGTATTAGCTACACCATATCATACTGCCTTTGTTTCACAGTATTTAATGAAAGCAGCCTTCCCTCACTCAAATCCAAGTCAACTGCAAGTCATGTCATCATTTCCCTGATGTCATCATGGTCCTCTTCGAAAACAAAGGACAAACACAACAACAACAACCTATAATTAAAGGCAAAGTTTCAGACCCCAGTGAGGGACCCCTATGGACAGGGTTGATTCAAAGAAAATTTGGGAAGTCTTCAAATGTGGACTTCACAACATCAGCATCTATTTCTTCCATCAGTTTCTGCCCTTCCCAATCCCTCCCATCTCTTCTTACTTTGACCCAAACCCTTCTCGTACTGAAATGCCATTGATTGACAGCTTGGAGTTTGACACCTCCCATTAACAGGGATGAAGCAAAAGCTTTAACAGTAGGGATTTCAGGCAGCAGTCAGAATTTGAGGGAAGACTTGGATAAGGAAAGGATGATGTTTGCCGCTATACCTGCGACTGAAGAAAATATGATATTATAGGGTCACAGATCACCCCTCACAGTAACCCTCCACTCTGGTGTTCAGTTGAGTGGACTATCCTGGAATAAGGGAGATATTTGACTGGCTCTTTATGCTTCACATGGATCAAATAGCTGAATTGACATTTCCCTTCCCTTCCCTGGCCCACTGCAGGCAACTGGTAGATAAAGAAACAATCAGAAGATGTGGATTCTGGTCCTGATTTTTCTGTCTTTCATTGTTATTTGATCTCCTTAAGCTTCAGTCTCTCCATCTTAAAATGAGGAAGTTGGACCAAATGATCTAACTGGTCCCTTCCAGCTCCAATAGTCTAAGGTTCTGATAGTCTAAGTTCTAATAGTCTATGTTCTAATGCCCCCTCCACTTAGAATAGTGTATGTTCTTTATCCTAGTATTCCACGTTCTAGGATTCTTTGGTTCTAGCAATGCCTTCTGTGCTTATAAAGTGGCAGATCTAGGTTCTACATGGGGTTTCTCTTATTTCCAGAGGAAACCAGACACCCTAATAAGCATCTTGTCCCAGTACTGGTGCCTGCTGCAACTCATCTCTCCAAATTGTTCCAGATTTAAAATATAAACGATTGACATTTGTACAACCTAGAGAGAGTGGCAAGGATCTCTTTTTCCCACCGTGAAAAAATGTCAGAATTTCAGTTGACATCATATATGCCTATCTGTGCTGAAATGCCTGAGCTGCCACTGGCTTGGGTTCAGCCAATATACAATTATGGTTCTTTCTGTTCTGACTGAAGACTGAATATCCAGCAGGCAGAGTGTGTGGGGAGAATTAATGTCTGGTTTTCATAGCGACATATCTACTTAAGGATATTTGGGCAGCATAGTTTATCTGAAAGAGCAATTGAGTTTTGGGTCAGAGGACCTGGGTTTGAATCCCAGTTCTCCCGCTTATTAGCTGTGTGATATTCAATTCCCTCTCTAGGCCTCAGTTTCCTCCTTTGTAATAGCTTGGAGTTGGACTAGATAATCTCTAAGGTCCTTGCCAGTTCTAAATCTTCTGGTCTTATTTTTGTCCTTCGGCTGAGGAAGAAAAAAGCAGATGGATGTTTATCCAATTATCCTGCTTCTGAGTGGGGTCCTGGGACACAATGTGGCATTTTGGAAAGAGGGAAGAAAGTTTGATGTGTGTTCAACAAATGGGGCAAGAGAGAGAGAGAGAGAGAGAGAGAGAGAGAGAGAGAGAGAGAGAGAGAGAGACAGAGAGACAGAGACAGAGACAGAGAGAGACAGAGAGAGAGAGAGAGAGAGAGAGAGAGAGAGAGAGAGAGAGAGAGACTGAGATTAAGAATTTGCCATGTGCCAGGCTCTGTACTAAGACCTGGTGATACAGAAACAAGAAAACAACACAGCCCCTGGCCTAAAGGAACTAATATTCTAATGGGGAAAGGCAACCTGTAAAAAAGAGCTGATAAATGAGGAGAGAAGAGAGAGATAAAGGTACCCAGTGATGTCTGTAGTATAAAAAGTCTGAGAGAGATAGTCAGGAATGCAGCCTGGAAAGGAATGAACACATGGCTGGACTCAGGCCTCCTCCTTAGAATGGATGTTCTGGGTGGAACCGTCCAATCAGAAGAAAAGGCTACAGGGGAACAGGGTACTTCCATTGTGTAAATTCCAGAAGAGGAACATAGCTCTGGACTTGGAATTGGGGGGGGAGGGAGTGGAGAAGGGGAGACTAGGCCATGGGAATTGAGTTGTTACACAGGATATTGGGGGGTCCCTAAAAATTGGAGGAACATAATTGGTGGAGACTTGAGCTTATGGTAGAGATGAGATATCCTAAAATCACTTTTAAGGGCACCAGAGAACCCTAGAGGAGGAGTAAAATATAACAGATCTGCCTCTCAGACAATGGGGCCAGAGAAATCACTGGAAAAGTACTGTACCAGCTAAAGTTATTCCAAAGTAAAATGAGCTGTCTTTGGAAGTAGGGAGTTATCCCTCACGGAAGGTCAGATTCCCACTGATCACTTGTAGTTTTTGCTGTAGAAGGGATTCATGTTCATGTATCTGTTGGAGTAGGGGGCCTGTGAGGTCCCTTCAACATCTGATATTTTGGGATTTTGTGATACAGAGCTAAGAGCTCCCGCCCATTGTGCCCAGGTCCCCAAGGGCAGTGGGGCGGGCACTCTGTCATAGATTGGGATTCAGCATCTGAGTACTGCTGGCCTGGCTAACTCTGGTCTCACTGCTGGCCACCACAGAGGGACAGAAGAGATATATCATCCTACCCAGGGATCATGGTACCTTGCCAGCAGCTCCGTGATAAATCACCCATCTCCGTCTAGAAATTAATCTCATATTACCCCAAGAGGATTTTGTGACAGAGATTTAAAGGTGGGGCCCAAGAGAGAGAATTAAATCATGTATCTCATCCTGGGGTCATTTTCCATTCCCAAATGTCAGAGCCCCTAGGAGTGAGCTTGGGACAGATCTGAGTGCATTGGCACCCACTAGGAGCTCTGTACAACCCCCAAAATAATAACCGTAACACTCACGCGGGCAGCTAGGATTTATTAAGTGCTTATTGTGTGTCAAGCACTATGCTAAACACAGTGAACACAAATACAAGCAAAGAAAGAGAGTCTCTGCCCTCAGGGAGCTTATATTCTAACAGAGGAAGACAATACACAAAAGGAATTCAAAAATGGGGAACACAAAGGCTGTGATGTAAGAGTCATGGTAGAGAAAGTCCAGCGTGCAGAATGGAGAGGAATGAGACATGGCTAGCATGGGGGCCTTCCTTAAAGAGAGATTTGGGGAGGAGCCAACCTTAGCTAGGTGGCCTTGGGGATAGAGTTGCAGGACTGGAGTCAGGGAGACTCTTTTCCCTTAGTTCAAATCTGGCCTCAGACACTTACTAGCTGTGTGATCCTGGGCAAGTCACTTCACCCTGTTTGCCTCAGTTTCCTCATCTGTAAAATGAACTGGAGAAGGAAATGGCAAACCACCCCAGTATCTTTGCCAAGAAAACCCCAAATGGGGTTACAAAGAGCCAGACACAACTGAAAAATGACCAAACAACAAGCTTATGAGATAATTCATGCAAGAAATATTCTCCTCAATTTACTAAGAAGTAACCCAGGGCCCCAAAATGTTAAATAACTTGTCTGGGGTTGAGTAAGAAGTGAGTTAGTGGCTGAACCATGAGGGCTGAGAATGGAGCCACCAAACTCCAGAGCCAATGTAAAATGCACTGCTCATCTGCCAAAGATTCCTGGCATCGAGTTGGTGGTTCATGACAACTCATCTTTGCAGCTTCCCTGTTTAGGAGGTGTCAGACTGAATTAAAAATGCCTCTTCCATCTATGTTTTATAAAGAAATATATGTACCACCCATGTCCTAGACACAATGGAGAGGGGCCAGATGATGACTGCTCTATGCATGAACCTCAGATTCAGAACCTCAAACTGGGAAGGTCCATCTTTAAATTGTCCCAAACAAAAAGAAGTGTGCTTATATAGTTCTTATGGACGTCCCAGTAACAATGTCCCACATTAAGAGTATGAGGCCTGAAAGCAAGTTTTTTTTTTTCTATTTGGAATTTCCAGGGATCATTCCAGGTCATTCCACAGCCAGGATTTTGTTTTAAAATCTGCCACTGCCACCATAATCATCATCACCACCATCATCTTCACCATAATTGTTTCATCAGAAAAGTAATCACCACCTTTACCACCACCATCACCCTCCTTATTACTTAAAACCATCACTATCAACTTCATAAAAATTTCATCATAAACATAATCACCATCATCACTATAACCAGCCCCATCCTCACCATCGTTATTACTTAAAACTACCACCGTCATCTTCACCATCATCATCATCTTTATCATCATCATTGTTATCATTACCAAAACCACAATCCTCCTTCCCATTTTTAATGCCATACCCCCTTTTTTTCAGACTGCCCACCTCCACTGTACAGAGAATCATGGTTATAGTTTAAGGTGAAGAGACTAAGAGAAAACATGTGACCAGCAATGATGGGATGCGGCAGAGAGACAGAGAGAGAGATGTCACCAATGAAAGTTCCCAAGCTCAGACGTAAGAGAAGAAAGAGCATACTGGCAGATGTTTATTGTTGTGCAGCCATTCTTCAGTCATATCTGACTCTTCACGACCCCGTTTGGGGGTTTCTAGGTAAAGATACGAGAGAGGTTTGCCCTTTCCTTCTCCATTTTACAGATGAGGAAACTGAGGCAAACAAGGTTAAGTGACTTACCTGAGGTCACACAGCTAGTAAGTGTCTGAGGTCAGATTTGAACTCAGGAAGATGAGTCTTCTTGACTTCAGGCCCAGCATTCTATCTGCTACACCACCTAGCTGCCCAGATAAGATAAGATGTTTATCAACCGGCAAAAAAATACACGTGCATGTGACATGCATTTAAATTTAATTTGCATTATTCACATTTTCTCTATCCCTTTCTTAAGTCTAGAAAAGCAACAAAACAACAAATCGAGCCCTGATTCAGAGTGTTTGTCATTTTCAAGGTGTGAATGCTCACACTGAAAATTTAACAATGAGCTCTTGAAAGGCCATATGAGCTGCTTCTAGCACACCCTCGCAGAGAAGACAAGATGATGAAAGTAGGACAGATTTTTGTTTCTGTGTCTGAGCTGCCCCTGCCCACATCTCTGCTCATGATGAGTTAGCAATGGCAACAAGTAATCAGAGGCCCCTGTGGCTTATAAGGAACCAAACTGAAAAGTATCGGCTGTAAGAGCTTCAGTTCCCAAGTCCTTGCCTTGAGTAGGCTGAATGGGGGGTGGGATGGGTGCAGACTTATGAGGTCCCTGATGATCTACACAGCTGAATGCTGTGTCAACTGTAGTCTTTTGACCGCTCAGAGCAGGAGTGGCCATGGGCCCTTAAGCAAATTGTATCAGGTCTTTTCTAGGACTCTGAGGCTCAGAATGTTCTTTGTGCTCACCTAGAAACTGTTCCATCCAGAGCAGAGGCTATGGAAGTGCAACCAAGCAGTAGATGCTTTATTACATACTGTTAATTGTTTTTAGCCCCACCTCTGACTCTTCCCGACCTACATCAGGGAAGAGCGTTTAACCTCTCAATGCCACAGAAAACAACACAATAAGACTGTAAATTGCAAAGCAGTTACAGATTTGCATTGATAGAGGAGAATTTTCTCAGTAGATAGAGATTGTGATTTCCCTGTGCCAATGAAATCACAAATCTGATTTCCTCCCCTCCCCCCAAAAATGGGGTTGTTTTTGGTTTTTTTATATAGTATATAGCTAAGTATGCTGTGTCTCTTCTTGTAGGGAGTGACTTCATTATGCCAACAAGGTCATACAAATAGGGTTCAGCAAAATGGGGCAACTCTGCCAGCCTCTTCATATTACTCTTTCCCTGAGACTAGATGAGAATTCCTCACAGGAGAAGAAATGAAGCCTCCCTGCCTGCGTCTGAAGGCACAGGAGCTAATATAATGTAATGCTGCCCTCTACCGAATTACTGAGGCCAAAGGGATTTAATCAGCTCTTTCTGCAGAGGCCGGTGGCTCCTTCCAGCCTTTCTTTGGGCCTGAAGAGGAAAGGCTGAGGCTCACGGCTGTGGCAACACTTCAAAGGCAGCGCTCGCTTTACTCCTCCTCTCAGAATTCTTCATCCTTCTGCATCCTGAATAAAGTTTGTTCTTCTCTCCATCGGAAAGAGACTCCAAGGGGCCGTGGACTTAGGTAGACAGAGAAAGAGCAGTGGATTTCAAATGACAACCTGGTACAAATCCTAACTCTGTTCTGGACTTCCTAGGTGACCTTGGACAAATCCCTTACTCTCTCTGAGCCTCCCCTCAATAAGAAGGCTGGGCCAGGCGATCTCTAAGGTCACTTCTGGCTCTAAATTCTATGTCTCCTGGAGGCCCTAGCTGCAGGCCAGTGTGGGCTGTCACTGACAGGAAACCTCAACATAGCTATCCACTTTAAAACAAACCTCCAGGGAGAAAATTTGGAGCTCAAAAACTTGTGGAACTGAATGTTGTAAACTAAAAATAAAGAATAAATTTAAAAAAAAAAACAAAAAAAAGCAAGCCTCCATTTTCAAACAGTCCAACCCATTTAAGGGGACAAGAGGACAGGCCGCGGCATGGAGCCTGAAGGTCTGTGTGTGGCCTAGAAGTCCCCAAGGGTCCAGGACCATAATGGTCTACCTTGCTTGCCCAGGCCCTCATCTAGGTCTACCATCCCTGAGCAAAAGCATCCTCTGCCCCAGATCAAGGATCATAGATTATTAGCAGCCATCTGGCCCAATCCCTTAATTTTACAAATGAAGGAAAGTGATTTACCCAATGGAATACTAATCTCTCACTCCATCTGTGCCATTAACTTCATCTAGATGTGCTCTAATAGTGACATTTCAGGCCCAGTAAAAGGTAGGTAGGTGGTGCAATGGATAGAACACTGGACTGGGAACCAGGAAGACTCATCTTTCTGAGTTCAAATCCAGCCTCAGACACTTACTACCTGTGTGACCCTGGGCAAGTCACTTCACTCTGCCTCAGTTTCTTCACCTGTAAAATGAGCTGGAGAAAGCAAACCACTCTGGTATCTTTGCTAAGAAAACCCCAAAGGGAGTCACAAAGAATTGGATGTGACTGAAACAGCAGAAAGGGCAGTATCTTCGAACATGCCTTTATCTCCTCCAGCCACACATCACAGGCAGCTAGCTGCCTATTCAGCTTAGGCCTAGTGTACCCTGACCCATTTGTCACCTGCAGTCAGTCATCTAGTCATAGAATCCTAGAATTTAAGAGGAGGAAGCAACGTCAGACATCATCCCCCCTGCCCCTACCTAAAGCAGGGATCTCCTCTACAGAATCATGAGCTCATAGAATTCAAAGCTGAAAGGAGTGTTATAGATCCTTGAGTCCAATCTCCACATTTTATCCCTCTTATGTTACAGAGGGGAGGAAAAAAAAACCAGAGACCCAAACAAGGGGAGTGATTTGACAATGATCAGATCAGTAGTAAGAGGCAGAGCTGGAATTTGAACCCAGAGCCACGGGACTCCAAATCCTTTGCTGAACAGCCCAGTTAGCGTATAAAGCCCGGTCTATAAAACTAAATAGGTGGGTACCCCTTCACTCTGAAACCTTTGGTTTTCCCAACCAATGGGGGAGGGCGGAGGAGGGGAGGAGGGAAGGTTATAGGATGCTCTCTCTGGGCCAGAAAAGATGCACAAGAAAGGAACTAGGGCTAGGAGTCAGATGACCCACCACCTCAAAGTTACAACCAGGACTGGGTTGTTAATAATTCTTAATTAATGTATCTTAATGCCATCATTATTCAAGTCAACAAGTCTTTATGGAGAGACAACTAGGTGCTCAGTCCTGAACAAGGCTGTGCAAAGGAAATCATAACAATTACAGTAATAACAAATTAATAGCAACACTAGAAAAGTCAGTAATGGAGCATGTTACAGGAGGCGAACACCTCCAACTTACCCAAGCCTTAAAGGATCTCAGGAAGCCCTTAGAGCCAACCTCTGGGCTACTGCCTAGCACTAACAGGTTGGGTCTTCTTCCATGGGAGCTCTAGGCCTCCATTCAATATGCCCACCTAAGATTACCAGCCAGCCAAACTTCTTTTCAGCTTTTGGAAAGGGGGATTTATTAATATGGTATTGTAAGAATAGTTGGTACAAAAACATTCTCCCCACACACACAGCTGAGACACTGTCCCCCATGTCCATGTAGAGTACAGGGAAAAGTGAGCTCCAGTTCAGAAGGCAGGTTCAACAAAGAGGAAATTCATAGGTATAGATCTCCAACGTACTCAGAGTTGGTGCCAGTTGAAACTGCCTTTGCTTGGTATGACATTTGTCCTCAGTGCATCACTGACCCCCTAATGCAGAAGCTGCCATCAGCCACATCTTGGGACATTGTTATAAATATCCATGGGAAATACAATTCAAAGTTCACAGGGTCATCCCCTGGTCAAGGAGAAGGAAGAGGCTAGAGAATTCAATACTGTCTTTCCCTAACCTGGCTGCCCTCTGCCTGCAAGTGTACCTAATTCTTTCCACAAATCCCAATATATTTCTGTATGTTATCATCTGATTTCATCCAATGGCTAGAAGCACTTCACTCCTTCCAAATTTAATTCTAATTTACCCTGTATATACACAAGCTATCCTGCATGTATGCGTTATACACACAATTGTTTGCATGTTATCTCCCCTACTAGTTCCTTGACTGGGTTTTTATTTGGTAGTAATTTTTGGTTTTGTTTTTTGATTTGGTTTGGTTTGGGTTTTTTGCCTTTCTTTGTATCCCTAGTGCTTAGTACAATGCCTAACATGTAGTAGGTGCTTAATAAATGCTGTTAAATTTACTTAAAGACTTACTTGCATGTAATTCACCCCTCCAATTGGTTCAATAAAGGTATCTAGGATGCGTTCACTGGTAGCTTATATCTTGATTGGTTGATTCTGTTTCTCAAAGAGGCATTCTAACTAGATGAAGGTCTCAGAATATAGAGAAGAAGTATCAGATACAAGGCCCACACTCCAGAGCATGGCAGAACTCAGATTAAAACATAATCAGGAAATCCTTAGCAAATTAAATAAAAATGCAATAGAACATAGATGTTCATATGTGGTTGTCTAAGTCAATATTTGGCAACAGAGATCCTTTGTGTGGTTTAGTGGCCCCATTTCTTCCTATTGGAATTTGACACCACTGGGATACAGTATTTTGTTTTATTATTTGGGGTTGGCTAAATGGTTTTTTTCTCCAAAATTTGTATTTCCAAAATTTTTCCAAATCTTTTCCCAAATTTCTCCAAATTTGATTCCAAATTTGACTAGATTTTCAAGCTTCCAAAAAACACATTCTTACCATTCCTCATTAGATAGACTCATTTCTTGACCAGGAACCTACATTTTAAGCCATAGTCCAGAAATCCAAATCTCATTCTCAGATGCCACCTTCTTAACCCACTGTTCACTTTTCTGAATCCTTTGCCTCTGATGAATAGGAGTGATGAAAACACTACCCATGCCCCTATGGCCTACAGCCTTCAGTTTCTTGCCCAAATTTTGTTGCCACACAGTTCACCCAAAGTAAGTAGCAGTCATCAGTTCTTCACCAAATCTTGAAAGGGTCTCTGTCACCTCTCAGATAAGTGCCCTAGGAAGACAGCAAACCTTCCTGTTACCAGGTCAGCAAATAGCTAACTCAGAATGTTTTCAATAGGGAGTCACCAACCACAACCAGCCTCTTCTTCCTCTGATCTCCCACTTAATAGCACCCTTGTTCCTTTGTTATACTTGAAGGACAGGGATTGCTTTTTTGGCTGCCATATCTCACTGGTGACTTTTGTTGAGCTTACTCCTAGATTTTTTTCATTTAGAATGTAATCTAGCCATATCTCTCCCATTTGGTATTCAAGAAGCTGCTGGGGTCGCATTTTAACCCAAGCATAAGATTTTACATCTACCCCTATGAAATTTCATTATCTTTAGTTTGGTCTAAGGTCCCAAAGTGTCAATATCATTTTGGAACCTACCTCCATAATGCCAATATGTTCCTCCTAGCTTTATATCATCTACAAATTTGTCAAGCATGTCTTATATGGCCTAATAAAGTCACTGGTAAAAAAAACTAACCTGTGTAGAATCCAGAGAACATCCCATGGAATGCACCAGTAGAGATTACCCTTCAAGGTGACACTGATCCATTAATGGCAACTTTGGGGATATCAGCATTTCCCTACACTGACGATCCTCAAATCTACCTATCTTTCTCCAAACCCTCTGCTGACCTCCAATCTCACATCTCCATATGCTTTCAGACATCTCAAACTGGATGTCCGGTAGATATCTTAAACTCCATATATTCAAAACAGAACCCATCATCTTTCCCCAAAACTCTCCTTCCCTCCTACCTTCTCTGTTACCATAGAGGGCAGCACCATACGCTTCATCTCTTATTCATCCTATATATATAACTTGTCTTGTATACGTTTCTTTGCCCACTTGCTCTCCCAGTACATTGTGAGGTCGGGAACTTTCTTTTGCCTCCTTTTTGTATCCCCAGAACTTAGCACAGTCCCTGGCACATAGTAGACACTTAGCAAATGTTTATTGATTTATTTAACCAGCCTTGAGCCCACCTAATTGCACTGTTACGTAGCTGACATCTCCCATCTTGTCTGATCTGTCAAATGCTTTGCAAAAATTTAGGTAAATTATGTCTATAACATTCCCTAACCTACAAACCCAGTAACCTTGATTTTGGTTGGGGCGGGGGGAGAGGAGTAAGGAAATGAATTTTCTGTCATGACCTGTTCTGAATGAAGCTCGTAATGATCATGACTTTCTTTTCTACATGTTCACTAACCCTCCTTTAAGAGCGTATTCTAGGTTTGTTTGATTTTTTCCAAACATCAAAAAAGTCAAGTTCAACAGCGTGTAACTTTTAGGTTCTAAGCCAGGGGTGGAGAACCTGAGGCCTCAAGGCCACATGTGGCCCTCTAGGTCCTCAAGTGCTGCCCTTTGACTTGAGGACCTAGAGGGCCACATGTGGTTCAAGGCCACAGGTTACCCACCTCTGTTCTAGGCTCTCCCTTTTTTTTGAAAAAGAGCACATTTGCCCGCTCCCAGGCCTATGGTACCTCCCCTATTCCCCATGAAGTTTTGGAGATTACACTGACCAGTTCTGCAATCTCTTCTATTAGTTATTATTATGTTATTAGTATTATGTTATTAGTATGTTTGTATCTATATTGTATGAACCTGGTGAGTTGAACTCATCAAGGCAATCTAGGCGTTCCTTTACAATCCCCCCTCTTTAATTTGGACTTCAACTCTCTACCAGCCATTTTTGTTTGCTCTGTCCTTTAGGTCTCAAGGTGATTCTTCATGTTTTTTTTGTCCTTCGTTTTTGAGGAGGGCCGATGACATCACAGGGTGATATCTTGCCTTGGGTGTGAATTGGATTTAAGGGAGGCAGAGTTGCACAAAGTCATCAGCCTCACTCTCCCTCCCAGAGTCATCAAAGTCCAGGGGTAGGACAAAAGTCAAGACTACTGGTGATGGCCCAGCATGTAATGGATGACCTTGGTGCCTTTGATGCCTGACCAAGCTCTAAGTGCTCCACAGCGCCTGCTTCAGCCACCATCACGGCCATTGGAACAAATTGTTCTCATCCACTTGTCCTGCCAGAGGAAGTCTTCACGTTTGGTATAGACATCCTCCCTATCTCACCAACAGGTCTGAGGCCTGTCAGTTACTCTCGACCTGGTTTAGCCCATCTGTTGAGATGTTTCACCAAGGTGTGGCCACTGCACATGCTACAGCTTCTTGGAGTCACAGGTGAGAGGTGAATCAGGTGATCGCCAAAGGTGGATGAGAAGTCCTGAAAAGATCTCAAAAAGCCCTCATGCCAGAGGTACTGCTCCCTAAACACCAATATCCTTTATTCTTCATGTGAGACAGGAGAGGAGCAGTTAGAGGGGGAAGATGTCCATGTGATATAAAATGTAGAAGAATGAACAAGTGGGATCTTTTGGGGTAATAATCTCAACTTTTTCAGTGAAGTATGAGGCAAAGCTCTCAGCTGAGAGGTTGGGGAAGGAGGAAGAGAGAAAAGAAGGGGGCAGCTAGGGATAGGAAATAGGGTCTGTGCATAGTATGCTGGGGATTCAGAATCACTGGGATGGGGAAAGCAGGGGGATGGGGGAGCAGGGTAATATGCTAACAATTAAAGAATAACAGGGTGGGGCAGGAGTGTGCCAATTACCATGGCATAAGCCCAAGCAGAGAACCACTGTTTAGAGAGGCTCCAGGAGGACTGGCAGGAGCGGAAATAGGACTTAAGGGCAATCTGGTCAGGAGGCAAGAGGTGATAATGCAAGGTGGGCTGGTTTAAAAAGTGAAAAGTAGCTATTTAGTACCAGGGATGGCTTGTCTGGCGATACCTTCTCTGCCTCCTTTTCTTGTTCTTCATCTAGGTCATGTCCACTGGATCCCAGGTGTCTTCTGTTTTCCCTCTGTACCAGGACTTCTTAACCTTTTCTGTGACATAAATCCCTTTGGCAGTCTGATGAGCCCTATGAACATCTTCCTAGAATATAATATTCTTTTCTATTTAGTAATTGAAGGAAATTCTAAATTTCAGTTTAAGGTTAGTGAAAATGAAGATGTATTTTTTGTCCATCCAAATCCACAGACCCCCTGAATTCTACACATGGATCCCCGGGGGTCTGTGGACCTCAAATTAATAATTCCTCCTTCCACTCCCACTCCTCTATAAAATTTTATTTGATGATCTCGTTAAATACCATGGACTGTCATCTCTATGCAGATGACATCCAGATCTGTGTATGCAGTCCTAATCTCTCTCCTGAGATCCAATTTCACATCACCAACTACCTTTCAGAAATTTTGATTTGCATTCCCATAGGCATCTCAAACTCAACATGTCCAAAACAAAACTCATTATCTTTTCCCCCAAAACCTCCTCTCTTTCCAGCATGCCTATTACTGTTAAAGATACTGCCATCTTCCTAGTCACTCGGGCTCCCAATCTTGGCATTATCTTCATCTCAGATATACCGCACATATCCAATCTCTTCTCAAATCTTGTCATTTCGGGGGGCAGAGCCAAGATGGCGGCTGGGAAGCAGTGACTGGCGTGAGCTCCCCACCTAGTCCCTCCAAAAACCTATAAAACAATGGCTCTGAACCAATTCTAGAGCTGCAGAACCCACAAAGTGGCAGAGGGAAGCAGGGCC
>CM053625.1:303633232-303648100 GCA_028646595.1 Phalanger gymnotis
CTTACCACACAGGAAAGAAGGAGGAAGAAGATTAAAAAAAAGGGGGGGATGATGGAAGGGAGGGCAGATGGGGATGAAGATAATCAAAAACAAACACTTTTGAAAAGAGACAGGGTCAAGGGAGAAAATTCAATAAAGGGGGATAGGTTAGGAAGAAGCAAAATATAGTTAATCTTTCACAACATGAGTATTGTGGAAGGGTTAGACATAATGATAGGCATGGGGCCCATGTTGAATTGCTTGACTTCTTAGGGAGGGTGGATGGGAAGGGAAGAAGGGAGAGAATTTGGAACTCGAGGTTTTTAAAAAAATAGATGTTCAAAAGTAAAAAAGTTTTTTTTTATGCCACTAGAAAATAAGATGCACAGGCAATGGGGCACAGAGATTTACAAGAAAGGAAGGGAAAGGGGGATGGGAGGGGAATGGGGCGACGGAGGGGAGGGCAGACTGGGGAACAGGGCAACCAGAATGTACGCCATCTTGGAGTGGGGGGGGAGGAAATGGGGAGAAAATTTGTAATTCAAACACCTGTGAAAATCAACGCTGAAAACCAAACATGTCAAAAATAAATTTTAAAAAATTAATTAATTAATTAATTTTAAAAAAAATCTTGTCATTTCTATCCTCACAGTAGAACTTCTCTCTACTCACACAACCATCCCTCTGGTACAGGCCTTCATCACCCCTTGCCTGTACTATTGCAATAATCTTCTGATTGGTCTCTCCTTCTGATTGGTCTCACCTCTGCCCACTCCAACCCATCCTCCACAGACCTGAGTACTCCCTCATCTTTTCTCTGCCTCTAAACTTTTGTGACTTCTTTCAAGATCCAACTCAAATCTCATCTTGTGCAAGAAGCCCCACTCAGTCCCCACCTTCTCCTTTCCTGGAACTTTCACTCTGAGATTATTTTCCATTTACTCTCTATATAATCTTGTATGTACATTAGTAGTTTGCACATTCTCTCACCCGTTAGAAGGTGAGCTTCCTGAAGGCAAGAATTCTGCCTTTTCTTTTTCTTTGTATCCCCAGTGCTTATCACAGTGCCCAGCACATAGTAGTCACTTAATAAATTCTTGTGGACTGTCTGACTGACTAGAACAAGGGCGGGAAACTTGGGGCCTCAAGGCCACTCGTGGCCTTCTATGTCCTTGGGTGCAGCCTTTTGGCTGAGTCCAAGTTTTACAGAACAAATACTTTTATGAAAGGGATTCTGTCAAAATACCTCATTTGAGGACCTAGAGGGCCACATGTGGCCTCAAGACCTGGACTAGAACATATCTAATTCTCTGTTCTTTGACTCCATCATATTGTCCTTTGCTAAACTCTTAGCTCGGCTTCCTTTTCACAGCTAAACTCATCAAAAAAACCCCTCTAAACTCCTTGGTCCCACTTCTTCTCTCCTGTTCCCTTTGCAGCTCTTTGCCATCTGGCTTTCAACCTCACCACTCAACTGAAACTATCTTCTGCAAGGTTGCTAAGTTATCTTTTAATTACTAAACCCAATGGCCTTTCCTGGGTCTTCATCCTTCTTGAGCTCTCTAAAGCATTTGTCATCTTTGGCCAGCACCACCTCCTGGATACGCTCTTCTCCCTGGGGCTTCATGGCATTGTTCTCTCTTGGCTCTCCTCCTAACTGTCTGCTCCCTCTCGCTCATCTTCATCATCCGTGCTGCACCTCCCTAAACACGTCTATCTTGGGACCCTTTTCTCTCTACATTATCTCTCTTTGTGACCTCAGGAACTCACTCCCATGAGTACAATTGTCTCTATGTAGATGACTCCCAGATCTATATGGCCATTTCCTCTCTCTCTCCTGAGCTCCATTCTCACACTGAATAATATCTTGTAGGAATCTCAAACTCAACATAGCCAAAACAACACTGACTTCCTCTATAAACCTACCTCCTCTAAATTCCCCTATTTTTATTCATGGCCCTGCAATCAGGGGAACCCAGGTTCATAATTTCAGTGCCATCTTTGACCCTTCCCTCTCACTCCCCATACGTAATAAGTCTTATGAAAGCTACCTCCAACATGTATCTTCTCTCCATTCCCTTTTGTCTACTCGACCTCTAGAGCAGGGACTGTCTTTCTTTAAACTTGTGTTTGTATTCCCAGCACTTAACACAATACTTAGAACATTTGAGTCTTTAATAAATGTTAGCTGACTGACTGATTGACCCTCATTTGGGCCTTTATGATCTTTCATCTCTACTGCTGCAACAGACTCCTGATTGAACTCTAGATTTTCTATGTCTCCTCTCCCCAACCTATTCAACACACATAGCTAAAATGCCCTTCCTAAAGCACCAATCTGACCACGTCACTCTCCTATTCAAAATCTCTTAGCAGTTCTCCCTCTCTCTAGGATAAAATACAAACTACCCAACTTGGCCTATAGAGTCCTCCACAATGTGACTCTAGACTCTCTTTCCAGGCTTAGTTCACAATCTACCCCTTCACACATTTGATTTTCTAGCCAAATTGACCTGCTTATTCTTCTCTGATCTCAACATTCTCCTGCCTCTCTGCCTGTTCACAGGCTGCCCCCCACACCAGCAACATACTCCTTCCTCATCTCTTAGAATCCCTAGTTTCCTTCAAAATTAGCTCTTGTAAAGCTTTTTCTGATTCCCCCTCCAGAGTGGTGCAAAAAGCATGAGTTATGTAGTCTAGTCTGAGGATCTGGGTTTGAATCCTTGTTCTACCACCTTTCCCACCTTAAGTGGCAACCTCTTAAACAACTTTCTTCATCTTTAAAATAATCAGTAAAAATAGATGAACTCTAAGGCCTCTGCTAGCTTAAATGTAGGATTTGATGATCCTATCTACCCCTGCATTAAAAGACTTCTCTGCTAACATGCTACACACACACACACACACACACACACACACACACACACACACATATCCCTAAGAGAGTGAAAGCTCCTGATAATAGGAAAGGAAGCACATAACCATTTGTTAAATGCCTATCTCAAGTCACCCTCACAAAAATCCTAGGAGGTACTATTATTACAGAACAAATCCTTTTATTAAGGGTATTTGCTCTGTGAAGTTTGGATTTAGTGAAAGGGCCGCACTTGAGGACCTATTGGGCCACATGTGGCCTTGAGGCCACAGGTTCCCCACCCCTGGACTAGAACATTTCTAATTCTCTATTCTTTGACTCTGTCATGTTGCCCTTTGCTAAACTCTAAGCTCAGCTTCCTTTTCATAGCTAAACTTAGAAAAAGCCCTCTATTTTCCCATTTTGCAGTTAATGAATAAGAGGCAAACAGAGGTTAAGTTACTTACCTAAGGTCACACAGCTAGAAAGGACCTAAGGCCAGATTTGAGTCCAGATCTCCCTGATTCCAGGCCTAGAGGTCTATCCACAGAACCATCTAGCTGCCTCTAGGGACCGTTTTGTTTTTCATTTTGTCTTTATATCCCTAGCACCCACTTTTGTGCGTTTGAGCATAGTATCTGTTTAATAAATCCTCATAGGATCAGATTAAACTACTTCTTACTGCCCTTGGGGCATAAAGTGAGGACCAGAAGATCACAGAGGAGCAAAATGGGAAATTTAAAGGTCTCCGGCTACCATCCAATTCAACCCATATAGGAATAGGATCCCAACAATTGACATAACATCCACAAAGAGGGAACCCGCCACTTATTTAGGCAACTCATCCTATCTCCTGGTTCTGCCCAAGGGAGTGATTGGCTTAGACTCATGTGGTAAGACTCAAACTCAAGTCTCTTGACTCTTAGTCCAGAGATTTTTGCACTAGACCACTATGGACTAACTCTTCACTGCCAACAGCATGGATGCAAAGAGTCATTATGACTGACCGTTTATATTTAAAGTTGCAAAGCTGATTTCCGTGCCTCACCTAATCAGATAGTTAGCTATCTGCATGTATACTGTGTACCCTACAAGGCTGAAGATTCTATGAGTTTAGGAGTTAAATGTCATATAAGCTTTATCTCCCCCAAGACCCTACAAACAACAGGCCCTTTCACTGTCCAAAGAAAACTAGTCATTTTCTGTCTGTGGACCTCAGTTTCCTGATAGGTCAAACAAAGGGGTTGGACTGGATAATCCCCCTGGTTCCTTCCTTCTCTGACATTCTAGGATCTCCCTCCCAGGCAGAAATTGCATGGACCCATTTAATGATCTTAATGAGAATGCAGGAAAGAGGAAAATTCAGAATTAATATCTTATCTATGCAGGAGAACAAAAGCTCTCTTCATCCCAAGGGGGAAATGAACTCGTTAAACTCAGCATGCAGTGGATTCATGCCAGGCCCAGGCTCTGCAGAAACAAGCACTTAAGGGAGGAGAGGGAAGAAATGACTGGTTTAGAGCCCACCTGGCCCCAACATGGGCTCAAGTGGAGTCAGCCTCTTTGGCTTCAAGGGTCTCCATGTGTGCCCTGGCAGAAGCCCTGGAACACCACGCCAGGCACTCCCCTGTATCTACAAACTAGCCAGCTGTGTAGCTACCTCCATAACATCCAGCTGGGGCCTCTCCCAGTTCAGGACTTCTCTCTCACAGAGAGCCAAACTCCCAGGAAGGAACTGAAGAGGGAGCAAAGTGTAACAGAGAGAACTCACGCATCCTATTCAAGGCTCAGCTCCAGGAATATGGAAGCTGTGCCCTCAGGCAAATCATCTCCCCTGTATGAGGCTTGGTGTCCCCTTCTGGAAAATGAAGAAATTGGACTAGGTTGATATTACAGTCCCTTCCGGTTCTGCCATTCCATGTTCTAAGGTTCCCTCTGCCTCTGACATCCTGTGTTCTGACATTCCATGTATTAAGGTCCTCTCTGCCTCTGAAATTCTAAAGTTTCTTCCATCTCTAATAGTTTATATTCCAATATCCCTTCAGGCTCTGATATTCTATAACTCTGTAAGTCCCAGGCCATTAGAAAGTAAGTAACCTGATGGCAGGAACCATGGTTTTTGTCTTTCTTTATAACCTCAGCATTTAGCATGGCACTTAATAAATGCTTGCTGGCTGACTTCTCCATTCAGTTCAGTTGAGCAAATAGGCCACTCTACTGTGCCAAGCCACCCACTAGACTGGGTGATAGTTGGTGATACAAAGACAAAAATCGAACAGTCTCTGCCCTCAAAGAACTTGTATTCTGCTTGGGGGGAGGAGTGGAGGGAAGGTAGAGATACAAGACAAAATAGGTAAAGATATAAACACATCCTAAGGAAGCTGTCATGCAAGTAAAAGAGTGATTGGATTTTTAAATGTTCTAGGAATATTACTACTATTACCAAAACTAATAATAATGGCTCAGTGAGTAGAGCACCTACCCTGGAGTCAGGAGGACCTGAGTTCAAATACGGCCTTAGACACCTGACACACTTACTAGCTGTGTGACCTTGGGCAAGTCACTTAACCCCAATTGCCCTGCCTTCCTCTCTCCCGCCCAAAAAATACTAATAATAATGAATAACAATGGTTAATAGCATTCAAAAAATTTCAAATCCTTATATAGATGTATACACACATACATGCATTTATATACAACATATGCATAGTATGTGTGTATATACATATATGTATGTGTCTATATACATATCTATCTATACATATATATGTATTTAATGATTTCGGCAGCTAGATGGCACAGTAGATAGAGTGCTGGGCCTGGAGTCAGGAAGACTCCTCTTCCTGAGTTCAAATCTGGCCTCAGACACTTACTAGCTGTGTGACCCTGGGCAAGTCACTTCACCCCGTTTGCCTAGGTTTCCTCATCTGTCAAATGAGCTGGAGAAGGAAGTGGAAAACCACTCCATTATCTTTGCCAAGAGAACCCCAAGTGGGGTCACGAATAGTTGGACATGACTAAAAAATGAATGAACAACAATATAATGCTTTGTAAATTTTAAAGGGTTATTAGGCGTTGTTATTTATTGACTATTATTATTTTTACTGGTAGTAATAGCCTAGAACTTTTTTCCTAGAACGTGTGTGTATGTGTATGTGTGTGTGTGTGTGTGTGTGTGTGTGTGTGTGTGTGTGTGTGACATCTCATTTGACCCTCCCAATGATGCAGGCTCTATTCCAGCTGGTAGAATCATGGAGTTGTTGTGGGGATTTGTTTCTCCACCTTGACCGGCCAAGAAAAACGGGTTGGGGAGAAGAGGGGTGGGACCTGTGCAGATGTTTGGCAGGCAACCCAAAGATCTTAGAGTCCTCTCCCTTATCTCCCAAGCACAGGGCAAGAGCTATGGCTATTTCCAGTGTGGCATTTCCTCCAAGGTGCCCTCTTCCTGTAGAATACGCACATCCTTCCTCTCTCCATAGCACCTGGCACAAGACTTTTTTACCAGCCCTGTCACTACTCTGCTTGTCAGAGGATTCCTTCTTTGGGAAGGATACAAAGTCATGCTTGAGTTCTTTCTGAGGTACCTTTTAGGACTAGATCAAAAGCTACCCCTTCAGGAAGCTGCCTTGACCCGCCCTCATCCACCTCAGTTTTCAAAGACTTCTACCAACTCTGAACATCTGTGGTCCTTAAAGTTGGTTTGTCAGAAGTGAAGAATTTCAGCCTTGGAAAGACTCAGAATTATGTAGTTCGACCCATGCTTGGATCAAGCACTCCTCCTATGACATCCACAAGCGGCCTTTGCTTGAAGACCTCTTGAGACAAAGAACTCACTACCAGTAATACATGCCTTCTGATATTCCAAAATAAAAAGATCACAACGAGGGCTGGCAAGGCTGCTTCCCTCCACCCCTCCCAATCCCTCCCCCACTTCCCCTAGATAAACTCCTTGATGGCAGAGACTGTGTCTTAACCACATCTTAATACATCACTGCCCCTAACAGAGCTTTACATTCATTCAACAAGGTGTCAGGGAAAGCATACTAGTGTTGGAGTCAAGAGACTTGAAGTTAAACTCTGGCTCTGCTCCTGGCTACGTGTAGGACCCTGGACAAGTCAGCTAATGCCTCTATGCCTCAACCTCCTCACCTGCAAAATGAGGATAATCACCTCTGCACTGCCTACCTCACAGAGCTGGTGTGATGACAGCGCTTTGCAAAATATTGCATGAATAAGGGTTGTCATCATCCAACCTGTTTTGATGAGATTTATTTATTCGGGTAGTCCAGGGGTGGAGAACCTGAGGCCTCGAGACCACAGGGGGGCCTCTAGGTCCTCAAGTGCAGCCTTTTGACTGAATTCAAACTTCACAGAACAAATCCCCTTAATAAAAGGATTTGTTCTGTAAAACTTGGACTCAGTCAAAAGGCTGCACCCAAGGACCTACAAGGCGACACGTGGCCTCGAGGCCGCAGGCTCCTCACCCTGGTAGTCACTCAGCATTATGGGCTCTGAGCATCTGAAGGGCCACCATGTAGTTTATTCTGCTTCATCCCAAGAAACAAGAGCTGGTGGCTTTCCGTTAACTGGAAGTCTTCCAACAGGTCACTTCACCCCATCCCAGTTTCCTCAACAGTTAAAATGAGGATGATAACAATACCTATCTCCAAGGGTTATCATGAGGATCAAATGAGAGGGTATTTTTGCAAACCCTAAAGTGATATATATATTATATATAATGAATTAATATTAATTATAATTAGCAATTAATATTACTGTTATTCTATGTCAATCACTGTGAGGGGACTGAGGCTATAAGTACAGAAGTGAAACAGTCCCTGTCCCCAAGAAATTCACATTCTCCTGGGGTCGGGAGGGGAGAAACAAAACATATCCACAGAAAAGTAAGAAGAAATGTAATGTGACTGGAAAGAGGAGGGTTGGCCCTATCATTAGGGGAGTCAGGAAAAACTTCTTGAAGAAGATGGATTTGAACAGAACCTTGAAGAGAGGAAGGGATTCTAAGAAGCAAAGGAAAGAAGGAAAAGGTGAGATAGGGGCAATCTGTACCGAGGCATGGCAACAAGAGATCAGCAAGAAATAAACATTTATTAAGCACCTACCATGTGCTGACCACTGTATTAAAGGCTAGAGATGGATTGTTATGTATGGGGAAGAGCAAATAGGTCATCCTGATTTCTCAGAGTACCTGATTGGGGGGAAGGGGAAGGAAACAAGTATTTCTTATGCACCTACTACATTCCAGGCACTGTGCTAAGCACGCGACAAATATTATCTTATTTGATGAGGGGGAATAATATATAATCAGCCTGGAAAGATAGGCTGAAGCCAGATTATTAAGGGTTTTAAATGCCAAAGAGAAAAGCTTGCATTTTTAGCCTAAAGACAATGGTAAGCTTCATAAGTATGGGAGGGATATGGTCAGACCAGTGTTTTAGGAATATCAATCTGGCAGCTGTGTGGAGGATGGATTGGACAAGGAAGAGACCAGATGCAAGGAGATCAATCAGAAAGCTACAGCAATTGTCTAGGTGAGTGGTGAGGAGCGCCTGTGCTTATGGTGTGAGTGGAGAGTAGGGGACAGATTTGAGAGATGCTACAGAACTCAGGCTGAAAATCTAGCCTCTTTTTTACCCAGAGAGCATAGGCTATAGTAGATTTTAACCTGAGTGCAACCCATTATCTATGAAATTCTTTGGGATCCAACTATATATTGTTTTTTCCTTTTCAAAAAGAACTCATTTTAGAGGTATGGGAGAGATGTCCTATATTCCAACCACACTGTCTAAGTACTTCACAGTAGGGGAAGTAGGCTTCGTAATGTACCTTTTCCCTCTTCTTTCCCAACTATTGGGGAAAGGGGAAGGAAGTATCCAGAGTTCCCATCAATGTAACCACCACTAACGTGTTTAGAATGATGAAGATCAGGAGCTCTAGCAAATCACCTTCAACCAACAAGGAAGCAAGGAAATAGGTCTGATGCTAAGCTAGAGGCAGGGCTCATCAGTCAATTATTGAGCATTTATTAAGTGCCTACTATATACCAGGCTCTGTGATAAGTGCTGAGAATGTAAAGAAAGGCAAAAACAATTGCTTCCTTCAAGGAAGACAACCCATAAAAAGAAGCTGAAAGGTGGAGGTGTGAGGCAAAGGTGGAGTGGGATGGGGGGAGAGGAGGAGGGGAGATGAAATCAAGAGGAGTGTGCCAAGTAGGAAGTGATGAGACAGCTGCTCTGGGCACCCTCCTTAAAGGGAAGATCTGGGTGGAGCTCTCCAATGTCTACCCTCCATCGTCTCCAGTCAGAAGGAGGAAGGGGCCCGAGAGTAAGGGGTACTGAAGAGGTGTGAGTTTCTTATAGGATGATAAAGTAACTAGACATTATAATGAAGACCAGCAGTTCAGCTCAGTGAAAGAATGAACTTTCAGATATAGAATTCTAAAGCCTAGAAAATACAAAGCTAGATCACAAACCTTGGAATAAAGAATGATTAAATAAAGAGACCATAGAAAATTGAATGTTAGAGGTGGCAGGAATTTCTGAATGTTAAAAACAGAAAAACTGTGTCCTAAGGTCCCTTCTACCCGACGTATCCTACATTCTTAGGGAATAGGAAACTCAAACATACAAGGGAAAACATTAGTGCTGGAAGCGTCTCAGGTCTCTTCCAGATCTAACTTTCTATGTTCTAAGGCAGGGTAGGGGAACCTGTGGCTTCAAGGCCACATGTGACCCTCTTGGAGGGTGCCCTTGGAGATCTCCACCCCACCCCCATTTTGCAGGTAGGAAAACTGAGGCCCAGGCAAAGGATTCAGATGAACACAAGTTCACAAAGCATGAGAGGCAGAGACAGAACTAGATAACCCAGTCCCTGTGGCCACCTCAATAATAGGCAAGAGATGGTCAATGCTCCCTCTGAGACAGGGTTCTACCATCCACCTGGGCCCAGACTTGACTCTGATTGTACCCTGGTGTTTGAAGAATGATTCTTTTCCCAGACTCGCTACTGGCATCTAGCTACCTGCAGAACAGGAAGACTGCAATTATTCCTTACTAATGAGCATCTGAGATGACTATTTGTTCTGAGATGTTAATACTGTAGGGCAGAAGGTGGGGGCAGAACACAATCAGCTATAAACTGAACAGCAGCAAGTTGGCAATAGGGCTTGGTAATTCATCCACCCAGAAGACAGACCTGCATCCCCAATATGTTGGCCTCTTAGTAAAATATATTCATTTGTCTATGACATTGATAGCCTGGGAAAAATAGCTTTGGTAGAAAACACATTGCTTTTCAAATGAATATTTGGTTTCTCTTCATCACCTATTGGTGAACAGATGCAGAGAACTATTATTTATTTGTATTTCCTATTAATTGGTAATTAAGTAGCTAATACAGTATAAAAAACTGGTTTATTGTGTGTGCATTGTTTCTGCTCCCAGTTCGTACAGTGTAAAGCCACATATTTTTAGCTTGCTGTGATTTTCTTTTCTATAGACTCGTAGAATCACTGACCACAAAAATTAGAAGGGATCTTAGAACAGAGAACATAGGATATTAGATTAAGATGGTCCTTAGAACACAGGAAGTTCGAGCTAGAAAAAGCCTTAGAGCTGGTAGGGACCTTAGAACAAAACTTTAGGCTGTTAGATCCAGGTGGGATCTTATAACATAAAAAGTTAGAGCTAAAAGGACCTTAGAACATAGAACATTAGAGCTAGAACATCAGAGCTAAGAACATAAAATGTTAGAACTGGAGGAGACTTTAATACCAAAAATAGATCTATATGTTAGATCTAGGTGAGACCTTAGAACAGGGGTGAGGAACGTGTGGCCTTCTAGGTCCTTGGATGCAGCCTTTTGACTGAGTCCCGAGTTTTACAGAACAAGTTCTTTTATGAAGGGGATTTGTTCTGTGAAGTTTGAGTGCAAAGGGCCACACTTAAGGACCTAGAGGGTCACATGTGGCCTTGAAGCCACAGGTTCCCCTACCCTGCCTTAGAACATAGAAAGTTAGATCTGGAAGAGACCTGAGAACAAAAATGTAGGCTGTTAGATCTACATGAGACCTTAGAACGTAGAAAGTTAGAGCTGGAAGGGACCTTAGAACACAAAACATGGCTGTCAGGTCTAGGTGGGATCTTAAAACAGAGATGTCAAACTCAGCAAAACTCCTGAATCAGATTAAAACATAATTAAGAAATGATTAACAAAATAAAAAATAGAATACAACATAGATAATGTTAATTTGTGGTTTTCTAAGTCAATATACAGCTGGCAGGAAATTTCTATATGAGTTTGACACCACTGCTCTGGAACATAGAATGTTTAAGCTTGAAGGAATTTTAGAACATAGAACGTTAGAGTTGGAAGGGGCCTGAGAATAATTATAATTATAATTATAAATGAAAGGGATGTTGGAACAGAGAACAAACTGTTACAGCTGAAAGAAACTTTACAACATAGAGTATTAGAACATAGAATGTCAGAACTGGAAGGAACTTAGAACTCAGTCAACAAGTCAAGTCAACGAGCATTTATTAAGTGTTTACTATGTACCAGGTATTGGACTAAGCTTAGAATGATATGGCTACAAGGAAATTGACGATGTATGATACTCTCTAGTCTAACATGCTGACATTCTTTGTTGTAGGTTGTGAAAGTCTGAGGCAGGAGAGGGCCCCCAAAACCAGCCCCATCATGACAGGAGGTACTGTCCTGCATCATACCTACACTAGAATTATAATATCAGACGAGCGCCACAATCTCACTACTTATAATGGGCAGGGGTAGGCTGGAAAATGATGGAGGAGGAGGAGGGGGAGGAGGAGGAGGAGGAAGAGGAGGAGGAGGAGGAGGAAAGGATAAACAGGAATGGTATCCAGAGGACAGCCAGGATGGAGACAACCTAGAAGAGAGAAACCTGTGGCCATCTTCAAACAAAGGGATCTCTCTCTCACCTTGAAGAGAGATTCATTGGCTCTACAAAACATAAGTATAAGTTCTGGACATTGCAAAGAGGCAAATTTTAGGCTTGATGTCAGGAAGAACTTTGGAATAATCAGATCTATCCCAAAGCAGAATGAACTGCCTCATTGGAGGCCCCCAAACAAAGGCAAAACAAAGTTATGTTGAGGTGAATCCTGTTTAAAATATCATTTGGACTAAATGACTGCTAAGGGCCCTTGCAACTCTGAAATTCTGTTATTATGTGAAAGAAGAAGGCAGGAGAGCAGTGAGGATAAAGGGAAGGGGAAGTTAGACAAAAGAAACAGGGAAAGGGGAAGGTGGGGCAGGGAGAGGTGCACCGTAAGGAGACTCAGAAGACTTAGGTTAGATCCCAGGCATCTCTGCTAATGGTTGCCTTTAACTAGTTACTTCTCTTGCCTACAGACTCGATGGCTTAGACTAGACGATGTCTAAGAACCCATTCCTACTCAGTTATTCATGAATCCGAAGAGGAAGAAACCAAGAAGAGATTCTAGGAAGTTCTGAGGCTCTCTTGCCCATAGCAAGCCTGGCCACGGAGATCACATCAGCACATGGAGGTCACAGGACAGCTTGTTCTGGCTTAATTGTTGTTTCTCTTTGTCCCAAGGGATGACTCAGTGCTAGACATAAAGGGACTTACACCCAGAAATGATCACAATGCCGAAACAAAAGGCTTCAATAAAAAAAATTAAACTTCCTGTCTATAAACTCGTAATAATAATAGTCCACACTTTGATAGCGCTTTAAGATTTGCAATCCTTAGGACCATCCTATGAAGCAGGGGCTATTATTATCTCCAATTACAGATGAGGAAACTGAGGCTGAGAGAGGTTAATTGACTCGTCCAGGATCATAAAACCAGAGTCAGATATAGGATTCAAACTCACATCTTCCTGGCTCCAAACCCAACACTCTGGCCACAACACCACCCACCTACACGCATAAAATGGGTGTAATAATTGACCTACAGGAACATCATGAGACTTCAATGAGATCATTGGATGTGAAGTGATGAATAGATGGAAGCTATTTGCCTCAGCCCATTACCAATGGTGTGGTCTTGGAGTCCGGCCAGGTTCAAATCCTAGCTATGATGCCAACTAGCTGGGTGACTCTGGGCAAATGGAGTCTCCTCTCTGGGTTTCAGTTTCCTCCTGATACCATGGATAGAGTGCCAGGCCTGGAGTCAGGAAGACTCATCTTCCTAAGTTCAAATCCGGCTCAGTCACTTAACAGCTGTGTGACCCTGGGTAAGTCATTTCACCCTGTTTGCCTCAGTTTCCTCATCTGTAAAATGAGCTGGAAGAGGAAATGGCAACCCGCTCCAGTATCTTCACCAAGAAAATCTATAACGAGGTAAGTGTTGGGCACGACTGAAAATAACTAAACAGCAACAAAATGGGGATGATAATACTCACACCGTATCTCATGGGTTTGTTGTAAGGAAAGTGCTTTGTAAACCTCAAAGTGCAGTAGAAATTGGAGTTTTTAATTATAATAATAATAATTAATAATAATAGTAATTGACAAGTCCATCAAAAGGGATCCCGAGTGGGACAGGAGAGGAAATTGGAGTAAAGAGAAATTGACGACAGCTGCCATCAGCCTCCCAGTAATTTACACTAACTCTTATTGGCAATAAACGTATTTATGATCTGAGACTCCTCTGAATTTATGCCAGATCGATGTCGGGAGCAAAAACGCAGGCTGAACAGATTGAGTTCCTTTATTTAAGGGGAAACTAATATAATTCAGCTCTCTTGCCCTAAATCATAATGTTTGCTGAAGAAAGGCCATTGAGAATGTTCATATTTGGGCAGAGAGACAAAACACAGCCCCAGCAGAGAACATTCATCAGCGGTGATACATTCCCTGAGGGAATAGGGATGACAGGCCCTTTTAGTGACGTTACTTATCAGAAGCTCGAGACAGACAGCCTCCTAGCAGCCTCCTAACGGCATCCCTATGGCCCAGGGGCAGCTTGCTTTACTGTCCTGGTGGGCACAGGTGGGAGCCTTAACTCCAAATCTCCCAACTCTGCCATTTACTTGCTGTGTGACCTCTAGATGTCAGGGTTCATAGGATATAGACCTGGGGGGAACCTTAGAGGTTATCAGGTCATGCCTTCTTATTTTACAGAAAGGAAAAAAAAGCCTGGACCGGTGATGCGATCTACCCAAAGTCACCCAGATAGATAGGTACAGAGCCATGTACCTGAACCTAGGTATACGAACTTATGTCCTGAAATTCCATATCCAGTGCTTTTCCCCCTACATTGTGTTTGCCTGCTACAGTGTAAAGAAGCTCTGGAGTCAGAGGACCTGAGTTCAAATCCTGCCTCCGATGCTGACTATCTGTGGGATATTGGGAACTCAGCCTTCCCGGGTCTCTATTTCTTAATCTGTAAATAAAGGAGTTGGGCTAGAGGGCCTCTGAGGCCCTTTCCAGTTTCAGATCTATCATCCTATCGATAAGACAACTTCTGTGGTCGTTCTGATTAATATTCTGCAAATCTCCTTGAATATCCATAAATAACATTATCTCTGAGAATTAAGTATGAATAGAAAGATAAATACATGAATTAACCCAGGATGTTTGCCTTCCGGGATCATTAGCTGGGATATGATCTATTCCTGAGGCATTTTTTTCACACCACTCTTTCCAGCCAAGGCATTTCACAGTATTTGGGGGCCCCAAATTTTGCTTTTAAGGAAAAGGTTTGGTGACTCAAAACTCAATGCTCTTTTCAGTACATACGTTCACATTGTGTCCCCTTCCCCAACTTTCTAATAGGATCTAGACCAAGAAAGAACTCGTTGTTGTTCAGTCATGTCTGACTCTTCTTGACCACATTCGGGGTGTTCATGGCAGAGCATGCTGGAGTGGTCTTCCATTTCCTTCTCCAGCTCATTGTACAGATGAGAAAAAGTGAGGCAGACAGGGTGAAATGACTTGCCCAGGGTCACACAGCCAGTACTTCCATGAGACTAGATTTGAACTCAGGTCTTCCTGATTCCAGGCCC
>CM053625.1:303655611-303672126 GCA_028646595.1 Phalanger gymnotis
CACACACACACACACTCTCTCTCTCTCTCTCTCTCTCTCTCTCTCTCTCTCTCTCTCACACACACACACACACACACACACACACACACACACACAGAGCAGGGAGCTCTGAAGGAGGGCAGGAAGCAAAGCCTGGAGCAGTGCAGCCCTGATTACTGTCCCAGAGAGGAGGCAACAATGGATATGAGGGGTGGGGGAGGGTACGCAGTGATGGTTCCTAGCCTCCTGTGACTTTCTTCCTCCAGGTCTTACTGACAAAAGAAGATTAAAGCCGGCCCAAAAAAGAGAGCATCAGCCTGGAAAGGAGAACCCGCTCAGCTAGTGTTCTCACCCATATAAAAGGAGAGAACTGGACTGTATCATTTCTATGCTCTCTCCTCTAGCAGAATGTGCTGAGAATCCCATAAATGAGACTCAAGACCTATATGCACATGCACATTTATAAAGCTCCTACTGTATGCCAAGTGCTTTACAATTATTGTCTCATTTGATCCTCACAACAACCCTGGGAGGTAGGTGCTATATTATTGTCCCCATTTTACAAGTGAAAAAACTGAGGCAAACAGAGGTTAAGTGACTTGCCCAAGGTCAACCAGCTAGCAGGTGTCAAAGGCCAGATTTGAACTCTGGTTTTCCCGATTCCACTCCCAGCACTCTAACCACTGTGCCACCTAGCTACCTACAATGTGATGGTCAATGGGGATCATTTTGTTTTTGTTTTGCTTTAAGCTCCACAAAGTCCCAAAGACCCCAGTGAGTGAATCACCACTGGAGAGTCAAATCACAATCTGGGCATCCAAAAAAGGTCCAAATTTGGAATTTAATGAACTTGGATTCATGAAGACCTCAGTTCAAATCCTCCCTCAAACACTCACTGGCCACGTGATCCTCAGCAAGCACCTTCTCTCTGGAAGATGTGGATAATAATAGCACCTACTTCTCATGGTGGTTGTAAGGATAAAGTGAGATGATCATTGCAAGCCCTTAGCACAGTGCCAGGCACACACAGCAAGTGCTAGATAAATGTTAGCTCTATAAAACGTGTGTACAGTACTTTACAAACCTTAAGGCACCATATAAATCCCAGCTACTATTCTTATCTTTCTCAAAATGCTGTAATACAGAAAGCAACCTTCAATGACAACCAGCAACTCAAAGGACCTGTGACATCTGAAAACACATTGCAACAACTGGCTAGTACCATATATGTGTCCGAGCCTGGGTCTGGTCATCCATGCACTCCACAGCACTAGCACGTGTGGTTGAGCAGTGCTAATGAAGAAAGGGGCTCTGGTCAGCCAGAAGCAGGCAGGGCAGCTCTGCTCATGCTCCCCAGGGGTTTAGTCCTCATTATACACGTGTAACTCATGGCTCAGAATGGGTGCTCTGTGCATATACCAGCAGGCTTCACTCTTGAGAGGCTTCTTAGGACAATCTTATTAGCTCATGCTGACACCCAGAATTTCCTGAGAGAAAATAAGAATTTGACTGTTTTTCCCCTACCCAAGACATCCCCTGAGAACATCAGAATCTGACTCCTATCTAGGACTCAACAGAAAAAGGAAAGAGAGTTCAAATTTGGCCTTAGACACTTGACGCTTATTAGCTGTGTGACCCTGGGCAAGTCACTTAACACTAATTGCCTCACCAAAAAAAAATTAATTTTTAAAATGGGGCAGCTAGGTGGCACAGTGAGTAGAGCACCAGCCCTGTCAGGAGAACCTGAGTTCAAATCCAGCCTCAGATACTTGACATACTTACTAGCTGTGTGACTTCGGGCAGGTCTCTTAACCCAAATTGCCCTGCCTTCACCCTCTAAAAAAAAAAAAAAGAAAAGAGGTTTTAGGTTCCTCATGCAAACACTCAGGCTAATAAGATGTCTAATATTGCACAAACTTCATTTAACCTGGAAAAAAATGTGAAGACTCATACCCTAATTCATAAATAGTCAGTATGCCACCTCTTGCCTCTCCAGTGGGATGCCATCTTTCCCAGGAGTTGAGCTATTCCTGATTTGCCCCCTCCAAAAGGAAAAGATTAGAATCAAGCAAGCCCCCACCCTATGGTGAATTTTACTTTCTCAAGGAATTTCATCAGTCTTTCTAGACTTATAGATCAACGCTTCAGTTGAAACTCCCCCTACCCCAAAGCGGAAAAAGAACTCAGGGCAAGATAGTCAGCCCCGCCCCCATCCAAAAAAAGGCCACACAATTCATCCATCTCACTATACCAGGAAAGGCCATTTATTCCTCATCATCATAGCTCTGGACTTCATTGTCCCTTGGTTCTAGCTTCCCCATCTTAAGACAGAAGTTAGAACTCAGCTGGGTACGGTAGGCAAGTTTAGGAAGCTTCCTGTTTTAACTAACCGTTCTTGCTAACTAGATGCCAAGCTCCGTTGTTTCTAGCTGCTGATGTAGTTCAAGTGTTAGGGATTCCTTCTAAATGCTGGCAGCCTGGAATAAAACCCTATCATTCCACCCTTGTTATGGTTCTGGAAATCGGGTCTGCTGACTCTGGACTCAATGACCTTTCCGGTACATCATACTTGCCTCCAAAAGAAAACATTTAATTCTGATTTACATGGCCTTTTGAAGCTTACAAAGCAGCTTCCTCACAGCAGCCTCTGAGGCATGAGGTAGTATTACACTCATTTTATATGTGAGGAAACAAGCTCAAAAGCAAAACCGTCACATGGCTACTTTATCTTGTTTTTTTCATTGGTGTCTTTTTTTTTTAACAGACTCAGAGTTTAGGAGAGACAAGAGCTAGATAGAGAGAACTGAGAATCCCCTGAAGAGAGATAATAATTGAACCCATAAAAGCTGATCAAATCACCACTGCTGTTTAATTTCATTTAGGGGCCAATAACTTATAATTAATTTAAGGATTTATAAGGACTTATATTCAATTTATTTAAAGACTTATAGCCCTGCAAGGGAAGAAGGGCAGATGTCAATATTTCTGAGCCTCGGTTTTCTCTTCTGCTAAATGGGGATAACATTTACCCCATAGAAATCCCACAGCTATTATCCAGTGAAATGGGGGCTCCTTAAGGGCAGAATCTACTCTGTTTATGTATCTGTATCGCTATCACCTGGCACAGTATCTAACACGTAGTAGCATTTTGTTGTTGTTCAGAGATACTGAAGTGGTTTGCCATTTCCTTCTGCAGCTCATTTTACAGATGAGTAAACTGAGGCAAACAAGGATAAGTGACTTGCCCAAGATCACACAGCTAAGTGTCTGAGGTCAAATTTGAACTCAGGAAGATGAGTCTTCCTGACTGTAGGTCTGGTGCTTTGTGCACTCCCTAGCTGCCCAAGAAACTCAAACTAAAGCGACTCTGAGGTTCCACTACATGCCTATCAGATTGGCAAAGATGACAGTTGTTGGCAAGTGTCTGAAAGACAAGCCCTCTCTGTCCAACTGCCTGTGGGTTGTGAATTAATCCAGCTGTTTTGGACAGCAGTTCGGAACCATCCCCCAAAAGTTACCCACCGAACAGCGTCTACAGCAACAGCACCGTAAAATGAAAGACTTAAGAACTTAAATCAATGACCCAACCACAGCTCCAAAGGCCTGCTAATGAAGCATGCTGCCCAACTCCCGAAGCCAAGAACAGAATGAAGCATGCATTTCTGGACACAGCAAATGTGTGGATTTATGTTATTTAACTCTGCTCGTTCGTTACAAATATTGTGCTTTCGCCTTGGGGATGGGGAAGGAGGTTACGGGGAAAAAGAAAGGAGTTAGCAATAGTATTCCCCACCAAAAAGAAGGAAAAGGAAAAGTCTTTGAAATGCATTTAAAATTTCACAGAAAAGAAAATGGAGTTGAGAGGGAAACAATCAGGACGCCTTTGAAAGTAGCACTGAATTTATATATTTTTAAAGGTAAGCTGCATAAAATAGATTCATAGTTTCATATATAATCTGTTCTGCTTTCAATATGGAAATGTTCTCTTTAATTTTTTGGTGTTCATTAAATTCAAAGCAAAAAAAATTAGAAAAAAGTGTTATATTCTATTTAGAGTTTTTAAAACTGGATCTCAGAGATAATATAGCGCAATCACCTCCTTTTAAAGAAGAGGGAAACTGAGGCCCAGACAGAGGCAGTGATTTGCCCAAGGCCACAAACCCAGTTGGTGGCAGTGCCAACATTACAATATAAAACTCTTGGCTCCCGGGCTACTGCTCTATCCACTCTCCCATTGTGCTTCTAGCTCATTTTACAGATATGGGAAATTAAGCCTAGAGAAGGGAAATTATTTTCATTAAAGGCAGAAGAGTCGATTGAAAACCAAGCTGTTGACTCTTGATTCCAAGCCCTGTAAACCCCAAATCTACCCTGTGACCTCTTATTGGAAATCTAGAGCAGAGTGCCCAAATAATTCAATTACAAAGATGGAACTTGGTGGATGTAGTGGAAAGGGCCTTGAATTCACAGTTAAGAGACCTGGATTCAAGTCCTGACTGACACTTGAACCAAGCAAGTCACTTCACCCAAACACCTTATAGGATCTTGGCCTCCCAAGATGAGTCTACAGCCCAGGACACTCTGACCCTTTGCCCACTCCTATTCTAAAGGATTTGGATAAACTCTAGCTTTGCTCCAAAGCAGTTGGGACCCTACGCCTTCAGAATGCTGGGTAACCCACCTAGGCATTTCTGAACAGAGTCCCAGAATACCCCCCTTGGGCCCAGCCCCAAAGCTGTTTACCCGTATAAAATTAACAGGACAGACATAAAATCAACAGAGGCCTTCAGATTTACAATATCCCAGGGGCAGTCCTTGGGCAGGTCCCAGGCAGCAATGCCCCTCACAATGCAGCCTCCGTATATCTGGAGTTTTCCTCTCCAGGCCTGACCCTCAGAGGAACAATAACAGGAAACCATGCCGGGTAGGAAGCTGAGCTGGAAAAGCTGGAGGGAGGAGGGAGGCTGCACACACCCAGTGACCCACTCAGGACAGGGACACCGGAGCCGCTGTGTGTTCTCCACTGAGCCTTTCTCCTAGGTTGGGCAAAAAGCAAAGGACGCAGGGACCCTCAGCCCCACTTCCGGGGTCAAAGCTAAGGTAAGAGACCACTACTCCCTTAGGGGATAAACAACTTTCTTGATTTCCTGTATCCTGATGGGGGGATAGGGGAGGACGGACGGACGGAAATTGGGGTAGAGTTTATTAGAAGCTTTAGGCCAGTAGGGAAAGTAAAATGTATACATATAAACATACATACATGCATGTTTGGGAAGCAAGGCATAAGAGATAGAGGTCTACCCTTGGAAGTAAGGAAGAAATAAGGCCAGTTGCTACCCCAACTCATATTAACCATCCTAGCTGTGCATCCATCCACAGGCAAATAACATATCCTTTCGGTGCCCCAGCCTCTTTCTATCATCGTAGGGGGCTTTCTGTACCAAGAGTTCCCAACATAGATAAAATCACAGATCTGGAACATGCGTTTGTGTGTGTGTATGTGTGTGTGTGTATACACATAGATATGTATAATATAGATATATATGTATATAAAGTCATTGAATCATTGACTTGTCCAGTGTGTAATCCCCAGTGCCTATTCCTTATGAAGAACTTTAAAAGTTCAGAAATGGAAAGGAACATGAGGGGTGCAGTGGAGAAAGAAGTCTGGATTTGGAGTCAGAAGATCTAGATTCTTATTTTAGCTCTGTTACTTGCTCTATGTGCCCTTGGGTAACTCATTTAGATGCTCTGACTCAGTTTCCTCTTCTGCCAAATAGAAGGCTTGGACTAAGTCACCACTGAGGTCCTAACTATAAATCTGTGCTTCCATGACATTAGAGACAAAGAAGATCTAAAAGGGAACCTTAGGGCAGGAAGGGCTCTCAGAGACCCTCTTGGACACTTCCCCCATTTTAGAAGAGAAGGTCTCCCAGAAGACAAAGGACTCAAACCCAAGGCTGATGGCCAGCCCACTTTCTTTTCCACGCTATCGGACTGCTTCCAAGCAGTAGTATCCTGTCTCTTTGCCTCTTCCATCCTAGACTGTTTTGAGTCTCTCTCCCCCACCCTGTCTGGCTTATCCACTTAATAGCTTAGAGACTGAATTAGAAGGGTGAAATAAAGGAATCCATGGCAAGACAGGAGACCATCCCCTCCAAGCCATCTCAAAAACAGCCTCTGCCAAATTCTTTCTGGCTTCTGCTCATTTTCCAAGTCATGAGACTGAGTTACAGTTCTGTGGACTAGATCTTTCCTTTGGAATTTTCTCCATCCTTGAAGTCAAAAGGATCCAGGCAAGTATAGTGAGAGATACTTTGGGGAATCAAAAAGAGAAATAAGATACTTTCTTAATAAAAAGTCCTGGAGTCAGGAGGACCTGAGTTCAAATCTGGCCTCAGACACTTGACACACTTACTAGCTGTGTGACTTTGGGCAAGTCACTTAACCCCAATTGCCCTGCCTTCCCCCCTCAAAAAATTAAAAAAAAATAAAAAGTCCCAGACCAGTCACTACCTGCAATGTAGACTAGCCTCAGGACTGTGTCCAGTCTGCCCTGGATGCTTAAGGACCAGTCCTCCCTACCACCAGCCTTGCAGGACTCCCCACATGGGATTTGGGCACCAAATGTCCCCAAAGTTTGTCTCATAGTGAAAGTTTCTTGGCTATTACCTGGAGGTAATAGCTTCCTCAGGAACTGCCTTATAGCCAATTTTCGCAAAGTTCAATGGGGGAAAAGTGTGACATAAAGGCAAGAGCTCTGGGCCAGACACAGAAGGATCTAAATCAGAATCCCAGCCCTACCACCAATTCACTGTGTGGTCATGGCAAAGTCACTTCCCCTCTCTAGTCCTCAGCTTCCTCATCTGTAAAATGAAGGAAAATATTGGACTGAATGTTCTCTATGGTTTTTCCCAACTCTAGCAGTCTATGAATCTGTAACTGTATGACCCAACAATAGGAAATGAGACTACCAGTCATGTGCCCCCAATGGAGTTACTCAGAGCATAAATGGGCAGTTCTGGCCATTTGGGGGCATTTTTCTATGGGTTGTGGCTTTTGTTGTTGTTGTGTATGTGTGTGAGTGTGTGTGTGTGTGTTTAAAAGGTAAAAGAAGATACAAAATCAGAGAAAAATTAAAGTTTTCTGAGGAGCTCTTTGCCATTTAAAGGAAAGAAAAAGCCCTGTGGAATGGTGGAACACTGGTGGCCCGAGCGTCAGGAGTCCTGGGTTTTGGTCCCAGCTTCATCACTGTCACTGAATGGCTTTGGCCAAATGACTTACTCTTTCTGAGCTTCGGTTTGCTCATCTCTCACATGAGAGGAGATGACATAAAGTAAGACAAAGAGCATTGACTCTGAGGTCAGAAGACATGTGTTTAAGCCCCATCTCTGGCTTTTACTACCTGTGTGAATTTACTGCTCTGGGCCTCCATTTTCCTCATCTGAGGAACCATGAATGGATTGCATTCGATGGATTCCCAGGTCCCTTTGACTCTATATCTGTGATTTCCGAGATTCGCTTCGCCAGCGTCCAAACATCTGATGATATAAATGAATCAAAACCCTGTAGAAAGCTAATGTCCTTGGGCCAAGAATATATAAATGCAGTAAGGTGCATGGGATGAATTGTGGGAAACGGGTGAAAAGACCATTGCGCCCCACTCTCCGTGCTCAGGAAAACGATACCTCCCATCTACCTACTGATGTCAGGTGGTACAACGGATAGAGAGCCCACCCTGGTGTCAGGAAGAGCAGAGTTCAAATCCAGTCTCAGACATTTCCCAGCTGTGTGACCCTGAGCAAATCACTTCACCTGTTTGGTTCAGTTTCTTCATCTGTAAAATGAGGTTAAGAATAGCACCTACCTCCTAAGGTTGTTGTGAGGATTAAATGAAATAATTAACATAAAGGGCTTAGCATAACATATGGCACATAGTAAGTACAATATAAATGTTAATATTTTATTATTAGCTATTACTAACACCTCTGAAATTCTATCATTAGAGGTTCCATCTGTAGGACCAAAGAGGCATGGAGTAGTATAAAAATATATTGGATTTGTTGTCAAGAAGCCTAAGTCTTGTTACTCGTTAGCTATGTGACTATTATTTCTCAGAGTCTCAGTTTCCCCATCTATGGAAATGGGAATAGTAATTCTAAATCACTACCTTCTAAGGTTGTTGTGAGGAAGAACTCTGTAGGCTAGAGGGAGCTATGTAAAGGTGAGCTATCATGATCATCGCCTCCCTGGGCACCCTCTTCTTAAAAATTTTAATATTTTATTTTTCCCCAATTCCATGTAAAAACAATTTTTAAATATTTTTTTAATTTTGGGGTCCAAAATTCTTTCCCACTCTCCACCCCCTCCCCCCTCCTTCCCCTCCCTTCCTTATTGAGAAGGCAAACAATTTGATATAGGTTAACATAGTACTTCTTTTGAAACCCCAGATGGAGGCCGTGGGAATGGGTATTAAGTTCCTTTCAGGCAGTGAGCCTCAGTGTGAATGAGGGTCTCAAATCTACCATTGCTTTCCTCTCTCAAATGGATCTGTGAACTCATCGATTTAGGAGTCTCCCCTCCCTTCCCCCTAACCCCACCCCTCCCAATTCTATGCCTCTTCATCCTGTGTGACTCTACCCCTGCCCTCCTAACAGCTCCCCACAGGGGCTCCACCCACCGTGCTGGAAACCTTCCTCACTTTCTCCTGACATCAGAAGGGTATCAGCAGGGGACTCCGGCTTTCCACATTCATACCATATGACCAAGCTGTCATCATCTCTTCCTCTCCCTCTCTGTAAAATAACCCTTGTCTTGCCTACCTCACAGAGTATCAGAAGGAATGTGCTTTGTAAGCCTTAAAGTGGAGTATCAGTGAAAGCCGGATTAGTAGCGTTAGACAGACGAGACGCCAGGCCCCTTGCAGCGCTAAAATCCTATCTAAAGGAGAGGTAGCCAGGAGGAGGGCTCGGAAAAGACAGCAGTTCTGGTGGGACAGGGATCAGATGTGGAGCTCAGAGCACCCTGGGCCCTGGGCTGGGGACAGTGCTAAAGAGGCCAATTCAATTTTTAATCCTCTGGTCCTGTGAGAGAGAATGAAACAGAACAGGGGAGGATGGGACAGGATAGGACTAAGTAAGAGGGAATGGGTTAGGTCAGAGTGAAATGAAAAGTAACTGATAATAATGACAATTGAAAATAGAGCTTTAAAGTTTGCAAAATCCCTTCCTTGCAATGAGCCGTGATGGTCGGTGGAGCGTTCTTATTGCCAGTTTATAGATGAGAAAACAGAGGCTGTGACCTGCCCGTGATCACACAGCTATGAAGTATCTGGGGGGGAAGAATCAAATCCGGGTCTCCTAGGTCTGAGCCCAACATTCTATCCACTAGGCACACAGACTAGAAGATGGCACAGTGGATGGAGAGCTGGGCCTGAAGTCAGGAAGACCTGAATTCAAAATCTAGCCTCAGATACTTGCTAGCTGGAAGACCTTAGACAAGTCACTTAACCAGTGTTTACCTCAGTTTCCTCAACTGTAAAAGGAGGCTAATAATAGTACCTATCTCTCAGGGCTGTGGTGAGAATCAAATGAGATGTGTGTAAAGGGCTTAGCACAGGGTCTAGCACATAGCACATACTACATAAATGATAGCTAATATCATCATCATTATTATTATTATTAATTATTATTATATGTTGTTGTTCAGTAGATTCCAACTCTCTGTGACATAATGGATCATACCGTCCATGGGGTTTTCTTGGCAAAGATCCCGAAGCAGTTTACCATTTCCTTCTCCAGTGGATGAAGGCAAACAGAGGTTAAAGTGACTTGGCCAGGGTCACACAGCTAGCCAGTGTCTAAGGTCACTTTTGAACTCAGCTCTTCCTGACTCCAGGCCCAGGCTCTATCCACTGAGCCATACATAGGCAAGGGATATAATAATAGTAGCTAACTTTTAATTAGCACTTTACTTGCAATAGGCTTTACATGTATTTTCTGGTTCTTTACTGTAACCCTGTGAAATAAGTGCTACCATTATTTCCATTATATAGATGAGGAAATAGAGGCTCTGTTGTTCAGGCATTTCAGTCATGTACTATTCTTCACTTGGGTCATGAAACAAGGGTTAAAAGATATTAAGTCACTTGGCCAGGGTCACATAGCCAGTAAGTGTCTAAGACCAGATTTGAACTCAGGTCTTTCTGACTCCAAGCCTAAGACCTGTCCAATGATTCGCTTATGGAATAATGCAGAATTAAATGAGATGGAATAATAAGGAAACATATAAAAAGGAATTAAAGAATTGTTACTGAAATTTCTTCTACCTCCTCTTTCCTTTCTTCCTCTCTTCCTTTCCTCCACCATATTGCCTCCCTGACTTTTCCTCTTTCTTGCCTTCCTTCTCAGTTTCTCTCTGTGTTCTAGATAGAAAACCTTCAGTCTACTTTTGGTTCACCAGGGCACACTCAGGACTGCTGAAGCCGCTGTGCTCTGAATTAACTATCGTCTCGAACAAAAACAGAGGACTCTTTTTTTAAGACCGCTAACCACGGTTACCTACTTACAAGAGACCATCTGGTCTCTGGGTTGCTTTGTTTGGGCTGTCAGGGAGTTTCCTTGAGAGGGTTAAGTTTAGAAGAGCCAGGCGGGACCAACCTGGACGATTGTTTTACTGAAACAAAAGCAGGATGTGAAAAACAGGAAAGCAGGAGGAGGCATGTTTAGTTTTAAACTTAGAAGCCCCAGTGACTCATGGCCCTTTGCAGAGACAGACTAGGAGATGAGAGATGATTCTCAGGTGGAAAAGCTGGTCGAGATAGCAAGAGTCAAATAAAAATCCATTTTATCAGTTGGTTGTTATCCTTGCCCATGGCTGGTGTCCAAATATTGGAATTTCCCTCTTGTTTTTCCAGTAACAAAAGAGAGCCACAGCCAAATCAGTCAGTGGACAAGCATTATAAGCACTTACTATGTGCCAGGTACTGTGCTAAGCATTGAAAATACAATGAAGGGCAAAAAGAATCCTGCTCTAATAGAACTTACACTCTAATGGGGGAAGCAACGTGAAAATAACTAAGTGCCTACAAGATAAAAATTGTAGATAGATGAAAGGCAATCTGAGAGGAGAAAAGCCCTGCCCCTCTGCCTACACTGGCAAAATCAATCATAGAATTGCAATCTCAGACTTGGAAGGGACTTCAGAGCTGTTCTTGTTGAGTCATTTTTTCAGTTGTGTCCAACTCTTTGTGACTCCATTTGGGGTTTTCTTAGTAAAGATACTAGAGCGGTTTGCCATTTCCTCCTCCAGTTCATTTGACAGATGAGGAACTGAGGCAAACAGGGTTAAGAGACTTGCCCAGGGTCACGCAGCTAGTAAGTGTCTGAGGCCAGATTTGAACTCAAGAAGATGAATTAGTCTTCCTGACTCTAAGACGGGCACTCTAGCCCCTGCAATGGCACCACCTAGCTGCCATTACATCAGAGGTCCAAACCACACCTGAATAAGAATTCCCTCTATATCCCCCAACATCCTCCCAAAATAGTCATCCCCTCAAAGAATTCAAATGACAGAAATCTCACTATTTCCCAAGGCAGCCCATTCTACTTTGGGTCTAAAGTGTAAGGAAGTCCTTCCTTGTATTAAGAGAGAAACCTACCTCTTTATAATTCATAGAATCATAGAATTTACTAAAATGGGAACTTAGAGATAATCTTATTCAAGCCCCTCATTCCATCCATTGCTCCTTGTTCTGCCATTTGGGGGCAAAGCAGAATAAAACTAATTTATCTACTACACAACAATCTTGCAGATACTTGACTGTCCACTATATTATTTTCTTATCCGGGATCCCCAATTCCTTCAGTGGATCCCCATATGACAAGACTTCTGCCTCCCTCAGAATCCTGGTCACCCCTTCCTCAAGACACCGTCCTCTTTTTCAATATCTTCCAAAAATGTGTTGTCCAGGCCTAAATACAATTCTTCAAATATGGACCAACTGGGGCAGAAGACAAAAGGATCTTCACCTCCCCAGTAATGGATACTGCACCTCTCTTTCCGAGGCTTAGGAGAGCACTGACTGTTTTTGGCTGCCATATTACCCTGTTGATTCACCTTGACTCTGAAGTCCACCAAAACCACTAGATTTTCCCCATAGAATGCTATCTTGCCATTCTTCTTTCATACTTGTACTTTTGAGGTTGATTTTTTAAAGCTCAAGTATAGGACATTTATCCCTATTAAGCTTCATCTTAGTAGATGTTACAGATTTTTTTTTTATTATCCCTACTTCATGGATGAGAAAACTGAGGCTCAGAGACACTAAGTAATTTGGTCATGGTCATAGGGTTTGAACCCATTACTCTTGTGGTTCTTCCAGTTCCCTTCCCACTATAATACATGCACTGCTTTGCCTAAAGAGTGAAAAATGTGACTGACTGTTGTGAAAATTGGTTCAAGGACCTGAAGAAGAACACATTAGCTGCCTTCAAGGAATGGTCATGTGAAAGAGGGTTTAGACTTGTCCTACTCAGAGTAATTGTATAAGACGCAGAAAGTTTGATTTGGTCACTTTGTAAGAAAACCCAGCAAGATGGCTCAGTGGGAAAAGCACTGGAGCAAGGAAGACCTGAGGTCAAATCCAGCCTCAGAAACTTCCTAGCTGGGTGACACTGGGCAAGCCACTTAACCTCTGTTTGCCTCAGTTTCTTCATCTGTAAAATGAGCTGGAGAGGGAAACAGCAAACCACTGCAGTATCTTTGCCAAGAAAATCCCAAATGGGGTCACAGAGTTGGACATGACTGAATAACAACAAGGTGGAAATCCCACTATTTGCAGCCATAGGGCATCAGCAAAAGAGTATCTGTACTTAATAAAGATGGGCCCTTGTCTCAAGGTCCATTGTTCTCAGGAACTCTGACTCCAATCTAGAGCTATAAAATCCTCGTTCTCCTATCCTACCCTTTTCCCTCCCCTTCATCCAAGTCGTTGACAAAAATATTGAACAGAATAGAGTCAAGGACAGATCCCAGGAGCAATCCAATAGAGACCCCCCCCCATTCAGGTTGATATCCTGATATTAATCACCACTTCTTGGGTCTCGTTGATCAATCAGTTTCAAATCAACTTAATTGTGCTATCATGGAGCCAACATCTCTCCATCAAGGAAATAAGTATACCACGAAAGACTGTCAAATGCCATGTAAAATCTAGGTATGCAATGTCCATAGCATTCCCTGAACTTGGCAACCCAGTAATCCTACCCCAAAAAAAGGAATGAGGTCAAGTGGAAATGACTTATTCTTGTTGAACCCATAGTAATCACTCCACACTTTTCCAAATACTTACAAACCATCTCCTTAACAATAAGTCTAGAATTTTTCCAGGAAACAAAATCAAGCTTACCAATAAATATTCAGCCAGCAATTATTTATTAGACACTGATGCGCTAGATACGGGGCATACAAAGACAAAAATGAGGCAATCCTTGGCCTGAAGGAGTTTGCACTCTATCAGGGGATACAATGTATACAAAATTATATACATATATATATATATACATATATACACACACATATGTATGTACGTATACATATATTTATATATGGAATAAATCCATGATCATCTTGGAAGGGAGATACTGGCAGCTGGGAGAATCAGGAAATATCTAATGTAGGAAGTGGTATTTGAGTCAAGCTTTAAAGGAAACTATGGATTCTAAGAAGTGGAAGCAAGGAATGGGCATAGGGGAAAAGCCTAGACAAAGCAAAAGGGTTGGGAGGTGGAATGTGGTGAGTTAGGAAGTCCCACTCAGGCCAGTTATGCTAGACTTGAGGATAGGCGAAGGAAAGTAATGTATAATTAGATTGGAAAGATAGGTTGAAGCCAGGTCATGAAGGGCAATTAGGTGACACATTGAATAGAGCACTTGGCCTGGAGTGAGAAAGACCTGAGTTCAAATGTGGCCTCTGCATAAGACTAGCTGTGTGACTCCAGGCAAGTCACTTAACCTGTGTTTGCTTCAATTTCTACTCCCAGGGTTATTATGAAGATCAAATGAGATAATATTTGTAGACCATTTAGCACAGTGTCTGGTGCCCAGTAAATGCTTGCTTCCTTCCTTTAAATGCCAAACAAAGGAACCTATGTTTAATCCTAGGGAGTTTATTGGTTGGAGTTTATTGATCAGGGTAGTGACACGGTCAGACTTGTGCTTTAGGAAAATCATTTGTGCAGCTGCGTGGAGGAGGGACTACAGAAGGAAGAGACTTGAGGTAGGGAGACCCATTAAGGCACTACTGAGATACTCTAGGTGAGAAGTGATAAGAGCCTAAACTGGGGCAGTGGCCATGTGAGTGGACAGAAGAGGATAGATGTGAGAGATGTTATAGAGGTAGAATCAAGATGGCAACTGATTGGATATGGAGGGTGAGGAACAGTGAGAAATCCTGGGTGATGCCCAAGTTGCAAACCTAGATGACCAGGTTTGAAGACTCTACCCTCTTTCCTTCTTTAAAATGCGGACATTTTAGGAAGATATTGGCAAGCTAGGATACATTCAGAGGAGGGCAACCAGGATTGTTAAGTGGTCATCTACCACTTTCTATAACTTACAGCATATGATCCTTATAACAACTGGTCATGTGAAAGAAGGCTTAGATTTGCACCATTTCAACTAATTGTATAAAGTGCAGAAAGTTTGATTTAGTCACATTGTAAGGCAATCCCATGATCTGCAGCCACAGGGCATCATCGGAAAACTTTAAAAAGATAGGCCCTTGTCTCAAGGAGAAACTTGGGGTCATTAAAAAGCACTTTACAATTTCCCAGAGACACTGCAACCCTATCCCACTAATTCATTCAACAAGCATTTTACTGTAACTACCATCTGCAGCTATGTAGACTAGGAGGGCTCCTGTTGAGTCCTGAACCCAGTTCTCGGTCCATTTGCAGGGTTTGTCCATGATAGGGAACACTAGAGTCTCTGAAGAATTGAAATTGAGGATCAGCTAAAAGGCAGTGTGGAAGTACACAGTGGGCATGAGTAAGAAAGTCAGGGCAAAGGATGTCAGCAGAGAAATGTGTCACTGGAAAAACATGGGCCAGTCCATAACACATCTGAGGCTGATCAGTGGACAGCTCATGGTGGCACGAGAACTGGAGAAAGGGCTCCAGGATATTGAGTGAATCGCCTGGGACAAACTTACAGGAAGATGTGGATCTAAGTTGCACAGGTTGGGCCAGCATGGATGTGTTGAAATTGGCATAAGATGATATGATCATAGATTTAGATCTGAAAGAGACATTGGAGGCTACCTAGTCTAGTCCCTTCATTTTACAGATAAGAAAAACAAGTCACAGAGAGGTCAAGTGATTTGCCTAGGGTCACACAGTTAGTAAAAGACAGCTGGTGGCTCAGTAGAGGGGCCTGGAGTCAGGAAAACCTGAGTTCAAATCCAGGCTCAGACACTAGCTATGTGACCCTGTGCAGGTCACTCAACCTCCATATGTTGTAACCCACTTGGAGAAGGAAATGGCAAACCACTCCAGTTTCTTTATCTAGAAAACCCCATGAATAGCATGGTCTATAGGGTCATGAAGAGTCAGACATGATTGAATAATAAGAACACAGCTAGTAAATGCCTTAGGTGGGACTGGAATCCAGATCTTCCTGATTATGCCTAGACTAATGTCTAGTGCTGCATCTACCTTAGAAGGAGTGTCCACATAGAGGGGGTCAATGATCCATTAGAGTATTGAATTAAGAAAATTAGAGCTGTCCAAAAGTGGAATTTCCTCCTTTTCAAGACCAGCCTAGATAGTTATTTGATAGAGATGTTTAAAGGATTCAGGTGTAGACTGGCATCCATATAATGTCAGGGGAACTGTAGGAAAGCCTCTAGGATGTTGGGCGTACTCACTATGGTGGATTAACCAAAAGACACGGACAAGGGATGCACAGGATAGACAGTCAAGGACAGGCCATTATCTCCATCACTGAAAAGAGTACCCCACATCAATAATACCATAAATCTATTGCAGATCAAGTTGCACATGGACGGGCACAAGTCCATGAGTGTTCCCCAACAATGAGATTCCATGATTCTATGAATCTATATATAAAGATGCATTTAAGACTCTGCTTTTAAGTATATGCTATCTTGCATCATTTCAATTCAATTCATTTCAACAAAGATTAATTAGATGCTTACTATGTCAAGGTAATGTCTTAGGCATTGGGTATATTCAAAAAATAGCCCCTGCCTTCAAAGAGTTTATGTTCCACTGGGGAGTACAATGCTTCCCCATTTTATGCAAATACAAAGTATATCCAGGAGAAAGAGAACACTAACAAATGGGGAGGCAAGGTCAGAGAAGAGATAGGCAGGGTTAGACGATGAATATACCACTACACTTAGGATCAGGAAGATGGAAGGAAGGAAGGAAGGAAGGAAGGAAGGAAGGAAGGAAGGAAGGAAGGAAGGAAGGAAGGAAGGAAGGAAGGAAGGAAGGAAGGAAGGAAGGAAGGAAGG
>CM053625.1:303672226-303695560 GCA_028646595.1 Phalanger gymnotis
TTCCAGGCATAGGGGACAGTCTATGCATAAGCATGGTGTCTGGTGATGGAATGCTGAGTTCAGAAACTCACAGTTTGGCTGAAACAAGAATGCACAAAGATGGAGTAATATGAAATGTCTAGAAAGGTGCAGGAAACCAAACTGTGGAGAGTTTTAAATGTTAGGTTGAGGAGCTTGTATTTTATCCCCAAGGCAATAACAAGCCACTGAAAGGAATCTTTAGTTGTTCAATGTCTTAGTTCCCCTGCTACATACAATGTAAGCTCTTAAATGTTTAATAAGCTATTTGTAAGAAAAGCATTTTGTAAACTGTAAAGTGCCATAAACAGGTGAACTCTCATAATTATTTATCACCACTCTCAGTTCTCTAGAAGTTGAGCAAAAAGAGAGATGATGGGGGCCTAAAGGTATCAAAGAAGTCTTCATGGAGAAGACAGTCCTTGAGCTAAGCCTGGGCTAGTATTGTTAATAATAGAAACACAATTCTGTAGTACTCTGACATCTTTATGAAGGAAGCAATGCATGTGTTAACAACCCCATCTTATGTCAATTAATCCATCAATCAACAAGTATTCATTAAGTACTTACGATGTGCCTAACACTATGCTAGGCACCAGAGAGATAGACAAAAATGAAACAGTGCCTGCCCTCAAGGAACTTACATTCTTTCAGGATAAACAACATCTGTTCATCCAAGTAGAAGCACAATATATACTAAGTAAAATACTCAGTAATTTAAGGTAGTTCTAGCAGCTGAGACACGGGGGAGGTAAATCAAGGAAGGCCTCTAGTATAGGAGTTCTTAATCTGGGATCCATTGATCCCTGTTTCAGGGGTTCCATGAACTTGAATAGGAAAAAAATCACATCTCTATTTCCCATATAATTAATTTCCTTTGTAATCCTATGTATTTTATTTTATGAGTTTAAAGCCATCATTCTGAGAAGGGGTCCACAGGCTTCACTAAACCACCAAAGGAGTCTACAAAAAAACTTAAGAGCCTCTACTCTGGAAGGAAGTAGTGCCTGAATTGAGCTTTGAAGGAATCAAGGAAGAAGTTTAAAAAAATAAGAGCATTCTGGGCAAGAGAAAGAGCATTCAACTCAGAGAGGTGCATTGACTTGCCCACAGTCACTGAGTAAGTGACAGAGTTAGGATCTGAGCCCAGATTGCTAGACTTCAAATCCAGTGCTCTCCATTACAGAATATGGATGGATGGAAGGTGAATAGTGAAACGACTTGTTCTTACTTTGCACACCTTTCCTGACTCTCCTGCCCTTGGATAACTGAATAGTCAAAACATGAGGAACCAAAATTAGACTGGGTGGATTCCTTCCCAGCTTCTGAAGGAGAAGGACCAAGCCCTCAACTGGTCCACTTCTGATAGACTGGCCAAAACAGAGCCCATTCTGGGGCCCCTTATTCAGTGGGAGGCCACAGGTTCCCAATGAATCAGGGACCACAGAATATGACATCATTTTAGTAATAGATTTGTGGAAGAGTCACAGGAACTTTGATCTAAGGGAGAAAAAAACTAGGTACCTTGATGTAGGAAGGAAAGAAGAAAGGAGAGAGAGAGAAAGAGAGAGAGAGAGCGCGCGAGAGAGAGGAACAAAGAAACGAAAAAATAAAGACAAACTTTAATCATGTAGTTTAGTCCTCTCAGCAGAGTGAAGGGGAGCAACCATGTGAGCAAAGAGGAAAGGGGGAAGCTAACACCTGGACTAAGCCTGCTCTATGAATGATCTACAAAATGGATAATTGAGAGTCACAGAAGAGCAAAAATTCTCCGAATGTGACTTAACCAGGGCAAAGTGTAAAAGTCCTGTGTTCAGCTCTGCCCCATTTAGGGAGAATTCACAAACTAGAGAATGACCAGAGGGGAGAGTGCCAGGATCATGCCATAAAATCAGCTGAAGGAAGAAGAGAGAGATACTTGGGGGGGGGCCATAATAACCATCTTCGAGTATCTTCAGGACTTTCAGGGAGGAAAGATTAAACTTGTTTTAATTAGCCCCAGAAAAATATAATAGAAAGGACCTACAAGTTGGCCCAAACCTGGTTTCTATAGTGTAAGGAAATCCCAATGAGGAATCTCCCTCTTACCAGTGGGGAGCTGTCCCACAAATTATCACCTCAGAAATTTGTTTCAGGTGGTCCACCTGGGAAGCTAATGGACTTGTTTAGGGTAGTGGTGATCTGAAGGGAAGCTATGGGAAAGCAAATTTGGATGTGGCATAAGAAGAAACTTTCTTTCTAAAAATTAGGTCCAGAAATATAGTTAAAATTTTGTCATCCGGAAAAAGAAGGGAATAAGTGTGTGTGTGTGTATGTGTGTGTGTACATACATACATATACATATATATAACCTACTATACACACACACATATAAAATACCTACTATATTATATGTGTCTATACACACACGTGCACAGATATACATATATAGCACCTATTATGTGCCAGGCACTATGCTAAGCACTATATATAAAATCTGATCTAATCCTCACGACAACTCTTCAAGGTTTACTTTGCTATTATTATCCCCATTTTACATTTGAAAAAACTGAGGCAGACAGAAGTTAAGTGACTTGCCTGGGATCATACAGTTATAAGTGTCTGAGGCCAGTTTTAACTCAGGTCTTCCTGACTCTAGGGATAGCAGCTGCCTCTGAACACATCTGGGCCAAGAGGTGAGGGATAAGAAGCATACTTGCAAATCCACTTTTTATGAGAGGCTAGGGAAGAGATCCTGTGTCATAAGACCTGATAAAGATAGAGACTCCAGTATACTGGTCCAAAACAAGGAAACAAAGACCCTGGGGTAAATGGCCCCCCAGGCAAAAGACCCTTAGAATGGCCCGATGTTGCTTCTGGGGAAACCACTGCTTCTGAGACTGTATCCCCTACCACCATCAAGAGGAGGAAGGAGAGAGAACAATCAAGAAATGAATTTTTGAAACTGATTATTCTTGTGACTGTATGTTAAGTTTGGTTGTTTCCATGATGCTGAAGGAGTGTAAATGCTGTCTGTACCCTCTAGATTTTGGTTCCTTAGGGCAATGTCACTCTTACCCCACCCTAGTTATAGCTCTGACCCAATTAGACTCAGTATCAGAGTTGACCCAAAGTAGAACAACTTCAGAAGGTAATGAATTCCCCATCACCAGACATCTTTAAGAATAGGTTGGATGACCACTTGGTAGGGATGTCAAAGAAGGGATGCCTACTCCAATGTAAGCTAAAACTAATTCTAGGATTCTATCAGTAAAGAAGAGGAATGAAGACGAGAAATCTGCCCCTCGGTGGCCTGGAAAAGTAAAGTCATCTCCCTAAATACCCAATAATGCAGTCCTAGGGCTCAGCACCCACCCATACTAGTGAAGAATATTTATTATAATGACTTCCATTTACGTGAAGTTTTAAGGTTCACAAAATGAAAGCCTCCCCTGCCCACATGGCGCCATCAGAAGAGTCCTTTGGAAACAGGATTCTCTTGAAAGTAAAGGATCTGTTTCTGACTCTACCATTGATTTGGGATGATTCCTTTCCCATTTCTGAGCCTCGGTCTCCCCATCAAACAGGGCTAATAATATCTGCACCACCTACCTCACAGGCTTGTTGAAAGGAACATGCTTTGTAAACCTCTGAGTGTTGTAGGAACAGGGGCAATTACGAGCATAATTACTCATCAGAGACTAGAGGGAGTGGGCAGTAAGGAGTGGCCGAGGCCCTTCCCCTCTCACCACCACAGGACCACAACAAAAATACATTCTGTTATCTCTTCCTGTTGGCCCCCTAATTCCTGAACTTGAAAACCCCAGCTCCGTGGGGGGTTCTCTGAGGGGATCTCCGTGGGGAGAGTCCAGAGGCCAATGGGAAGAAGTTACACACAGCTGGGCTGGGAGGGCTGGGGAGAACAGTGGGGTGTGTAATACTCCCACCTGGTATCATTCTTTCAGTTATGCCAAAATTAATTCCCGCCCCTCCATCCGTGTACTGGCCCTTCTCCCTGGGAAACTTCTTTTTCTTCATGCTTTAGTTTCAATCATCAGCTTCCAACAATCTGCTTCTCGCCTTTAATTAAGATGGAAGGGGCAGCCGCTGGGTTGATTAGAACGTTGCTGTCGCTTGACTCCAGTAGAGAAGACAGTGTGTACTCACAATCGGTGTGTATCTATTTGCTTTTGTCTTTGTGGGAGTACGGAGTCAGTGCGATATAAAGGCAAGATTGGGGATCTACGAGAAATTAGGGTGAATGGGAGAAAGTTACAGGGATGTAGATTTCAGACCAAGGCGAGTAAGAATTTGGCAGTGATTAGCCTTTGTGGAAGATAGAATGGGCTGCTTTATGGAGCGGTAAACTGCCCTTCACTGAAGGTGTCCAAACAGAGGCTAAATGAGCATTTGTTGGGGAAACTGCCAAAGGAATTCTTGCATCCCAAAGGACGTAGATGGGGATGGCCTGTTAGGGCCCCGCAGACTGAGATTTGAGGATTCTTGGGTCGGGAGGCAATAGGGTGCCAGAGAATTTGGAATCAGAGGATTGGGGCAGGAAGCCCAGCTCTGTCATACGACCAGCCTGAGCTTAGACAAGTAGTGTCACTTTGGAGTGCCTCAGTTTCCTCATCTATAAAATAAAGGGACTTTAGATGATCTCTTAAGTCCATTCCAGCTCTAAACACTATAATCCTCTTACCCTGGAATAATATTTACTCAATTCACTTCAATTAAACGCCTACTATGCCCAAGGCACTGAATCAGGAAAACAAAAATTAAATTTAAATAACCACTGCCCACAAGGAAGCTGCTTTCCTGAGGAGATAAAATATGTGCTGAGAGAATTATAATAGAAGTTAATTTGGGGACAAAGAAAAAGAGAGAGAGGAAGAGAGTTTAAAAGAGAGAGGAAGAGAGATGAGAGAGAGAGAGAGAGAGAGAGAGAGAGAGAGAGAGAGAGACAGAGAGAGACAGAGAGAGACAGAGACAGAGAGACAGAGAGTAGGCTTCTACCTGTGTTCTAGGTTCCCTCCTAGCTCTAACATTCTATATTCTCTATTTTAACATTCTATGTTCTAAGGCCCTTCCCAGCTCTAATATTCTTGGTTTTCTTGTCTAACATCTTATGTTCTAGGTTCCCTCCTAGCTCTAACATTCTATATTCTCTATTTTAACATTCTATGTTCTAAGTCCCCTCCTGGCTCTAATATTCTCCAGTCTGTAAGGCGCCTTTCAGCTCTGACATCTGCACACCACTGATTCTAGAAGAGGCAGATCACCATGGGCTCAGAAGATCGGGAGGACTTCTCAGAGGCAGTGAGACTGACTAGTATGAAACAAAGAACTAGAGATGAAGAAAGAATAGCATCCCCACAGATGGGAGAAGGATGAGTGACCATGGCAAAGCAAGAGAAAGAGAAGGGGTAAAATGAAGGGGCAGTGAATTTCCCATCAGGCTGGCTTTCCTTCCACCAGAAAAGTTTCTTATGTTAATGCCAAAGCTCCAAGCTTCAGCAGAGGTCATGGTCCCTTTACTGAAGACCCATGTGCTCTTCTTCCCTAGAAGGCATCAATCTTCAAACTGCCTTTCTTCTTCATTCGTAGTTAAAAGCCAGCGGAGACAAAAACCAAAGAGAAATTCATGTAGAATATTCATTTAACCTACTGTGAGCTGCTGGAGGACAGAGCTGTCTTTTGCCTCTTTTTATATCAACAGCATTTAGCACAGTACCTGGCACTTAGTAGGTGCTCAATAAATGTTTATTGACTGACTCTCTTTTCTAAGTTTGCTGATATGGAGACCGAATTGTGGGTGGGATATGTATACGCAAAGAGACTCAATCAGAGCTAACTATGAAACAGAAGCCGGAAATGGGCAAAGATGCCTACATCAGATTAAATTCATTTCTCTTCTGTTTTAGCCCCAGGGATAGGACACAAAGGACTGAATGGACAAAGGCATTTTCAAAATGAACATGTGAAAGATTTTCTATATTTGGTCAAAGTCAAAATCCTTCCTCCGGCTAATGACCAACAGTAATCAGGGAATCATTTCCTGATCTAACTGCTGTCTCTTGTCTACGTCAGGGGCTATTAGCACATCAAATTTGTGAAGTTATCAAAGCGAAAATTGTGCTCAAGAATCACAAGTTGAATTGCTTGGTTGGTTGTTGTAGTCATGCAGTCAAGCAATAAGCCTATTATGTGCCAGGCGAGATGTGCTAATATTCCCTGATGAGGATGAGGTTAAATGAACATACCACTTGAAAATAAACGGGTCGGCAGAGGTGAAATCTAAATGTGTTGATAATTGGCAGGCAGTGGATCACAATGGAAAGCGCTCTGGATTTAAATTTGAACTGAGGTTAAAAACCAGATCTTGGAACATTTATGAACGAGAAAGACAGGCTGAGTCAGGGAATCAAGTGCTGGACTTGGGGACAGAAAGACCTAGGTTCAAATCCTGATTCAGATATCTACTAGCTATATGAACCTCTTTGGATCTCAATATCCTCAACTATAAAACAGGAGGGTACCACCATGTGCTGACCACTGTGCTAAGTGCTTTTTACAAATATTAACTCATTTTATCCTCACAACGATCCTGGGAGGCAGGTGCTATTATGATCCATATTTTACATTTGTGGAATCTGAGGCAGGCAGAAGTTGAATGACTTGCCCAGGGTCACACAGCTAGCAAGTATCTGAGGCCAGATTTGAACTCAGATCTACCCCTGACTCCAGGACCAGCTCTATCCTCTGAGCCACTAGCTGCATCTAAATACAATATACACAACAACCTCTATAGTCCCTTCCAGCTATGATGTTATAACCTCTCTATATTTGTTTTCTCATCTATAAAATAGCAGTAACAAAAATGCCACTTCCTGCTTGCCAGGACAGTGAAGAAAACACTTTGTAAAAGCTGTAAAAGTAACATGGATATAAACTGTCATTATCACTGTTTGTTGATAGATAACAGACCCCTCAAAGGACTTTCCCCTTGTGTAGAACATCGCACTGCCCCCTGTATTTAAACATAACAACGGTGAGGGAGTCTTTTTCTGGCACACACAAATGTGGCAGAAAGGACAGATGTGGAATCCCAAGGCATGTCCATCCTGTTCCCCCAATTACACTTCATTGGTAACCTCTATGTGTAAGTCTGGACAACCTTTATGAACCACATCCTTCACCCCCATAGGACTCAGAAACTGAGCCTTCCTCAAGTCACCTTCCTGGGTGATCAATCATCCAAACAACAAGCATTTATTAGGCACCTACTATGTGCAAAGACAAAAGTAAATACAATTCCCGCCCTCAAGGAGCTTACTGTCTCTCAGGGACCACAAATATGTATAGCAGTAGGTACCAAATATGTACAAGGCAATGGTGGGAGGTACTAGAAATTTGGAGGATCAGGAAAGATATCATGAGTCTTGAGGAATAGTGAGGAGCAGAATTTGCGTAGAACACAATGAGTGAAGGGGAAGAATGTATAATACAGGTGGGAAAGGAGGTTAGGGCCAGAGTTATGAAAGGCTTGAAAATGACAAAGAGAGGCACGTACATTTGAAACTGGAGGTCCTAGAAAGTGACACAGTCAAATCTATCTTAGGAAGACTGATCTGGGGGCAGCTGTGTGGAGAGGGAAAGGACTGAAGGCAGGGAGATCAATTAATTAGAAAGCTATTACAATGACCATAAGCCACAAGGACGGGGAGATTAAAATTATCCAACCCACGATAAAAGAGACTACAGCACAGCTCTGAGCCAGTGACACTTTATTAAAGTGTCATGGTCTCCTCTAATGAAGTGGACCTCAAATCTTCCTCATGATCTGAGATGCGCCATTCTTCCAGGGCCTTATTTTTATAAGGCTTGATACCAGATTTGATACCCAAACATTCTAAAGGAACTATGCAAAGGACAGAATCCCATTGGTTGATAAACCTTGTTTTGTGAGCCAAAAATGACGCATCAGCTAGAAATGGTATGTCAGCAGGGGGGTCTCAGGTTGGACAAGGCATGGGGCATCTCCACTGATTAAGTGGTCATAAGAGGGGCATAAGATAGTCAATTGCTCATATTGGGCAAGAGAGAATGGTCCAGAGATACAAAAATAAGTTGGATGATTTTGCACGTAATTGAGTCACCTCTGCCACATTGGGCTTGGTCACCATGACAAGGGCAAACAAGGGTGGAGAACTTCTAGTTAGTTTCCTATGATTAAGCAAATGAACTTATAATCTGCAGCTCACAGTTCTGGGGTCTAATATATAGAACTTATAATCACTACCCCTATGGAATCATAGCAAAATGGTTAATACTGATTGGAAGAGAGTAGGGGTCCAAATAAGTTATTTCTCACAAGGATCCGAGCTGGGGTGGTGGCTACATGAGCCAAAAGGAAGAAACGGATCCCAGAGATATGTCAGAGAGACAAAAATGACCTGATTTGGCAATGTTGGGGGGTGGGGGGCGCCGGTATAGGAGGAAGTGGGAGGGGCCTTGAGGAAGTGGTCAGATCAGTCAAAGCTGATTCTGAGGTTTCCGAATCTGAGTGACTAGGAATTATCAACAGATGGACAAAAGGAAGCTGAAAGGAGGGGCAGGTTTAGGGGGAAAGGTCCGAGCTCAGATCTGGAGGTGGCGAGTGTGAGATATTGGTGGGTAGAGAAGAAATCAGAATTGGAATTGGAATTGGAAATTCGCTCGTGCAATCAGGGCTGCTGAGTTCTCAGTTGACTCTTCCCAGGGATCCATGGTGGGACCCATCTCTGTAGCCTTTGGCTTGAAGTCAGAAGACCTGGGTTCAAATTCTTTGCCTACTGCTTACTGGCCAAATCACTTCTTTTTCCTGTCCTCAGTTTCCATTTTGTTCTGTGGAAGATAAAGACCCCACAGTATTAAATTTGTCTTGGTGTTTATTGAGTTCTCCAGCAAGGGGGCCCCCACCTCCATCCACTTGGGCAAAGACTCCATGAAGGAACAAAAGGACAAATCACAAAGGAAGAGGAAGGCTTCAGGCAAAGGGGGATGGGGAGGGTATATTGCAAGAGCTGGCTGATTAGTGAAGGGGTCGTAACCAGAATGATGAAGCTGATTCCTGAACCCAAAGAATCTCTGACGTGCCTGAATAGACATTATCACACAGGATGTTCTGGTGGAGGGGCCATTGGGGAGGGGAATGCGGCAAGGGGGGTCCTTTAATTAGTGAGCTAATACTTAACACAAGATGGAGGGAGCTGTGCTCAGTTTGTGATCCATAGCTGCTAGGGGGCACAGTAGATAGAATGTTGGACCTGGAGTCCGGAAGACCTGAGCTCAAATCCAGCCTCACACACTCACTAGCTGTGTGACCTTGGGCAAGTCACTTAACCCTTTTTGCCTCATCTATAAAATGATAACAATAGCACACACCTCACAAGGGTGATGACCAAAGTGCTTTGCAAACCTTAAAGTGCCATATAATAATAGCCAATATTTATATGTTAGTATATGCCAGGTACTATGCTAAATGCTTTACAATTATCCTCTCATTTGATCCTCACGACAACTCTGAAAGGGAGGTGTTATTAGTATCCCCATTTTACAGATGAAGAAACTGAGGCAAATAGAGGTTAAATGATTTGCCCAGGGTCACACAGCTAGTAAGTGTCTGAGGCTGGATTTGAAATCAAGTCTTCCTGACTCCAAGCCCAGCGCTCTACCCACTGAGCCAACCAATTGTTATAGTAACAATTATCACTACTGTTATTATTAAAGGAGTATAATTTTGATATTATATATAATTTATAAACATGTATACTTAATATATATTCATATATACTATATCATATATTTTATATGATTAAAAATATTATATATTATTATATATTATTTTATATAAAATACATGTGAATATATACATTTATATATATAAATTATAATACAATTTAATTTAACTAATATTAAAGGAGTATAATATTCATTGCATCATATTCATAGCATACTCAATACAGTACCTATGAATGAAAAAATGAATTTTAAAAAGCATTTGTTAAGTGCATGCTATGTGCTGGGCTCTATACTAAGTCCTAGGGTTACAAATATAAGCAAACAAGTGTCCCTGCCCTCAAGAAGCTGACATCCTAACTGGGGATGACAACACATACAGGGGAATTACATTGTTCAGTTATTTCTGTTGTGTGATTCTTTGTGACCCTGTTTGAGATTTTCTTTGCAAAGATACTGGAGTGATTTGCCAATTTCCTTCTCCATCTCATTTTATAAATAAGGAACTGAGGCAAATGGGGTTAAGTGACTTGCCCAAGGTCACACAGCTAGGAAGTATCTGGGGCCAGATCTGAACTCAGCAAGACATGCCTTACTGACTCTAGGCCCAGCACTCTATCCCCTGAGCCACCTAGCTGCCCCACAGGGAAATTAAGGTATATCTCAAAAGAGTTGTGAGGAGAGCAATTTGTAATTCTTAAACCTTAAAACAGTTCTGAAATGTGAGCCCTTCTGTGCTGCTGCCTAAAATCCCTTGGGGATGGGGGACAGTGCCAGAGAGGGAAAAGAGAAGGTCGTTCTCACAGTGGGAAAGTCACCAGAACTTCCCAAGGTGAGCAGGCCTCACTGGTATCTCTTAGGGGCTATGAACTCTCTTACATGACATTTTCAGTTTCACTTCCATTGGCTTTTTCTTTCTCTTTTCTCCTCAATCCCTCTGCCTACCCCACACCTAGCAGAAAGTGGCTCAAAGCCCAAAGATTCTCTAGAGACCCTCCTCATTTGACGTCTTGAGGTGGAGGTTGGACAGTCATTTGCTGGGTATTCCTTTCGGGTGTGAGGGAGACTCAATGTCCACTGATGTCCCTTTCACATCTCAAATTCTCTAATTTTGTGCTTCTTAAGTCTATAGCAGAAAGAACATTGGACCCAGAGGGAGTATCTGAGCTGAGATTGGAACTTCCTTATTGTCCCCTAAAATCTTCTCCTACCCCTACCACCACTTGCCATGACAGAATAATGATAATCATAACCACAATAATAGCACTTTAAGGTTTGCAGTGTGATTTAAAATATTATCTGATTTTATCCTTACAACCACCCTGGTGGATCGGTGCTTTTATTATCCCCATTTTACAGATGTGGAAACTGAAGCAGACAGAAATTAAGTGATTTGCCGAGTCACACAGCTAGTAAGTATGTGAGGCATGATTTGAACTCAGGTCTTTCTGACTCAAGGCTCAGTATTCTATTCACTGACATAGCATGGTATATTGGCAAGACCATCGGATCTGGAATCAGGACACCTGAGTTCTAACAGCATCTCCACTCCATGCCCTGGGTTTTAACCTACTTGATTGTCAGTTTCTCTTTAAAATAAGGTTCAACAGTAGTCATGCTACATACCTCCCAAGGGTTGTGGCGAGAATGAAATGACTTGTCTATAAAGCACTTTTTAACCATGAAGTATTATGTAAATGTAAGTCATTATCTTAGAGCTTTATCCATTTAGAGAGTGGACTGAGAGCTAGGAGGGTTCTTAGAGATCTAGTCCAACAGTCCCATCTTACAGATAGGGAAATGAAGGCTCCTTTAAGGCAATTATCTTGCCCAAGATCCCACAGAAAGTTAGAAGCAGAGTCTGGACTATATAATCCAGGTCTCCTGACTCTCAGACCCAGGACCAAGACACAGCTCACTCCCGGGTGAAGAAAAAGCCAATGGCCCCAATGGCCCCATCCCTCCCCTGTTATTTCTCCATTTCTCAGAAAACCACTGGCATGGTCAGCTCTTCCTGAGGCCAGTTTGGCGCCATTCAAATGTAATAGCGTTACTAGAGTTCACAGAATTTCCTCAGCTAGCAAAAGGTTTGCAATCTCCTGCTTCAGCTCTTTGCCCTCTCTCAGAACTTCCTCCCACTTGGACCCACTTTTCTTTGGAACAGTGCTGGTGCTCCACTGACTCTCACACAGACCAGCCAGCCAAGGTAGGAAATACCTATCCCTATTGCTCAGGGGACTTTTACAATGATAACCATTGCCTGCCAGGCAGATGCAGAGGTTTCCCAGATGATCTTCCTTCAACACGATTCAGGAGTCTTCAGTGGCTATACCCTGGGTCAATGAATTCATCCAGACCCAGGGTTGGGAACCTGCAGCCTCAAGACCACATGTGGCCCTCTAGGTCCTCAAGTGCAGCCCTTTGACTGACTCTGAATGTCACAGAAGAAATCCTTGGATTCAGTCAAAGGGCTGCACTTGAGGACCTAAAGGGCCACATGTGACCCTGAGGCTGCAGGTTCCCCACCCCTGATCTAGATCGTTTAGGACAAGACTCAATGCTTGAGCTAAGGAAGCCAAGGAAACCATTTTGATGACTCTGTGGGGTAGCAAGATCCATTAATCCAGCTGTTCTTAGAACATTAGAGCTTGGAGGGACCTTAGCATATAAAATTTCAGAGCCAGAAGGGCATAGAATGTCAGAGCAGGGAGGGACCTTGAAGGCATACAATATTTGAACATAAAATGCCAGAGTTAGAAGGAGCCTTAGAACAAAGAATGTCAGTCAGAGAGAAACTTAAAACAGAAAATGTCAAAGCAGAAAGGGGCCTTAAAACATAGAATTTCAGAGCTGGAAAGAACCTTAGAAGATAGAATGTCAGAGCTAGAAGGCACCACAGAACACAGAACCTTATTGCCAAAAGAGATGTTTAATGTTCTAAGTTCCCTTCTATTTCCGGTGTTCTGACATTCTGAGACCATATAATATAACCCGTTCAATTAACCAATCTTGAAACTGAGGACCCCAGAGCTACAAAGGCCCAGGGTCACAACTCGAATTAGAGGCTACCTCTTATTCACAAAATGGAGAGAACATCGACAACGCAGTGATCCAATATAATCCCGAAGAACTTCTACCCACTCCAGAGAAAGAACCGATACTGTCTGAATACAGACGGAAGCATGCTCTTTTTCATTTTCCTTCTTTCATTCTTATTTTTATTTGCGTCTTCTTATACAAAATTACTAATATGGAAATGTTTTACATGATTGCACATGTATAACCTATATCAGATTACTCACCATCTCGGGGAGCAAGAGGGAGGGAGGGATAGATTGGGAACACAAAACTTCAAACAAATGTTTTAAAAATTGTTTTAACATGTAACTGGGGAAAAGTAAAATATTATTTTGAAATGGAGAGAATAAATCCCTGCCTGCTTCACTGGGCTCCAATGAAGATCAAATGAAATAATATATGCCTTTGCGATCTATAAATTACTATACAAATGCGATATGTTACTATGATTATTGAGCTGAGAGCCAAGTGACCAAGGAGGGATGTAGAATATGCTTCTTTAGGAATCATGTAATGGAGGAAAAAGCTAGCTGAGTGCCCATTGGTTTGGGAGGGGGTTATTGAATGGCAAGAGGATGGAGTGGGTGGCCAGTCAGTCTCACTCTTATTTCATAGACTCTCGAGAGACTGAAGGACCTTGGAGGTCATCTAATCCAGCCTCAGGGCGGCTAGGTGGTATAGGGATAGAGTGCTGGGCCTGGAGTCAGGAAGACTCATCTACCTGAATTCAAATCTGGCCTCAGATACCTATTCATTGTGTGACCTTGAGCAAGTCACTTAACCCTGTTTACCTCAATCTCCTCCTCTGTAAAATGAACTGGAAAAGGAAATGGCAAACCACTCCAGTACCTTTGCCAGGAAAACCCCCAAAACGAGGTTATGAAGAGTCAGACCTGACTGAAACAGCTGAACAACAAATCAGCAACCGCTTATTATGTGCCAGTCACAGGACTAAGGCTAAGGCTAGGGATACGAGTAACTCCAGTTTAATACATATTAGCCAAACTGAACTAATAAGCATCCTACCCTGAGTCCTAATCACTGTGGGATAATGGATAGAATGCTGGATTTGGAGGCAGAAAAACCTGGCTTCAAATCCACCTCTGATATTTACTATGTGACCCTAGGCAAGTCACTGGACCTCTCTTGGGCCTCAGTTTCCTCATCTATAAAATAAGGAGGTTAGATGAGATATCCTCTAAGGACCCTTCTGGCTGTAAATCAATGCCCAATAAACATTTATTAAGCACCTACTATGTGCCAGGCACTGCGCTAAGCAATACAGATACAAAAAGAAGTAAAAGAAGGTCTCTGTCTTCACGATCTAATGGGGGAAACAACAAGCAAACAACTACATAGATGATAAATTAGAAATAATTAAGAGAGGGAAGGCACTGGGATTAAGAAGAGATGGGGAAGGCTTCCGGTAGAAGGTGGGACTTTGGTTGGAACTTAAAGGAAGCCAGGGAGGTCAGTAGCCAAGAGTGGAGGTGGGAAAGCATTCCAGGGAGGGAAGATGGCCAGAGAAAATGCCCAGAGCCGAGAAGAGCAAGGAAGCCAGAGCTATGAACCTGTTTCTCTTCTTCTTTGGGTAATCAATGAGAAGATTATCTACAGACAATCCAAAGTTTGTCTCTCTGGTCTCTGCTATAACCAAAAGAACGCTGGATTTGGGGTCAGAAGGCCAGGGTGTAGAATCCCAGGTCTGCTCCTTACTTCCTACCTGTACGACCTTCTATAAATCATCATGTATGAAACTGATCTCATATAAAACGATGTGGTTAGACTTAGTGATGTCTAAGGTCACTCCTAGATCTAAGTCCTGGGATCCTATAATCTTTTAAAAAAAAATCCTGTGACCTTTCTGGAGAACTGAGTCCCAATTAAGGAAATTCAGGCTTATGCCAGAGCTACCAAGTGCCCAATAGCCAACTGGCAGTGGTGGTGTCTACCTCATTGCCCATCCTTTATGACGGGCTAAGAGAGGAAATAGAGTGAACCCGGGAGTGGGAACTACCCAGGCTCCAAAGTGGGTTGTGTTTGTTTCTCAAAGAGCCATTTGGATTATGGGAAGTCACGGTCTCTAGAAATTAGAATTATATTGCTCTTTATTTAAGATTCCTGTCAAAGGCCCACACGGGTAGTGTCTGTGTACTGGGTAATGTGAAGGACGCTGAGAAAGGCCTCCCTCCCCACCAAAAATTCTCCTGACCAACTTTTGGAGATACCTAAAATTCCACCATTAAAAAACCATTCCTTTAACTAATGGTATGATGTCCCTCATTTAAATTCAAACACTTCTGCGAGGGACATTAGCCACTGTGAATACCTTAGTACGAATGAGCAGAGACTCTTTTCCAAAAGCATTTATGGATGGGGATACGGGAGGACTACGCCGGCATATCACTAGATTGAGGGGAGGATGAATGATGTAGCAGAAAGGCCTCAGAGCCACCACCTCTCACTCACTAGATAATTTCCAAGGATGAATTCCCTCAGCAGCAAAAGCAGCCACCTCTTCATCCTCCTTCTCTACATTCCTGGGTCACAGGCCTTTGTTGACCGTTCTTCAAGGCATACGAGGTCAGTTCCCTAGATGGAGCCTCTTATTAGAATTAATAGAAAATGAATTTAACTCCTTGAATTCTGATAGGAGGCGTGAAGGAAAATGGAAGGCGTAAGGAAAGAGAAGAGACAAGCAAAATCTGGGCCACATTTTAGTAGAAATTCACAGTATAAGGAAAAGTAAATCATTCATCCCTCAGTGAAGAGCAAGAGGTAGGAAGTGAGAGCCAAAAGATGTTAGGGACTCTAGAATATAGACTATTAGGGCTGGGAAGCTGCTTGGACATCATGGGCCTCTTATTTTACAACAGAGAAGACTGATGCCCAGAAAAGAAAACAGCCGAGTTCCCATAGTCAGCCTAAACTCATGCAAGAACTGGAGGAAAGGGGCAACTGAATGGCGCAGTGAGTAAAGCACCAGCCCTGGAGTCAGGAGGACCTGAGTTCAAATCTAGCCTCAGACATTTGACACGCTTACTAGCTGTGTGACCTTGGGCAAGTCACTTAACCCCAATTGCCCTACCTTTTCCCCTAAAAAAAAATAAAGGAATGAAGGAAGCTCTTCATACCTAATTTTGTCCCATTGGCCCCTAAAGATCTGAAACTGAAACCATCACTTTCCTATTTCTATTATTGGAACCTCTGCTCCAGTCACTCAAGCTGGCAACCTTCGAAAGATGTTTGACCCTGCCTTCTCCTCCCAAGCCCTGTGGTAACTACTCATACAGTATCTCCTACATCTGTCCCCTCCCCCATCTATTCCTACCAATGTGACTCTCATTCAAGTCTTTTTCTCATTTCACCTAGAATTTAATAATAGACTTCCAACTGGTCTCTTTGCTCCTAGCTTCTCTCTTCTCCAATCCATCCTTCACTTAATAGCCCAAGATTTCCTTCTGTGTAATTGCTCCATTCAAAAATTTTCTATAATTATATATAATATGCAGTTATGTATAATTATATATAAGTGGTGGCTTCCAGTTGCCTCCCAATTAAGGTAAAACTTGTCTTGGCATTGAGAGTCCACAATCCATCTGCGATCCATCTTCCCAATCTTACCTCACACTAGTACCCTTTAAATGGTCTCCTAGACTACTCTCCATCCACCAATGTCTTCCTTTCCTCTCCTGCCTCCATTTCTTTGCTCATGCCTCTCTGCATGCCTGGCATGGGTTTCCCCACCATCTCCATCAGTTGTATTCTCTCCCTTGCTTCAGGGTCCTCTCAAATGCCTCATCTGTGAATTTTCCCCTCAACAAATAACAAGCATTTATTAAGTGCCTACTATATACATGGTATTGTGCTATGCCCGGAGATATTTAAAATAACGACAACAAAACGATCTCTGCCTTCAACATTTTCTGAACTATTCGGGCCAAAACATCCTCTCCTTGCTCAAATTCTTCATCCCACTTTGCCTGGACCTCAACTTGGCATATGTCATATGTCTCATTCTTTTAGCATAGATGTGACATATATATATAGCCTTTTCCCCCTCAGAACCAAGTCCAATGCCCCTCAGCTATAGTGGTTACTTAAGATTTTCATTTAAAATTTTCAATTTAATATTAATTTAATTAGTGGGACTTTTTAGTCAAGTAGATGGCTCAGTAGGAGATACTAAGGAAGCAAAGTGGTGCAGTGGGTAGTGCACTGGGCATGGATTCAGGAAGACAAATTCAAATTCCAGCTTCAGACAGTTAGTAGCTGTGTGACTCTGGGAAAGTCACTTAACCTATCTGTGGCTCAATTTCGCCATCTGTAAAATGGGGATAACAGGGCCTACCTCTCAGAATTGTTGTAAGGATCAAACGACACGACATTCATAAAGTGCTTTGCGAACCTTAAAGCGCTGTGGTACGTGCTTATTATTATTTTTTAATCTGTCCTTACCTTTTTCTGTAGACTTGAGCAGGTCCCAGGAAGATGGAGAAGCCGATCCTCATCATTTTCCTGGCTTCAGCCTGCAGAAGTGTGATGAGTGCCTCTGCAGAGGCACAGGGCTTCCCCCAGGGGCGCCCCCTCTCAGGGCCCCAGGATGTTCGCCCGCGCTTTAAGAGAGACTGGATTTGGAACCAAATGCACATCCAGGAGGAGATGCCTGGCAATCTCCCTCATCATGTGGGCAAGGTAAAGGGCTCTCTCCTTCAGAGGCTGACTGTCCCTAGGACCTCCTGCAGTGAGGCAAACAGCTTTCCCAGGGTCCCTGCTTTTCAATCCATACTACCCTAGACCTTCTGGGAAAGATGGAAACAATCATTGAGAGTTATCGTTGAAAGTGGCAAGTGATCATCGACTCCAATGCTTTTATGTCACAAAGTTTCCAAAAGCAGTAATTACTTACCCAATTGAATGTTACAGAGTTTCCTGCTCTCAAAGGGGTACAATCAAGGGGGACAAGAATAACACACATGGAACCATTAGGATGTAAACCATAATTTCTACAGCAGTGTATGCATCTCTAAGCACTGTAGGAAGGCCTGGGTTGAACTGGTCTAGGAAGGCTTCCTGGAAGAGGCGGGCTTTGAAGTAAATGAATAAACCTTGAATAAGCAGAGAAGAGAGACAGGAAGATTACTATGCCACACACAACTTGGTGTGAACAGCAGTGCAGGAGGCCATCTGGAGGAAAGAGAAGAGCACTACATTCAAAATTAAAGACGTGGGTCCAGATTCTGACTCTGACACTTTAACATTATCCAACAAACATTAAGGGTGCTAGATATACAAAAAGAAAAATCCCCTTCCCTTAAGTTTTGAGGAAGAACGGCTTTAGGGAAGCTATATATGTGCTGTGTGACCTTGGGTAAGTTATTTTCCTTAACTGGCCTCAGTTTCCTATTCTATAAAGTGAAGGAATCATTAATTTAGAGCTGAAAGTGACCTAGTAAGACATCCGGACATGCTTGCTCCTTTTGCAAATCAGGAAACTGAGACCCATGAAGTTCGTGATTGGCCTGAACTCAAAGGGATGGTAGGATTTGAATCCAGGTCCTCTGACTAGAGAGCTAATGCTCTGTCCATGGTGCCACACTGGCCTACTCCCTTTTTTTCTATTTTGCTCTAGTATAGCTTGTCTGTGTCCTCTCTAATATAAGGCATCTTTTTGTTGTTGTTCGGTCATGTCCGACTCTCCGTGACCCCATTTGGGGTGTTCTTGACAGAGATCCTGGAGCGGTTTGCCATTTCCTCCTCCAGCTCATTTTACTGATGAGGAAACTGAGGCAAACAGGGTTAAGTGACTTGCCCAGGGTCACAAAGCTAGTAAGTGTCTGTGTCTGGATTTCAACTGAGGAAGATGAGTCTTCCTAACTTCAGGCCCTGTGCTCTATGCACCATGGCACCACCTAACTGCCCTTTGTGAGGCAACTAGAACAGTACATGTTACTTCTGTAGTGATCTGACTGAAACAAAAAACACAAGGTTGTCACCTCCCTCGTGCTGGACTCTATGTCTCTTAACCCCGGGCTCACGGGGCTGGAGGGAGCAGGGGGAAAGAGGACGGGGAGCATCACACTGTTAACTCATATTGCACTTTCACTAATCTAATGGATGGTTGTTATTACTGTGGTCCCTTCCTCCTCAGGGGAGCTTGGCTCCTGTCCAACAAAAGGCCCAATGGTCAAATTCTTTCTCTCAGTTCCTACACTGTTCCCAAAGCTAGGGAAGGAGTAAAGGGGGCACAGCAGGATGAGGTAGAATGCAATTAGTGCCATGAGTGACTCATACCACATGAGGAAGGGCTTTCTAATCTGTGTCTGCAGCCAGCCGGGGTGGACTGATTAGATCAACAAAACAGCAGATCACTAAACATTAGAGCACATCTAACTCATTACATGGATTTTCTGGACAATAGGATACATTGGCCTTCAAGGCCCAGCTCTGGTACCATCACCTCCAGGAAGCCTTCTCCATTTTCCCCTAGACATCAAATGAGATGGTATTTGTAAATGCACTTAGCTCAGTGCCTGGCGCATAGTAAGATGCTTAAAACTTCCCTCCCCACCCCCTAGTACTCCCATGGTATTTTTTTTGGCTCTTTCCTTTGCCCCATGATAGGATCACAGCTTTACAGATGTAGAACTAAAAAAAAGGCCTCAGATATCATCTGGGGTAGATGTCATCCATGAACTTTTTCTTTTTAATATTCTGATAACTGTTTCATTATAATTGGTTTCCTTTTAAATCGTAGGTATTTTGTTTTGTGAAATTAGTAATATTATTCTGAAAAGGGGACCATAGGCTTCACCAGACTATCAAGGGGACCTAGGACACAAGATCTAGTCTGGAGGTGGGGAACTTGCCTCCTTGGGTCCTTCTAGGTCTTTGGGTATGGCCTTTTGACTGAGTCCAAGTTTTACAGAACAAGTCTTTTTATTAAGGGGAAGTTTGGATTCAGTCAAAGGGTCAAATTGGAAGACCTAGAGGGCCACATGTGGCCTTGAGGCCACAGGTTCCCCATCCCTGATCTAGTTCAACCCCTTCAGTTAAATGACTTGCCCAAGGTCACCCAAGTGGAACTTGTCAGAGGTGAAATTCAAATTAGTGTCTGCTGGGCCCAGAGTTCCACATTCTATCCTCTGGACCACCCTATATTATATTAAACATTTCCTGTATATATCACATCCTCCTATTGGATTATAAGCTCCTTACGAGGAAGGATTGTATCATTTTATTATATCTGATTGATTGGAAGTGTTTCTTTCTACCAAGCTGAAATTCGCCTCCCTAAGATTTCTACCCATTCTCCTAGCTCTACACTCTAGGGCCAAATAGAATAGGTCTATTTCCTTTCCTATATAATAATCCTTCAAGCCAATTTTCTAAACATTGGTTGAGTGCCTGTTGTTTGCTCAGATCCACAATGGCCTCTCTTTGTGGGGTGAGAGATAGGGAATTTAGGTCCCATCACTCTCAAAAGCATGAATTCCCCAAGCCTTTGGTGTAAATGTGCCTTTTCATTAGTGGTATTCTGGCTATTTATTTTATGACTCCAGACTCAATTTGCATATTCTAATTAAAAAGCTCTATTGACTCTACATCTTTAATAAGAACAATCAGTCAACTTGACACATTTTCTGTTTCAAGAATGTGTCCATATTTTATCTGTCCATCCTTTCCTGGAGGGATGGGGAGGGAAAGGCTGAAGAGGAGGGGAGAGGGTGAGAAGAAGGATGAGGAAGGAGGTGGGGGTGAGGGTGGGGATGGGGAACAGGAAGGTGATTAGGTTCCAAAAAAGATTGTGAATATCTCCCTGGCTCTGGGAATTGAGAAGAGAGGAAAAAAGCACTTTCATCTGTTGAGGATTAGATCAGGGAAAGCAGGTGGTATGTGAGCTGAGTTTTGAATGATGAAAAGTAATTATCACAGGGATGTCATAGGATTTAGAGCTGGAAGACATCAAGCCCTTATGTTACAAATGAGGAAATTGAGGCCCAAAAAAGGTAAATGACTGGGCCAAGGTCACAGTTAGTTAAGTAGCAGAGTTGAGGGGTCAAAATCGGTTTTTCTGATTATGTCAAGACTTCTTTTAACTCTACCAAGTGGAGGGGAGCAAAGGGGGAGACAAAGGAGAGGAGATTTTCAGTTATAGACGATGCCATGAGCAAAGGATTGTTCACTTTGCACAAAGGGAGAGAGGATCCCCTTCCCATCAATTTTAAGTGCCCTCAATTTTTTCCCTTAGATCACATCAAGTGTGAACAGCAAAAATGCCAGGTATGTTCTCAAAGGGCCCGAGGCTGGCAAAGGCAAACTCTTTGGAGTCAGTGAACAGACTGGAGACGTGTATGCTTTTGAGAGGCTGGACCGGGAGAAGAAATCGGAATATCACCTCACTGCATACATTGTGGACAAAGATACCAACGAGAACCTGGAACCACCCTCCAACTTCACCATCAAAGTTCATGACGTGAATGATAACGCCCCCGTGTTTGCACAGAGAGTTCTCAATGGCTCAGTGCCAGAGATGTCAGCTGTTGGTACGTGCCAGGGAGACAGCACTCAGCTGCCATTCCAACAAACATTGGGCATCTCTTACCCTGCAAAGTCCCTGTCCTGCCAAGACTGGCCTGGACATCACCAGCCATCTGGGCTCTTCAGCTGTAGCTGTTGATAGCACAGTGGGAATGGAGCCAAGGCCACTCTCCTTCCCCCCCCCCCCGTATCTTCACAAACAGGAAAACTTTCGGTCTCACACTCCCAGACAGAGCCCTACCTTGGAACAGACTGAGCCCTAACTTGGACCATAGACTAAACCCTAATCTTGGCCACAGACCAAGCCCCTAACTGAGCCCTGATCCTAACACAGCCACAAAACTCTAACCATAGCCTCAGACTGAGACCTAACCCTGGCCAAAGACTGAGAAATAATCCTCTACAGTTTCCCCCAGGAGGTCTGGAGAGAGCTAGGGACGATCTCCAAATCAAGTGAGAACATGTACATGTGACCACTAGGAGGCGCAACAGGTTTAGGCTTGTGAACCAATCCAATGGCTGTAGAAGCCCCAGGTTCCTAGTAATCCTGTCCTTGAAATTGCAGCTATGAAATATAAATGGCTTGTGGTGATGGCCACAGTTAGAGAGAGAAAACTCTCTAACAATGGGCTATAGTGTGGGGTCTCTGTCCTATGCTAAGAAAGGTCATTCTCTCCTAAGTGGCTCCCAGAGCTGCCCTGTACCCTCATACCACTGACAAAGGAATATAAGAAAAATGCAAGGTGAAAACAACCACGTGTATTTTTGAGAAATAAGACTGGATGACTCAAATGCAGGCTTTGATAAAGACAACTGGGAATGTGCCCTTTTGAAGTGAGGCAGGGGGATGGTGAGAAGGAGGGAGTTCTCCCATACTCCCTCCAGGTCTGTTTTTCTTTCTGTGTACCAGACACCTGAGTGAACGCACATAATTTTTTTTAAAGAGTAGTCTTTTGCCTTGACATTTGTCTCTAATGTTCACTTCCCATGGTCTCCCTGGGAATCTTAGGTTTGAGGACAGAGAATGAATTTGTCACCACCATGGCCAATGTGGTCTCAATACCAAGTGAAAGCCCCGTTATCTCTCTCCTCTCCCCCTCGAGAGATTCTAGTAGGAGGGAAATCATGGCCTCTCATCCTGAGTTAACTTTAGCTAGTTAATCTAGTTAGCTTTCCTTCTCTCCCCTACCCATCCATTAGAGAAATACAACTCCCAGGGTCTTCAGTGATTTAGATTCCCTTGCAGGTGGCTCCCCAGAGCCTTATCAGAAAAGGTTACAGCCTCACAGTAAATATATAAAATACTGTGCAAGCCTTAAGGCACTACAGGAATGGAAGCTACCATAATTTTTGTCATTGTTGTTATGATAATTATTAGCACAAGGGTCTGACCAAAGTTATTCTAATCTATTGGCTGACTTTCCCTGTAGGAACTTCAGTCACCAGAGTCACAGCAGTGGATGCAGATGACCCTACCGTGTTGGGCCATGCCTCGGTTTCCTACAATATAGTTCGTGGCAGAGAGTATTTCACCATCGACAGTTCTGGTTTGTATGACTATTAACTACCCTCCCTTCCAATTATTCTCATGCCTAAGATGGCATATGTGTACCCAGTTAGAACTTCCAGGTGACCAAAAAGTAGTCGTGGTTTTGTTGGGTTTTTTCGGTCTGGTTTGGTTTGGTTTTTACAAACAGGCAGGAAGTTATTCATCCAACAGCAAGTATTCAAAAGAATATGTTGTATATTCAAAAATAATATATTAAGTGCTCACTATATACCAATCACAGTAATAGGAGTTAGAGGAGAAAAAGAAAATGAACAGTCCCCTGCCCTCAAGGAGCTTCTACAAGGCTCTTCTTCAAAGAAGCCTCCCTAAGAAATGACATGGCAATTCTACCAATACTGCCACTACCCAGGACACTGATCTGGGAATGG
>CM053625.1:303696060-303711317 GCA_028646595.1 Phalanger gymnotis
AGGGAAGGGAAGGGAAGGGAAGGGAAGGGAAGGGAAGGGAAGGGAAGGGAAGGGAAGGGAAGGGAAGGGAAGGGAAGGGAAGGGAAGGGAAGGGAAGGGAAGGGAAGGGAAGGGAAGGGAAGGGAAGGGAAGGGAAGGGAAGGGAAGGGAAGGGAACAAGCATTTATTAAAAACCTACTATATGTTAGGCACTATGCTAAGCACTTTACAAATATTATCTCATTTGAATCCCAGTTCTATCTCAGTCATTTACTGCCTGTATTACCTTAGGCAAGTGAATTAGCTTCTTTAGGCCTCCCTCAGTTTTCTCTTCTGTAAAATAAAGGGTTGGATGGGAAGATCCCTAACTCCTCTTAGAACCTTGTATAAGATGCTATGAACCCACAACAACATTGTGCCAGACTCCCAGGATATTAGCAGTTGTATCAAGCCCAGTGACTTCACCCAGACCTACTTTCCCTTTCAGACAATTCAGCCAACATTACAGTGAAATATGGTCAGTTCGATCGGGAGAGAGCCAAGGTTCACTACCTTCCCGTGGTCATTGCCGACAACGGGAAACCCAGCTTGACGGGCACCACCACCCTCGTCATCACGGTCTGCAAATGCAATGAGCACGGGGAGCCCACGTTCTGTGAAGAGCCGGCCATGCAGGTTGGGGTGAGCATCCAGTTCCTCGTGACCATCTTTCTGGTCATCCTCACCGTTGTGGGTAAGTGTGAGAGTCTTGACCTTGTAAAGTAGGATCTTATTGGGGTAGAAGGCGGGGAGAAGGGCGTTTTGAGTAACCAAGAATAAGCATGTGACATGATTTTTAAAGCCTCGGAGTGGGAATCAAGAGATGCACATTCTTGACTTGGCTCTGCCACTGGCTTACTTTGTGACCTTTCATAATTTACTTCCCCTCCTCAGGCCTTAATTCTCTCATCTTTAAAATGAAACAGTCAAATTAGATGATCTCAAAAGCCCATTCCACGTCTAACGTTATTCATTCTTTGTGGTGTAATGGGCCTAGTCCAGTGTTCTTTCTACTATACCACCAAGAAGCAGGGATTATCATGCCAATTTTACAGAGGAGAGAACGGCCAGGGACATGAAACAATCTGCCCAAAGTCATGTAGCTTGTAAGTGGCACAGGAAGGATTGAAACCTAGGTCATCTAACTCCTAGCCAATGCAACAAACAAAACTCAAAATGCCAGGTCTGGATATTTTTGCTGGTGATCCACCATGCCTAGAATTCCTTCCCTCCTCACCTCTGCCCCCTGGCTTCCTTTAAGTCCCAGCTAAAATCCCACCTTCTCTAGGAGGCCTTTCCCAATCCCTCTTAAATCCAGTGTCTCTTCTTTGATGATTATTTCCTATTTATCCTGGATATATCTTGTTTGAACATAGTTGTTTGCAAGTGGCCTCTCTCGTTAGACTGTGATCTCCTCGAGGGCAGGGACTATCTTTTACTTTTCTTTCTATCCCATTTGATAGCATCAGTGACTTTGGTGACAAAATTTTTTTTGGGGGGGGAGGGATTCAGCAGCTGTGGCTGTAGCATCTGTGGGAGCAGCTGCCAGGCTGCATCTCCACAGAGGTTGCTTGTGATGGCAGAGGATGGTGGCAGAGGGCGATGGGTTATTGCTCTTCCCAAAACTTTTCAGTCTAGGCTGCAGGGTTGTCTCCATTGAGGTCTGAGGGGAGAAGCTGGACAGCCTAGTGGTGGTCCGACTAATCTTTAGTTCTCTCTTCAAGGGGACTGACAAGGCAACCCAACTGAGCCAGGTGCCATTGCACAATAGAAAGAACACCAGATTGGGGTGAAGTATGAAATATTGGTTCTAGAGCCAGCTTTGCCACTGACTTGTTGTGAGACTCCCTATAAGTCACGCCTTTGGCCCTCAGTTTCCTCATCTGTTAAATGAGGAGATTGACCTAGATTGTCTCTAAGGTTGTTTCCAGTTCTAAGACTCTTCGTAAACCTTAAAGCACTATGTAAACACTAGCTATTATTATTAGAATTGGCAGGAACCTTAAAACACAGAACACAGGGTGTTAGAACTAGAAAGACCTCTAAAACGTAAATAACAGAATGTTGAAACACTCTTTGCTCATACAATTTCAGGATGCTTCCAGTTCTGACATTGTGTGACATAATTATGAATGTACACTACCATTAGATTGTAAGCCCCTTGAGGGAAGGAGCTGTCTTTGGCCTCTTTTTGTATCCCCAGTGTTTAGCGCAGCTCTTGGTACATAATAGGTGTTTTATAGATTTGCTTGATTGATTGACTGACTGACTGTGTGTTCAGGAAGAACTGACATAAACGTTTTACTTGCAGTTCTGGTCGTGCTAGTCCTCCTCCGCCGACGGTTGAAAAAACAGGACAGAGCCCAAGGCAAGAATGTAGCAGAAATTCATGAGCAGCTGGTCACCTATGACGAGGAAGGAGGTGGGGAGATGGATACCAACAGCTATGATGTATCTGTACTCAACTCAGCCTGCAAGAGCGGTGGGAAGCCACCAGGAGGGAAGCCACCCAGGCCTGCCCTAGATTCACGGCCTTCTCTCTATGCTCAGATCCAAAAACCTCCCAGGCCTGCTCACCCCCAGGCAGTAACTGGGGAGATGGCTGTCATGATTGAGGTGAAGAAGGATGAGGCAGACCACGATGGCGGTGGGCCCCCGTATGACACACTCCACATCTACGGCTATGAAGGAACCGAGTCCATCGCAGAGTCACTCAGCAGCCTCGTCACAGACTCCTCAGATTCAGACGTTGACTATGATTTCTTAAATGACTGGGGGCCCAGGTTCAAAATGTTAGCCGAGCTATATGGCACTGAGCCTAGCCAGGAGCTACTATATTAAAGTCACCACAGACTGGGGGCTGTGAAGGACAGTGGTTGTCAGAGGCCAGCCACAACTGGCACAGAAGGCTGAATTCTCACACTAGGGATCAACAAAACCCTTTTTGTTGGGATCCCAGAAACCAGCCCCTTTGCAGGAAAAGATCCAAATCCCCAAGGTCGCCTGAGAGAAACTATAAGGATAGGCTTAGCCACTTTGTAATTTCTTGCACATAATAGATACTCAATAACGGATTGTTGAATTCACTTGAATTTGGAAGATGTGGAAAAATAACAAGAGTATAACCACACACCTCATACTCCATTTATCCACGCCTCTGGAGAGGCAGTGGGATGTAATGGAAAAAGCCCTGGATTTGGACCCAAGTGCAAATTTTGCCTCTGCTAATCACTACTCATGAATGTGAAAAAGTCACTTCTCTGGGCTTCAATTTCCTCTTTTGTAAAATGAAGTGGATGGACTGGATGTTGTCCTTCGGTGCTCAAAGAGGACCAAAATGACATCACTATGTCAGGGTCAAGGTACAGCATGTCCGACTATGGCTGATCAGACCAAGACAATCTCTAAGGTCTCTTCCGGCCCTGTAACCTAGGATTATGTGAAAAACACGGCCATTCTGACAATGAAGGCGCCGCCATCTACCTGATGGCAGATACCATATGAGAGAGCAAATTTCCCATTTTTATGTGGTTTGCCTTGCCAACTAAGCAAGAGCTGACAGCTCAGTAACACACAGTGCTTTGGGAGAGAAGACGTCTAAGGGAAGCCAAGTCAACGCATTTGCTTTGCTTCAAATTTGCTAGTAAATCTCCATAGGTTATCCTTACTCTCTCTGAATCAACAATATAAGAAGGACTTTCCCCACACACCGTACCCAGTTCCTTAAATCTGCTAACCACAGTGACCATCTTCAGACTCTGGAGGCTAAAGTGGTTAAAATTCTAAGGAGCTTCCTTAATGAATAGCATCTTGTGGGTCAGTCTGGTTTGGGTTCCATGTTTACAAAGAAGTAAACTTGGTGACCTGAGGCCTCTGGATATGATGTATCCAGCTAGCTGGGCTATTTCCTTCCAGCGAAGGCCAGAAGATCTCACAGATCTCTCTCTCTCTCTCTCTCTAACACACATACACAGACACACACACACACGCACACACACACACACACACACACACACACACACACACAATCTCAGAGTTGGAAGAGATCTCAGAAATCATATATCCCAACCCCATTCCTGCTACAACATCCCAGAAAAGTGGCCAGATGATCTTGGCTCAAAGACCCCCCCAGGGAAGAAAAACTCACTGCCTCCCAAAGCAACTCATTCTACTTTTGGAAAGCTCCAAGGGTTAAGAAGTTCTTCTTATACTGAGGTAAAAGCTGCCCCTGCAACTTCCACCTAATTATAATCCTGCCTAATTTCTCCTCATTCTGCCCTCTGAATCCAAACACACTTATTCTTATCCTTCATCCTGGTAGTCCTTCAAACACTGGCAAACAGCTAGCTTGTGTTTTCCCTAAGGAATATGCCTAAATTTTCTTTCCTGCAGACTGACCATCCCCCAATACCTTCACCTAATTCCTGTAAGGCATGGCCCCTAAGCACCTCACCAACCTCATCCCCCTCCCCTGAATATGCTCTAATTAGTCAGTGTCATGCCTCAAATTGGACACAATACTCTGGTTGTGCGTTCTGAATTTTCTGCCTCTGGCATTATGCCTATGTAATAGTCTACATAATGCAGCATTGGGTCACATTAGCTATTGGGACTGCCGCCTCACACTATTGACGTATTCAACTTGGAGCTGACTGTACCCCATCAATATCACATCATTCCCAGGACAAAGACAGGCACAGCTCCCAACATCACTCTACTAAACTTAGTACTGTGGCATTGAAGGGTCCACTGACCTCCTCTCCCAAGCTTTGTAATACAGATGAATTTTTCCTCATAGACTGGATGTCAGAGATGGGAAATGCCTCACCACATAAAAGGGTTCAGGACCACCTTTTGTCTGTCTCCTAACTTGCAGCCTTGAACGTTTAAAGGATCTGTGATTCTGTTCTCATTGGTACTCCCCCCCAAAACAATGCAGATTGCAACCTCCTACAGTCTTTGAGAGTTGCTATCTATAGCTGAAAAGTTCATTAACTTATGCCCAACCTGGTGAGGCACCTTCCTGAATTTAAGTAGTCTGGTCCTTGGATTACAGATACACAGTCACATGATCCATACTTCCTGTTTAGTAAGAAGCACATATTCCACTGACAAAACTTTTGTGAATTCTGGGTCACTTGCACACTACAGCGAGACACTGGAAAAGGACTTCAAACAGAGATTGAATCTTCAAATGCTATCTAAATGGCAGCCACTATCATATGTCCTTTCCCTTAGAAACACCACCTGACAAAAGTAGACTTCAGTCCCCCTGAAGACCCAAAGGAAGCAGCTCTGTTGCCTTGACCTTGATCTGAACCTTTCATACCCACCACCGTCATTTGTTTTCCCCTTTGGAAAAGGGCCTGAAAGGGCCCTCTATCCCTCTTTATCTCAGGGCTAACTGGCTGTAAGGTATCAATTGCCTCCTCTTCTGGCTGGTATCCAAATCCAGTGCCCAAGTTCATGCCAGCCCCGTTAGGCCATTCTTCTCATGCAGATCCAGTAAAGGAACAATGAAAAACTCACCCAGACCTGACTCATAGCCCATCAGGAGCCACCTGTAGTCATCCAAAATTCAAACATTCTTTGGCAAATATGTATCAAAAAGTTCACCATTCACACAGCCAGAAGAAATATACCGATAATTCTGGTAGTCTCACTTTCTAATCTATGCAGCAATGTCTTAAACCTGTTTGGGGTGCTTTCACTCTGTGACAAAATGTAGATAACACTGAAATATTTCCTTAACCCCTCACTAGTTGGTGTTTTTTTCTACATAAACGCATTTTACTAATAATACTGACAGACAAATATATATATATATAGCTCAAAATATTGGTTCATAATTAACTGTGTGTTAGTCAAATTAACTTAATATTAATTCAGGTTATGTTAGTTGGATAAAGTTACATAAAACCTTTCTTTCCCCATCCCATCCCTTTTAGTATAGTAATTGTTTTCTGGAGTTATTAACTGTATATTGACCAAATTAGTGCACTGAACGTACTGTATTTTTATATTTGGGGTTTTTACTTAAATAAAAGAAATTCTCGAGGCTGTTTTTTGTAGGTTCTGTTTCACTGTTTGATCACTAAACTGAACAGTCAGCACCAATCACATCTGGCTGATGTACCTTTGAGTAAATTCAAACTTCCCCACCATGGAGATGGGAAGGCAGAAGACAGAGCCAGGGTCCCAGTCCTGGCTTTGACGTGCTTTAGCTATATGGCCTTGAGGAAACCACATTCCCTTCTCTAGGCCTCATTTTTTTTATATGTAAAATGAGGAGATTAGACTAAATTATGTCTAAGAAAGCAGAACATCAGAGCTGAAAGGACCCTTAGAATGGAGGATGTCAGAGCTGGAATGGATCACAGGATTTAGACTGCCTCCAACTCTGAGTTAGATTCCAGCCTTAACATCCCATGTTCTAAGGCCCCTTCTAGTTCTAGGAGTAGAAGAGAATCTGAATCTGCTACAGAAAGATGCAGGAAATCAAAGATCATTGAGAGAACTGGGAGTAAACAAAAGACCACTCCAGAGAATCCTCAAAATGGATCCGTCATCCAATCTTAGAACTTCTAGAAGTGACTAGAGAAAGTGTGGAAGAGACTTATGGGAAGTGTGTAGGTGAGTCCATAGACCCTACTTTCTCCCAGCCATTCTCTCTCCATTCTCCCTTGGTAGAGACAGGGCTGATTGGGTGGTCTCCAAGATTTAGTCCTGAACTTTCTTTGGTTATGTCTCTAAACTCTCTCAGAGGGTAATCTCATCAGATCCCACAGATTCAATGATCGCTTCTGCACAGATGACCCCAAATCTTTTTATCTGATTTTAATTCTTCCCTTGAACTCTAATCCAGTACCACCAACTGCTATCTCCTTCTAGATATACTGCAAGCATCTTAAACTCATTATTTCCAAAATAGAACTGGTTATCTTTTTCCCTAACTCCATGCCCCTCCAAACTTTCTTTTTCCCTAACTCCATGCCCCTCCAAACTTTCTTTTTCCCTAACTCCATGCCCCTCCAAACTTTCTCACTTTGGAGCCCTCCTTGACTCTTCCCTCTCCTTTGCCCAACTTCCATTCTCCTATATCAATCAGTGGCCAATGCTTATCACTTCAGCCTTCACAACATCTCTCACATCTTTCATCACTGCACTTGAAACAGAGTTTAGTACATAGCAGGCACTTGGGAAATTCTTGTTGACTTGTCAGTTGCCTTCTCTTCTGACTGGCATCCAAATTCAGTGCTCAGGCCCATGCCAGCTTCCTTGGTCCATACCCCTTATGCAGGTCCAGTAAAAGAACAATCTGACCCCTTCTTTCCACTCCCATGGACACCACCATAGTCTACGCCAGGGCTATCCAAAATACGGCCCGTGGGCCTCATGAGGCCCACAGCGCGATTTTATGAGGCCCGCCTGTGGGTTTTAATTTACACAAGCAAAAAAATGAAATAATAATTTGTATGGAATACATATTAGATTTTTTAATTCCATCACTAATAAATAATCTTGTTGATGTTAATTTCCTTTGGTGTTTTTAAGCAGTATTAAGGACAGAACATATCGCATGGAATTTTCAATCGATCTGTGAGACGTGTTCCATCTGTACAATGCAGACTAGTCAGTATTCACCTACCTTTATACTGTTGTGTTGTCGCTTTGTTGTTTTGTGTTTGTTTTCGTGCTTTGTGCCTTCGCTTGTCGTATTGATGACGTATTAGTGTACAGTATTTTTTATTCTGGGTGCAGCCCTCAAATAATTATTTTATTTTAATACAGCTCTAAGATAACCTAAGGTCGGACAGTCCTGGTCTAGGCTTCCCTCACCCAGGCTGCTAAGATACTCTCCTAGTTGGAATCCCTTTTTCCAATATGACCTCTCTTCAACCCATCCTCTGCACAGCTGCCAAAATAATCTTCTGGATTGGACAGACATAAGTCGTCCATGGTTGAAATCCCTTTGTGGCCTCTAGCATAAATACAGATTTCTCAGCCTGTCATTTGAGATCCTCCAGAGTCTAGCTTCGCCCTGCTTTTCCACAATTCTTCCACATGACTTCCCTTCATGCCCTTTGGGTTCCAGTCAAATTAGGCAGCTCTGTTCCCAAAATTCAATATTCCATGCCCTCCTTCTGCACATTTCAATCAATCGATAAACATTTCTTAAGCACCTCCTATGTGCCAGGCACTGTACTAAGCACAGGGATACCAAAAGAGGCAAAAGACTGTCCCTGCCCTCAAGGAATTTACAATCAAATGAGGGAGGCAAAATGAAAACAAATAGAAAACAAGCTACAAGCAGGATAAACAGGAAGTAATTAAAAGAAGGCAGCCAGCTGACATAAGGGATGGAGCACTGGGCTTGGAATGAGGAAGATTCATCTTCATGAGTTCAAATCTGGCTCCAGACACTTATTAACTGTAGCCTTGGGCAAGTCACTCAGTCCTGTTTTGCCTCAGTTCTTCTTCTATAAAATGAGCTAGAGAAGGAAATGGCAAACCGTTTCAGTATCTTTGCCAAGAAAATCCCAAATGGGGTCACAAAGAGTCTGACATGACTGAAACAACTCAACAACAACAAAAATTAAAAGAGGGAAAGCATGAGCACTAAAAGGGTTTGGAGAAAGCTTCCCATAGAATATGGGATTTTAGCCAGGAAGCCAGGGAGGTCAGTGTGCAGAGTAGAGGACAGAAAGTATTCCAGGCACGAGGAACAGCCAGAGAAAATACCTGGAGCTAAGAGATGGAGGGTCTTGTTCCTGGAACAGCCAGGAGGCAGGTGTCACTATATCGATCAGTATAGATTGGGTAGTAAAATGTAAGAAGACTGGAAAGGTAGGAGAGGACTAGTTTACCAAGGGCTTTGAATGTCAAACAAAGCATTTTGTATCTGATCCTGGAGGCAATAGGGAGCCACTGGAGTTTATTGATTGGGGGACATGATCAGAACTGCATTTTAGGAAAATGACTTTAGTGGCTGAATAGAGGATGGATTGGGGAAAGACTTGAGGAAGGCAGGTCAACCAGCAGTTGCAGCAATAGGTGTGAGGTAATGAAAGTCTGCACCAGGGTGGTGGCAGTGCCAGAGGAGAGAAGGGAGCAAATGGGATAGATGTTACAGAGGTGAAATGGACTGACCTTGGCAAGAGCTTGGATATGGTGGGGAGAAGAGGGGGGAGGAGAGTGAGGAATGCAGAATGACTCCCAGGTTGTAAACCCGAGGGACTGAGAAGATGGTAGTGTCCTCCACAGTACTAGAGAAGGTAGGTAGGTGGGAGGATTTAAGGGGAAAGATAATGAATTCTGGTTTAGATATGTTGACTTTAAGATGCTACCCAGCCATGCGCCATGCTTGGAATGCAATGCTTCCTCATCTCTGCCTCTCAAGTAACCTTATCTGCCTTTGAGGCTCAGTCAGGTACCATCTCCTCTGTAAAGTCCTCCTTGATTCTTGCAGTTATGAGCACCCTCTCCCCCTCAAATTACCTCCTATTTACTTATCTGTGCACATGTCGTGTCTCCCCAGTGGAATGTAAGCCCCTTACAGGAGGCAGAAACGGTTTCGTTTTTTGTCTTTATATTCTGAACAGCTAGCATGGGCCCTTGCACGTAACCGGCTCTTCATAAATGTAGGTCATCTTGAATTGAACTGAGAGGAAGAAAAGGAAAATGGAATCATTCCCCTTGTACAGAGTAGCAAAATGAAAGGCTGTGCCAATGTGACTAGCATTCCCTTCCTAGCCCTCAACAATTTCTGAGTGCCCAGAGAGCATCAAGAACCCAAGACTGAGTCTCATGTAGAGAGGACAATTCAAAAGAATCATTTGATTTGACTCTAAGTTTTGAGGACCTTTAAGCTGGGCTTGAAAGGAGCCTATGTGTCAATCCAGAACTCAAATGGGTTGGTTCAGACCAATGGGTCTAAATAAGATCTCAGAAGGGGCCCTCAACCCCTTTGTTCAGTGCAAAGTAAGTAGAGCTTTACCTCCTCTGCAATGGGGGTTATTTCCTCCTTTTTCAAGAGGCCCAGATCACCAGTTAACAGGCCCTTTCCCCAGCTTCCTCTGGTCCTCTCTTTTCCTTTTCTGCCTACAGCCAAGTCCTGTCCTGCTGTTTACATTCCCTGGTATTTCCTTGGCCAGAGAGATGAATATAAATTCAAAATCCCAGAAGCCTAAGAGAACCTATAGCATCCCTTCCTCCCACAAGGGAGGAGAATTTGTCCCTACTTTGAGAGAGCAATCATATTCCTATATTTCTAGCAATCTTCTCTCACTCAACCTCAGTTTCTTCATCTGTAAAATGAGGGTGCTTATGTCTGCACAATTTATCTCAATTGAGCAGAAAAAAAGGCTTTGAAAACCTGAAAGCACTAGAGATCTACCTTTGTACCTCCTCTACATAAGAAGCACCCAGGAAATGCTTACTGAATTAATGAAATGAATGAGAAAAAGAGCACAAAATTTTGAAACTAGTCTAATTAAGCCACTCAAACAATTAAGCAGCTAAAATGGAAAATATCCATTTATTGACATGCTCGTCACTGATTAACACACAAGGAGATCATACAATTCAGAATATGTGGCATTGAAAGCCCATGTTGCTAGAGAAAGAAATTATTTTCCTTTGAAACATCTCTTTACAAACCTTTAGCTTTCAAACTAGATGGTCCCAGATTCCTAATACAATTAAATGTCACCATTTCGAAAGTCTCTAATGAATGTGGCATTCTTTAATTGTCATGTATGACATCTTCTCTAATGAATGCTGTGGGTTATTATGAAGAAAGAACAAAGGGGGAAATAATCCCATTTGGTCTATTTGTGTTTTGTTTTGTTTTTGTCTGCTAAAACTCAGAAAACTGACAGTGAGCCCTTGGCAATGACCTTAGCCAGTAAGGGGCAGCAGAGAGCTGTCTGTGGTGAAGTTGGGCTCTGGGAGGAACATAATCTAAGGATTATAATTAGACCTTGAATGGGGTAGTTTTTCCTGCTTGCCAGGAATTGCGCAGAATCGCAGGATCTCAGTCCTGCTAGGGACCATGTAGTTCAACCAGAACAAACCCTACCTGTATCCATGCCTTGGACTTCAGTGACGACTTCAATGCAAAAGACTCCTAAATCATTGTACCCGACCTTCCTGTCCATTCCAAACTCCAGTCCCACCCACAGCCCCAGCTCCCCACCAAACATCTCCACTTGGATAACTCCTTAGATTCAACCCAGCCCAGACTAAATTCATCATCTTTCCCTGATGGCTTTTCTGAATGAATTTTACTATTTTAGGGTATCCAGGTTAATTATCTCATCTATCTCCTTTCTGGAGACTAGATCCCTTAGTAACAAGTAAGTAACTGACAGATAATACCATGAGTACTCAGTGCTCTCAAATACTGTCCTTCCCATCAAGATACAAAAACAAATTTTAAAAACCCTGTACTCGGAGTCAGGAGACCTAGATTCAAATCCTGATTCTGCCACTAACTTTCTGTGGGACACCACACAAACGTCTCTATGGACCTCAGGATCCTCATCTCAAAATAATGAGAGAAAGTACTAGGCAGATACATGTCCCAATGAATAGAGCGCTTGACCTAGAGTTGGGAAGTCCTGAGTTCAAATGTAGCTTTAGACATTTACTAGCTATATGACTGTGAGCAAGTCACTTAACCTCTGTCTCTCCTTCCTTATTTGTAATATGGGAACAATATAGCACCTACCACTGAGATTATTGTAAAGACTGAATGACATTTATAAAGTGCTTTGCAAACCCAAAGCACTGTAGAAATGCTGACTGTCATTATTAGTTGTCTACCTCTGTTTCCTCATCTGTAAAAGTTAGGATTATAATAGCACCTACCACCAACACTATTGTATGGATCAAATGCGATCATATTTATAAAGTCCTTTGCAAACCTGAAAGCACCATATAAGATATTAACTAGTATTATTGTTGTAACAAAATGATCTCTATGGTCCTTTACAATTCTAAAACCTGTGTTACTCTGACGATGCATGCACCCCAGGGTGGCTGAGCTTTCCTTCCCTATTCTTTCTTAGTGCCTTCACTCTGAGATTATCTCCAGTTTATCCTTCCTATATCCCGTTGGTAGATAGTTGTTTACATGTTGTCTTCCCCATTAGATTTCGAGCTCCTTAAGAGCAGAGACGAATTTTTTGCCTTACTTCATACCTCCAGTCTAGCACAGTGCCTGGTACATAGTAGGTGCTTAACAAATGTGTGCTTGTTGACTATCATCCTATGGAGTTTCAACTGGAATTTTCCAGGGACCTAACAATTCTCCCCAGCTGCTCTAGAATAGCTGGAAACTCTCTCCTAAAAGAACGTAGAGGGGCCTGGATTTAGAGGTGCATGCTAGCTGTCATTCAGGGTTTGAAGGGCTACCCTGAGGAAAAAGAATTCTGCTTTTTCTTCTTGATCCCAAAGGACAGAACTGGGGTCAGGGTGAATGCAGAGAAAGTTTGTCACAACCAGATGTAAAGAAAAGCTTCTGGCCTGGGCTCCCTCTGTATAACTCACTGGAGATCTTCAGAGGAGGCTCTTGCTTAGATTGTTACAGGGAGATTCCTATTCAGGTAAAGGTTAGCTTTGGTGACCTCCTAGGTCCCTTTCAGTTGGGAGACTCTGTCATGATGGGACATGGCCTAGAACAGTCAAGAGATGGCAGTGTTTGCTAATTCTGGGCAAAGGCTCAGACTTGGAAGGAGACCACAAAGGGTGACTACACTGCCCTAAACCATGCATAGGTCAGAGCACCCCTCTGCCCCAAAGCCAGAGCAGTTGGCTTCTTAGCCAAAATCCACAAACCAGGCAAAGTTTCTGAACTTCACTTATGGACTTGCATTGATAAATATGTGCTCTCTAACCGAGTTTGTGACAAGAGGGATCAGATGCATTCAACAGGACCAAATCACTTCCTTGTGAGGTGTTGGTAATACCACCATCAAAATGCTTTTTTCCCCCTAAAGTACTTTAATTTCTTAAAAGAAAAAGTAATTTTTCCCCTTCCGAAGATGCCACTAAGCAAATTCGAAAATGCAAGGGAAATGCTAACATAGACACATCTCCATAAAATTCAACAAACTTTCCATTCATCACACATTTTAAAATTTCTACTCTGAGCAAGGCACCATCCCTGAAAAATACTAATGAAGACACATCCACTTAAAAACAACCACCAAAATGCTAATGAAGAGAAGTCCCTAGGGAAATACACCCAAAGTGCCAATGACACTAATCTTCATGAAATGCACCAGAAAACTAATGATCTGGAGTTCAGATCCCAGCTCTGATCTTTTACTCCTTTTGTGACCATGGACAAGGCATTTATTTGGCCTCAGTTTCCTTACTTATAAATGAGGAGACTGTACCAAATGGTCTCTTAAATTCATTCTAATTTGAATTACCTATAACTCCTGTGACATGATCCTGGGAATTGAAAATGTAACAAATGACAACAATGCTAAGGTATTTAATGTCTACATAGAAAACTGTACTCAATTTAAGACACAATACCAACACAATAATAGCAAAAACAGTTGGTGTGAAATGTAGCAATTACTGGGAGACAGTTTGAGCCCAGCCTTGAATCCCTTATTCAAATTACTGAATAGAACTTGGTATGACTTTCAAGTCACAGAGGGAGCATTAGCAAAACAGTGTATTAATCACAATGTACACAGATCAATCAATCAATAAACATTTATTAAGCTCCTACTATGTGCCAGGACCGGAACAGATGGCATCAAGTTTAATGGATGAACTGTAAATAGAAATACATCACTACTTCGGTTCATGGAAATTCTCCATTGAAAACAGAATGTCATTTGTACTAAGTGATAAACAGGTCAAAATCTTATAGAAATATTTTTAAAACAGACTTTATTTTACAAAACAATAGTAAAGGCTGAAAACAAATGCACATCATTGGATCTGTCAAATATAACCAAAATTATTTAACTCCAGATAAAGACTATTGAAATAGGCAATAGTATCCATGACCAAAAACAAAAGGCTCTCCATAGCTACCTCCACGTAAACTCAATCAGCAGTAAGTCAACAGAGATGTGGCATGCAAATGGTTGAGTCATGCAAATGTGTTTATGGGAATGGGGCAAGGAGGTAGGGTTATGACAGCAAAGCAGGAACAGGTCATTACCATTAGAAATTACAGAAAGCTTGTTCTTAAGGAGCCTGGACATATTGATCAATACATAATGCAATGAAAAGGTATAAATTGCAGCATTATCACTGAAGGGTGCAAAAATGTAGGATTTAGCAGATACTTGAAGAGACACAACCAGGTGGCTAGAATAACTAGCAGATGACAAGCTTCATGCTACAAATATAAACCCCAAAATACCATTGAGAAGGCAATAAAAACCAAAGCATCATCCCAAACAGAGCTGTTAGCCACAATCCCTGGGTGTAAAATGGATCCATTAATATTTTAGAACAACTTTTTTAATAGATGTCACCATAAAGAATTCTCATGACTCTCCAAACTGACAAGGAAGGAAAAGCTTTCAAAATACAGAGATCCAAGCAGAAGAAAGTAAAACTATGTGGGAAACAGGACAAGGTACTTGTCCTCCCTGTCATCCCATCTGCTACTTGAGTTGTCCCACACATGCTTGATGCTTTTAGTGAGTCTACGAAAGATGAAGTTATATCCTGAATTTTTTTTAATTTCAAAAAGGCTTCATTTATCCACTTTTTCTGATAGCGTGAAGAACACATAATGAATAAATGAACACTGAATGAATTAATTAATTAAAAGCATTTATTAAGTGCTTACTATATACAAAACATTATGCTATGTGCTAAGGATACAAAGAAGGAGGTTTAGGCTAGGAATCAGGTGGAAAAGTTCCATGGTCCTTAAGTCAGAGATGGTGTAACAACAATGTTATTAGCAGCTGCTGTGGGGCTGTAAGACCAATAACACTAGCACACAGGAGGGCTGCTAGCACAGGTTCTTTGATCTGCTTTTCCAAGGAAAGCAACTTTAAGGGGTTTGCAACTCACTTTAATTAAACATACATATATCATTTACTTAGTTCAGGGGAAAAAGTCAGCACCCTGAACTTCAGAGAAAACACAAACAGAAATTACAAGCAGAAATTATATAAACAGAGCAAATAACACAAATCAGCAAACAGGGCTTCTGTCTGTCCATAGCAATACATACACAGTTACCAGAGAGA
>CM053625.1:303717677-303751324 GCA_028646595.1 Phalanger gymnotis
ATGCTACCCCCCACTTAAAGGGACTTAAATAGGATCACAAGATTTAAGAGGTAGATGGTACCTTAATGCCCAATTAGTTCATCCCTATCATTTTACAGAAGAGAATAAGGCTCAGAGAACCTACCTGACTTGTCTCAGTTCACTCAGGTAGCAAGTGGTGAAAACAAGATTCAGACCCAGGTCTTCAGAAACCAAATCCACCATTCCTTCTGTGATATGTTTGTCTATAACACAAGAGAAACTCTAACATCCCCTCTATCCCCTCTTGTCTTCTAGGGATGCTTCTGGTTGGAACATTCTAGTTCTAACATCACAGAATTAGTAACTCGAGAGCTGGAAACAGAAAGTGTGCTAGTTAGAGCCAGCTCCAATCCGCTTATAAGAGCTGGTTGTTAAATTTTTAGTATAAGCATTTACACTTTAGAAATTGGCAAATGCTACAAATCGGGATCTCGGTTATCATTTTGTTGATTTTGTAGACTTAAGAACGTGATGGAGAAAATGTCAATAATACAAATTAAACCTAAAAGTTTGTCAAATGCTTTTTTTCAGACAGCTAATTGTTAAACATTTGCTACTCTATCCCTGGCTAGAAGGGATAATAGAGGCCATTCTAGTGTAACCTCAGGAGCTAAGTGACACAGTGGATTGAGTGCCAGGCCTAGAGTCAGGAAGACTCATTTTCCTGAGTTCAAACCTGGCCTCAAACAATAACTGTATGACCCTGAGCAAGTCACTTAACCCTGTTAACCTCAGTTTCCTCATCTATAAAATGAGCTGGAGAAGGAAATGGCAAAGCTCTGCAGTATCTCTCCCATGAAAATGCCAAATAGGTTCACAAAGAGTCAGACACAACTGAATCATAACAAAGATCAATGCTCTGATTTTACACATGGTGAAATTGAGGCCCAGGGAAATTAAGTGACTTGTCCAAGGTCACATGGGGAACAAGTTACAAAGATGGGATTGGAATCAAGGCTTCTGACTCCAAATCTAACGCTCTTCTTCACTGCTTAGCACTCTTCTAACTCCATATTCCTTTTTTTAGGCAATTGGAGTTAAGTGACTTGTCCAGTGTCACACAGCTAGTAAGTATCTGAAGTCACATTTGAACTCAGGTCCTCCTGACTCCAGTGTGCCACATAGCTGCCCTTTTAAAAAATATTATACATCTTAGATGCTTTCTATCTCTTATTCTATGTTCTAATATCTCTTCCATTTCTAACATTCTGTTTCAAGACCATGGCATCAAACTCAAAAAAGAAACAAGAGCACTACACCATACATAAGAATCCTTACAGGCTTTAGATTGACATAGAAAACCATATATTAACATTTTCTATGTTCTATGTTCTATTATACGTTTATTTATTTTGTTAAATATTTCTCAATTTCATTTTAATCTGGTTGCAGTCCCAGTGGGCCAGGAGGCTGCGTATTCGACACCTCTGCTCTAAAACATTTCAGCTGAGACAGTCTGTGTTCAATGTTCCAACATTCTGTATCCTGAGACACCTTCAAGCTCTGATATTCTTTTCCGACAGAAATTCCAAAGGGGATGCTTTCTCAACTAAGCACTTTCTCAGGCCTCTAAGATTTTTGGAAACCTGGTCAAAGCTCTGGTAACTATGGCATGTGATTGTCCATAAGAATTAATGGGGAGGCTAAGATCAATCTTGTCCCTTTTTTGCTAAAGAACTTTTGGCTTCCTTCCACCTTAGACTGTCTTTCAAGGCCTTCTATAATCTGGTCCCATCCTGCCTACTCAACCTTTTTTCCCACTATCCCAATAAAATTGATAAGGACATTTCCTTGGTTCTAATCTTCAAGTTAGGGCTTATTCTCTTACTGTTGCAGAAAGCAAAGGTAATCTTGGCCTCTGAATGAGCCTTAATAGCTTCCAGCTATCTGGCACATGGGTTCTATTGGTTGTTGTGGGAGTTGGAAAAAATGACAGTGGCCCAGGAAGCCTATCTCCAGCCCTAGAGAAACAATTCAGAGGGAATGATATTCTGGGAAAGGGTTGGTTATATTACCTTCCAATAATATATCTTATTCTCTAGGATGGCATGGGACTGGCTCTCAGTAGCCATTGTTATAGAGATATCAATGAACAATGATGATAAGCAGTTCTCCAATAGTGTGAAAAGGACAAAGAAATAGATTGAAGGATAAAAAGAAAATCAACCCCTTTGACATTGAACAGGTCTCCCAAACACCTGTAGAATCTTGGAGTCTCAGAATTGAAAAAGATGTCAGAGGTCATTTGGTTGCATCCCTTTCTGAATAAGAATCTATAACAGGAAAACACTTCATTTGGAGCAAATATCCAAGGGAAAGAGGCCTCCTGTTCCCTGTTCCTCAATTCCTCAATTACATCTGAGTCCCTGACCCAACAGAGGTTTCAAATAGTTTGTATCTATTGTAGAGCCAACCTCTAGCTTCCTTCTATCTTCCCTAGAAAGCCTAAGTTTTGGTTCTTGTTATCTTTCACCTGCACTATCAGCATAGCTTCCTAATTGGTCTTCTTGCTTCAAGTCTCCCCCACCTTCTATCCATCTTCCACGTAGCTGTCCAAAGTGATCTTCCTAAAACAGAGGTCTGACCATGGCACTCCTCTACACAATAAATTCCAGTGACTCCCTATTACCTCTAGTATCAAATTCAAACTTTTCTGTTTGGCATTCAAACCTATCTTTCCAATGAAACATTACTCCCTTTCATTCCCACTGTAGGCTAGCCAAACTCACCTTCTTATTATTCCTTACGTACAAATCTCCATCCTCCATCACTATGTCTTTGCATGGTCTATCCCCAAGGCCCAAAAAATACTCTCTCCTCATATCCATTTCTTAGTTTCTTTCAAAGGTCAGCTCCAAAACTACTGCCTATATGTAGCCTTTCATGATCCCTCTAGCTGCTAGTGTCTTGCTTACCTTAAACTTATCAAATATTTATAATGTACAGGCATACTTCATTTTATTAATCCTCACTTTATTGTGCTTTAAGGATATTGTGTTTTTTACAAATTGGTTTGTGCCAACCTTGATTAAAGTGAAATGGATGGACCGAGGGGGGGTGCTGCATGCCTCAGAGCAAGGGGCATTTCAAAAGCAAGTCTTTTGATGCCATTTTTCCAACAGCATGTGCTCACATTTGGTAATATGAGCTCTGTGTCACATTTGGTAATTCTTGGAATATTTCAAACTTTTTCATCATTATTGTATCTGTTATGGTGATCTGTGATTAGTGATCCTTGATGTTACGATTGTAATTGTCTTGGGGTGCCAGGAACCATGCCCATATAAGAGGCAAACTTAATTGATAAATGTGTGTGTTCTGACTGCTCTACCAATCAGCTGTCCCTGTCTCTCTCCCTCTCCTCAGGCCTCCCTTATTCCCTGAGACACAACGATATTGAAATTAGGGCAATTAATAACTCTACAATGGTCTGTAAGAAAAGGTCAATCAATGAGATGAGCTTCATTGTTGTCTTATTTTGAGAAATTGCCACAACCACATCAACTTTCACCAACCACCACCACGACCAGAAAGTAGCCATCAACATCGAAGCAAGACCCTACACCAGCAAAAAGATTATGACTCACTGAAGGCTCAGATAATAGTTACCATGTTGTTTTCTTTTAGCAATAAAGTATTTTTTTTAAATTAAGGCATGTGCATTGGTTTTTTAAACATAATACTATGGCACACTTGATAGATGACAATATAGTGTAAACATAACTTTTATGTGCACTGGGAAACCAAAAAAATCGTGTGATTCACTTTATTGCAATATTTGTTTTATTGCAGTGGTCGGGAATCAAACCCGCAATATCTCTAAAGTATGCCTGTGTGTATTATACATAAGAGAGAGTGGAGCTGGTCTTTTTCCACTTCCTTACTCAAGTATAATTGATATAGTCACCAGACATAATCATAGATGAGAAATACCAATGCCTAAACAAGGTGTTAACACTTGGTGTTCTCTTTTACAAAGTGTAAACATCTTTATCTGACAAAATTAAAGGGAATCGGACCATTAGATGAACAAAAATTTGTCAACATGCCCAGAAGAATTTAAATGCTGGAGTCAGTCACAAGTTTGAGAGGAATCAACTGCACCCTCATTCTCCACTATTTCAAGTAGACATACAGGGTAAAATGCTTTGAGCAATTATGGAATATGACATATACCAGAATGCAGCAAGGGAGAGGAATAGAGTTTCTCTTCTTCCCACCCAATCAACCATCCATTGATGGTGCTATTCACCCAGTATGATCCACCCCATTCAGCAACTGGAGTGTTTCCCACTTCAAGTAAGTTCTAAGCACAGTTAAGATGCATGCAGCAGGGAAGGGGGTCATACATTCACCAAAGAAGCAGGGAGGTAGCCACTTGAGATCAGAAGCAGCTTTGAAGACTGTGAGCTCTGGAATCATAGAAGAGAGTTAGCAATGGACTCAAGAGAGACTTAGCCCTGGTAGTCAAAAGTTGAGGTATGGAAGCTGAGTTGAGTAACCTGCTTAGCCAAGATGCTGCACTCAAAGAGGGAGCTTCATGAGGAATCCATAAAGAAGAGACATCAGGGGCAGCTAGGTGGCACATTAAGTAGAGCACTGGCCCTGGAGTCAGGAGGACCTGAGTTCAACCTCAGACGCTTGACACAGTTACTAGCTGTGTGACTTTGGGCAAGTCACTTAATATCAATTGCCCTGCCTTTCCCGCTCCAAAAAAACAAACAAAAAAAAAAAAAAAACAGAAGAGGCCTCAAAGCCCTGGAGTTCTGAAATCACAGATTGCCTTGGTTACATATCCTCTACATGTGTACAACACTACCATTGTACTCTAAATTTATGTCCACTTTTCATGTGAAAGCTATTTTATACACATATGAAAATGTATTTGTGGGGAAATGCTCCCCAGGCTTATGGTAGGAATATTTTGTTGCTACTATTCTTACTATATCCTCTTAATAAATGTCTTTCCTTCAAGCTAATTGTATTTACTATCTAACTGTTAATGAGATGCACACTATGGGAGCTCATAAGCTATACAATGTTAGAAGTGCAGACTGACAAGTCACCCTTAAAAATCAAAATATCCAACATCCTCTGGGGACCCAAACTTTGAATGTGAGAGTAGGTTTGAGGAAATATCCCAGAGTAAGTGCAATAGATAAAAGATACATAAACAGAGAGAAATCTACATACATATGCACACATACATACATATATATACACATCTTATCTACATATATTTGTGTATATCTGTGTATATATGTACATGTACATGTAGCCTCTCCTGATAGGATGCAAGTTCTTTGATGATGGACTGTTCTATCCCCAGTACCAAGCACAGTATCTGAAACATACTAAGCAATCAATAAAATACTTGCAATCAACAAACATTTATTCAGCACCTACTATTTGTCAGGTGAAGAGAAGACAACAACAAAAATGGTTGATTGAATGTGGAGCTGAAAGAGACCTTAGCGATCATCTAGTCCAACCTCTTCATCTTACAAATGAAGAAACTGAGGCCCAAAGAAATGAAGGAATTTGCCCCGAGTCACAAAAGTTGAAAATAGCAGAGCCAATATAAAAACCCAGGTCTTTATGAGGTACTGGATTTTGTCGTGGTTTTATTATTTTTCAGTATGATTTTGCACTTTCTGTCAGCATGGTTACATTTCTCAAATGTTCCCCCAGGTCTCTCCCACTTCAATCACTTCATATAGATTGCAGTGATTAAAAACAAGACAGGACAAAAACTGGAAACAAAGTAGGTACCCATCAACCAGGGAATAACTAAGTAAATTGTGGCATGGGAATATGAGATACCATCATGCCGTAGAAAAGCGTGAACACAAGGAATTCAGAGAAACATGGCTAGACTTACATGAACTGATTTGGAGTAAAGAAAGAAGAACCCAGGAATACAAGATCTACAGTGACTACAACAATGTCAATTTTTAAAAAATACTAAAAAGCATTTGATCTCAGATTAAGTGCAATAAATAACCTTGGTCCTGGAGAATGGATACTGAAACATATTCCCCTCCCCTAACTATAGAGGTAGAGACCTACAGAGGTATGTAGAACATTGCATACACCATCAGACTCATTTCCTTTTTGTTGTTTTCAATTAAACGTTTTTCTTTTTTATTCAGAGGAAGATCCAATGTATATATAACATTAGTTACCCTCTAGGCTCTCTTACTCATCTTTCACTGGCATTGACATTTGGATTCCCAGAGGGATATTTTTGACTACTTTCAGGGTTCTAGGGGTAACCCTGTGGGTTACTTAACATTAAGTCATAGCCTCTACTAGTGTGATTTCTCCTATCAACAATTCCTCTTTAACTTCTCTTTAACAAAGCCACCAGGCAGTTCAAGCAAAGGGATTTACAAAAATGCATAGCAACAAAAATAGTTACAAGCATTTCCTCCCAACTCTCTCTGTCTTTCTCTCTCTCTCTCTGATCTCTCTGTCTCATCCCTCTCTGTCTCTCTACCTCTATCTCAGCTGTCTCTTCTCCTCCCCATCTCTCTTATCTCTCTGATCTGTCTCTGTCTCTCTGTCTCTGTGTGTCTCTCTCTCTGTCTCTGTCTCTCTCTCTCTGTGTGTCTCTCTCTCTCCAGCACTCAAGCGTGCGCGCGCACATACACACACACACACACACACACACACACACACACACACACTCCACAGGGGGAAGGGTTGGACTAAATATAAAGTGAGGCACACATGTAGTGAGTGTGTATTGCCAAAGCAAGTAATAATTCAGGAATTACTGGGCCTTGCTGCCTTTTCTTTTTCCTCAGGGTCAACACAACCTTGTCTGTGGAGTGTGGCATCAGTGAAAGCCAAGTTGCTTCCGGTATTTAGCTGCAGTGGCTTATCTCAGGGAATGTTTTCTTCACTAGACAGGTGGCTAAGCTGGGTTTGCTTCTCACAAGGTAATGTGTCTCAGCTGCAAAGGCCACTTTGGGGCTCAGGCAGATAGCTAGGCAGTGATGCTGGCTCACAGCAGCCAAGGCTGCTGCTAGATGGGCTGTGTAGGCCACTCTGACACTTATTTAGCTAGATGAAGCCAAAGCAGTCTGGGTCATAAAGCTGAAAAAGTGTCTTCCCTGAGCTTCTATCAAATAAATCGATTATCCAAGGCTCTTAAGGGGTGAAACTTGCAAAATTGGGGTCTGTGCACCAACCCTCAGTGACGAAGTCATAACAAGGTTGCCATATTGCCATGATGGTTTTGAAATGCTAAAAGTGATGATGAGAATTGTTACTGAGCAGAGGCTACTGGATTGGGAACAAACAAGCTCTCTGCCACAGGGTTACCGCTGCCAAGTTCATCTGGGCTGAGCCCAGACAGTGATGTTGCTTGACCACTGGGCTCTTTCCAGGATACAGTATCTCTGCTAGATGGGTCAATCCTCTTGACTCTTCGGGTTTAGTCTTCAATAGCCAACTGCAGTCTTTTTTCTGCCTTTAGCCACTGGCTTGACTGGGTGGTACTTCATTGTCTTCAAACAAGTGTCTCACTAGCTGATACAACAAACAGAAGGGCTGGGCTTGGAGTTGGGAAGATCTGAATTCAAATTTAACCACCAACGGTGATGGTGGTTAAATCAATTAACCTGTTTGCCTCAGTATCCTCCTCTGTAAAATAAGGATAATAATAGCACCTACCTCTCAAGGTTACTGTAAGGATAAAATTACATTATATTGGTAAAACGTTTAGCACAGTTCTTGGCACATAGTAAGCACTACATAAATATTGGCTTTTATTATTAATATTCTTAAAGTCCTTCAAATGCTATATAGATGATGATGATGATGATGATGATGATGATGATGATGATGATGATAGTGGTGATGATAACCCTCCACACTTCCAGGCAGAAGGTGGGAGAGGAAGCTTCTGTCTCCACTTAGGAAATGGGAAAGGAAGCGTTAAACAGTGTTCCTTGTTCAATAATCATTTTTGACCCAGAAGTCCCCCTCCCTCAGTAAGGTACTCCACATTGACTTGGAACAATAACATATAATTCAGTCAGTTCTAGCTCCCATATTCCTCCGAGGATCAAAGATGTATGTAGATGGGTAGCTAGGGACAAAGGTAAGAATTCGGCCTCCACCAGAGAGGCACCTCTCAGCCCTTCCCTTCTCCCTGAATCTGTGTCCCTTTGGAAAGCATGCCACATTCTGAGGGCCTTCATCTCAGCCACGTAAGCACCTCATCAAGTCATTGGGACAGATCAGAGAATCTGACCATATATATTATGATTTACAACTTGGAGGGGCCTTGGAAATCATTTCATTTTTCAAATAAGAAACAGCAGCTAAGAAAGGAGAAATTATTTATCCAAGGTCACAGAGAAGAAATAGCTAAGCTGGGATTCAAACTCAGTTGGAGTCGCTTGACTCAAAATCCCGTGTTCTCTGTATTCTGTCGCTGTTGTTCAGTCGTGTCTGACTCCTCATGACCCTATTTGGGGCTTTCTTGGCAAAGATGCTGGAGTGGTTTGCCATTTTCTTCTCCAGCTCATTTGACAGATGAGGAAACTAAGTGAACAGGGTGGGGTGACTTGCCCAGGGTCACACAGCTAGTAATAAATGTCTGAAGTCACATTTGAATTCAGGTCTTCCTGGCTCCAGGCCTGGAGCTTTATCCACTTCACCACCACCTAGTTGCCCTCTCTATACTCTACCACATTAATCTCCTCCTCCCTCCCTACCACCAAAGTAAATTGCCCAGGTTTAAGGCAGCGATCTTAATCTGAAACCACATTTCCTAGGCCTTAGGCCAAAGCTTCACACTGCCCTCATTTCTTCTGTAATTTGGTAAACCCAGGGGCTGACTAAACACTTGTTGGGGGGGGGGGCGGTAAAGGTGGGGGGGGTTGAAGAAATGGCATTTGAAGAAACGTTATATTTCTCCTGAAATTTTGTAAAGAGATAGGAATAGGCTGTGTGTGACCTTAAGCAGGTCACTTAACTTCTCAAAGTGTGTTTCCTCTCCTGTAAAATAAGGAGCTTGAATTAATAGGGGGAGGAGGGGAAGAGTTGTCCATGAACTTGCTTTTTAAAAAAAATTTAACTATTTCAATATAACGTATTTCCTTTTGCAATCGTATGTATTTTATTTATGAATTGACAGCCATTCTTCTGAGAGGTCCATAGTCTTTGCCAGACTGCCGAAAGGGTCCCCGACACAGAACGGTCGATGTTGTCAAAGGTCCCTTCCAGGTCTCACATTCCAGATTCTAACATTTCTATCCGAAATTCCCCTTGGGCTTTCACATTGCGGGTTCCAAGATCCCTTTCATCTCTGATAGCCTGATTCGGCAAAGGGCTACCTAAGCCCCTGCCATCAGAGCCCAAACAACTAATTAAGAAACCTTGGCACTCGAGTAGCTTTCTCCCGAGCCACCCCCACCCCACCCCTACCCCTACCCTACCCCCACCTATCCTTCTTTGCGGAGCAATTGAGTTTGTTTTCAAGAAGCAGCTGCCCTTCCCTCCTCCCTGGGTACGGCTACTGCAGATCTTGCGGCACCTCCCCCGCCCCCACCCCGTCTTTCCGTCCTCTCCCTGCCCCCTTCCCGCTCTCGGGCTCTTCCCAGCCCCCCTCTTCTCAACCTGTCTGTCTTCCCCCGCCTCTCGGTTGAAGGGTTGCCTCCTTTCTCCCCTTCTCTGTTATCTGTGTCTCCCTTTATGTGTATGTGCTTGTCTCCCCTCGTCTCACTCTCTCCGTGCGTGTCTGCCTGTCTCCCTTAATCTCCGTGTGTGTGTGTGCACATACTGTGTGTACATGTGTACAGTGTGTGTGCGCGCGCGCGCGTGTGTCCCTCCCTCTCTCTCCCTTCTCCCCTGAACTCTTTCAAATGTGACACATCCCGCGGGGTGAAGCTGTCGGCCCCAGAGTAGGCGCCGCCAGGGCGGAGCAGCCAAGCGCACCGGAGCCTCAGAGCCCGAGCCCGAGCGAGCGCGGGGGCACCGCACACCACCGCACCTCTCGAGGCACCCAGACAGGGAAAGAAGGAAAGAAGGGGCGATGGGCGGCGGCCAGCGATCTCGGCGGCCGTCGCTCGCCACGGCCAGCGGCCCAGCTCGGAGCTTGCCCTGAAGGAGGCAGCTCAGGATTCCCCTGCTTCCTGGCGCCCCCCGCTCTCCGGGGTATGGGCTGGACTGCAAGGGATAGGAGCGCGTCTAGGTCCACCCCTGGACCGGCCCCAGGGGCCCAAGCATCCCGCGTGGCCAAGATGCGCCCCGGGCGCTCTTAGGCGGAGGCTAGCAGCAGCCCCCCGCCCAGCTCTCTCTCCGCTAGCTGCTGGCTCTCGGCTGCCCTCCCGGCCTCTCTTTCCCGGGCCCGAGCCCTCGGGGGCCGGGCCCCGCCCCGCCCAGTCCCAGTGCGCCCCGCCCAGCCCGGCAGAGAAGGCAGAGGAGGAGAGACGCGTGGCCCCCTCTCCGCCCCCCGTGGTGTCTCCCAGGAGCTCAGGGCGCATGGAGAGGACCGCGGCCGGCTGCGTGTGCCCGGGTAAGGGGACGCAGCGCGAGACGGACTGCGGGAGGATGGGGGACGGGGGTCGGGGGGTAGGGGGAGAAGAGGGCAACGATGAGGGAAGGAGGGTGGGGGAAGGGAAACGTTCCATCTCTCTTCCCCGCAGTCCCTTTCCCGGTCTCTGCAACACCCCCACCACCACCCTTCCTCACCCTCCCCCACCCTCTTCTGCCCATCAGCCTGAGCTCACCGAGTCCTGGGTCACAGCTGCCGAAAGGACTGGCAGATGGACACACTGACACCCTCCCCATTTATGGCAGGGAGTTGTGGCCCCTGCCACAGGGCAGAAGAGTGACGAAGTCTTTAGGCGAATCATCCCTTCCCGACTCAGTTTCCTCATGTGTGAAATAAGGTGGTTAGGCTGAATCTTAGGATCAGAAGCTCTAGAGATGCAAAGGACTTTAAAGATCTCTTCTAATCCAACCCACTGATATTGGGGGGGGGGCGCTCAACCCACGCACCTCCTCCCCCACATTCTTAGGTCTGGTGAAAGTTTCTATTCTGCAACTTGCTCTTCCACTCCTTCTTCCCCTCCTGTTCTCTTTCCCAATCTTCTCATTAAGCTCCTGAATGGAGTCAGGGGTCCCACTTGGAAAGATTCTAAGAAGTGGAGGAATGAGCCAAGATATAGGGAGAGAACTTTTGGAACCTTTCTCCATTACTGTCCCACCCTCAAAGCACCACCTCAGAACCACAAAGGGGGCAAAACTAATCCAGATCAGAGAGTGAGTCCTTGTTGTTGGTGGGGGGGAGCGGGGTATAGATAAAAATTCACCCCGGGTGTCAGAGCGACCGAGGCAGCTTACACAGGGGAGCTTGGTTAACTGAAGCAGTCCTCAAGAGGAGAACAAGGTTTGATTTCCCAGTATTCAGGGCCCTCGAGCTTGTCAACCCTCTATTCCTGAGCAAATCCAAACACACCAGTGGTGAAGAAGGGTTTGTCTAGGAAAATATTTGGTGAAAAGTTTATGGGAACATCAGTAGCTGTGTCTCCTGCCTCTTCCCCCACCCCCGTCCTGTTGTAAAATTTATAGAATCCAAGTGATGGGCTGAGCATTGGCCTGGATACAGCTCCTGTCTCTGCCTCCGTGTGGCCCCTGGGTCACCTGAAGAAAGACTCCGGGTTTCAGTTTCCTCATCTGGAAAATAAAGGCTTTAGACTACATGGTAGCTAAGGGACATTCCAGCTTTACAATCCTCATTATTTCACCTAATCATTCACCTGTCTCCAGGATGGGAAATACTCCCAAGCCTCAGTTTCTTCATCTGTAAAATGTAAAAATAATGTTTGTTTTACCTTTCTACTGTTGTTTTGAAATAAGCACTTTTTCTGTAAGCTGTATCCATGTGGATTGTTATTATCTACCCCCTTCCAGACAGATAAGTGCTTCTTTTGTGTTTAAAAGATCGTTGTGGAAAAAGAAGTCAGCATCGGCTGCATTTTCTCCAGATGACTTTTATGTGCAAGAACAAGGCTTGCTCCTGCTGTAGGTTAGTGGGTGGCAAACTCCCAGGGGCCAGAAAACTCTTTTCTTTGTCTAATTAGGCAGCTTTTTCCTAATCTCTTTAAGAAACATTTAGCTGGTTATTAGTCAGTAGTTCCTGGGCATTTAACTTGGTGGTCTCCAGGCATTTCATTTGGGCTTTTGCTCTGACTCACTTGACCCTTTGTTCCAAGAGTAGATCATAATAACAGTGTTTCAAGTCGGTATTTGGGGAATCATTGGATCATAGATTTTGAAAAATAAGCAAAACAAAACCTTCCTTTTTTACGGATGAGGAAACTAAGGCATGGAGCAATTAAGTAACTTGCCCAGGGTCACATAGCTAGTAGGTGTCTGAGTGACCTTTGAACCTAGGTCTTCCTGACTCCAAAACCAGCACTCTTTCCATGGTTTCACACAGCTTCCTTGTCCTTAATGCCCATAGTCAATGGTGAAGATTTGGGAAGGGAAGATGGAGGTGAGAGACCAGGAGAAAGCAGCAGCCTGTGAGAACAGGTAGTCAGAGGTGGCAGAGACTGCCTTGTCACTCGACTCTTAAAAGGCAGCAGGACCCCTAGTCTCTTCTGGGTAGGCCTTAGATTCTAGTCTCCACGCACCTCCTTCCCCAAAGAAATTTGTATATCAAAAGCAATTTGTACTGATGTATAGATAACAGAACTTTGGACTGGTATGGAAATAACAGGAAAGGCCCCTAATTGTGGAGGCAAAGAAGGGAGGGGAAGATTTTAGAAACAACATGTGTCATTTATTTACATCTGGCAACCAAACAAAAATCAGCTATTATTAAGAACTTCGTCTAGAGCCCTGTCTTTCCCAACCCTTTTTGTTTCTTCCCTCCCCTGATGCCTAAGAATGAGTACAGCATACTAAAAAGAAGATTGGATTTGGAATCGGGGGAAGGGGGGGAGGGGGGGATTTGGATCCCAGGTTCTGCTTTAAAAAAAGTCATATCTTGTCTTTTTGCATCACCTTCATTTCCTACTATATCCCTGAACCCCCTGACTATCCCTTGTAATAAAGAATTTCTTAAAAGAGAGATAAAACACAGTTCAGCAGGACTAACCAACACATGAATCAAATCTGACAGTATATGCTGTGTTCCACCTCCGTAGTTCCCCATCTCTACAAAGACAGAAGAAGATGCATTCTCATAGCTCTTTGGGATCAGGCTTGGTCATGATAATTACAAAGTGTCCATTTTTGATGTTAAGTGCTATTGTTTTTCCAAGTTGCATCGCTGTAGGTACTGTGTATATCTGTTTTCTTGATTCTGCTTTCTTCACTCTTCATCGGCTCATTTAAATCTTTCCATGTCCTTGTGTATTGCTTTTATTCATCATTTCTAATGGTGTAGTAATAATACTCTTTTATATTCATGTACCACAATTTGTTGAGCCATTTCCCCAAATGAAAGATTTCTCTTTTGTTTACAATTCTTTACTACAACAGAAAGTGCTGCTAGGACCTTTCTATCATTGATCTTCTTGGGATAGATACCTAGCAATGGCATCTCTGGGTCAAAGAATGTGGACATTTCAGTCCCTTTCTTAGCATAGGTCGAGTATTAGTAGACAAAGCTACAGTTCTACCAGCAGCGAATTAGCATGCCTAGTTTTCCACAGCCCCTCCCACATGTACAATTCCCATCTTTTGTCATCTTTGTCAATTTATTGGGTGTGAGGTGAAACCTCTGCATTGTCTTGCTTTGTATTCCTCTTATTAGTAAGGTGAAGCAGTCTTTCATATGGTTGTTAATAGTTTGTAGTACTTTTGAGGAAAACTATTGGCTCACATCCTTTGACTATTTATTAGGGCAGGAAATGCTTCTTATTACCTGTGTTGCCTTGGGCAAGTCAAGGACTGAACTTGAAGACCTACAGGGCCACATGTGGCCTCAAGGCTGCATGTTCCCCACCCCTGGGCAAGATGATTCCTAAGATTCCTTTTAAGATGAAATCCTAGGAAACTCTGAATCCTTACCCCGCATACATACTCAGGTTTTTTCTTCATACTTTCCTGAGTCTCTGAAATCTCTATTTATATTGGAAAAAGCAATTATTCTGATGTCTATAAGTAATCTTTTTTTCCCCCACTATAAAGTCTTGCCTTACAGTAAAATACATACAGTTGTATGAATGTGAATATTCTTCTAGGAGTGATCTAGTGAGCCAGGGAGTCATTGCAAGCAGAAGGAAACTAATTTCTGCTGAAAGGAAAGTGGAAAAAACTATGTACTAGAAGGAGTACCCCTCTCCACATATCCTTCATGGTTCCTTTGGGATTGGTTTTCCATTTCAGATGTGTTTGGGATTATTTCCATGCCCTTAACACATAGGATCATAGGATCTTGGGCTGGAAGGGACTTTGGGTATCATCTTAACCATTTGAGGAAACTGAGGCCCAGAGGTAAAAAGTGACTCCTTGGAGTAAATAAACAACAAAGGATTTGAACCGAGAACTTCTGGCTCTAAACCTAGAGTTCTTTCCACTGAACTATGCTACATTTCCATCTTGGGCAGTGATAGCCTCTCGGCATTTGGCTGGAAGCTTTTGCTTAGCTGGAGCCCCAGGAAGGAAAGATGATGTTGAAGACTGTTGGGAAATTCCAGTGGTTCTGGCAATCAGCAGGAAAGCCTTATGAGTGAACTGACTGCAGCGAGGGCAAGCTCAGAAATTGGAGAGAGCCAAATTCCATTCACTCCTTTGGAATTTGCCTCTGATTCTTGGAGCAAAAAAAAAAAAAAAGTGATGATTGTGAAGAGCTAAATGAAATAGTGAGCATCTATGGAAATCAGAGATTGTTAACTCCAGAGAGACCTTAAAGGGCATTTGATTTAAACCCATCTTTTGAAAAAGTAGGGGGAGGGATTGCAGTCTGAAAAGGGGTGGTGACTTGTGATTTACACACTGTAAACTAAATTGGAACTCGAACGCAGGTTTAATAGTATCCTTTCCACTCCAAATTGTGTTGAGAGACTGGAATGGCCACACTTTCTTTTAGCGAATCGAATTCAGTGGGGTTTCATATGTAATCAGGGAAGGTTAGAGGTGTGTGGGGCAGGGGGAAACCTTAAAGCAGAGAATATTAGAGATGAAGGATTATGTACTTTAGTAGCATCCAGGGGTATGCTGGTGCCAGCTTGTGCCCTGGGGAGAGTCAATTGTTAAATTTTCAATGAAAGTATTTGAACCTGGGAAATTGGCAAATATCTCCAAATCAGCAAAAACTAAAAATCAGGGCTCGATTTATTTTTTTGTTGATTATCTAAACTTAAGAAAGTGATGTAGAAAATGTCAACACAGATTAAACTTAAAAGTTTGAGTGGGCACATTCTTTTTTTTTTTTTTCAGAGATCTGCTTGTTAAAAATTTACCAGTATACTCCAGGGAGCATCTAACTTTTATAATAGTAGCCTGCATGATTAAAAAAAATCTATATGTATGCAGGCTATATTAATTTTTATAAGGATTGACTAAAAAATAAGCATTTTTTTTGCAATAATGCAAAACCAATTAGACTTTTTTTCACACAAAAGTGAACACTTACAAGGATTGTTCACTCAATCTCAGAGTTGAAAGGGATGCCAGAGAAAATCCAGTCCACAAGTACCTGAACAGAAATCACCTCTACAATAGATTAGCCATCCTCTACTTGAAAACCTCCAATGATGAGGAATTCATTACCTCCCAAGGTAGCTCCTTCCATTTTTAGACAGCCTTAATTGTCAATTTCCTTATGTGTCTTCCCTTCTGGGACACTTCCCCAACTCTCACTTACATGATCAGGCAGGGGCCCCAGAGGATGCTGACTATGAAGGGTTCTAGGATTAATCCTGAAGGATTGAGATTTCTGGTAGAGTTGTTCTTGAGCCCTCACTGGTGTGTTCCCCATTATCAATCAGGCAGTTGAACTCTATTAGCCTTTATAAAAGGGTTTTACCAAGAAGGAATAGCAAAAAACAGCTGTTACAAAACAACCTTCCCAAACAGGGCTGTACTCATCTTTTGCACATACAAGGTCCTTGAGGAGACAGGGAGGAGGAGAACAGAACAAGTATTTATTAAACACCTACTATGTATCAAGCACTGCGCAAAGAGCTTTACAAATATTACCCCACTGAAAGTGGGCTCACAATAAAGTACAGTGGCCATGGGGTGCACATAGAGAGCATAATCTGGCAAAAGGGTACCTCCTGACCTCAGAAGTCCCTTTCTCCCTTTGTTTTATCCTCAAGAAGTTCTCCTTAGGTAGAATTTACCACTTGGCCCTGAGGATCAGAGTCCCTAGCCAATGCTTCTCTCTGCCACTAAGGTTCATGATAATCCAGGTCACCACAATCCTCTAGGAACTCTTTAAGCACTTTCTCTATCACTGGCTACTACTGTTTCTGTGAACCTGGCTTTTGATGACTCTGATGGAACCTCAGGATGTCCCAAACTCACATGGTTCCTGCCAGGTCAATTCTATCTCAGGATATTCATTTACCTAAGATTGGGGAAGAGGGAAGCACAAAAGAAACAATGCCTATAGACACAGAGCAGCCAAGTGGGAGACAGGACAGCCACTCCTCCCCTTACCTGGCACCTCAATGTCACTATACTGGGAAGGAAAGAAAATGAAAAGATCAGTAACCCCTTTTGTATTTGAACTCTGTTCCAGCTCAACCCTCCTGAGTCATTATTTCTTTCAGTTCCTACCAATTAGAAGACTTTTTGCCATCATATTCTACCAACCCTTCAATTACTCATGGCCAGAAACTGGCTCCTCAAAGTTCTACGTGTAGGAATGAAAGAAGGCAAGAATGCCTACTGACAAGGAGGGGCAAATCTAAGCATGTTCTGAGGACTGGGCTGTCATTGGCCTTTACACTTATATCAAGACAATTCTGCTTCTGAGCAACTTCGACCCAAAGCTCCACACTCCACCCCTTGGAGCCAAGCAATTCAAATCAGCTAGCATTTATTAAGTGCTTAATATGTGCCAGGCATGGAGGTAGGCACTGCAAATGCAAAGACAAACATGAAAGCAGCCCCTGTCCTCAAGGAGCTTAGATTCTTCTAGAAAGAGAACAAATCCAAGCCCTCTCCTATGTGATAGCCATAGCCTTTTGACATTTAAATATAAGAACATAGAGCTCATCACCACCAACAAAGCTGCCCTTCTCCAGGCTAAACATTTCCAAGTGATTCCATAATTCTAGGCACTGGGATGGAGTGAAAAGAGCATTGTATTTCGAGTCATAAGACCTGGGTTCAAATCCTGTCTCTCCCACTTATTAGCTCTGTGACTTCAGTTAAATCATTTAATATCTCTTCACCTTAGTTTCCTCATCTATAAAATGCAAATAATAATTCCTGCCTTACTAGGTTATTGAAAAGCTCAAACAAGGTAATAGGAACTATGCATTTTGAAAATCCAGTAGTAGTAGTAGTAGTAGTAGTAGTAGTAGTAGTAGAAGAAGAAGAAGAAGAAGAAGTAATAGTAGTAGTAGTAGTAGTAATCACATTTATCTATCACTTTAAGGTTTACAGAACATTTCACAAAAATTATATCATTTTATCCTCACAACCCTGTAAGATAGATGCTATTATTAAACCTATTTTACCGATGAGCAAACTGAGGCAGGGAGAGTTTATGTGACTTGCCCAGGTCACCCAGCTAGTAAGTGCCTGAGTCTGGATTTGAACTGAGGTCTTCCAGACTCCAAGTCCTTCACCCTATTAATGTCAGCTCTTTAGTTTTGATTAAGCCAATAATAATCCTAATATTGAATATTCTTGATAGCTGTGGTTGGATTCAATCAGGACATGCCAGAAGGCTAACTCCAGGTTTCTGTCACAGATTCAGGACTGCATGAAGAGAGGCCAAATTTCCAGAGACAAAGAGAGAGACACGCTACCCCTTCCCCCGCCCCGAGTCAGACCACATTTGCAATGATGTGTTCCATTCTAAGCACACCCTTTAGGAAGGATATTGATGAATCAGAGAGGGTCCTAAGGAGGGTGAAGTGGTCAGACTGGGGAGAGGAGTGGAGACTGGACAGGACGCAGATTTATTCAAGGAACAAGGAACAAGTTAATCCTGGAGAAGAGAGTTAACAGACATGATAGCCAATGTACAAGTATTCAAAGGTTAGTCAAATGGAAGAGGTATTAGACTCATTCTGCCTGGCCCTAGTGACAAGAACTAAGAGCAAAGGATGGAAGTTGTAGAAAAGTAGATTTAGATTTGGTGTATTAAAAAAATGCATAGATCTTATTTGTACCTAGTTCTTCTGGGATTCTTCCCCATTAGACTGTGACCTCCCTGAGAGCAGGATCTGTCTTTTGTCTTATTTTCATCCCCAGAGCTTAGCCCAGCACCTGACATTAAGCAGGTGCTTAATGAATGTTTATTGTCCAATCAACAATGGAGATCTTCAAGTGAAGACTTGCAAGGGATATTGTAAGAAGGATTCCTGCTAAATATGGGTCAGACTAGAGGCTCACAGAGATCCTTCCTAACCCTGATGTTTTTTGGAGGGGTGCTCTGGTGCCGTGTATGTCTTTTCCCTCCCCATTCCTGCTGAGTGTGGCATATCACTCGATCTTATGTAATCCTCATTCCTCTTTTTCTCAAAGGAGTTAATTAATTGAGAACTAATTAAGGGTTTTATGTCTACTGTTTGACACAGTGTTTGGAAACAAAAGTCATTAGGGATAATGGGGGAAACTTGAATTGTCATCTGCCACATGGAAATATTTAATCTGATGCCCCCAGAGGCAGTCACCTAAGGCACTTCCCTTGCCGGTGTTCAGTGCCCTTGATGAGATAGAAAGAAGGGACAAATTCATGGCACTGAAGAACCTTGCCAGTCTTATTCCAACCTACCTTTCCAGCCTTATTTCCCATCATTCCCCTTCCTACATTCTATGTTCCAAGCAGACCAGACTCCTCATTCTTTCTCATCCCACCCTGTTCTGGGAGACAGCAGGGTAGAGTGGAAGAGCATTGAATGTCGAGTCAGAGGACCTGGGTTTGAATCTTGGCTCTGCCACCTCATCTTGGGACCTTAGGTAACTTATGCACCCTTCTGGGGCCTCAGTTTCTTCTTCTTTAAAATGAGAAGGATCAGATTAGATGATTTTTAAGGTCTCTCCCTGGTCCAAGTTTATGTTCCTCTTCTTAAGGATTGATAGAGTTCTGCAGTTCTCAAACTTTCTAGTCTCAGGGCTCCTTTACACTCTTAAAAATTGTTGAGAACCACCTAAAGAGCTTTGGTTGATATGGGTCATACCTATCACATGAACATTTTAGAGATTAAAACATCTTAGTATTATTATGAAAATAGTTTTGACTTTAAGGATTCCCTAAAACGGCCTCAGGGACCCCCAGAAATCCCTGAACCACATTTCAAGAACCACCAGTGTCAACTGCATATGATGCGTTCTCCTCTAAACCTTTCAGGATGTTTCCCTTCCTTTAAGGTGTGGCTTAAGTGGCTCAGGTACCACCTCCTCCATGAAGCCTTCCTTTCCCCTTACTGGGCACTAAGATGTAGAAATGAAATCTGTGGAAATTTCTAGGGCTCACATCATGAGAGAAAGAGGATGAAACTCAGTGATATGGGTTGCTTCCAGTGCCTAGGGGCAGCTAGGTGGCATCATAGTACTTAGAGTACCAGGCTTAGAGTCAGGAAGACTCATCTTCCTGAGTTCAAATCTGGCCTCAGACACTTGCTAGCTGTGTGGCCCTGGCCAAGTCACTTAACCCTGTTTGCTTCAGTTTCCTCATCTGTAAAATGAGCTAGAGAAGGAAATGGCAAAACCATTCCTGTATATTTGCCAAGAAAAACCCAAATGGGGTCACAGAGAGCCAGGCAAAACTGAGTAATGATCGAATAACAAGAATGTCTATTTGCACGGATGCACAGATTACCAAAAAGGAAAAGAAATCCGTTCATATGTGTCCTAGTCCATTGCATTGATTTGCATTATGTTATCTTCTTTTTATTATCCCGTGCATAAGCAAATTGACACACAAGAGTTGGTATCCTAGGCTCTGAAAACTGTCAGGGACATCAAAGAGCAACTCATCCAGCCTCCTCTTATTCCATTTTATTAATCTTCATGGAGGAGAAGTGACTTGCCCAGGGTAACACAGCTAATTCGTACTAGAGCTGAGACTTGAACCCAGTCTCCCCAGGACCCCATCCCAGACCCCCAAGCCAGGGCTCTTTCCATTACACCATTCTATTTAATTCAACAGTGATTCATTCTACCTTGGCTCTAGCTAGAACAAGGGACAAAGTGCTGGGAATACAAAGAGAAACCGAAAGCTGTCCATGCCACTCCAGTACACAGATGAGTAAATACCAAGAGTCATGCAGTCATTATAAGAGTCATCCAAATTCACAATTGATTGTAACTACTGGGACATGTAATTGCAGTTTTTATAATTGGCCCTTTTTTAAAAGAAGAAAGGACATGTGATTTAGCTTAAACAACCTAGTGCCAACATTGTCCACTATGTATGGCCCAAGATTCTTTGCCATCGACCATTTTCTTCCTGACATTGAATGGGTATTCACCCTCCTCCTTCACACCCAAGACCGCAATTTCTCAGAGGCCAGGGACAGTGTAATATCCATCTCTGCATCACCCCTGGCACATGTGAAAGGCACCAAGGAAGGGCATGCTTTGAGCACCCTGTCACCCAATTACAGGGAGTCAAGATTTTTAAAACAACTAAGATCATTTTTAAAAAGTTTTGTATTGAGTGCAAACACAGCAACTTCATAGACGATTAAGCTAATTTTAAAAACAACTTTTTTGAGTCGGCAGATGGTGTCGGAGAAAACAATGACATTAATTCAAGAAATCTTTCATTAAGTTAAAAAGAGTGAGACTTTTATTTACTCAATTATTTTTTCACTCACTGGTTTTTAACTCAAAAAAGGATTTTTTTTTTAAATTTCTTCAGTGCTTTTTTATGGTATCACTCACAAGATTCTGCTACTTATTGTCATCTTAGGCAAGCCACATTCTCCCTTTGGACCTCAGTTTCCTCATCTGGTAAAATGGAAATTGTAAAGTGCTTTGCAAATCTTAAAGAACTCTATAAATGCTATTATCATTGCTGTGAATATCAAGTGAGATAATGTGTAGAAAGTGCTTCATTGCTGTAGGGCACTACGGAACTTAATTATTTTTGTTCTGGCCTAGGGCAGGTCCTATCTATCAGTTTGCCAGTATCCATCTGTGGGTCTTTAAACCTTCATCCCATTCTCAGCCACAGAGACCTAGAGAAGAAAAAGTGCCTGGTCCAGCTCTCTTACTTTATGGATATGAAAACTGGGCCTAGGCACTTGGTCACACAGGTAATGAAGGGCAGGGCCAAGAAATGAACCCAGGTACTCTCTAAATCCATCTTTCTTGCCAGCATACCACCGTCCCTTTATTACTACAAGGCCTGTTATGTAGAGTGTGAGCCCTAGAAACTCCCAGTCTTTATTTGTACATTAACAGTTAGGTGCCCAGTAAGTAGAAAGGAAGGTTTCATGGAAGGAGGCAGTGACTGAGATAACAGTCCTTTCCCTGAAGGGTCCAGTTGCATTTTAAAGATCTTTTCCTTTCTTAGTTTTTTTTTCTTAAAACTAATGAGTCTTCATCCTCCCTTTGAGATGATAAAGAAAAGTTTATCGCGCACATGTGAAATGAGACCAAATTATAGTGCCTTCTCTGAGGCTTCTCAGATGGTAATCCATTTACCCTCACTGAGTGCAATTTGTTTAATGTGGCCACATGTTCCCCTGTTACAAATTTTCTTCTTGCCAAGAAGCTTCATTTTCCAGAGTGAAGGCTAGACTTGGATTTCTTAGGAGTTGTGAAGTAGCTAGGGGTGCCCCAAGTGCAAGGGAGGGAATGATGATAATAGCTAGCAGGAATATTTGAGGTTTGCAAAGCATTTTACATAGTGTATCTCATCTGATCCTCCAATGACCCTGGGAAGCAGGTACTCTTATGACTCCTATTTTACAGATGAGGAAACTGTGGCAGACAGGGTTAAGTGATTTGTTCAGTGTCACACAGCTAGTAAGTGTCAGAGTCTGGATTTGGACTGAGGTCCATCTGACTCCAGGGCTGGTGCTCTATCCACTGCACCACCTAGCTGCCCAGGTACAGGTAATATAAAAACCAGGACCCAACACGTATGAGGACTGGCACCCTGGATCAGGCAGGTAAGCATATATGCGGGATATAGGATTCAAATTCTTGCAGTAAGAGGCCATTGTATTTCTTCAGGGACAGAACAAAGATGAGCTATCTCACTCAGGGTGGGGCCGACCAATGCTGAGGGCTAGACATATATCCCAAATGCAGGAAGAACAAGTCCAACAGGAAATGGAGGGGTAGAATATGAATCAGGAGGAGAAAAGTATAAATCAAAAAGGCAGGCCGGGTGGTATCAGGGTGTCTTTACCAAGACTCAAGGGTCTAAGACAAGCAGGGGCTCCCAATGGACAGAGATTTCTTTAGGCCAGAAGGTTGGATTCTAGTTCTCACATAAAATAACAAAGATAATAGCTAATATTTATATACCACCTTCCCCTGGAACTCACCATCACACAAATGATTAGAGGTCTTGGAGCCAAAATAATGTCAATCTGTTCTCAAATTTTAAATGGATAAGAAGCCCAGATCTCTTAGACAATGCAGATATGGAATGTGAGTGACTAGTAGGTTGGTCCTCCTCGAGAACGAAGGACAAACAACAGTCTACTGGGCAACTTTTAGTAAGGCTTAAAGTCTAGTAGTCACCCAGTTGGCAAAGTTGATAGAGCACTGGGCCTGGAGTCAGGAAGACCTGAGTTCTAATCCAGCATCAGACATTTTTTTCTGGCTATATGACCCTGGGCAAGTCACTTAACCCCTCTTTGCCTTAATCCCCTGGAGAAGCAAATGGCAAACCACTCCAGTATCTTTGCCAAGAAAACCACACTGACAATATGGTCCATGGGGGTCATAAGCAGTCAGCAATGATTGAACAAAACAAGGTCTACAAAACACTTCGCACACATGTCATCTCATATAAGGTCCCTCCCAGCTCTAGTATTATGGTAAATTCATTAACGCCAAGGTTCTAATGGCTTAATTTGTTGCCCCTCCCAGAAATATGTTCAAATATTTTCAAAAGGAGTCCTGGGAATCTCAGAGTCTCAGGGTCGAAAGGGACATCAGAAGGCATTAACCTGTTACCTAGCTGATGCATTTATCCCCTCTTGTAGTCCCTCCATTGAATCCCCCCACCTCTCTTTACAAATTTTCAATAACAGAAATCTCATACCCTTCCAAGGCTGACCATTTCATGGTTGGACCCCTCTCATTTTGAAGAAATCTTCCTCCCTCTAACGTCTCCCCATCGGTCTGACTTCTGCTTCTATCTTCCAATAAATACATTCCTATTGATGGAATTTTAGACACGGTGACTGTGGTTGTTTGTCCTTCATTTTCAAAGACAACCAGAGACATCATGAGGGTGACGCCTTGACGTGGGAGTGAATTGGATTTAAGCGAAGCGAACACAGTGACACCTCGGTGGAAAAGATATTTCCAGGGAAGGGAACTAGCTAGCTCATTTAAAAATCTACTGAATATAAATGACCAGCTACTGGGCCTGGAGTCAGGAATATCTGAGTTCAAATCTTGCCTCAGACACTGACTTAATGTATGTGGGCAAGCCATTTAATCCCTATTTGCCTCTGTTTACTCATCTGCCATATGAGCTGGAGAAGGAAATGACAAACCACTCCAGTGTCTTTGCCAAGAAAACCCCATGGACAAAAGTCTAGAGGGTATGTAGAGTTGGACCCAGCCAAACGACAACACTTTTGTCTGCCTGTAATGGAAGCATCAAGTGTGCATATCCTGATCAGGATAAATCTTCCTCCTCTAGGATGATCATGGATGTCTCCTAGGTACAATGTGAGAAAGTTGGGCCCTGCTCAGCCATAAAATTCCCATGAGTCACTTCTTCTCGTTCCCCTTCCCCCCAATTCACTTCAGTTAAGAAGGGAGGAGGGGGCTTTGATGGTTTAATTAGCATGGTACCTTTTTAGGTCTGCATTTCTAAGAGTCCCCTTGAGTGGAAGGCTGATGAACAAGGAAATGAGAGGGAAATGAAGCAGACTTTTCGTGTATATAACAGAACCACTTAATAGCTCAAAGTACTGCACGCTGAATTCCCCTTGTTAGGAAATCCAATTAGAGATGAGTCAGAGAGCAGGATGGAAGTACTCTCCTGTACTTCAGCCACAAAATGAAGAAAGCGGAGCTCAGAGACCATGGACTCGTTCCCTCACGGCTCAGTGAATGGAGTCAGTGACAGATACATGGGACTGGAGCAAGCTCAGAGCAGTGTTTTCACCAGCAGCTTTCTGGTTTAGTGAAAAGTACACCAGACTGTGAGGAAAAACTAAAATCCCAGGCCCTGATTATTCACACAGTCCTATGGTCCTCCCAGTATGGTTCCTCTATGACTTTCTAAGTCTAAGGGTCCCTTTGAGCTCTGACATTCTGGAACTTTGGGAACAAAAGATACTGTGATTTAACCTTATCTTGATGACTTAGGATCTTCATTAAGAGTATCCTTTATTGTAATGGGTGGTGACCTCAAGGGCAGTTGAGGTGTTTCAAGGACTCAAGCATCTCTTTTTATCTAACCCCCCACTACAAGAATGAATGAATGAATGAACAAATGAATGAATGAGTGAACCAACGAACTACTGGGTCAGTCCCAGAGGCTGGCATTGTTTGCACTCTGACTCACCACCCCCAGCAGCTGAAAGAGATTTGTGTGCCCTGAAGCAGGGAGGTCTGTTTTCCCTTGGCTAGACAGCTTTTACCTCCAGTGAGCTTGACTGATTGTTAATTAAGTCCTTAGTGCACAGATTAAATAAACACTTTCATCGGCCGCAGTTCACTTGGTGGTGTTATACAAGTGACCACACTCCCAAATAAATAATCACCAAATTGCATTCTATCTTACACATTCGCATACTGCTCCAAGACATACCAGGAAGATCTTTTAATGGTAGGATTACAGAAATGGGCAGATTGTTGAAATTTTTTGAAATTCTTTTCTCTGTTTTTATGAGTTGCCTCGGGGGTGGGGAACCTGGGGCCTCAGGGCCACATGTGGCCCTCTAGGTCCTCAAGTGAGGCCCTTTGACTGAATCCAGACAGACAGCGGGAACACTTGAGGACCTTGTGGCCTTGAGGCCCCAGGTTCCCCACCACTGCCCTACCTCTTCCCACCAGAAGGAGAGGTTGTTGGGTTTTTTTTTTTATTCTCCAGGAAATAATAAAATCATAAAATCTCAGGGCTAAAAAGAAAATCAAAGATCATTTAGTTTAAATTCTACTTGAAGAAAGAATGCCATCCACAATATCTCCTAGAAGTGATGATCCAGCCTCTGCTTGAATACCTTGACTGATGGGAACTCACTACCAAGCCCCCTATTCAATTGTTTGTTAGACCTTAAATTGAGTCAGCTGACTCTTCTGTAACTTGTACCCATTGCACATCAGTTGGCACATAGTAGGTATTTAATAAATGCTTATTGAATGATTGGCTAACCTAGTTCTGTCCTTTGGAATCAAGCAGAGAAAGTACATAATCCACCCCCCACCCCCACTTCCCAGATATTCAGAAGCAGGGATCATATTCCCTGTCATCTCCTGGCCGAACTACCCAGAGTTCCTTTGGAAGGCTGGTTGTTGTCCTGTTCTCAGAGGACCAAAATGATATCACTATGTTGAAGTCAAGGCACAGTGTATTGACTGTGGCTCATCAGACCAATATGAGCTCACAAGGTTCTTCCACAGGCAGGGCTCAAATAGTCCATTTGGAGTGGAGATGTCTCAAAATTTGTGGATCTCACTTTTCTTTTGAGCTACCACAATTCTGCTTTGCTCATAGAGCACAGCGCCTTTGATGAGGACACACCATGCTGGGTGGTCCTTTGCCAGCATCTCACATGTCACACAATGCATTCCAAAGTTCTTCAGAGAGACCTTGAAAGTGTTTCCGAGAAGAAAAATTCATGTACCAACTCTCCCTCCACGTTTGTCTTGATTTGTAGCCTTTTCAAGTTGAACAGTCCTCATATGTTTCAAAAGACCCAAAGATTTTGAAACATCCTGTAATTTGCATCCTAATTATTTGTATATATCTAGCTTCCCAACTATACTGTAAATTTCTCAAAGCAAAGGACTATTTCATATGTCTCCATGTGGTTCCTAGCACATGATAAATGCCCAATAAATGCTTATTATCCTAAGACACATGAGAAGCAGCATGGAGAGTAGACAGAGAACTGGCCATTGAGCCAGGACACCCCCTGCCTCAAGTCCCACCTGTGACATACCAGTTATGTGATCCTAGACAAGTCACTTGACCTTTTTTTAGTGCCCTAGACAATTCTCTAAGATCATAATTTCAGAGCATGTGACAATTTGCATTGGCAGATGCAGATGAGGAGTTCCCTACATTAATGAAACCATAAATCCTGCCCAAAAAAATTCTAAAATGTATTTCATGTTAGTTGTCCAAATGAAAGTTAGTTATGGCTTAAAGAGCATATTGTGTGTGTGTGTGTGTGTGTGTGTGAGTGGGGGCAGAGGGTGCTTATCCTCATGGGATCAGTCATGATTTGACTAGACTTGACTTCTAGTAGTAACCAGGTCATATTCTCTTGGACACCCAGATAAATTTGGCCCCTGGGCACATATTGTTGGAGCCCAGTCCTTGCTCAGCAAAAATCCATAGTTGGCTTATTCCTATGTCCAGACCAAAGTCACCTTTCCAAGGTAAAGGGAAAGATACTACCAGCTTGGGGAGGACCAGGAAGGATCTCCTTTCAAGGTGGGATTGAGTTAAGTCTTAAAGGAAGCCTGGAAAACTAAAAGGCCAAGGTGAAGGAACAGAGTATTCTAAGAGGAGAGATAAAGTGATGTCAGAAATCTCTTGGTAATCAGTCGGGGAGAGTCATGGTCCTGGGCTACACCAGATGAGGGATACAGAGTTCAGAAGGAGCTAGCATCATGCAAAGCAACAAGCCAGATTGGGAGCTGGAACATCTCCAGGTTCTAAGCCTGATATGTGACTAAATAGCTATGTCACCCTGGGTGAGTGATTTAATCACTGACCCTGTTTCTTCATCTATAAAGTCAGGATTTGGCACTAGATCATCCCTCACATCCCAGCCAGCCAACTCTGACGTTCTATGACCATTCTGATGTTCTGTGTTTTTAAGGTTCCTTCCAGCTAAGTAGAGGGATTAAAAGCCACTGTTTTTGTCTCTGTGTCCTTCAGATGAGCAGAGCATCCTTCCGTGTAAGAAGGAGGAGCTGCAGTGTGACAACGGGCTGTGCCTGCTGAACTGGCTACGCTGTCACTACAAGAAGGACTGTAGTCGAGACTACATGTCCATCAAAATCACCTGCTCCAGTAAGTCCTCTTCCTCACCTCATCCCCCAAGGGTACCACCTCATGAGCTCTGGGCTGTCTGCTATGGCCGCCTTACTCTCCAGCCAAGCCCTGGGTTGGATGCTTTGGGAAGAGGGCTGATGGTTTTGTTAAAGACATCGTGGGTTTTGCCAGAGAATTAAATTAATCAAATAACAGGTGCCCAGGGAGGGCAGGCAGGAGAAAAAAGGGGGGGGACTTTTGTAGTATAGTGGAAAGAGCACCAGACATGGAACCAAAAGGCCCCAGCTCTGCTACTCACTTAAATGGTGGGACCATGGACAAGTAATTTTAACTTCTGAGTCTCCAGTTCATCATCTCTAACAGCCCTTTGGACTTCTTCAATTGGATATCCCATAGACATCACAAATTCAACATGTCCAAAACAGGATTCATTATCCTTCTTCCCAGACATCTCCCCTATTACTGCCAGGGACATCATCAGCCTCCCAGCCTCATTGTCTCTCCTCAGCTCCTCTCTCAAACTCAACCCCAAAGTCTCACCATTCATACCTTCACAATATCACTTATCTGTCCCCTTCTCAATACTCATACAGAGACAACCTCAGTTCAGGCCTTCATCCTGGGTCACCTGGATTACTGCAACGGCCTTCTCACCAGTCTTCTTACCTCAAGTCTCTCCCACCCAAACCATGTACCGGTCATCCACCTAAGCAATTTTTCTAAAGCACATTTCTGACCACATCAGCTCCCTGATCAATGAACTTCAATAGCCCCTGTTACCTCTGGGACAAAATATAAAGTCTTCTATTTAAAGTCTTCATCCCCTGGCCCCTTTCTACCTTCCTTATACTTCATTACCCTTCATACAGTCTAGGATCCATCTAGAATGGCCTGCTTGCAATCCCTTGAACACAGAAAAAGAGAAGATTTGGAAAGCACTTAGCATAGTGCTGGCATGTAATAGGCACTTTATAGATGCTAGCTACTGCTAGTTTTTTTAATACTACCACCAGTATTATTGTCATTGTAGTTGTAATTTTTAGTATTATTATTTCTGTCTCCCTTCTCCTTGCCTTTCCACTTACAAAGGCCTCCCATACCTGGAACACTCTGCTTCCCCCACCTCAGCCTTTTACTTTTCCCTGCTCAGCTCAAATCTCACCTCTGTAGGAGGCTATTTTGGGTGCCCTCCTCAAGGTGGTAGTGCCTAGTAGAGACAACTTGGTGGCACAATAGAGTGCTGGTTCTGTAGTGAGGATATACCTAAGTTCAGATCTGGCCTCAGACACTAACTCTGTGATCCTGGGCAAGTCACTGAACCTCTCTGTCTCTTGGTGTCTTCATCTATAAAATAGGGATAATAATGGCACCTCCCTCTCAGAGTTATTGTGAGGATAAAATTGCGAGATATTTGTGAAGTATTTTGCAAACCTTAAAGCATTATATAAATGCTAGATATTGTTATCATTCTTTTCTCAAATTACTTTCACCTACTTTCTCTATATATATGTATGTATGTATAAATACATATATAACACATATAAATGCATATATATATATATATCAAACATACATCATTTTTACATGTTGCCTCCCCATTAGAATATGCACTCCTCGAAGGCAGAGACCATGTTTTTGCCTTTCTCTGTACCCCATAATAAGTGCTTCCTAAGTGAGTGTGTTGACCAACTAGGTTAATTGATTAGTCTATAAAGTGGACACAGTAATATCTTCACTACCTACTTCACTGGGTTCTGTGTGGATCCAAATAATCGATGCTGAAGCTCCGAATTGTACAATATGGATAAGTAGAACAGAGGGGTCATCCCTATGGCTTCATGCCCCATTCAGGGCAGCCTTAGGTAGAGACAGACTAAAGATCCAGGTGAGGTTTGGCAGGGCATCAGTTCCACCACTCCACCTTCAACCAGGGGGGATTTCTCCTGGAGTTGTCGGGCAGCAAACACCATATCATCTGTTCCTCGCCTCTTTCTGAAGCCACGCTGGCTCTCAGGTTAATGACCATCTTCCAGGTGAAGGATCAGCCCATTAAAGAGGTCCCTGGCAAGAATCTTGCAGGCAGTGACTAAGACAAAGACTACCTCCTCCCCTCTCCCCCCGTGATTGTCACGGGACAGTCTATTTCCTTTATAGAGACGGACGGTGGAGGCATCCTTAATTTTAAATTTAATCTGCGTTTTTACCATTCTCCCCATCACTTTCTCGACTCTAGACAACCAACAGAAACAAGGTCTCAAGCCCTAATAACAACAACGATACAGCTTTTGAAGTTTTGCAAAGCACTTTATATATGTTAACTCATTTAATCCTCACGATGACCCTATGAAATAGGTGCTGTTATTCCCATTTTACAGATGAGGAAACTGAGGCTGGGAGAGGTTAGGTAGTTTGCCTAGGGTCACACAATTAATAAGTGTCAAATTCATGTCTTCCTGACTCTAAGCCCAGAAATTTTTTCCACTACGGCACCTGCTTGCCCTTATCTTCCAAATATCCCAGGAAACACCAGGAACTGTTTACATCATTTGGGATCTGGACTCGATCTATAGGTCCTTTTAAATAACAACTATAATGACAACTTACATTCATAGAAAGGCAGTGTGGTGCAGTGGGGAGAGTACTAGGAAGACCTGGGTACAAATCCTGTCTCAGACTGCATGAGCCTGGGCAAGTCATTTAACCTCCGTGTACCTCAAATAATTCCCTCAGCTTTAAGGTGACGGTGTGGTAGGAAAAGTATTGGACTTGGTGTCAGGGGATTTAGATTCAAATCCTAGCTTTAAAACTTACTAGCTATGTGACCCTGAACCTCAAAATCATCCCTGGGCCTCAATTTTCTCATCTGTAAATAGAGGGATTTGAGCAAGATAAACTTTAATGTTTCATTCCCACTGTAAATCCATGATCCTATGATCTGATAAGTCACACAGAGTGGGTGTAATCTTGACTGGTGGAGGGAATTGCCATACTAGGAGTCTTCACGTTGTGGAAATCACAAGTTCTTTCATTTATGTATGTATAGCGTTTAACACTTTGAAGTAGGCAGTTCAGTGGCACATTGGATAGAGCCCTGGGCTTGGGATCAGGAAGACTCATCTTCCTGAATTTAAATCTGGCCTCAGCCATTTATTTACTAGCTGTGTGATCCTGGGCAAGTCTTTTAACCCTGTTTGCTTCAGTTTCCTCATCTGCAAATTGAGCTGGAGAAGGAAATGGCAAACCACTCCAGTATCTTCACCAAGAAAACCCCAAATGGGGTCATGGAGAGTCAGACATGACTGAAATAACTCAACAACGACAATAAACTTTGAAGCACTCTGATAGAATCGGAAGATGCCAAAACTGGAAAGGGTCTTAACGCTTAAACTGGTAAATAGAAAATACAGTATAGACTCTTAAGAATTGGAAAGAGCCTTGAAATAAATGTAGTGTTTGAGTTGAAAGTGGCAAATGGTAGGTAGTTAGCAAACATTGATTGATAGTATCTTAGAATATAATGTTCCCTTGGGGTGCACTTGTGATGGGAGGGCTTGCCAAGCCCTTTTGAGGGCTGCTCATCCACCTTTGGAGTCCGTCTTCACCCAACCCTCACCTGTGGTTCCCAGAAGTTGTAGCATGTGCGGAGACCACACCCCAGTAAACTGTCTTAGCAGATGGAATAAACCAGATTGAGGGTAACCAATAGGCCTCAAACCTGTCAGTGAGCTAGGGGGTTGTCTACCCCAAGCATGTGAAGATTCCCCCAGTAGAATGGGTGGATGAGAGCAATTTGTTCCAAAGGCCATAGGGCCATAGAGGAGGCTGAAGGAAGCACTATAGAGTGCTTAGAGCTTGGTTGAACATCGAAGACATCAAGATCATCCCCTATATCCCAGGCCCTCTCTGGACATCTTGACTTTTGTCTTGCCAGTGAAGGTGATGTGAAACTCCGCTTCACTTAAATCCAATTCACATACAAGTCAAGACATTCACCTCTCAATGTCATTGGTCCTCTTCAAAATGAAGGACAAACAATAACGCCTTCGATGTGATCTTAGAAAACAGAATGGCAGAGCTAACTAGAGACTAATCTAACCTCTTCATTTTGCTGTTAAGGTAACTGAGGCCCAAAGGGTTAAGTGAGCCAGTACATGAATCCAATTCTCCTGACTCTGAGCTTGGCGTGTTTTTCATTATCACACTTATCTCATTTCATTCCCATGGTCATTTTTTGAATCAGGCAAAGGTGGAACATTTCCATAAATTTTGAAGCTTTGGCACACAGAGAAGAGGAAGGTGCATGGCTGGGGGGAAAGAAATATATGCATTTATTTTGGTGATCTCTGCCTCTGAACAAGAGTTTTTAACATTGTAGGTGTCCTGGTGTCATTGGCAGTTCAGGAAAACCTATAACTCCTCATCAGAATTGTGTTTTTAAATGCATAAAATAAAATTCATAGGATTATAAATTATGAGCATTTAGGTGGTGCAGTGGATAGAGCGCCAGTCCTGGAGTCAGGAGGGTGAGTCTTCCTGAGTTCAAATCCGGCCTCAGATACTTACTAGCTGTGTGATCCTGAGCAAGTCGCTTTACCCTGTTTACCTCAGTTTCCTCATCTGTAAAATGAGCTGGAGAAGGAAATGGCAAATCACTCCAGTATATTTGCCAAGAAAATCCCAAATGGGGTCACAAAGAGTCAGACATGACTGAAATGACTGAACAACAGTAAAATAAAGGAAAGCCAAGTTTAGTGAAAATCAAGATGTTATTTTTTTCCCATTCAAGTAGATGGACTCCATGAAATTTCCCCATTAAGAACTCCTGCTCAAAAGGAAAAGACCTATTTGTACAAAAATATTTAAAACAGCTCTTTTTCTGGTGGCTAAGAAATGGAATTCAAAGAGATGCCTATTAATTGGAGAATGGCTGAACAAGCTGTGGTATATGATTGTAAAGGAATGTTATTATGCTGTAAGAAGTGACAAGCAGGATGACTTCAGAAAAACCTGGAAAGATTTCCATGAACTGGTACAAAGCGAAATGAGCAGAACCAGGAGAACATTGTACGTAGTAACAGCAGTACTGTACGATGAAGAATTGTGAATGACTTAGCTATTCTCAGCAATACAATGATGCAAGACAATCTTAAAGGACTCATGATGAATCATACAATCCACCTCCAGAGAAAGAACTGATATTGTCTGAATACAGACTGAAGTATCCTTTTTTTCACTTTCTTTTTCATTTTTTCTTTTATTCGAGTCTTCTTGTAAAAAATGACGAATATGGAAATGTTTTGCATGATTGCATACATATAACCTATATTGGATTGCTTGCTGTATCAGGAGGGGGGAGAGGAAGGAAGAAGAAAGGAATAGAATTTGGAACTCAAAACTTTTTTAAAAATGTAAAAAATTATTTTAACAATGAGGAAAAAAATTTTTAAAGACCTGCTCTAAAGTAGCTTTTGAAATTTATTTATTAATAGCAATTCACATTTACATAGTGCTTTAAGATTTTTAAAGTGCTATATACACACATATGTATACATACACATATATACATGTAGTATGTATATACACACATATGTATACATACACATACATACATATAGTATGTATATACACATGTATGCGTGTTTGTGTGGTTGGTATGTATATGTGGTAGCACAGTGGATAAAGTGCTAAATCTAGAGTCAGGAAGACTCATCTTCCTGAGGTCGAATCCTGCCTCAGACTAGTTGTGTGACCTTGGGCAAGGCATTTCACCTGTTTGCCTCAGTTTCCTCATCTGTAAAATGAGCCGGAGAAGGAAATGTCAAAGCACTCCATTATCTTTGCCAAGAAAACCTCAAATGGGGTCACAAAGAGTAGACACAACTGAAAATGCCTGAACAACAGCAAGCACATGTATATATACATCTATACTTTGCACAGCTCTGCCTCATTCAAATCCAATTCACGAGGAAGTCAAGATATCAACCTCATGATGTCATTGGTCCTCTTTAAGAACAGAGGATGGAAAGCAGAAGCGGCTGGACGAGAAACCCACGTGGGAGACAGGCTGGGAGAAAGCCAGGCACACAAAACCAGC
>CM053625.1:303751824-303771532 GCA_028646595.1 Phalanger gymnotis
TTTTTTTCTCTCTTTTGTATTTGTTATTGGGTTATGTTTTGGGGGGGTTTTTTGGTTCTGTTTCTTCTTTCTCATGATTCATTCCATTGGTCATAATTTTTCTCCACAACTTGACTAGTGTGTAAATTAATTCAATGCCAAGTTATACATGGAAGTTATAAGGGATTCCATGCCATCTTGGGGAGGGAAGGGGAAAGGGAGGGAAGAAAATCTGGAACTCAAAATTATGTAGAATCATGTGTTGCAAACTAAAAATAAAAATTAAAAAAAAAGAATTTAGTTTAGAAACAGCAATATTGTTCTAAGAACAACTTTGAGCAAGTATGTTTTGAGTATTATAAATACTCAAATCAACTACTAAGGACCTATGAAGAAAGATGCCATACACCTCTAGAGAAAGAACTGATATCTAGACGTATTCGTGTCTAATGGTAGCCTTCTGTAGGGTGGGGAAGGATAAAAAAAAAGTGCACAGCAGAGAACAAAAAAACAACTTAGAAGGAAGCACAGGAAAGCGGGTTAGCTTTGAAAACAACATGTAGAATTTATTACATAGTTTTTCCAAAAAAAATGGAAATTCATGGTTTTATATTGAATCCTCTTATGTTGTGCTATATACATGGAAATGGTTTTTTTTTTGTCTTTTTGTATTTAAGTTCAAAATGAACAAAAAATTTAGCATGATGGAAAAAAAAGAAAAGAGGATGAACAACAACGTTAAGTATGTATATCCGTATATGTGTGTATGTGTGTTTGTATGTATGAATGAGTTTTTGTAAACAGCATTTAGTACAGTTTTAAGTGTACTAAGATGAAACATTGTGTGTGGGAGGGACATACATGCATGCTGTTTCTTTTTTTTTAATTTACTGATTGCATTTTTAATTTTTTTTAATTTTTAAAAAATTTCCACCTTTTTTCCCCCAGTGTGGTTTGGAAATGAGAGGAAAGCAAACTTTTTCTTAAAAAAACAAAGCTCTTTTTGGCCTTTTTTGTATCTGGAGACTTGTAGAGAAGGTATTATCCTCACCATTTGCCAGATAGAGAGATGAAAGGAAGGAGGAAATCTTCCAGAAATGCTTCAGGGGCCCTTTTTTTGAAGGAAGCCAACCTAAGACTTGAGAAAGGATGACCAGAGTTGCCAGAATCTCTTGGACAAGTCTTTACCAGCTTGGCTGGATATTTGCACAGCTCTGCAGACCTGCCTTAACCGTTGTCCCCACCATGATAAACAGCTCAACTGCTTTGGAGGAAGAAAATTGAGGGGAGGAAGAAGAGAGTTGGGCAGTCCTCCTCCACCTTGAAATTAGCATTAAGATTTCCTGGGCCTGCCCAGGCCAGAAGGACAAGGTTGTCAGCATTCATTCCATCAAAGTCTGCCTGACTGGCTCTGGCATCATTGATCATGGCCAAACATTCCCCAGAAGGAGCCTCTGACCCTATTTTCATAGCCCACAATCTCCTCTTCCAAGGTCATCTTTAAAATAAGATTATATCACCCCAGTACACACAGTGAAAGGGGGTGGGGGGGGAGATACTATGACAGTAGCATAAACCAAGGAGAAAAAAGAAAAGTTGATTTGCCCCTAGAAGGAAGTTACAACCTTCAACAGAAAGTAAAAGGAAGTGCCAGATCTAAAAGATATTCATTAATGACAGAATGAATTAATAACCAGGCATCTATATACTAGGCTCAGAGTCAGGAGAATTGGATTCATGTCTAGGCTTACTTAACTCTTTGGGCCTCAGTTTCCTTAACTGAAAAATGAAGAGACTGATTGGATAATGTCTAAAACTCTGACATTCTATGTTCTAAGGTCCCATCTAAGGTAACACTATATTCAATCGATCAATAAATATTCAGTCAATACATTTTTGTTAACGACCAGGTTATTGTGCCAGGTCCCTTCCAACTCTCAAGAGTCTATCTTCTACGTACCATTCTAAGTGTTAAGGCCTTTTGCAGCTTTCACATTCTCTGGTCCTAGGAAAGTACATTGAATTATTGAACACTAAATGTACATAAATGAAAGATCTGTGATTTCTACAGCATGTGGACTCCTAACATGGGAATCTCCTTCACCAATGACAATTGCATCCTATCTGTGTGACTCAGCAGATCGTTGAATCATGGATTTAGAGTAGGAAGGGGCCCCTAAAGGTCATTTTGTCCAAATCCCTCCTTTTATAGTTGGAGCAGCTAGCTGGTACAGTGGATAGAGTGCCAGGCCTGGAGTCAAGAAGACTCTTCTTCCTGAGATCAAATTCAACCTCAGACACCTCCTAACTGTGTGACCCTGAGCAAGTCACTTCATCCTATTTGCCTCAGTTTCCTCATCTGTAAAATGGGCTGGAGAAGAAAATGGCAAACCACTCCAGTATCTCTGCCAAGAAAACTCCAAAAAGGGGTCACAAGGAGTCGGGCATGACTTAAACAACTAAACAACAACAAACTACCGTCGTATACAATCCCCCCCATGTATACACCATCCCCTTTACCCTATCTCTCTCCCTGGTTGTTAAATCTTAGCCATAGCTTCTTCAGGCTTTATGCTTTCACGGGGAGGAGGAGAAGAGGACCTTCTCCATTTAATATGTATAAGGATTGGAGCTGAATAGAACAGGGAGGGGGAGTAGAGATGCCGGGACTTTCCACTTAATTATTCTTCATCTGTGCCCCATCAGCTCCATAGGGAGCCCTTGGGGGAAGGAAGGATTTGAAGGCAACCCCAGGATATAGGAGTATAAAAAGGCAATGAATTTTAGTCCAAATTACTCCTACTGTTCTCAAGTAGGAATAGAAATGTAGACTTTCAGAACTGGGAGGCAGCTAGTCCAGGCTCCCATTCAGTTCAAAAGACTCGTCTATAGCAACACTTAAAGTCATTTTCCATCATCTGCCAGAATATTTCCAGTGACAGGGAACTCTCTAGCCTTGAAGCAAATGGTTCCACTTTCCAACAGTTCTGAAATTTCGCCTTCCATCTCACGTTCCAAGTAAGGATGCCCCTCTCCCCAGTTACTATTTTTAGCCAATTTCTCTCCTCCTGGAGGTCTCCTCTACTCCCGTGGGTTTATCAATCACCTCTAAGCTGATAACTCCCCAGTCTATGTATCCAGAGCTGATCCCTCTTCCCTGAACTCTACCTCACATCTCTAGATGACCGCTATTATACAGCTCCACCAAAATATACCGCCAGTCCAGTTCTTACCACCAAGCATTTCTTAGTGCCTACTGTGTGTAAGAATGGTATACATGATGAAAATACAACAACCAAAGGGCAAAACTCGTCCTTTTCCTGTCAGACCCTCCAACTCGAGTGTCTAAAACAGGACTGAGATTCCTCCGAAAACCTGCCCCGCCTCCAAATTTCCCTCCATGTACTGACGACGCTACCATCATCCCAATCACTCAGGCCCCAAACCTACGAGCTGTGTCTGCCTCTCCCGTCTCCCTGCTCCCCCTCTGTCCGCTAAGCCCTGTTTATTCTACATCTCTCGAATCCCTCTTTTTCTCTCTCATAACCACCAGTCCAGGTCCTGCTTTTATCCCTTCTTCTCTGGACCAGTGTGATAGAACCTTAATTAAATCCTCCAGCCTCCAGTTTCCCCTCCTGTCCCCCCGGTGATTCTTCACCATGGCCCTCCCTGATCAGAACCCTTCTTTGGCTCACCGTTGATTTTAAGATAAATTCCAAATTTCTTTGACATTTGAGGCCCTCGCTCCACAACCTGAATCCAGCCCAGCCCTCCAGACTTATTGCATATTTTTTACTTTCTCATATTCTGTGCCAGTCAGACCAGATCATTAGCTTTTTCTCCATGTCATCCAGTTTTCTCTTGTTATCCTGCACTCTTCCTGTGGTTCAGCTGCCTTCTCCCCCACCCCACCTTTGTGTCCCCCTTTGTCATCAGTGAATTCCTACCATATTCCATTTTGAGCAAGGACCCAGACCAGCCTTGCTTCATTCTTTGGACTCTATCCATGCCCTTGCTCTGGTACCCCCTCCTCTCCCCCCTTTGGAGGACAGGAATTCTCTCTTTTTTTGCCTTTTATGATCTCCAGCACTTAGTATGGTACCTAGCATTAATCAGTAATATACAATAAGCAATAATAATTAAGTACTTAATAAATGTTTATTGACTTGATGCCTTCATGCAAATCATCTCTCATACCAATAATATACTCAATTGCTATTTCTGCCTATTAAAACCCTTCTCTTTCAAGGCCTAGCTCAAGGCTGTTCCATAAAGCCTTGACTGTCTCTCTGCCTAGGAGGAAGGGTTCTCTACTGTCTCAAATTTTTGTACAGCATTTCTCATGACTCCTTCCTTTGCCACCATCTCATTCTACCATGTATCACACCCATCTGTCTATATGTTTTAATCTTCCTAACAGAATGTAAATTCTTTCAGAGCAGAGTTTATGTCATTTTCCATCTTTCTATATCCAGAGCTCAGCAGAGGACCTTGAACAACTAATGAATTTTTATTGAATTGAATAATTGAACCAAAATATGCTTCTGTCCTTTTCCTGCCTTGGTCCTAATTCTAGAGTCACAGAACTATTTTTATTCTAATTCTAGAGTCACAGAAGTATTTTCCTTCATCCACTTAACAGCCTTTCAGATATTGGGAGCCAGCAATAACATCATTCCCCAACCTCCCCCCAAACCCACTTCATTTACAAATTTGGAAATTGAGGCAATGAGAGGCAACAACCACCCAAAGTGACTGCTCAGTTAGGAAAGGTGTGATTCAAACCTAGATTCTCTGACTCCACATTCAGTTTGCTTTCCACTGGATACCACACTGTCTCTTTATTCTATTGTGTACAGAAACCACTCCCAGGAGATAGGTACCTGATCTGTTTCCCAGAGAAGAGCCCACGGGTTACAGCCCTCACCAGGAGAATATACTCCCTTGTCACCAACAGTTGTGACCAAATAAAGGAGTCTTCTAGTACATTTCAAGGAAAGGCTCTGTGCCAACTGCGGCCAGGCCCTTTTGTGGGATCTGGAGAGAGTGTTGTCGCTGATTGCCTCTAGCAGCTAGCTCAGGCTGGCTTCGTTGATAGGCATGTGAACAGCTCAACCCACCTCTGTCTAAAGGTTTCAACTGGAACTGTGAACACCTGGAGCCCTAGTCACCCCTGCAAGAGATCTGCATTCCCATTCTCAGGTCTATAAAGAGCCTGCCTCCGTATCCAGACATCCAGAATGTGTTGCCAGGATACCCTGAGTCAACAGTCCTTGGCATATCTTTGATTCCTTGAATCAAATCACCTTGTCTCCCTGAAACTATAACTTTTACTCCAGACCTGTCAGTGAGAAAACAGCCTTGAGTCTCTAATAGTACATGTACCTGACAAAGAAATAAGAAACTTACACATACACATGCATGCACACACACACACACCACATCACACACATTGTCCTTCATATTTAAAGAGGACCCAAATGACTTCATAATGTCAGGGTCAAGATACAGTGTGTCCGACTGTGGCTGTTCAAACTAATACAAGCTTGGAAGGCTCTCCTACAGGTTAGGCACAAATAGTCCACATGAGCATTTGGAGTGGCAATGTCTCTAAATTTGAGCATCTCGCGTTTCTTTTGAGCTACCGGAATTCTGCTTTGCTCAAAGAACACAGCGCCATCTTTGATGAGGGCATACCATGCTGGGAAGTCCTGTGCCAGGGTCTCCCATGTCCCACAATCAATTCCAGGGCTCTTCAGAGAGACCTTGAGACCATCCTTGTATCGCTTTTTCTGCCCTCCATGTGAGCACTTGCCTTGTATGAGTTCTCCATAAAATAGTCATTTAGGCAAACATATGTTTGGCATTTGACCTTTGTGGCCACACACTTGGTAAAAACCACCTCCACAAGACCATGGCAGCCAGAGGCACTTAGAGGCATGTAGCAGGGGCAGAACATCCCCTACTAATTGGAAGCCATTAAAATGAGACTATCTACCTGTGTTAAAGATTCCTGGTGCTGGCGATCTGACAGGTCAACTTTCTCAGCCTTTCTGAGAGAAGTTACTGCAAGGCCAGAAATCCTTTATAATTCCGCTGTCAGATCGCTCACAAGGGGCCATGTACCCTGAAGAATTGTGCCCTAGTAGCATCTGGAATTCCTTCCTCACCTGGGCTTCAGTATTTTCCAGTTCCACAGAAAGTCAAATCTTAAAGATCATCCAGTCCAGTCCTCCTCTGTAAAACAAAGTAGAGACTGAGGGTCAGAGTGACCCATCTACAAACATGCTTCTAGTAAATGTCAGAGCCACACTCAAACCCGGGTCTTCCAACTCAAAGGCTGCCATCTTTTCCACCATATTTCACTTTCTCCCACCTACGGCACACACATAATCCATGTGTGAATCCCTCTGACAACCAAGAAATACCCAAGGAAGAGAATGTTTGAATTTTGAACTGTGTGAAATTTGAACTGTGTTCAAATTTCCTCAGAAGAATAGAACCTATAGATAGGGTTCCCCACTTGTCCATCTGTGGATATCGAGAAAAAAATCTAGGACCTGAATTGAATAAGTCACATTGTTAAAAGATGATTACCACAGATGAAAACTGGCCCCTAACTTGACATTTGTCAGAGAGACTCAGTGAAGCTATGCCCACCTGTACTATTGAGGGAAGACATCTAAGGAAGAAGGCCGGGCCCTCTCACCCTCTTTGGCCGTTCTGATATATTGACTAGAGAGAAGCAAAGAGAGACCAGAGCAGCTATTTATGTGTTTCTCTGCTTTCTTCACAAAGACAGATTGCTGTCCTTGGACTTTCTATGCAATATGACATTCGGTAATGGAAAGCACCCGGTGGACACTAACGGATGGCTTGGAAATCATCCTTCTTAAACCAGGGACTTCACCCCTGGGACTTTTCCATGGTGACCACAAGGTTGTCTTGCTGTCATTATCATATGCTCATCACTTCCAAGACTTGCTGACCTTGCTGACTTTACAGAGCCGTATCAATGAGAGAGAGAACGTGAGTGAGCTTGGGTGAAGGCCATCCTTCAAAGATTCTCTACCCTACTAGTGTCCAGTGGCCATCCCTCACTTTGTGAGTTGGTCCCATACCTTCCAACTGGTCAGTCTCCCTCCAGTTGATCCCCCTGTTCCCTCCCTGGAAGCTGAGGAGTTTACTTCATATTTAACAGAAAAAGAGAAACTATTCCTCCTGATCTCCTCCTTCTCCCCTCTTCTACATCTAAAATAACCCTTAACATTATCCTTTTTCTCTTCTACTTTACTCCAGTATCTAACAAAGAGATGACCTTTCTCTCCACTTCTGTGTATGCCCTTGATCCCATCTCCTCCAGCAGATTGCCCCCATGGTCCTTCAGTCTCTCCCTGTATGCTAGCATCTAGGTGTCACAGATGATAATGCCCCGCGTTTGGCATCAAGAAGACCAGAGTTTACCGTTTACCAGTTGTATGACCTTGGGAAAGTCACTTAACCTCTCTCAGCCTTAGTTTCCTCGTCTGTAAAATAAGGATAATAAAAGCGCCTCTCTCCTGGGGTTGTTGTGAGGCTCAAATAAGATAGCATACATTAAACATTTTGTAAAAACCTCGAAGTGCTGCATAAATGCTGACTGTCATTATTATAATACTCATTTCTTGCCCGGTACCTAACAAACAACTCTATCATATCCGCGCACTATCACCCTCTTCTCTTTCAAAGCCGTACTCCTAGAAAAAGCTGTCTTGATTAACTCTTCTCTCCTCAACCTTTTTGCAGCCTGGGTTCTGACCTCATCACTCAGCTGAAATTGCTGTGTCTCTAGAGTTACCATTGATCTCTTAATTGCCAGATGGGATGGTCTTTTCTCCTTCTCCATCCTTCTGGGTCTCTGCATCATTTGACAATCTCCTCCTATCTTATGTCCTTCAGAAAGTTTTCATGACACTGATCTCTCTTGTATCTGGTTCTATCTGTTTCACTGCTCCTTAGTCTCCTCTGATGGGTCATGTCAAAATCCCACCTTGTAACTGTGGCTCCTTTCTATTCCCTCTCTCCCCTCTTATTCCTAATGGCATCATCAACTCCCATGGATTTATCTATCTCTCTGTGGATGACTCCCAAATCTATATAATCCATTCTTAATTAGCTCCAGACCCACCTCACCAACTTTGTACTGGACTTTCAAGCTGGATATCCAATTTGAATATGCAAACTGAATACTCTTGTTTCCAGAATCTTAAAACCAACATGATCTGAAACATATTTAATCATCTTTCCCCTCTTCCAAACTTCTCTATTTCTTTGAGTCAATCAGTAAACATTTATAAAGTGCCAATGCTAAACAGTCCTGCCCTTGAGAGGTTTACATTTTATTTTATAGGAATATATATATTACATATGTGAGTATATACACACATACATATGTGTGTATCCATACATAGATAAAATTTTGTGCACACACACACATATTATACCTATGTATATGCATGTGTATATATGTATACATATATGCACACATAAACATATGCCTAGACATAGTATACATACGTATGTGTATGTATGTACATGTGATGTGTGTGCGTGTGTGTATGTATGTATACATATACATGTTTGCAGCTAGGTCGCACAGCGGATAAAGTGAGGGCTTGGAATCAGGAAGACTCATTTTCCTGAGTTCAAATCTGGCCTCAGACATTTGCTGGCTGTGTGACCTCAGGCAAGTCACTTAATCCTGTGTGCCTCAGTTTTCTCATCTGTAAAATGAGCTGGAGAAAGAAATGGCAAACCACTCCAGTATTTTTGCCAAGAAAACCACAAAATGGGGTCATGAAGAGTCAGACATGATTGAAAGATGGCTGTATACATATAAATATAGACATACACATACATATACATGTAATATATACACAAAACAGAGATGGTGATTGGGGTTGGGGGTTAGAAGGCTATAGTAGCTGTGGGGAAGGGGATCAAGAAAATCTTAATATAGAAGACAGCATGTAAGATAGGCCTTGAAGGAAACACAGGATTCTGTAAAGTGGAGGTGAGGAAAGAACATATTCTGGGCGTGGGGGACAGGCTGTGCATGGAGACAAGAGACAGTGATGTCTATGAGGGGTGGTAGAAGTCCACTTTGGCTCAGCCACAGGGAGAAGCATGAAGGGAAGTCATATGTAATAGGACTGGAAAGGTAGATTGGGACCAAATTGTGAAGGGCTTTCAATAACAAACAGGAGTTTGTAGAAGTAATAGGGGGCCTCCATCTTGCCAGTCACCCACATTCACGCTCCTTCACTTTCCGTATTGTCATTGTCAATCAGTTGTCATTGTCTTGTCATTTCTACTTCTCCAGTGTCTCATCTCCATCCCTTTCTCTGGGCTCATACATCCGCCACTCTAATTTCCTTATCTGTCCTCTCCTGGGTCATTCCAGTAGCCTCTTAGTTGGTCTCCCTGCCTTAATTCTCTCCCTTCTCCAAACCATCCTCCACAGAGCTGCCAACATGATTCTCCAAAAACTCAGGTCTGGCCAACACACTCTCCCTTATACCTAAAACTTCCATGGCTCCCTATTACCTCTAGATTCCAATACGGTTTCCTCTGTCTGCCACTCAAATTGCTTCACAACCTGATTCCAACCTACCTTTCCATTACTGTCCTTCACATTCTCTGTAGCTCAGCCAAACTATCTCTCTTGCTTCTCTTCACATACAACACTCCACCTCTAGTCTCTATGTCTTTGTACAAACTGTCCTGACTAGAATGCATTCCCCTCCTTACCCTAACTGCCTCTTACATCCTTTATACTCTTCAGAGCTCAACCCCAGAGTTTCTACAAGAGACTTTCCCCCGATTTCCTACACTTCCTCAAAAAAATTGTATAAAGTTCTAAATGAATATACTATATGTACATTGTATACACTTATAAATGTAAATGCCATCTTTCACAATATACTGTAAGCTCTTTGAGGACAAGGACTGTTCCTTTTTTGTCTTTATATCTCTAGCACAAGGAAAGTTTCCAGATAGCAAGTGCTTTATTGTTGTCATAGATGAGTTGATAATCTGTATCAGTAGAGGGAATTTCCATTTCAGAAGTTCCATACACTAATGAAATCACAAGTCTGGAGACCAGCTCTCCCACCCACCCACTCCTCCAAAATTATTTATAAATGAAAAAAATTTGAAATAACCTAAATATCCAGCAATAGGGGAATGATCAAATATATTATGATACATTAGTAAGGAATAGTAGAATACAATTAATATTGACAGATATGAAAAATATTAAAAACTGTGGAAGGAGATTTATGAAATGATGCAAAGAAAAAAAGCAGAACCAAGGAAACAGAATAATGGCCCAAGGACCACAATGCAAGAGGAAAAGTGAAAGAGAATGAGCAAACCAAAAATCCCAATGAGGGTTCAAAGAGAAGGACTGAAAAGATATGATATTTTGTGCACTGATGTTAATTAAATTAATAAGGCAGTAGAGCATGGTGGAGAGAGGGCTGGCCTTGAACCCAGAAACACCCAGATTCAAGTCCTGCCCCCAACACATACTGGCTGTGTGATTCTGGAGCAGACCAGTTAAGTTCTCAGAGCTCTAGGCAACTCTCTGAGGCTCTAAGTTGATGTGAAGTTTGATCTGCATTGGTTAAAGGTTGTTGTTTAGACATTTTTCTGTTGTGTCCCACTCTTCATGACTGCTTTTGAGGTTTTTCTTGGTGAAGATACTGGAATAGTTTGCTACTTCCTTCTCCAGCTCATTTTACAGATGAGGAAACCGAGGCAAACAGGGTAAAGTGACTTGTCCAGGGTCACACAGCTAGTGTCTGAGGGCTATTTGTGCCAGACTTGTGACAGAGTCAAGCTTGCATTGGTCTCATCAGCCTTGGTCAAAACATTGTACCTTGACCCCAGCATAGTGATGTCATTTTGGTCTTCTCTGAGAACAAAGGACAACAGCCAACCAAGTATCTGAGGTCAGATTTGAACTCAGATCTTCCTGACTCCACTGTATCACCTAGCTGCTCTTAGTAAAAGGAGTTGTCTACTAATAAAAAAATGATGATAGATTCAGTCCTTATCCCTACATATTCCAGGTCCTCCTTAGTGACTTTCTTCTGAGACTATCCCCAATTTATAGTGTGTCCATATCTTGTATGTTTGCAGGTTGTCTCCTCGAGGGCAGGCACAGTTTTTGCCTAGTTTTATATCCCCAGCTCTTATCATAGTGCTTAGTACATAGTAGGCACTAAATAAATGCTTATTGACCTTGACTTACTAAGTGAAATTAGTTGTTGAGATCTTCGAAGTGAAGTTTTTATAATTTAATGCAAATATGTGAAGCCATAGGTTAAAAAAAAAAAAAAGAATTGGTGTCCGAACAGGGCATCACCTGGTCATGTGCTTGGTTCGAGATTCCTCCAGCAGAGGGGGGTGGGCCACACTTAGCCTTTTCATGATCTCTCACTGGGTCTCTCTTTTAACCAACAGCAAGCATGTGCAAGCTGGCTAAAGTTGGGGTGTAAATTAAAGTCCTTTAACATTAATTGGGTTTGAGATTTTTGTGATACCTTGAGAACCACACATTGGGCTTAAACAAAATGAGGGCTGGGAATTGTCACTCATGGGTAGTCACACTTGTTGTGACATTCGATGTTTATCACATAATGTTGGGGCTAGAAGGGACCTCGGAACATAGCATGTTGATGTTAGAGCTGGTAGGAGCCTTCAGTCACGAAACATCAGAATGCAAAACACAGAAGATCAGAACCTTAGAGCACAAAAGGTTAGGACAAGCTCTTCATTTTCGACACAAGGACCGGAGAAGAGGATTGACTTTCCCAAAGGCACCCAGGTAGTAATTGGCAAAGCTGGGGTTGTCTTGCTTCCCCTTTTCTACATTCTCCACTGCACTGTAATGAATATTAAGAATAATATTTAGTTTTACAAAGTATTTTACATATTTCATCTTATTTGATCCTCACAACAACCCTGTGAAATAGGTGCTATTATAATCTCCATTTTACAGATCAGGGAACTGAGGATGACCAAAGTTAAGTGACTTGGCCAGGGTCACACAGCTAAGGAATAATCTAAGATGGAATTTAAACTCAGACCTTCCTCATTCCAAAGACCAGCACTCCATCCTCTGTACCACCTAGCAGCTTAGCTGTAGTTTATTTGACACCCAAGCCTTCCTTTCCAGTTAAGAAAAGGACCCAGATCCATGGGCAGATGTGGGCTGTAAGCACATGCATTCACCATGCTTCATCTCCTCAATAAGATTGGAGCTTTCCTTAGGAGGGACCCTGCTCCATTTATAATAGATACCAAGGAGGACTGAAATATATTGGTGCATGGCTGAGAGGACTTGCCAGATGTCAACCCAATCCTCCGAGTACAACTTGCATGGAAAACTATTTTCTCCTGTAATTGGTAGGGCACTTTTATAATGGAACCAATTAATATTATTCCCAAGCAGCTGGTGATAATGCAGAGAGAGGGAAAAGACGTGTGCATTCATGGATGCTCTAGAGTTCTGCCCGAGCACCAATGCCCTTCCATCCAAATGGGATAGTCTTACCACTCCTACTTGTTTAGGCTGTCTCCCAGGGTTACAGCACAGCTCTGCAACGAAGCTTAGGTTATTTGAGAGAAAAGAGGCCAGAATCCCAGGTTCTGAAAATAGGGGTTCAAATTCTGGCTCTGTCCTTTCCTAGCTGAATATCGAAGTCACTTCACCGTCTCAGTTTCCTCACCTATAAAACAGAGAGGATAACACTGGTACTACCTTTCTCTCATAGAATTATTGTGAGGAAATCTCTAAACAAACCTCAAACTATCACACACTATTATTATTTATTCTTAATTTCTGCTGGGAACGGGTCCCTTAGTGCCTAGACGTGAGAGTCTCAAGGGCGTAGGAGCCTCCTGCTGTATTCAAATATGTCATCTGCACTCTTCATCATCCTCATTTCCCTCCCACCAGAACCTTGGACTCTGCCCCTGGGTCCAAGCTCCTCTGAGAAGTAAGCCTTCACCTTAGCTGGCCAGAGCCCAGGCTTCCTCACTGCTTCCTTGCCAGCTCCTCACCATGCCATGGGAACTTCCCAGCCTCCACCTCCCTTTTCCTAGCTCCCTTTTGGGTGCCATAGAACATAAGTCCTTCAACAACGGGGATCATCCTGTTTGCTGGCATTCGTATACCCAGAACTTAGCACTGAGCCTAGTACAGAGTAAGTACTTTATGCTCTAACCAGTGCTCAGGAAACTATGAAACTGTCTCCCATTGTCCTGGGAATAAGAATAATAAGCTTTAACGTAGCACTTTAAGGTTTTCTAAGTACTATATATACAATCTAATACTTTATATATAATATTATCTATATTATTTATTATATTATCTATAAAATATATTATATACAGAGTTTATGGTCTAAGTACTTTATATATAATCTATGTTATATATTATATTATCTATGATATGTACACTTTATATTCTCAGTATTTTATATACATATATAAAACCTAAGTACTTCATATACATAAAATCTAAGTGCTTTATATATATTATCTATATTATCTGTTATTATATTATCTATAATATATATTATATATACTTTATATTCTAAGTACTTTATATACAATCTATGTTACATATTATATTATCTATAATATGTACACTTTACATTCTAAGTACTTTATATATATAAAATCTAAGTACTTTATATATAATATATGTATTTTATATTCTAAGTACTTTATATATATAATGTGTGTATATAGATATATTATATATATGTATATAGATATATATGTGTATGTATTATATCATTTGATCTTTACAACCCTGGGAGGTTATTCAGTCATTTTTCAGTCATGTCTGACTCTTAGGGATCCCATTTGGGGTTTTCTCAGCAAAGATACTGAAGTGGTTTTCCCTTTCCTTCTCCAGCTCATTTTACAGATGAGGAAACTAAAGTCAAAAAGGGTTAAGTGACTTGCCCAGGGTCACATGGCTAGTAAGTGTCTAAGATCAGATTCGAACTCAGGAAGGTGAGTCTTGTCATCACCGCCATTATACACATAAGGAAACTGAGGAAGACGGAGGTTAAGTGACTCGCCAACGTCCCAGAGCTAATCAGTATCCAGATACACATTCTAACTCAGATCTTCGAGATTTCAAATCCACCAAGCCACTTAGCTTTCACAGGCTGATCGGCTGACTACTGATCAATTTAGTCCCAGAGTTTCAAATGTGGAGCACAGAATAATCAAACCATCTGCAAGCTGGATGTGGAAATTGGCTATCATGTGCTTGATTGCACCTCCTTGGAAACTCCTTTGACTGCTTGTAAATCGGATGGGATGTGGCAGACAAAGCAACAATATAAGCCTAATTTCATTCATTGGGTGCTGTCGCTCCCAGAATCAAAGGGCTGACATCACATACAGGAAAGAGTGTTGGGATGAACTGAGAGAGAGGATACCCGCCTCTTGACACTTAGGAGCGGGGTGATGCTCCTTGTGCCACTGGCCTCACAGCGTTGGAAGGAGGGTCCAACGAGGTACTTTTCACGTGAGATATCTTGGAACCATGAAGTGTCACAGACCCCTCAGTGGTGTCATGGCCAATGGGACAATGCCAGCAGGGCATGGATCCAGGAGAGTTTTTCCATTGGTGATGATAGGAGATATTCAGCCATTTCTTACCCTGTGTCTTTGTCCTCTTGATCACCGTCCGTCCACATTTATATGACCATTAGTTTAGGTTCAGACTCAGTCTGTCATCACTATGGCTATCATCAGGGTTAGGGCTCAGCATGTCAACAGGTTTAGAGCTAGATTTGTGACCAGAATTAGCCTTAGTTTTTGATAGAAGCAGAGCTCAGGCTTCCAAAGGAGTTCTTAACCTTTGTGACATGGACCCCTTTGGCAGCGTAGAGAAGCCTATGGACCCCCTCAGAATTATGTCTTTAAATGCATAAACTTAAATTCATAGGATGACAAAGGAAACTAATTACATTGAAATATAGTTTTTAATATATATGTTTTTTTAAAGTTCACAACCCCCAAGTTAAGAACTCCTGTGCTGTCATCAGGTGTGAGGCTTAGTTTGTGGCTGGGCTTAAGGTTTAATCTGTGATAAGGGTTAGAGTTCAATCTATGGCTTGGGTTTGGACCTGTTTTCTGGGAGTGGAATGAGGCTGAGGGACCACACCTATGACCTTGGCCTCATTAGCTGTTACCAACTGAGCTCACCAATCTCAGACAAGTCCTAAAAATAGTGAAGGTAGGAGCATATGATCCACTTAAAGGTAGATCAGAGGGAAAGGCAGTGATTTCAACTGTCTGATATTCTCAGGGTTTCTAATATTCCAACTTCTTTCCATTTCATTATGCAAAATAAACTGACATAATGGATTTACCTATATGCCTTTTTTTTCAGTTTGAGAGCCTGCCTAGACTGAGATGCGGGTGCTGAATTTATACCTTGTAGATGGCCACCAGTCAGATGGTCATCAGTAAGCACCTGCCCTGTGGGAGGGGCTTCACTATTAGATTTATTCATTGCCTTTGCATTGGAAAGGCCAACTGGTGTTGCAAGACAGACCCTTAGGCATAGAGGCCAGTGATCTGGGTTCAAATCCTAGTTCTAGAACTTGCTAGGTATTGGTGTTGGGCAAGACTTAGTTTTCTCATCTGTAAAATGGAGATAATTATTCACTCCAAGAAACTAGGAATGCACGAGCATGAGTACTCCCTCCTTTGGTGTTGTTTGTGATCCCTTCATGCCTTTGCTATATTTAAAAATTTTTAAATCACCTGATGGTGAACCTTCCAAAGTTCTCTTTTTATCATGACTCAAAATAGTAATAGTAATACCTGCCCTTGTAGTTGTGAGAAAAATATTTGCAGCCTACAAGCAGTATATAAATGTGAGTAATTATTATTTCATGGGTAAAATATGACCCTGTAACATAGATTCTTAGAGCTGGAAGGGATTTCGCTGGTCATCTTCTTTATCGTCCCAAACAGGGTCGTCAGTCAGTCAACAAGCTTCTGTAAAGTGCTTACTATGTGCCAGGCACTGTGCCACAGTGCTAAGGGCCAGTGGTGCAAAGAAAAGCAAAAACGCTCCCTGCTCTCAGGGCACTAACATTTTTAACAGGAGAGACAACTTGGGAATAGCTATGTATATACAAGGTAGTGTAAATGGAAGAGAATCAGAGCAGGGAACCACCAGTAGTGGAGGTTAGGGGATGAGGGAGGGGACTGGGAAAGATCTCCTGCAGAAAGTAGGAGTTGAACTGAGTCTCAAAGGAAGCCAGGAAGCAGAGGTGAAGAGGGTGAGCATTTCAGGAATATGGGGCTGGCCACAGGGACAGGTTCCTGGTCAAACACCGTGATAGGGAGCTCACTCTTGTGCTTAATTTTAGTTCTGGTTCTTCCTACAAGGACCAACCAGAACAAATTCATGCCACACCACAACTACCCAGCCTTATCTGTCTTTGTTTCCCCAAACCATTAACAAGTCAATTCAGTAAATGTGGGGTGTTAAAGAAGGACTGGCACCTCTGGTGTGAAGGCTTGCCAAGCCCTTTTCAGGGCTGCTCATCTACCTTTGCTGTCCAATCACCCAGCTTGTACCTGTGGCTCCAGGAAGCAACATATGCAACGGCCATCTTCTGGTAAAACCATCTCAGTTAGATGGGCTGAGGGTAATCAGTAGGCTGAGGGTAACCATCAGTGAGTTAGGGTCTATCCCAAGCACACAAAGACGTCATCTGGCAGAATGGATGGATGAGAACGGTCTGTGCCGATGGCCATGAAGGTGGCTAAATCAAGCACTGTGGAGTGCTTAGAGCTTGGTCAGACATTGAAGATGCTAGGGTCATCCACTACATCCCAGGCCATCTCTGGTCATCTTGACTTTTGTCTTGACATTGGACTCTGATGAATCTGGAAGAGAGAGTAAGGCCGATGACTTTGTGCAATTCTGTTTCACAAATCCAATTCACACATGTGTCAAGACCTTCACTCTGTGATGTCATTGGTCCTCTTCAAAAACAGTGGACCAACAAGAACGGCTATGTAGGAGGCCCTAGGCTGAATGATGCTGATGCAAAGATGTTTAAATAATATAACTTCTGCCCTAAAGGAGCCCACATTCCAACCAGGAGGAAAGAATAGTGAGGATCTGGTATATACACAGATAAATCCAAAGCAAGTTGTAGAGTAATGGGGAGCAAAGATAGATCTGGAGTAAGAGCTCCAGGAAAATTTGAGAAGAAAAGAAAGGGAGAAAGGCAGCTAGGTGGTGCAGTGGATAAAGTGCAGGGCCTAGAGGTAAAAAGACCTGAGTTCAAATCCAGCCTCAGATACTTTATATGTGACCCAGAACCAAGTCGCTTAACTTCTTTCTGCCTCATTTTCCTCAAGTATAAAATGGGGAACACAATAGCCTTTACCTCTCAGGATTGTTGTGAGAATCAAATGAGATGATATTTGTAAAGCACTTAGTACAGTGCCTGACACATAGTAGGTACTTTATGAAATTCTTCCTATCTCTTTTTAACTGGGGGCTCTGGGTAGGCTTCATGGAGGAGGCATAAAAGTTGGGTCCTGAGGGAAATGAAGAATTTCCAGGAGCAGAAATGATGAAGAGAGTATGTTCCAGGCATAGCGAAAGGCATTCCTCTATGCCCTTGAAAACTGATGATAAGAATCTCTTGATTTGGGTTCCTTCATCAATTGTCATTTAGATTATTATCTTGTCTTCACTCTCTAAAGCAAAGCCTTCATTAAGCCACTCTTCCTCACTCTCCAGAAAGGAAAGGTGGATAATGGACTTTCTGTAAGACTTTCACTTTTGCAAAGGTTTTTTCCTTACAATGGCCCCTTGTGGTACCATAGTGCAGAAAACCCAGGTTATTTAGAGGGGTTGCAACTTTGACAATGTAGGAAACTCCCTCAACCAACCCAGATCAAAACCCATTTATGCCCTCAAGGAACTCACATGTTGCCTAGTGGGGCAGACAATGTGAGAACCACTACATACAAACAAAATATGTTATAAAGGATAAATTGGGGGTGATTTCATAGGGAAGGTACTAGCAGTAGGGGAAATGTAGGAAAGAAAGGCTTCTTGCAGTTGTGGGATTTGAGGTGAGTCTTGAAGGAAGCCAGGAAAGCCAGGAGGTAGAGAAGAGGAGAATGTATTTCTGGCATGAGAAGGGACATCCCATGCAAAAGCATGAAGTCAGGATATAGTGTGTTGTGTGAAAGGAACGGCATGAACAACATGGATCGTAGAGTGTAATGTGTGTTCAAGGGTCACATGCAAACATTCTTTTTAAAAAATCTACAAGCTAAAACTGTGTTGACCTTTGGAAATGGTTCCTTTCTTGTTACATTGACTGCCTCTTCTCATGAATTCCAGAGGCAGAACATAATTGGGATTCATCTTTTATTTACTGGCTTCATCACCAAATCACCATGGCCAATGCCAGCACAACTGGAACAGTTCCCAGGGGTTTGTTGCTGGAATCCTTCAGAGGCAAAGGCATTTAGTGTTTAGCACCTTTTCCCAGCAGTGCTTATATATGCAACATCTAATCCCCTGGCATTTGTAAAAAAATATCTGCAGAATCAGGATCTGGTACAGAGTTAAGTAAGTAGGATCAGGAAAACAATATACGCAATGACTGCAGCAATGTAGTTGGAAAGAACAAAAAGCCAAAACAATGCAGTATAATTATAATGAGCAAGGAGCTTGGCTATGGAGGAGAGTGGAGAAAATGAACCTCCCTCCCTTTGCAGAGGTAGTGGATTATGGTTGTGGAATATTGTATTCACTGTCATATTCAGCTGATTGGTTTGACTGAATTGCTTTCCCTTTCCACCTCCTTTTTTATTCTTTGTTTTAAGAAATGATCCATAGGGGGTGGGAGAGACAGATATTAAGAAACTACAGTGATATAAAAGCAAAAGTTGTCAATAAAAAAAAATAAAATTTAAACTTATGAAACCTGGATATGACATGAGCCCTCCCTCTTGCTTTATTGACTGCCTTACTCACTCCATTATAAACTCACTGGCAGGTCTACTGAACTCAGAGAGGGGTATATACCATATAAAGTATCTGAGGCTGGATTTGAACTCAGGTCTTTTTACCTCTTAGGGCCCTTGGGGGTAATTCCGTTTGGGGGAGAGGGGAACATTATCCTATTACTCACCACTGTGGCTCCTGAGGCCCTTGGGTAGGCTTTCCATTTATACAAAACAGTCACTATGGAACTAGGCATTCTCGAATATAAAACTTTTATTAAAGGAAAAGGCAAAAGCAGAACTAATCATTACTTTTACTCGATAGAAAAAAAGTAGAAATAATCAAAGTATTGTAAGCCATCTGTAAACCTGGGTTACTTCCCATCAATGCACACAGTGTTTATGGGAGGGTAAGACACACTAATAGAAACCAGGGAGGAAGACACATGAATGAGGAAAACCCATATGTACAGGGTAACTCTTTATTTATTTTTTTATTTACTTATTTTTTTAATTTAATATATTTCAGCATTGATTTTCACAAGAGTTTGAATTACAAATTTTCTCCCCATTTCTCCCCTCTCCCCCAAGATGGCATATATTCTGGTTGCCCTGTTCCCCAGTCTGCCCTCCCATCTGTCACCCCACTCCCCTCCCATCC
>CM053625.1:303772032-303847982 GCA_028646595.1 Phalanger gymnotis
ATAGATAGATAGATAGATAGATAGATAGATAGATAGATAGATAGATAGATAGATAGATAGATGAAACTTTTATTGAGCAGTTACTATGTGCCAGGTACTACACTAAGTGCCAAGGACACAAAAACAAGAAAACAAGACAGCCCCTACTCTCGATGAGTTTATATTCTATTCAGAGAAGACAACAACAAAGAAAGACTGAAAAGCAGAGCTGGGGAGAGAAGAAAGAAGGTCTTAACACCAAGCAGCCAGTGTAGAGGTGGAGCAGGCTAGAGAGTGATCCAGAAGTAGAGACTGAAAGCACCAGAACTGGGCCCTCTCATGATAGGGAGGTTCTAGGCAAAGACTGCAAGCATGGAGAGGGTCAACTTCTCAGGTACCCCAAAAGATTTTTCTTCTGTCAGGCACTAGAGAGCCAACTCCAACAGCTCTTCACACAGCAGCAGGATTAAACTCTTGTCTAATAAGCTTCCAGCAGCTGTTCCAGCCTGTGGGCAAAGCAGTGCTTCTCGTCCAATCAGCAAGCTCCCACAAAAGCATCGGAAGAGTTAGCTGTCTTAGCTGGAAGTTTTCTGTATCTTTTGTCTCCAGTTTCTTCTAACTCCTCCCACATTGAGCTTCTTTCTCTTCCCTGTAGTTTCTTCTCAAAGTTTCTTCTCTGGCTTCTCTCATCTTCCAATGTTTCCAATCAGAGCCTCTCTGTGGTCGATGACTCATCTTCTACCCTATGAGGTAAAACTCAAGAAATCTACATTTCTGTCAGGTATGAAACCAACAGTCCTTTTAGACTCTTTCTATCATAGTATTTTTTTAAATTTATAATTTTGTCAGTTATAACCTTTAAAACTCTAAAAACAGTCATAACCTCATGGACCACAATGTCCCAAGGCCATTTTAAACTCATTGTTCTGCCTTTAGTACATTCAGCACATACCCTCACGATACATTCGTCTGAGGAGCAGTTTACCATTTGGTCCTCAGACCAATCTGCCTCCTCAATATTTTATCTGAGAGACTATGTTTTTTCACAAGTATATTTGGTTAATTTTCCTTACATAAGTGGTTTTTTCTGCCTCTTTTCAGCAAACTGTTCATATATGAAAGGAACAGTACCATATCTATCTACTTTCTATCTAGATATATCTATATATCTACATATATACACATACATACATATATGCATTTAGTTTTTTTTTAATCAGGATGTGGGAAAGTTTGCCACGTGTGTATATTTACAGAATAATAGACTACCTTAGAACATTTCAGTGTAGTCTCTGCCACATTAATAAGTATTTCATTAAATATTTGCTCTGTGCAAGGACCTGAACTCAGCACTAGGGATACAAAGCTGAAAAATCACACAGGCCCTGCTTTGGTCTCAGATAACTATCTGACTTAGGGTTAGAAAATTCCCTTTAGCTACTATTAAATCCATGCCTGTGAATCTATATCTCCAAAACCCATTTCAGGGACTATGCTCCCCCACCCACCCAATAAAATCCCATAGGAACTGCATAGGGGTAAGGAGTAGTAATGTCCTCTCTTCCACCATCAAGATTCTTTTTGATTAGTAGGCCAAAAAAATGAGAGACAAGAATAAAAGCCATTTGACTCAATCAGGGCCATTGCCCTCTCCCTGCTTCATTTTATTTTACATAGCTGCCAACAACAAGAACGTTTATCCTAATGTCTTATGTTCCAACTAACAAAACCCTTCCTGGTCTTCCTACATTGGAAATGGGAAACCACTGAAAGTTTTTGACCAAGAAAGTAATGTGATCAGAGTTGTGCATTAGGTTGATTAATTTAGCAACAGGTAACAGGGTAGATTGAAGAAGGAAGCAAATGGAGGCAAGGAGACCTTAGAATCATCAAATGGCAGAAGTGGAAGGGCCCCTCAAACATAGACTGTCAGAGCCATACGGTTCCTTAGAACGTAGAAGGCAGAAGAAAACTCAAGACATAAATGTAGGGATGCAAGTGTCCTAGATTATTATTAGTATGCAGAACACAGAATGTTAGAGTTAGAGACATCCTTACGGATGTCATCTGGTCCAACCTTTTCATTTTTCCAGATGAAGAATTGGGCTCAGAAGGGAATTAAGTGGCTTGCCCAAGGCTGCACAGATAGTAGCAGAAAATAGATGAAGGCTATTATAATAGTTAATGTAAGAAGTAATGGCAGCCTGCTCTAGAGTTGGTCGTGGATGATGAAAGGAAGAGACAAATGAGAGAGGAAGAAGCTTTAAATTTTTCCCAACCTTAGTGCCACCTTTCTTACTCTCATCTCATTGACAGACCCAGCTGGGTTGGATGTCTAGTCCTCAAGATAAGGAATGGTCCCCATTTGCCCTCACCCCAGTGCAGAAGCAGGCACCGGGAATCCAGAGTTCTGTCCTGCATCCTTCTTTATGGCATCCCCTTCTTTGGAGAATTCTAAGCTAAAGCCATCCTGATTTTATCCACTAGCAATGAGCTTTGGAATTCCCTTTGAGGTTGTGCTGCCTGTATAGCTTGCTGTAGGCAGGGTGTCATAATATAAACCTAGTTTCATGGACCACCTCTGTCACACCCGTTCTATGTGGTGCCAGGTGAGTCACATCACGGCTGATATTTGTATGGATAAGATGAGTTTCCATAATATTGTACTCACACAGTTTTTGCAAGAAAAGCATTTTGAAAACTCAAGTACAATAGAAAGGTGAGCCATTATGTCAATTATTACTGTGCAAGGCAGCATGGCATAGTGAAAAGAACACTGGGCTTAGAGTAAAGAAAGATTTGGGCTCTAATCCTGCCTTTATCACTTAATAGATGAGTAATAGTAAACAAATTATTTGTTCTCTCTGAGTCTCAGTTTCCACATCTATAAAATCAGAGTAATAATGCCTAGAATATCTGCTTTCAGGGTTGTTTTGAGGATTAAATGAGATAATATATACAAAATACTTTGTGAACTTTATAGTTCTAAATGGAGATGTGAACTATTGTTAGCTGAGGTTTGAGAATAAAAGGGACATTGAGGTCACTGATTTAAATAGAAGGGGACAAGGCAACCTGACTCTCAGGCAGAGTTAGATTAGATAAGCTCAGACCTCCTAAGGATCTCCACCTCTTCAGTAATGAATGTCGCCCAAGCCTGTCCTTGTAGGGGGGTGTGTGTGTGTGTGTGTGTGTGTGTGTGTGTGTGTGTGTGTGTGTGTGTGTGTGTGTCTTTCCCACTGAGTCAGGGAAGATGCATCTCCAGAAGATCCAGGATCCTTAATGGGGGTCCTGCTGGTCCATTGAAGGCAAGAGGCAGTTGTAGGGCTGCTCCAAGCCAAGGAGATGACCGACCCTCTATGAGAGCCTTCTCTGATCCCTCTAGCTCAGGGCTTTTTAACCCAGTCCATGAACTTGTTTTTGGTTTTTCTGCTTTTTAAAAGTATTTTGATAACTGTATTTCAACATAATTGATTTCTTATGTAATCCTGTATATTTTATTTCATGCATTTAAAAACAGGGTTTTGAGAAGGGATCCATAGGCATCTCCAGACTATTGCCAAAGGTCTCCATGACACCAAAAAAGTTCAGAAGCTGTGCTGTAGCTGAAAGAGTTTTTTCCCCTCCTCAAACTTTCTTAGACAACACATTCCACCCGTCCTCTTCTTTGCTCTCCTCTCCTCCAACACTGGACCACATGTATCTCTCTAGTAAGATATAATCTCTTTCAGGGCTGCCTTGTATTTTATCTTGAAGCCACTAGGTGCTACAGTGAATAGACCGCTGGGCCTCGAGTCAGGAAGACCTGAGCTCAAATGTGGCCTCAGATAGGTATTAACTGTTTGATCTTGAGCAAATCACTTCATCTCTGTCTGCTTTCATTTCCTCAACTATAAAATGGGAATTATCCTAGCATCCCCCCTTCCCTCCCCCCCCCGCCCCCCACAGTCATTATAAAGATCAAAATCAAGATAATGTTTGTAAAGCAGAGTCCAGTGCCTGGCATATAGTAGGCACTTAATAAGTGCTTGTTTGTTTGTTTTTTAATCTAAGTATCCCTTACACATAGCACGATTTCTTGCATATACAAGGCACTTAATAAATATTCATTAAATGAATGGAATAGGCCTGTTTCTGAGAGTACACTACGAGTGAGAAATTCTCTGGCTGAAGCAGTCCTCTCCAAAGCTAACATTTGAAGCCAATGCTGAACAGCCTTCTTTAATCCCAAGAGTATTAAATAAAGTAGCTTGGTCTCCTTATTAGATTTTCACTGGTACTCTGGCCTTTTTGAGGCTAAAACAATTTCAGAGGCAGACACAGTCAGGACCTGTTCTATTTAAGAGTTTTTTTATAAGTGAAAGAAAATTACATTTTGACCGCTTTGTACAGAATTTTAGGTGATTCTGCTTCAGGCCCTATTGTTGAGAGGAAAAGAAGAGTTTATGTGCTTATAACCCACCTAACCTTCAAATCCAGGACCCCAAATTGGAAAGCTTCATTCGTTCTGATTTTTTACTTATTTCTCTTATGACTCATCTTAAATTCATGGCTTAATTTTTTTTAATCAATGAAAATAAGTCCTATGACTTCTCAGTAGACAATCAAGGGTTATAGGAGTGGAAATATATACACTGTCAGACAAGGTCTCTTTGTCAGTCATTTTTACTTCAGTACCCTGTTTTAATCAAAAGAAAGAAGGAGAAAGGGAGGAAGAGAGAAGAAGGAAGGAAGGAAGGAAAGGAGGGAGGGAGGAAGGGAGGGAGGGGAGAGGAAGGAAGGAAGGGAGAAGAGGAGGGAAGGAGGGAGGGAGGGAGAGAAGCAGTAAGGGAGGGAGAGAAGCAAGGAGGGAGGAAGGAAGGAGGGAGGGAAGGAGAGACGGAGGAAGGAAGGAAAGGAGGAAGGAAGGAAAGGAGATAGGAAGAGAGAAAAGGAGGGAGGGAAAGAGGGAGGAAGGAAGGAAAAAAGGAAGGAAAGGGAAGGGAAAGGAAGAGAGGGAAGAAGGAAGGAAAAGCTAACTCAAATATTATTTCAGTTGATCCTCATGAAAACCCTGCAATCTGGGTACTATTATAACCTCCCTTTTACAGTAAAGGAAACCAAGGCAGACAGAGGTTAAATTACTTGCCCAGGGCCACTTAGCTAGTTAGTATTTGATGCCAAATTTAATTCAAGTCTTCCTGACTCTGAGCCCAGGGCTCTATTCGCTGCTCCTTGGTAGAGGAATAAGTTACATCAGCAGAGTATCATGATATAAAAGAACGAAAGGTACCAATAGACTTCCCCCTCTCCAAAAGAAACCAGCGCAGCTATTTTTCAGATAGAAAATGAAAGGATACCTTAATTGGCACCAACTGTATGCTACTAGCTTTGTGTCATAATGGAAATGTCATTGAGTTTGGAGACAAAAGATCTGGGTTCATTGCTGGTACTGCTACTTATTTCCTGTCTTGGATTGGTCACTTTTCTTTTCTGGACCACAGTTTCATCATGTGTTAAACACTAGATTAGACAACATCTAAGGCCCCTCCAGCTCTAAACTCTTTGACCTTACCAGTGACCCTAGGAATCCAGAACGAAGACTTCTGGTCCCTGAGTCACTGCAGAAGAGACTGGAAACCATGTTCTGGGAGATTCATTGAAGGAGCTGGGAGTGATTAGCCTGATGAAGAGAAGACCTAGGGGAGCATCACACATTGCTAAAAAATTTCAGTAAGCCAAATCTGTAAACTTCTCCTGATCTATGAGTTTGGTGACCCTGTCATTAAACAGAAAAAAGATTTAGACTGGTATGACCTGTTCTTGATGAAACCCTCTCCATCTCTTTAATAATCCTTTTTATAATGATTCTGGGAAGTGAAATAAAACTCACCAGACTAGATTGTACAAGTCATTTTTTTTGAAATGGCTTCCCTTTTTTTGAAAACTGGGACATTTGTTTTTCTCTAGTTCTGTGATATTTCTCCCATTCTCCACCATCATTCAGATATCACAAATGGCCTCTCAGCATTCTATCAGTCCTTTCAATACCAAAGGATGTAGTTCCTCTGGTCAAGGTGACTTGAATTCTTTGAAGCGATTTCATATTAACTACGCATTTGTCTCAGGCATCCACTCTCTATTCACCATTTTTGTCCTATTTGTTAGACCATTCTCTTTGGTATAATAGGAATCACACATGCATCTCTACCTTCTCTCTATTGCAGTGACATCTCATCTACCTCAAGCAGCTGTCTTATCCCCTTTTTGATCCTCGTTTCCTTAACATGGCTCAACATACCTTTTTTGTCTTTATGTTTGCTCAATAGCCTCAGCTCATCCTGAGCATTAAGACTCTTCTTAAAAGACTTGGATTTCTCTTTTGTTACCTGCCCTCACTTCTATTTACTGTACATATAATTTTAAAATCTGAGATGACTGGTGAGTTCCCTGTGCATCCACATTGATCTCTTCAAACAACTCCTATCTTTCTTTCTCATAGTTGTTTCCCTTTGTGTCCTCAGAATTTTATTCTTGTGAGTTTCCTATCTCTCCTGGACTGACTTCTAGTAGGGTTTTATGCCACGGGCTTCTACCTGTCTTCCCTCTGAATCCTTTGAAATCTACTCTTTCAAAATCTAGGATGCAGAGCAGACTATGTCTGGCTTTTCTTGCCTCTTGTAAACTCTAGAAGGGAGAGTCTGCTTCTCCCCAGGTTCCTGACATTTCTACTTTAACAAGCCTGTTGTACCCTGTTAATTAGGATTGCATTTCTTCACTTTGGTTTGAGGAATGACTCTTTAGGGTGAGTAAAGAAGTTTTGTGTGTGTATGTATGTGTGTGTGTGTGTGTGTGTGTGTGAGAGAGAGAGTGAGAGAGAGACAGAGACAGACAGAGACAGAGACAGAGAGACAGAGAGAGACAGAGAGGCAGAGGGAGACAGGAGAGAGGAGAGAGAGAGAATGCCTGAATAAATGAAGTCCACCCATCTGTACTCTATCATTTCTCCCTGCCAGACTTGTGATCTGTTTGCTAGCTTCCTCATACATTTCTTCCTTCTGAATAGTCTGGAGTATACTTTAATGGCCAAAGAACTGCTCTTTCTTCCTATGTTGACCTTTACCTAAATCAGTCAATCAGGTAACCAACAAGCATTTATTTATTAAGGTTCCTTCTGCATGTCAATCATTGTGCCTGGTACCAGGGATACAAAGTCAAAAAACAAAAGATAAAAACAAAACCACACGCTCTTGTGAAGTTCATATTCTCTCAGGGGAAACTACATGTAAATAAATAAGTATGGGGTATCCCAAAAGTCTTCATGCGGTTCTAAGCATAAATAGTATAAAACTGCACTAAGACTTTGGGGACACCTTGTGTTCTATAGAATGATTGCAAAAGGGGTACCCAGTGGTCAGGGTAAAGAGAATAGTAACTATTGGGAGGGAGCAGAGAGGAAAGGCTTCATTTGGAAGGTAGTGCTTAAGCTGCATTTTTAAGGAAGTGGAGGTAGAGGTGCAGGTGGACATGAAGAAGGAATACATTCCAGGCATCAGATATATAATAAAAATAATAAAAATAGCCCGCATGTATGTAGTGCTTTAAGGTCTGCAAAGCACCTTAAAAATATCATCTCATTTGATCTTGAACACCAGCCCTGGGAGGTAGGTGCTATTATTGTCCCCATTCTACAGGTGAAAAAACTGAGACATACAGAAGTAAAGTGATTTGCCCAGAGCCACACAGCTAATGTCTGAGGACAGATTTGAACTCTGGTCTTCCGGCCTCTAGGTCTAGGGGTCAGATGTAAGAGATGTTGTAGAGACAGGAATGGTAAGATTTGACAACAGACTGGTCATGAGAGATAAGAGCAAAGAAGGACTGGAGAATAAAATCAAGATTACTAACCTGGGAGACTTGCAAGAATTCTGGTGCCTTTAACAGAAATAAGAAAGATTCAAAGGGGAATGGGTTTGGGGGGGAGAGTGTTTTGGATGTTGAGTTTGAGATGCCTCCAGGACATCCGCTTTGAAATAACCCATAGACAATTGGAAACACAGGACTGGGGCTAAGGAGAAAGATTAGGACTGAATAAATGGAGCTGTGAGTCATCTGCATAGAGCTCATAATTGAACCCATGGGAACTGATGAGGTCATTGGGAGAGAGAAAAGAACAGGACCTAGGACAGAGCCTTGGGGTACACCCACAGTTAGGGGGCATAACGTTGGATGATGACACAGCAGAGGAGATTGAGGAGTAGTTAGAAAGGGAAGAGAAAAGCCAGGAAAGAGTTGTATAACCAAGATTTCTGTATAAACCATATGACCTAAATGAGATGATCATCTCTCTACCTACTGCGAGTTCATCTTCCTTATTCATACTCATTCGGGGTTCCATTCTAAGCATAATGGAGAGGGAGAAAGGGTTTGGCACAAAAAGCAGGACAAGATAAGGACCATTGAGTAGTCCAATGTGGCATGAAGTGGAGAAGCCCAAATCCAGACTAGAGAGATAGGCTGGTATCTGACCAGATAGCCCTGAATGCCAGGCTGAGTTTGAACCTTATTTTGTAGTCCATGGGCCAAGGAGAAATGATCAGATCTGTGCATAAGGAAGATGATCTAGCAGCAAGTTCAGGCTAGATTAGAAACACATAGCTTAGCACATAGTAGGTGCTTAAAAATTCTTGTTACTTTCCCCTATTTTACATTTACTTATCTGTATACATGTTCCCTGCCTCTAGTAGAATGTGAGCTTCTTAAGGGTAGAGACTTTAATTTTTTCTTTGACTTCCCACTACCTACTACAGGGCTTAGCACATAGTAAGGGCTTCATCAATGAGAGTTGAATTGAATTGAATCAATCAAATCTTTTTTGAACACCTACTATCAGGCATTATAGATGGAAATAAAGATGGATGAGATAAAAATCCTTGCCCTCAATGAGCTGATAGTCTAGTTAAGGAGATGAGATAAACATACATAAAACAAATGAAGCTGAGGTCATTGTGACTCATAAACATTGGTTAGATATGATCTAATTAACAAAAATTCAAAAGGAAGAAACTTTACAATAACAGCTCACAAAATTCTGTGACCCTTTGAGATTTTCAAAGTGCTTCCCTTACAATAATTTCAAGAGGCAGGGAGTGTATTGTTAGTCCTACTTTATGAATGAAGAAGTCAAAGTTTGGAGAAGTGACTATTCTGAAGTCACACATTGTCAAGGTTGGGGCTCAAAACCAGCTCTTCTGTCTTTTAAGTCCAACATCTTTTCCTTAAATTGTGAGCTCCTTGGGGCAGCAACTGTTTTATTGCCTTTCTTTGTATCCCAGGTGCTTAGCACAATGCCTAGCATATAGTCAGCACTTAATAAACGCTTGTTGACTGACTAAACTGTGCTGCCTCCCAAGTTCCTCACAATGAGAACCAATCTGATTCAGGGAAAGTCATTTAAGGAGCTTCCTGTCAGAAGGACAATGTGATCCAACCCAACTGACCCAAATCTTCCTCCTTTTACAAACAAATCGTTTTTGAATACCTACTATGTACCCACCCTTCTAGTAGACATTGTAGATGGACACAAAGTTGGAAGAGACAAATTCCTGGTCCCCAGTAAGCTGGAGTCTCATTAAGAAGACAAGACAAACACACATGAAACAATAGCCTTTATTGACAAGTACCCAAAGTTTTGGGGATTCAGTCTTTTCTGTTTTGCTTTCCTGTTGCTGCTAATAAGTGCCTAACCTCCAGGAACATTGATTCCCCAGTTCCTCCTGAGCTAAGTGTAGACAGCCCACTTTTGTCATCCTTAATCATTGAAGATACTGAGGTTTTTCAAGTGGACTTTACTGCCACTAAAGGGAATTAACAGAGGACAGAACTTACTTCTCAGAATAAGAGGATCTCTTTTCAAAATACCTCTAATTCAGCCATAAATGGCCCTGTAATGGGAAGCAGCAAGGTGTAGTAGATAGAGTATTGGACTTGGAGTTAGGAAGACCTGGGTTCAAATCCTGCCTTAGACACTTATTATCTCTGTGACCTAGGAGAAGGCCCTTTGCCTCTCTGGGCCTTGGTTTCCTATTCTGTAAATTGGGAAAATAAAAGCTCTTACCTCACAGATTCGTGAGGATTAAATAAGAAGTCAAATATAAGATGCTTTGCAAACCTTGAAGGACTGTATTAAATGATAGCTTTGTTATTATTAAAAGAAAAAGGTTGGAATTTCTTAAAGGAACTTCCCTTCTCTCCTCTGCTTCCCATCTGGCCCTGGCCCTATTAGGAGGCCGTACGCCACTTTACCTCACAAGAAACCCTGCAAATGTCCTTGACTTCTCTGCTGTTACCCATGATGAGTCGTGAATCTCAAAACCACCGATTATAGAGTGTCACTGCTGGAAGGAACTTAGAACTCCAAAGGACCTCAGAACACAGAATATCAAAGCTGGAGAGGATGTCAGACCTCCAATGAGTCCTTAGAATGTAGAAGGTTAAACACAAAGGGATATTAGAATACAGGGCATCCCAAAAGTCTTAGTGCCATGTTAAGCTTTAAATGATGGAACCAAATAAATATTTATTTAAGTTTTCATAGCCTAAACATAGGAACACCTTTTATAAAATAGAGCTGGACCTTAGAGATCATTCAGCTCAACTTGAGAGAATTACAGAACTTTTGAGTCATAAAGGGACTATCTAGTCCAGCTGATTCCTGAAAGAAATCCTTGCTGTATCTTCCTCATTTTGCAGATGAGGAAACTAAGAGCTAGTCAGAGGCTGGGACTTGTTCGAGGTCACACAGACCCCTAGGCAGCTCTGCAGTGAAAGAGAAATGGAAAACAGGAAAAGAACAAACTCCAAATCACTTTATCACCCCTGCAGGTCTGGATGGCTGCTCCCTTCTGTGACCACTAATAACCCAAGCTTTGTCCCTCCCAGATTGGGCCAGCCCTAGGGGGTGATGCACGCCTCTCAGCCCCTATTCTCCAAAACCTGTTCTGTACACCAAAGTTGGGTCTCTGGTGAGTAATGGTGGCTTTCTCAGAACTGTAGGTGGAGGTGGTGGTGGGAAAGCAAAGACAGGGCACTCCCTGCCCTCCTCTGGTTACATTCATCTTGGGTACAGGAGAATACAGGAGTATAGGAGGGTAGCTGGCTGCTGAATTCACCAGGGAAAAGGAGGCTGGAACTAATGTACCTGACAATCCTTGGGACAAGTGGCATCAGTTAACATGTTCCATTACCTTGGACTTTTGTTCCATTATTTCACAGCCAGGACCTTCTATAGGGAGAGAAGAGGGTATGAAAAAGGTATCTATAGGTTTCCAGTTTTATCCTCCCATGTCCTGAAATAGATGGACATTCTATTGTCTACCAACCAAACTCATACAAGAGGATGATGATGATGAAGAAGAAAATGATGAAGATGATACAGATTAGAAATTATAACAATAACATGTTTGTATATGAGTTTAAGGGTTGGAAAGCACCTTCCTGGCATTTATCTCCTATGGACCTCAGTGTCCTCATCTATTAAGGGGTTGTACTAGATACTCTTTGTCTGTCTCTCTGTGTCTGTCTGTGTATGTGTATGTGTAGCCCTCTGTCTGTGTGTTTCTTTGTCTCTGTCTCTCTGTGTCTTTGTCTCTTTATCTCTTTGTCTCTGTCTCTCTCTAATTCTCTGTCTGTCTCTCTGGATCTCTGTGTGGTATGTGTGTGTCTCAGTGTCTCTGTTTCTGTGCGTGTCTCCCTTTCTCTTTCTCTCTTATCTCTCTTTCTGTGTCTGTCTGTCTCTGTGTCTGTCTCTTTCTGTGTCTGTCTGTCCCTGTCTCTCTCTGTCTCTGTCTGTCTGTGTCTCTGTCTGTCTGTGTCTCTGTCTGTCTGTCTCTGTCTATGTCTCTGTGTCTCTGTCTGTCTCTGTCTGTCTCTGTCTCCTCTCTCTCTCTCTCCCTTTCTCTCTCTCTCTCTCTCTCTCTCTCTCTCTCTCTCTCTCTCTCTCTCTCTCTCTCTCTCTCTCTCATCTCTTCCACTGCTAACATTCTATTTTCTGATTCTTGGGTAGATCAAGTATTTTCTCCACTTTGCAAAGGGTGAAAATGGAATCAGTTAGAGGAGCTAAGTGGGATGCCCGGGGTCACACAGCTGGATTCAGAGCCAGGATCCAAGCCCAGGTCCCTCTCAACCCCATTTCCATCCCTTACCCCCAGGTCCAGTGGCCCCACGCTCCAGATCTTCATGAAACTCAGTGTTTCATAGATCATTGCTATGCAGCTCAGCTCTGACATCAAGCCCTTTTCTCCCTGGAGAGGAGATGGTGTCTGTCATTTGACACTGTGCTATGCATGTAACAGGCACACAGTATTGATTATTAATGGACTGACTATTGATGGAAAGATGGACTGAGTAAAGGTTAAGAAAAGCCACACAGTGTAATGGGAAGGACTCTGGTGAAAGAGTCTGGAGACCTTCATTCCAGGCCTGGCTCAGTCACTGACCAGTTGTATCACCATGGGTAAGTCATTTTCTTTCTCTGGGACTCGGTTTCCTCATCTGTAAAATGGGGAGAAGAATACTTGTACTGTCTCTCTTACAGGGTTCTGGTGAAGAATCCACTTTGCAAACTTCTAAGGGCTATGGGAAATGGAGCTTTTACTACTACTAATTATTGGGGGGGGGATATTATTGTCATTGCGGTGCTTCTTCCTGGCGTGAGGTGTGTAAATGATGAATTATGTATGGGAAAGAGTCCCAGGTGAAGAGTAAGGAGATCTGGTTTCTATTCCTGCTTCTGCCCCTAATTCACTTTGTAACCTTGGGTAGGTCACTTCCCTTTATCCTCCCATGCCCAATGAAGGAGCCAGACTAGATGGTCCCTGAGGTCTCTAGGAGCCCTTGGCATCTGTGATTCAAGTCAGCAAATATTCATTAAGGACCAGTAGGCACTCTGGGCAAATCACTCAACCTCAGCTTGTCTCAGTTTCCTCAAATACAAAGTGGGGATAAAAATCGGACCTACCTCCCAGAGTTGTGAAGATCAAATGATATAGTATTTGTAAAGCACAGTACTTGGCACAATAGTAGGCAATTAATAAATACTTATTTCCTTTTTCCATAATGAAGGCTAAAAGCATCATGGCATGGTGGATAGAGAGCCACCCTTAGAATCAGGATGATCTGTGTTTAATTCCAACCCCTGATATACACTGACCGTGTGACCCTGCGCAAGCCTCTTAACAGCTCATTGCCCTAGGCAGCTCCCCAAGACTCTAAGGTTCAGAACAGGAAGCGATCTGCTTCCATAGAGAGAGTTTGTTCATTGTGAGTACCTCTTGCCAATGAAATATCCAGTCAGGTATGTGTATATACGTGTGTGTGTGTGTGTGTGTGTGTGGATAGACAGATAGATAGATAGATAGATAGATAGATAGATAGATAGATAGATAGATAGATAGATAGATAGATAGATAGATAGATAGATAGAATCTAGGTTGAGAAGACTGATAAATGCAATTATCAAAACTAGAAGCCGAGAGACCAATTAAGTGGCTATTGCAGTGTTGTGGGAGAGAAGCCATGGGGCCTGATTGAGAGTGGCAGCTGTGTTAACAGAGAGAAGGGGACAGATGGGAGAGACTGACCGTATGTGGAGTCGGTCTGGGCTCTCGGGCTGCATGTTTATGGCTAACCAACAGCTCATGGGATTATAGAGCTAGAAGAGAGGGAAAATCTTAGAGGGTCAGAGCTAGGAGAGACCTCAGAACGTAGACTGTTAGGACACAAAACCTAGTATGGCAGAGCTGGGAGGGAACTTAGAGATCACCACCTCAGTCTCTTCATTGGGCAGATGATGAAACTGAGGCTCAGGGAGGGAAATCATCTGCCCAAGATCCCAAAGGTATCAAGTAATAGTAATGATATCTAACCATTTATATAAGGCTTGCTGTGCACCAGCCACCAGGCTCAGTGCTTTACAAGTATTATCTCATTTGATCCTCATAACAAACCTGGGAGAGAGCTGCTATTATTATCCTTATTTTACAGATGAGGAAACTGAGGCACACAGGTAAAGTGACTTGTCCAGGGTCACAAGTTAGACCTGGCCTCAGAGACTTACTAGCTGTGTGACCCTGGCATGTCACTTTACCCTGTTTGCCTCAGTTTCCTCATCTGTAAAATGAGCTGGAGAAGGAAATTAAAACCACTCCAGTATCTCTGCCAAGAAAACCCCAAATGGGGTCACAAAGAGTCACTGAAAACAACCAAACAGCTACTTCCTGACTCCAGTCCTGGCACTCCATCCACTGCACCACCTCGCCAGGATTCAAATCCCATGTTCTTCCCACTTCCCTCCCACTCCCGAATAGCGGTATAAAGAAAGTGACAAATATAAGCTTCACCCTCTGGTTTATACATGGAATGACAAAGACAGACACAGTTCTTTGATTCTTTCTTCCAATTCTTTTTTTAAATTAAAACTTAAATACATAATAAGAAAAGAAAAAGAAACATATTATAAACTTCTGTATTAAAACTTAAATGTAAAGTAAGAAAAGAAAGAAAACATGTCATGTGCACAGCAGAATGTAAGAAAAGATTCAAAATATACAACAATAAATTTCATTTTCAAAAAAGCCTATATATTAAATACTACACATTGTGTTGAGAGCTGTCCATCTTTTCTTCAGTTCCTTGTAGGTTTTCTTTTGTTCTCTGCTGTCTCCCAATTCCTTTTGATTCTTCATTTTAAGATGAATTAATCCAAGGGAAGAAAGCAGTCTTTTTCTAGCTGCAGAAAAATCTACTGTTGTTAAACCTAAATTATAATGTCCAATGGGCTCTAGTGAATTCAGGTGTTTCAGTGATCTATCTTTTTACTTTGTATGAAGACGCTTAATTTTTTTTTTAACCAGTGGCTGCCTGCGGCACCCTTCCCATGTGCACAACTCTTGAACTCCTGGGAGAGAGACTGCCACCAGAGTTCTGTATATAAGGTCCATTTGAACTCTGCTGGTGTGGGTAGAAGGCATGGGGTAGCAGGAGCAGGGGAGATTTCTCACTATATTGTTTTACTGCAGTCATATTTATCTTGTTGATAAAATGGGCCTCGGGTTGGAAAATTGGAAGATTTTTCCTCTTAATTTGAAACAGCCCCTGCCAGGCCTGGTGTGGCGTCAGTATAATGCCCTCAAGCCACAGCAGCTGGAAAGATTTATTCTCTGGGCCCTCATGCAAGCCTCTGACATTCTCAATTTGCAGGCAGCCGGTGAACCAATCTGATCCATCCTGCCTTTATAATAAGGATGTCAGTGCAAGAAGAGAGAAGTCATTATCTGATAGCTGGCAGACACGATAAAGGAGAAAAAGAGTTAGAGATCTCGGGAGGACAGACCACCCTTTCTGCTTTGTTTCAGCTCCTCAAGGTCACCGTCAAGGTCAGATACCTTAGACACTGGCCGGGTTCTAATGCTGAGTCTGCCGATAAAGCGTCCCAGTGACACCTCAAACTCAACACCAAAAAGCCACTCATCCCAGCATCTTAGAGATCTGGATGGGTGCTTCAGAGGCCATCAAGATAGCCACCTCATTTTATGGAGAGGTTAAGTGACTTGGTCAGGGTCATATAGCCAGTTCATATCTGAGACTCCAAGTCCAATGGCTTGTCTAAATACCCAATGCATGCTCATCTTTGCCAAAAAATTCACCCCTCCCCCATACTTCCCAATTTCTGTCAAGGCCAGCACCAGATTCATGACTTTGGAGTTATCTTTCAATCGCCCCTCTCCCTCCACAACCTCCACTACCCAAGCAATTGCTAAGTCTTGTCATTTCCATCTCTGAGTCTCTCACATCAGCAGACATCTCATCTTAATGCATAAACATAGGAAACCAAAAGAGAAATAAGGCAACGTTGTTCAAATATGGCCAATGCATTGATTTTTTTTTGACCGATTTTACTTAATTATTACAAGGGAGGCCTCTGTGGAAGGAGGGGAGTCATGGGGGGACTAATCACTGGGAAGTAACGGTGGTATTAATAAATAAGAGTATCAATAAAATATTTAAAATGAAAAAAAAATCTCTTTATCAATCTTTTTTCTCTCCTTCATATACCCCACCACCCTAGTCTAGGCTCTCATTATCTCTCTGTTATAATATATAACATATATTATTATATACATTATATATTTCATATATAATATATAATATATCTCTACTGTTATAATAACCTCCAGATTGCTTCCACTCACTCCCCAATCCAACCTCCCACAGTAGCACAAATAATCTTCCTAAAGCACAGTGGCATTCTCTAGCTCAAAAATCTTCAATGGTCCCTCTTGCCTCTAGAATTGAAAACAAGTTCCGTCTGCTACTTAAGTATCTCCACGTTCTGGCTCCAGCCTACATTTTGCTGAGTCATTTTAGTCATTATCCAACTCTTTATGGCCCCATTTGGGGTTTTTCTGGCAGAGATTCTGGAGTGGTTTGCCATTTCCTTCTCAAGCTCATTTTACAGATGAGGAAACTGAGGTAAACAGGTGACTTGCCCAGGGTCACACAGCTAGTAAGTGTCTGAGGCTGGATTTGAACTCAGCTCCTCCTTACTCCAGGACCAGAAGTCTATCTGTTCCATTACCAGACTATTTTAACAACTCTAATCAGGCTGGAATACTACCTACTCCCTGAAACTCAACATTATGTTCCAGCTTCATGCCTTTGCATGGGTTGTGCTCCATGTCTGGAATGTTCTCCCTTCTCACCTTTGTTTCTTAGAGTCCTTACCTCAACTCAGATGACATCTCCTTAACAAGCCTTTGTTGATCCCCACCCCAAGTTGTTCCTTTTTGTTTTCTCATATTAACTTATATTTATTTATCTATGCTTGCAATATATTCTCCCTAGTGGGATGTAAGTACCTTGCAGGCAGAGACCACAGAGGCCTTTTTCAATTTTGCATCCTCAGTACTCAACATATGGTGCCTGGCATAGAGGTGCTCCATAAATTTTTGTTCATTTAAATTGAATAGAATGAATGACAAGTCACCTTAGCTCCTCAAAAAAAGATGAAATTGGACTGAATGATCTCCAAAGTTCCCCTCTATCCATAGCATTCAACCAACCAATCAAAAGGCATTCATTAAACAATTACTAAGTGCTATGCACTATTTTGGGGGCAGCTGGGTGCCACAGTGGATAAGGTGCCAGGCCTGGAGTCAGAAAGACTCATCTTCCAGAGTTCAGACTCTTACGCAGACTCACACTCTAGTTTACTAGCTGTGTGACCCTCACTCAACCCTTGTTTGCCTCAGTTTCTTCATTTATAAAATGACCTGGCAAACACTCCAGTGTCTTTGCTAAGGAAACCCCTAACGGGGTCACAAGGAGCCAGACAGGACTGAACATGCCCTCTCCTTTGGGCACTGGAAAGGAAAAAGGAAAAGCAAACCCTGCCCTCAAGAAGTGATATATACATACATATACATATACATACACACAGACACATATATATGTATACATACACACACACATACATACATATATATATATATATATATGTATATACTTCTTTCTTCCTTACCACACTCATCTTTCATCATGCTCTAACATTCTGCATCCTATGGTCTTTTCTAGTTCCAACCTTCTACCTTCTACCGTTCTTTGTTTTCCAGTTCATTCTAGCACCGACGGAAGTTCGGTCCATATAATGAGCATTCTTTACCTAGGGAATTGAGAGTGAAAATGAAAACTTAAACCCTCGTAGACGCACGCAATGTTAGATTCATACGTATCTTGTTTGTTTCGGTTGACCAAAGCCAACTGAAATTGTAGGGAAAAGAGAGGAAGCTAGAGAAATCCCTCAGCATACATACGGCCGGAGTTTTGTACTTGGCTGCTATTAATCTAGGTCATTGAGCTGCAAGGTTCACAGAGTTATTGCTTCATAACCAGGGACCAAAAGGAGGAGAGACGGTGTGCATGGGGAGAAAGCAAGGGAAGATGGAAAAAAAATCTATAGAGGATATTGATTTTTCAGAGAAAAGCCCATTCTAGGGGAGTTGCAGGGCTTGAAAGGATTCATGGGCCTTGTCACTTAGACAAATGTGAGCAAACCTCCAGGCCGCCTAAGGCATTCTGACCCATACTCTGTGTGGGATAGAGGAGAGGTGGGGAGGGGGATGGTAGTGAAGTCACCACACTACTCTCTCCTCCTAATTCCAAGGGGACCAAACTCCTGTTATTGTTTGGATAGCAAATACTTCCAAATATTTCTCTGTTGTTTGGTGAAATATACCAGATATTAATGCAATTCAATTCTGAATATATTTTCTTAAGTATTTACTCTATGCAAATTCATACTCTTGGTGCCAGAGATACGAAGCTAGACATAACAAAGACATTGCTCTCAAGTGTCCAGCTGTTTAACAGGCAGTAGGTGGTGGAGGCAGGTATCAACCAGTCTATCGGTAAGCATTTATTAAATACCTACTGAGAGCCAGGCATTGTTCCAGGTACTGGGAATACAAAGACAAAACAGAACAATCCCTACTGTTGCAGTGGATAGAGCATTGGGCTTAGAATTAGGAAGACTCATCATCCTGAGTTCAAATCTGGCCTCAGATACTCGTTAGCCATGTAACCCTGGGCAAGTCACTTCACCTTGTTTGCCTCAGTTACCTCATCTGTAAAGTAAGTTGGAAAAGGCAATGGCAAACCATTCCAGCATCTTTACCAAGAAAACCCCCAAATGGGGACATGGATAGTCGTACAGGACAGAAACAACCAAACAACTGTCAAGGAGCTTATTTATACAAAGAACTAGGGGGAGGGAGCGCCAGGAAATTGCTATCAGAATTTTAAGGAAGGAGAGAGCAATTGGGGAGAGAAAGGAGAAGAGATTGTCATCAGAGAAGGCATCATGGAAGAAGAGGTATCTGTGGTGGGCGAAACTTCAATAGGCAGAGAAGATTCATAAGAAAAGACAAGGAAAAAGAAGGCAGGATCCGGATCAGGGGATAAAACAGAGTACATGAAGAGGAGCAGTTAGTATGAAATCATAAGATCATAGATTCAGAACTGGAAAGAACTTTAGAAGTCATTAAATCCAACTCCTTCACTTTTACGGATGAGGTAATGAAGACCCAGAAAAGTTGGGTGTAGTGACCAGTTTCACACAGCTAACAAATTCCTGAGGCTAGATTTGTACCAGCATTTGTACCCACTACAATATATAAATAGGAGCCAGGTTGTCGAGGGCATTGAATGAAGCAGGAATAGGTCATGGGGAGCCATTGGAGATTTTTCAGTAGAGAAACTTTGCTATCAGAGAACAATATTAATTAATCACTAATTTACAAGACCAGTCTCAGTAATCTAATAAAATTGACTAATAATAATGCCTAGATAGTAATAATTTTTAAAAGATTATTTTATTAGGGATTTGAATGCAAATACACCAGTTGACAGTGTACAAATTCAATTTAGCAGCCTTCTCCATGGGGTTCTGACAAGAGGCCGAGCCAGATCTAGGTAGAGCTCAGCCCCTGGGCGTGTCCTTTACTCAATTATCATCGGCTCGGTGAGATTCAGGAATCCTCAAAGGTTTGTGACCTGGTGTCTGCCTTTGTGCAGGAAGAGGAAGAAGAGGGAGGAGCTTGCTAAGCAAATAAATAGCAAAGGCAAGGTTTTGCAAGGGCCCAAAAGAAATCTATGCTTTGGGAGCCCCCCGAGCATGCAAACAATATTTCCATTAGGAGCCAAAGCAGATTTCTTCTTTAGAGTAGGTTGGACAAACCCACCAATACTGCACTACAAAGCTTAATTTCCCAGTGTGGTATGAGAGAGACAGCACTGGCCTGAGTTTCTTCTGTGTAGAATGATGGGGTGGCACGATCTCTAAGAACCCTAACCAATCCTAATCTCTAAAGCAAATCTCAAGAACTCTAACTTTCAGTGTCCTAAGGTGCTTTCCAGCTTTGATATTCTGTGGTCTAACATTCTAAATTCTAAGGTCCCTCGCTTCAAGCTCTAATACTCAACCTTCTCAAATTCCTTTCATCTCTAACGGCTAATTCTGTGATTCATTCAGAAAGTGAGAAGTGTTATGGCCTGCAGGGATTCAGGATTTAGCAGGAGGAGCAAGGGTAGGATCTTGGATGAATTTCAGATGCTAAGTGGTCCCGGTAATGAGGTCACCTTTGTCTGCCCTAGCTCCCCAGTGGGCCCAGGAGAATGGGGGAAAGTGGCCGGGCAGATTGGTCTGGCTGGCCAAGCCACAGTGGGAGCAAGGAAGGAAGACTTCGCCCCTGGATGGACCACTCTCCTCCCTACCCCATCCCCAATCACAGACAGGTTACTAGGCCGGCTTCAGTAATTACTCTTCTTCCTAGCCTATCAGAGTGACTTAGGGCAGCTTTCCAATCTGGCGGCCCTTGTTAGCAAACAGGAATGCAAGCTGTCTCAGAAAGCCTAGAAATGCTCTCCTACATGGCCACTTGGGCAAAAGGAAGTCTTTCATGCCATTTGCATCGACAAAGCGTCTCTCCCTCAAAAGGAAAAAGCACTGTGGGTCTCCGTCCCCACTGGGAGAGAGATGCACACAGAGGCAGAGAGAGACAAAGAGAGACAGAGGAGGAGAAGGGGGAGGGAGAAAGGGAGAGGAGGGAAGCACAGATAAAGGGAGAGAGACAGAGAGGGAGGGGGAGAGGAGGAAGTGGAAGAAATGGGAGAGATGGGGGAGACAGAGTGAGAGAGACTGAGAGAGGGAGAGTGAGACAGAGAGTTGGGGGAAGAACATCTTACCTGGAATGTTATGATGGCTTCCTAACCCATCTTTCCCTCTCAAGTCTATCCTAGCTCTGACCTGTATGTTCCACTCTTTGTGACCCTGAGAAAGTAATTTTCTTTCTTTGAGCCTCAATGTTCTCAATGATATTTGCACTAGAATTTCACAAGGTACTTATGAGGAAAGTACTTTGCAATGAGCTAGGCGATAGAGGCTGAGCCTGGAATCAAGGAGACTTGAGTTCAAATCCAGCTTCAAATGCTTACTAGTGGGGTGACCCTGGGCAAATCATTTAACCTCTTCTCCCTCAGTTCCCCCAACTTTAAAATGGGGATAATCATGGCACCTACCTCCCAAGGTTGTTGTGAGAATCAGATGAGATCACATTTGTAAAAGTGCTTAGCACAATGCCCAGCACGTAGTAAGTCCTTAAAAAATGCTTGTTCCCTTTCCCCCTAAACAGCAAAAAAGTGAGGTACTGTATTCAGGTTCCTAAAACCCACATTCTCTGCCCTTCCTCCCATCTACCCACTCTTAACTGTCTCTGCCTAAAAAGCCGCTACAGACACCCTCTTATCTGTGAGAGGAAGACCAGCCTCCTTAGCCAGATATTCTAATGTTTTCCCTGGGACACGTACCTTTCCAATAATTTTCCAACCTATTCCCTACCCCCACCACCCTGCACACTTTACGAACCAGCCGTGCTCAACACAGCTCTGACTCTGCTACTTCCTAACCAAGTGATCTTCGAAAGATCATTTACATGCTACGTGCCTCAGTTTCCTCATCTGTAAAATGAGAGGCTTGAGCTAGAAGACGTTTACAATCCTTCCAACTCTAGGTCTGTGCTCCCATGATCCCGTCATCCCTGTCCATCCTGGGTGTGCCCGTACTGTTCACTGTGGCTGGGATGTTAATTTCCCCTACCCTCTTTCCACCCAACCTTTCCCAACCCCCTGCCAAGTGCACACACACACACGCACACACACACACACACACACACGTGCATGCGCACACGCACACGCACACACACATGCACATGAAGACACATACATACACATGGAGCCTTTCTACCTGTTGAGAACCTACAGCAGCGTAGTCTAGAGAACAGAGTACTGCACTTATAGTCAGAAAGACATGAATTCAAATCTTGCCTCAGAGCCTTACTAGCTGGGTGACCCTGGGCAAGTCATTACTTTCTATCTGACTCAGTTTCATCAGCTGTATAATGAGGAGAATAACCCCTCCCACCTGCCAGGGTTGCTTTAAAGATAAACATAAGATAATATTTGTAAAGTACATTGTAAACTTTAAAGAGCTACATGAATGTTAGCTATTGCTACCATTATCCTTCAAAGACCAGCTTAGATCCCACCTTCTCCATCCATCCCCCAAACTAGGAAGATTTCACTGAATCTTTGGACACTGTATCTCTTCCTTGGGCAGGTAGGTGGCTTAGGAGATAGAGCGCTGGGCTCTCAGGAAGACTCCTCTTCATGAGTTCCAATCTGGCCTCAGACACTTACTCACCTGGTGACTCTGGCCAAGTCACCTAACCCTGTTTGCCTCAGTTTCCTCATCTGTAAAATGAGCTGGAGAAGGAAGTGGCCAAACCACTTCAGTATCTTTGCCAAGATAACCCCAAAGGGGGTCATGAAGAATCAGAAAAGACTGAACAATGAAATCTCTTCCTTACACTTATCTCATTTCTTTGTATCTTGGTTATTTGCAAACATATCTTATTCCCCCATGAGATTATAAACCCTTTTAAGGTCAGGGACTGTGTAAATGAGGACACTGGACTGGGGTTATTATTTCTATGTCTTAAAGGCCCTTCCAGCTCTGCCATTTTATGTTCCACAGCTAAGAGAGAGGAGGAGGGGAAGGAGGAAAGGAAGAGGGAAAGAGAGAAGGAAAAGGAAGGAGAGGGAAAGGGAGATGGAGAGGAAGAGAAGAAAAGGGAAGGAGAGGGAAAAGGAGAGGAAAAGAAAGAGGGAGAGAAGGAAAGGGAGGGAGAGGGAAAGGGAGGCAGAGAGGGAAAGAAGAAAAGGGAAGGAGAGGAAAAGAGGGAAAGAAGGAAAGGGAGGGAGAGGGAAAGGGAGATGGAGAGGGAGAGAAGAAAAGGGAAGGAGAGGAAGAGGGAGAGAAGGAAAGGGAGACGGAGAGGGAAAGAAAGAGAGAAAATGAAGGGAAGGGAGAGGGAAAAAGGGAGGGAGATGGAGAGAGAGAAGAAAAGGGAGGGAGAGGGAGGAGAGGGACAGTAGGAAAGGGAGGGAGAAGGAAAAGGAGATGAAGAGGGAGAGAGAGAGAGAAGGAAAGAGAGGGAGAGAAGGAGAAAGAGAAGGAAAGGAAGGGAGAGGGAAAAGGAGATGGAAAGGGAGAGAGAGGGAAGGAAAGGGAGGGAGAGGGAAAAAGGGAGGGAAGGAGAAAGAGAAGAAAAGAGGGAGAGGGAAAAGGAGAGAAAGAGGGAGACAGAGACAGAGATAAACATTGATGAAATACCAAGGGATGATGGGATGACAGAAGTAGGCAAACAAGACACTCTCTGCCCTTACATTCTAATGGGGGAAGCTCAACACAGAAAAGTGATCAGAAAAGAGGGTCTGGGTGAGTAGCACATCCAGGTGTTCTATAGTCTATGTTCTAACATTTTCTGTTCTGACATCCCTTCCAGGTCTAACAGTTCCAGTTCTAACATTCTGTGACTTACACGAATCCTTCTTTATCTTTATTTCTCTTCCTACTGTGATTGGTGCCTGTAGGTACTAAATAATGCCTAATATAAATGTTCCTTGACATTGCTTGGCTTTCTTTTTTACCTGCTGCATTCAGCCCTAGTCCTCTCTAGCCCAACAGCAAAGGGGAAAGGGAGAAATGGACCCAGAATGTCAGCAGATGCTAAAGGTCCCAGAACCAGATGGCTACATCTTGCCCCAACATGTCATCTGATAAGCCATAAAAGACTGACTGGCCTTAGCCAAACGGGCGCCTCTCTGAACAGGGTCAAATAACTCAGGAAGGCAATCTGGAATATAAGTCAGAAAGCAGAGGCAGCCCTGGAAATCCTCTGGGAACTGAGGCCCCACATTCAGTTCAACAGATGTTTTTTTACTCAGTGTCTCTTGTGCACCAAGATTTCTGTTAGATAGCCACAGGAGGAAATACAGAGAAGAATAAGACAGTTCTCACAGAGCTTGAAATCTAAAGGGGAGACTATAACAGGTGCGATATTAAGCATGAAGTTTGTGATCTTGAGCTACTATCCCAGCTTCTATTTGACCGGCTAGTCAGGTCCCCAGAGCATGGATATTTTGTCCCCTCAGCCCCCAGGGGTTGGAGGTCATCTTTGCACTACTGTAGAGTTCACCAGCACCCACCAGAATACTTCCTGCCATGATTGTGGGTTGGTTATCAATTGGTTTTAATTTTAGTTAATTAGTAATTAATTTTCAATTACTCAACCAGGATCAATCAATCTGTCCTTGGCTCCTTGTGCAGATGTCACTTCCATCATTGCTATCCCGGGGACTATGCTAGGATACAAATGGGAATGAGGGCAGTTCAAGACCCTCCTGACACTTTGAAACTTACAAGGCTTTCCTCCACAGTCAAATCAAGGCCAGGCCAAAGTCCTTCCTTCCCCATTCCAAGCAGCTTCTCAGGGGGGTTATCTAGAATGGTCTCTCCTTTCTTGCCACTCACTTGGAATTTTAGAGATAACTCACAGAGCATAACTAAGTTTCCTCAGCCAATCAGAATGTTCTTCCTAATAATATCACTCTAGTACATGCAAGGAATTTCACCCTTAATCTAAAGTCTTACAGTGATTGGTCAAATAACATTTGTTCTCACCTCATCAAGCTGTACGACCATAGACATCTTATCATTTTCAGTGGGTTGGGTTTACTTGATGGATTTACTCAATCAACTTTAACCCTTAACAATTGTAAGTTTGCTATTGTTTGTTGTCTGACTCTTTGTGACCCTATTTGGGAAACCAAGGCAAACAGGGTAAAGTGACTTGCCCAGGGTCACACAATTAGTAAGTGTCTGAGGCCAGATTTGAATTTATAAAGATGAGCCTTCCTGATTCCAAGCACAGTGCTCCATCCGCTGTGCCACGTAACTGCCCCTAGAGGTGGTAGTCATAGTAAATATATCATTGGATATAGAGGCAAAGGTCTGAATTTAAATTCTAATTCTGCTGCTTATTCTCTGTGTGAACCTGGGCAAACTGCTTTCCCTATATGGATCTCTGATTTATTTCTTGTCTTATTCTTTTCTTTTGGGGAAGCAATCAAGGTTAAGTGACTTACCCAGAGTCACACAGCTAGTAAGTGTCTGAGGCAAGATTTGAACTCAAGTCCTCCTGCCTTCAGGACCAGTGCTCCATCCACTGTGCCGCCTAGCTGCTCCCCTTACCTTATTTTTCCAGTACTAGCTATGTAGAAATAGGCAAGTCATTTGACCTCACATCCTCCGCTTTCTCTTCTTTGAAATGAATATAATAACAATTTTGCTATCTTTCATGGCTGTTATGATGAAGCCACTTAGTAAGCCTTAAAATGCTAAAGAAATGTGAGCTGTTGTTATGGTTCAGGTGAGGGCTGATGAGGGCTAGAACTAAGGTTATGACCCCGAAAATAAAGAAATGATGGATTCATAAGGCATTGCTAAAGTAAAATTGACTCCCTTATCTACCGGCTTTACTCAGATGTCTTTTTTTTTTCCCTCGTCATCCCTGCCAACAGAGATTCACTCCAACCAGAGCGGCCCCATCAACAAGTACCCAGTTTTCACAGAGAGCACTGGCGACCCCAGCCTGCTGGTGTCCCCTCTGCTGGTGGCTGGGGTGGTCATCGGCCTGGTGCTATTTCTGTCCTGTGTGACCATCATTGTGGGCAGCCTGCGGAAAGATGGACGACTCCGGAACCACCCACACCTGAGGAGGGATCCCACCTATGGTAAGAGAGAAGTGACCCCTCCCCCCTGGGCCAATTTGAGTCCCTGGACGCCCAGGGTGTCACAAGCCCTCACTTGGCCTTAAGGGCTCAGTGGCAGAGCAGCCAGAGATTGAAGTCAGTTACTCCAGTGACCAATAAATGGAATTCAAAAATTAGAGCTGGGGTGGGGTGGCTTTAGAACAAAGAATGTTAGAGCATGAAATTTAAACTGTTAGAATTAGAAGGCATTTCAGTGATTTAGAGCAGTAGTATCCACTCTTGGGAGTGTTGCTGGCTGCCATGACACCTCTGGTCTAGAGTAATGTCCTCATCAAACAGATAGGGAAACTGAGGCTTTAGAGAGGTAATGTGACTTGCCCAAATTCCTCCAACCTAATAGTAGACCTGAGGCTTCAACTCAGATCTTCTGACCATCTATCCAAACATTCTGGTGTCCTCTTCAAGTCATAAGTCACTGGGGCAGTTGCTGAGGGAGGCTTCCATTTGTGTCCAGAGCACCCCCAAATAGTGTCCCTCAAAGTCCCAGTGTGACTTATTATGTTCTGGCCAAAAACAAGGAAAAACAATATATTGAGTTACTGATTCTTGCTACTCCCCTGGGATACATTCTATTCAAAGTGGGTAGCAAGGAGGAAGGAAACAAGCATTTGTTAAGGACCTACTATGTGCCTGGCACTGTATTAAGTGCTTTCACAAATATTATCTCATTTGATCCTTACAACAACCCTGGGAGGTAGATACTCTTATTAGTCCCATTTTATAATTGTGGAGACTGAGGCAGACAGTGGTTAAGTGACCTGCCCAGGGTCACACAGCTAGTAAGTGTTTAAAGCCTTCCAGGCCCAGCACTCTATCCACACTACCCCATCTACATACATTCATTCAAATGTGATGGCTAAAGACTAGTGCCAGTTGAAACCTTACCTTTTCTTTAAGGCCCATCTCAGGTGTTATTTCTTCCATGAAGCCCTCCTTGATTTTCCCAAGTGGAAAGTTATTACTCCCTTTCTGAATGTCCCATGGTACTTTACCAACTTCTTTAGCACTTAGCAGCAGTTAGGTAACTCAGTGGATGGAGCACTGGGGTCTGGAGTCAGGAAGATCTGAGTTCAAATCTAACCTTACTAGTTATATGACCCTGGGTGAATCATTTAACCTATTTCTCCCTCAGTTTCCTCAGCTGTAAAATGGAGAAGAATAAATGGCATGTTTATTCCTTGTATTTTCATTTATGTTTCTTTGAAGAAAGTTCAATATTTAAGTAAGAGTCTGTCCCTCTAGAAATTAAAGCTCTTTGTAACATATGTTGAATATTAACTTCAGAAACTTCCCCTTTCATACCAGGGAGCTGGGCTTGTCAGAAGGATCCACGTAGTAGTCCCCCTGACGAAAGCACAATGACTCACTTCTACTAAAAATAATGAGTAATATAAATCATAAGTATCAATGGAAGGCTTCACGATACATGAGAAATCTGGGTCTGGAGTCAGAGGACCTGCGTTCAAATCCTACCTATCACTTACTTCCTAAGTGACTTTGAGCAACTCAATGAACTTTTCTGGGCTTCTGTTTCCTTATGTATTCCAGGGTTGCCGTATTTGTTAAAAAAAGAAAGACTAGACCATCTTTTGCCTCATTTCTTACCTAGCCTTAAATCACTGAATGGGTATTGCCTCAGACAAACTGAGACCTGGGAAAGACCTTAGTTTCAAAAGGCCACCGTCTCTCACTGCATCCCGGACTATCTTTGGTCATCTTGACCTATGCCTTACCACTACACTCAGATGACTCTAGAGGAAAGAGTGAGGCTGGTGACTTTGCACAGCTCTGCCTCACTTAAATCCAATTCACCTGAAAGTCAAGACATTGTTTTTATACAGTGAGCTGTTCTTCATCGCTATGGTTACTTTGGGGTTTCTAGTCTTTATCTAGAACATAAGCCCATGAAGAGAGTCTTTCAGACAAATGGCTCAGTTCAGTTCAATGGGTGTTTTTAAAGTACCTACTGTATCTAAGGGCCTGTGCCTAACACTGGGGAAACAGCGGTTTGTGTAGTACAGGCCTGCCCTCAAGATGCTTACGGTTTAATGGAACAAAGAAATAGATCGAGGGACCATACATATAGAACTGGAAGGAATGTCAGAGGCCACCTAATCCAACACTCTCATTTTACATATAAAGGGGAAGAGAATAAGCATTTACATAGTGCCTACTATGTGCCAGGCACTGTGCTAAGCACTTTTTTTTTTACAAATATGATCTGAGCACTTTTTTTTTGACATCACCCTCCTGATGTCACTGGTCCTCTTCAAGAATGAAGGACGAACAGCAGCAGCAGAAAGCCACCCTAAGTTTGGAATAGAAGAGTGGCATAATCATGGTATATTAGGAAGACAATTGTATAACCAATAGAACATATTTGGTGCATAAATATTGTTCCTTATCCTAAAATTGAAGGCCTTCTATAACCTGGCTCCAAACAGCTTTTCCAGCCTTATTCACATCATTCCCCCGTCATACACCCTCCATTCCAACTCAACTGGACTACTGGATTGCTGGAAGTAACTGTTCTTGCCACCTGACATTCCATCACCCCCCTCTGTGCCTTCATAGAAGCCACCCCTCATGCCTAGATGTCCTTGGCTCAGCTTGCCTCTCTGAATCCATCTCCTCCTTCAGGGTTGAGTGGCCATGTCTTCAATAAAGCCTTTTTTCATTCCTTCAGATGGAAGTAGTCTCCCTCCTCAGATTTTCCCAGATCACTTCGCCTGAATCTCTACTTTGTCCCTACCAAATGTTATCTTGTATCTTATTTCTATGTATTCATGGCCTCTCTCCCCTCATGGTAAATTGAAAGCTCTTTGAGGGAAAGGACTGTTGTTTTTCATCTTTGTATCCCCAGTTCCTGTGCACACCGTAAGGTTCTTTATAGATATTTTTTATTTCAATAAATTCAATTCATTTCCATTTGAAATCCTGGCAGGACACCTGGGCTTGAGTCTCGGCTTTGCCACCAAATCATTGAATGACCTTGACCATGACCCCATCTCTAAGAATCAATTTCATCATCTGTCAACAGAAAGGTTAGATTCAATGATCTTCAGGGATCCCTCAGCTTTAAAACATTCTCTGATCTGTAATCGTTCACGTTCACTAAGCTTTGTGAGTACAAGGGTTTAGACATCCAGAGAAGAGGCAAGACATTATGGTGTCAGGGAGATAAGTTGGCATGTGCCATATCAGATTGCCTACCCTGGCAGAGACAATTTGGATCGAGTGGAAAAATGAGGACATGTACAAGATAAAAAAGACTGTTAAAAAAACTCACCCTGAGGCTTGAGGGAACAGGAAAAGAGACAGATTGGGAAATGTTCCTACAGATAACTTACAACCCAGCAGCCTAACAAAAGTTGAGATGGCTATGGCAGGATTTGCCCCCTCTTTGATGGGGGATGCAGCCAGGGAAGAGGCAGGGCATACGGACTGAGGAAGGCTAGTACTTGAGTAAGAAAGAACCTGGGTTAGGGTCTTTGTGACATTTGCTAAGAATGTGTCCACGGACAAGCAGTGGCATCAGGAAGACCTGAATACAAATACCACCCCAGACTTTCTAGTCCTGTTTCCTTGGAAAATCATTTAACCTTTCTCAGCTTTTATTGATTTAGACTCAATGGCCTCTAAGGTCCCTCCTAGCTCTAAATCTACGATTCTGTGATCCCATGAATCTTTCTGAGCCTCAGTTTCCTCATTTATAAAATAGAGTTGATATCTATATTCCCTACCTCATAGTGTGTCTGTGAGGATTGATAACAGTAATAAATATTACCATGTCTATAGTACTATAAGTTTTATCAAGGGTTTTTCTCCTATTTTATTAAGTAGGAGAAGTTTTATAATAATAATTTTACATGTAGGGAAACTGAGACTCAGAAAGGTTACTAATAATTACGGTTAATGTTTATTTTGAGATTCAAAAAATTCTTTATATCTGTAATCTCATTTGATCCTCACAATAACCTTGCAAAATGGGGATGATTATTTTACCCATTTTAGAGATAAGGAAACTGAAGCTGAAACAGGGTAACTTGCCCAGGGTCACACAACTAGTCAGTGTCTGAAGTAAGATCTGAATTCAACCCTTGCTGACTCCAGGTCCAGCATTCCGTATTCTCTGTGCCACTGGCTTTAAGTGGCTTACCCATGGTTACACAGCTAATAGGAGATGATGGGCCCAAATTGCTTTGAAGTCCTATATAATTGGGAGTTATTATTACCCTTATTAATGTGAGTCACTCTTCACAATGCCTCAAGGCATAAAGAAGGCTCTCACTGCCAGGAAGGTAGAGAAAGGAGGCTTTTGGCACTGGGGCGTGATCCTAGGAGAGTCAGCAGCTCAGGGAGACAGATTTCCTGCCTATTTGATTCTCTGCTTCACCTTTGGAGGCCCTGACCTTCTGGACAGCAGACTCAGTATGTTAGTAAATTAGTCTTGGATCCATTTGGCCAGCTGGCCTATCTCTAAAACAAAAGCCCTGGTGCTCCACAGGGGATGAGTAGAGCAGGATGGTGGATTAGCTTAGAAACTCAGTAGAGTCCAGGAGCCTCTCTGCCTGACCTCAGGATCACCCCCAGGGCTCTCCTCTCCCTACCCAGAGTGACAGCCATTGTTAATCTGTGGCATCGAAGATACACACACACACACACACACACAAAGATACAGGCAGACCCAGGGTGTGGCTGTGCCCAGAAGACAACATGATATAACAGAAAGAACCCTGGGCTAGAAGTCAGGATTTAAATCTCAGCCCTACTATGTATTACCACTACTACTACTACTACTACTACCACCACCACCACTACTACTACTATGACTTACTACTAGCTAACCTGTAGCTACTATGTGCCAGTCACTGCTCAGTGCTTTATGAATATTATCTCTTTGGAGCATCACAACAACCCTGGAAGGTAGGTGCTATTACTATCCTCATTTTACAGGGGAGGAGACTGAGGCAGAGAGGTTAAGTGACATGCCTAGTGTCGCACAGCTGAGTGGCTGAGGTCAAATTTCTTAACTCCAGGTCTTCCTAACTCCAGGCCCCCCACGGTCTCTATCCACTGGGCCTCCTCAGTTTTCTCATCCATAAAATGAAGAAGTTGGACTCGATCATCCATCTTAAAAATCCCTTCCATCCCTGAGATTCTGTGGTTCTAGATCCCACTGGCCCTGGCTCTGTGATTTCTCTTTCACCAAGCTAAGCTAGGCATTTCATTTTTAATTTTATTTCAAGATGGGAATGGCTCCCATAATCAAATGCAACCACTTCCCCTGTTGGGTGTCAGACCGACCTTTCCATAGATGGAGACCATGTTGGGATCAAAACACTGAGCCAAAAACACTGGGCCACACTAACATCGTTTTGATGAAACTGGATTATTTCAACCATTCTACAAAACAGTTTGGAACTATACAAATAATGTGGATAAGTTGTCCATGCCCTTTGCCCCAGAGGCTCCACTTCTTGGCATGTACACCAAGGAGGTCATTGCCAGAAGGAAAGACTCCCTATACACCAATATTTGTATAGCAAAACTTTTAAGGGTGGCAAAGAACTAGAGACATAATTGGTGCCCATCAGCTGGGGGATGGCTAACCAATTGTGTGTGGTGCCTGAATGTAATGGCCTATTACTTATACTAAAGAAACAACAAACATGATGTTTGTCATGGTTTTCTACCAGAGAAGCATGGAGAGATTAACCTGACTGATATAAGTGAAATAAACTGAGATGAGAACACCATGGCATTGAGAAGCTACGGGTTTGGAGAAGGAATGATGTAGCTGCTCATTCAGGGGCCACCAGACCATAACGTCACTGAATGGAACTCAATTTATGTGCTGAACGGTCATAGAGTATTCATGGAATTTTAAAGCCAAGAGATCCTAAAACATAGACTGTTAGAGCTGGAATAACCTCAGAACAGAGACTATCGATATGTTAGGGACCATAAAGCCCAGAATATTAGAGCCAGAAGGGACTTGAGATGTAATATCACTGGTGGAAGAGACCTAAGAATATAAAATGTTCTTGTTTAAAAAATCAAATGTTAGAGGTAGAAAGAACCTTAGAATGTATCGTAGCAGAGATGGAAGCAATCTTAATTTCAGAGGCTAGAAAATGCCTTAGATGTCATCCAATCTAATAATTCCTCACTTTCCTTCCCCCCTCCCACCATTTTACAAATAAAGAAACAGAAACCAAGGTATCTCCTACAGCAGTGTGGATCTCTGAAGCCATGATGCTTCAGGACCTCCTTGGAACCTTCAGAAGGACTTATGTGTGTGCCTTCCTGGGTATGGCTGGACTGTGGAATAAGAAGAGACTGAAGGAAGGCAGGGGAGGAACAAAATTTAAGAAAAGAGTTGAATTCTCTATTTTTCCATGCTGATAGAGAAGCTAGATAATACTAGAATGGAATCTGATCCAAAAAAGCAGTTCAATTCAGTTCTAGGATGATGGCTGACAACCCCAATTCTTTTTCCCTAGTTGGATATTCAGATGAGTTTCCATTATAACCTTTGAGAGAGGCATCCAAAAAGCACATGGAGGGACATTATCACTCCAGTGATAATGCTTACACCGAATAGTCTATAGGAAGAAAATTGAGTTGATTATATATGTCTTCTCCCCAATGGTGTGACTACTCTAACCCTATTCAGCTCAGACTTTTGCTTAATAATAATAATGATAATAATAACCATTCACATTTCTATAGGGCTTTGAAGCTCTAAAAGGCTTTCTTCACAACAGTCCTGTGCACTGGATAGTGTACATAGATTTATTCCCATTTTGATAGTTGAAGAAAGATATTTACATTGATGAAGTAACTTGTTCGAGGTCATAAGGCAGTAAGTGCCAAGAGTTGAACCCACCCGACCAGACACCAAGACTTGCATTCTCTCCACCACTATCCTCACCAGACACGTCCAGCCAAGGACTACTTCTCTCTCAAACCGGTTGTCGTTCCCTTTCTTGGATTCAGGGAATGAGAGCTTAACTCTTCTTTTCCAGCTCCAGATGGCTTCTCCTATGGTGGCTCTGTTGGAGAGCTGAGATCCACCTGCATCGAGGAGTTCCCTCCCGCCTTCGACTTTGGTGCCTACATGGAGACGCTGTCCCAAGTCAATGTGCTGTACCCAGACTCACCACCCGGGTAAGGAATTCTCAAAGATCTTGGGATCAAAGAATCCCAGAATTTAAAGATAGTTTCATTGGAGGATTTTAAGGTAGTCAAATACCCTTGTTTTGCAAATGAGGAAAGGAGGCTCAGACAGGGGGACCTGACTTGCTCAAAGTCACACAGGTAGCAAGTGGCAATGGTAGAATTCAAACCCTGTTCTTCTGACTCACGAGCTAATGGTCTTTCCATTAAAGTCCTTATTATCTAAATATTAGTGAAATTATCTATTACTGGGGCTTTCTGAGTGAGGATTATAATGTTGTGATAGATAATGGCCACATCCTAAGGGTTAACTGAATTCCACATGGCAGGAAGAACCATAGGAAAAAAGTACAGAGATTTCCAAGGGAAAATGCCTTGTAATTACCTTGTGGATATTATGCCTATTACTTTGGATTTTTGTAATGTTTATTTTTTTGATGATTGCTAGGTCTCTAATGATATAAAACAATTGCCCCTGGTATGGGTTGTACTGCAAACCTCTCCCCCCTCCAATAGGACAGAAGCTGCATGAGGGCAGAGACTGTTTCATTTGCCTGGTATCCCAGTGAGTACGATGCTTTTGTAACTAAGAGAGAGACTCCCCTGTGACTGTCACAAGACAGTCTATTTCCTTTACCTTTATAGAGATGAACAATGGAGGGGTCCTTGAACTCCTGGAGGTTAGCCTCCTCTTGCCATATAGTCCAGAAAATTTCAGTAAGCTTTTGCATGTATGAACAGTGGACCCCCTACCTTGTAAATCTCAGTTGGACTAGAATCAGCACCAGGTGCTTTGCCACGTGAAAGGAGCTAATGGCATTCAAAACCTCTTCTTCAGTTGGAACTTCAGCTAGGGAGGAATTGAGTTCAACCCAAGGTAAATGGTCGATGGCCTCAGCATTGATTGATGACAGTCTGTTGAGAACACTATGGAAGTGTTCAGCCTATCTCTCTAGGATCATGTGCTTATCACTAATCAATGTGGCTCCATCAGCACTGAGTAGTCGAGATGCACTATAGGTCTTTTGCCCATAAATCATCTTTGGGGAATCATAAAAGTGCTTCGGATTGTTGCTATCAGCATAAAACTGAATTCCATCTGCCTTCTCACTGAGCCAAGAATCTTGCATCTCTCTAAGCTTTGCTTGTACTTTACTTTTCATGGAATAGGTGCTTAATAAATGCTTATCGAATAAATAAATGAATGAATGAATGAGGAAGGGTAGCCTCTGGGATAGGGCCAGTTCTTAAACTAACTGCAGCTGGAATATGATAATATCATCCTTCTGTCATAATTTTTTTCAAACTGAGAACCCAGAAGAGTTCTTGTCTATGAGGCTCTCACTAAACAAGGTTTATAAATGCTTCCTGCTTCAAAGGAAAAACAAAGTAAGAAGAAGCATCTTTTCTCAAGGTCGTGGTGAAGGGAAGGAATGTGGGCTTAGAGCCATGCTAACTTGGGTACCTGGGAGGAAAGTTGTTGTTGTTCAGCTGTTTAGTCATGTCTGACTCTTCATGACCTCATGGACCACAGCATTGCAGTCCCTTCTGTCACCCACTATCTCTCAAAGCCTGTCCAAATTCATGTTCATTGTTTCCATGACACTAGCTATCTATCTCATGCTCTGCTGTCTCTTTTTCCTTTCACCTTCAAACTTTCCAAACATCAGGGTCTTTTCCAATGAGTCCCATCTTCTCATTACATGGCCAAAGGATTCAAGCTTCCACTTCAGTGTTTGACCTTTCGGTAAAGAGCCTGAATTAATTTCTTTAAGTATTGACTGATTTGTTCTCTTTGCTGTCCAAGGGACTCTCAAAAGTCTTCTCCAGGACCACAATTCAATTCTGTAGTGCTCAGCTTTCCTTATAGTCCAGCTCTCATGGCCGTACATTGCTACTGGAAAAACCACAGCTCTGACCTTGCTAGCAAGGTGATGTCTCTTCTTTTTAGTATGTTGTCCAGATTTGCTGAAGCTTTCCATCTAAGGAGCAAGCATCGTTTAATTTCATGGCTACAGTTGCCGTCTGCAGTGATCTTTGAGCCCAAGAATATAAAATCTGACACTGCTTCCATTTCTTCTCCCTCTGTTTGCCAGGAAGTGATGGGACTAGTTGTCAAGATCTTTTGATGTTAAGGGTCAAGCCAGCTTTTACACTCTCATCAAGAGGTGTCTTAATTCTGTTTCACTTTTTCCCATCAGAAAGGGGAAAGGGCCTGATGCTTTTCCTGGGATGGAGGAGTGGGGAGAACAAAGCAGGGACTTCTCTTGTTCATTTCCATGTTGCTAACAACCTGTGAGTAGTACGAACTACCCCACTGGGGACCCAGCTGGCCAGTTCCTTCCTTCATTTTCCTTCTCTTTCTTCCTCTCTCTTCCTTTCTTCTCTTCTCCTCTCTTCTCCTCTCCTTTCCTTTTCTCCTTCTTCTCCTGTCCACAAAGTGTATAATACCCTTACCTATGGGTGCCCAAAGGAATGTAAATTTTGATCGCTGAAACCTCTCTCAGTTTATGGGCTAGATAAGTCCCAAACCTGGTCATTGTTTGGGCCCAGATGGCTCAGAGCAAATGTGAATTAGCAACTGTTTCTGTCTTGGCCAGAAACCCTGGGAGTCTTCTCCTCCCAGATTGATTTTTTTTTCGACTAGGTAAAAGAAGCCATTCTTTGCCTCATTTCCTACTTAGCCTTAATCACTGAATGGGTGTTGCTTCAGTCAAACTGAGACCTGGACAAGACCTTAGCTTAAAAAGGCCAAGGTCTCCCACTGTATCTGGGGCCATCTCCAGTCCTCCTGATCTATATTTTGCCACTGGACCCAGATGGCTCCAGAGAAGAAAGTGAAGCTGGTGACTTTGTACAGCCCTCCCTCACTTAAATCCAATTCATTTGTATGTCATGGCATCACCTCCCTGTTGTCATGGTCTCTTCTTCAAGAACAAAACACAAACGACACAACAATAACATTGCCCTCCTTGACAAGGCTTTCATTAGCTATGAGGGCAGTATGGCAGTGGGGCTGTGTAATGACATTAAACCAGCCAACATTTCCATAGTTCTTAGTTTTGCAAAGAACTTCCTCACAACAGTTTTATAGACCAGGACACTGAAACTCGGGACAAGATTAGTGATTTGCCCGTGCTCACCCAGCTAGTGGTAAGGCTGGGATTCAAACCGAGGTCTTGAAATTCCAAATTCTTCCTCTTTCTACTCCACCACGTGGCTTCAAGGAACACAGTTGTGTTTTTCAAACTCCAGGATTGAGCCAAGTGTCAGGTTGAATGATTCTGATTTTTCTGAGATGATAGGACTACGGCCTATATTGGTTATATGTCATTTTCTCCCCTCTTGATTGAGGGAAAAATCAGTCAGAAACAGGATGCCATGGAAACACGAAGAGTAAACACCCCCATCCCCTCATGCCATCTGGTGGCTTCCTAACTGTCTGATTGGAAAGATGAACCAATAAGCTTGGTCCATTGAGCACAGATGGATGAATGTTCAAATCAGCGCTGCAGTGTCAGAGGGGGCTGAGGGAGAGAGACATCATTCGCATCTGGAGCAGTGAAGGAGCCTGGCGTTCTGGCTTGGGGTTTCTGGCCTAGCAAAGAACACAGGACATGCTAAGCCTGGGGAATTTAATTTAAGGATTAGGTTAGAAAGCTTAGGTGCCACTCAGTCTGGAACTGAGTAGATTGCTTTTATCTGCACGTCTAATGACCTTTCCCTGGTATATCATTTCTCATTTTGTATATTCTATTTCCTTTGTGAATGAACCCTGGAAAACGCACTCCAATGGCCCAAAGCTGAATTGTGGCCACAGGGAAAAAAAAACAGGAGAGGGAATTAGGAATTGAATGTGATAGATTTCTAAACCAAGGAGCTAGGCTGGCTCAGAACAGACTGCTAAGACTAGAAGAAGCACTATCCTTTACTGGAAAGAGCCCTGAACTTGGAGGTGAGAGACCTGGTTCTGGTTCTGGTTCTTTTAGGATCTGAACATGTCAGTGCAGACCTCCGCACCCCACCCCACCTCTTCTCAGTAAACTCTCATGGCTCCCTGTTACACCTACAGTCAAATAGAAAATCTTACATTTGATTTTTAAAGTCCTTCCTAGCCTGGCCCTCCCCACCCTTTCCAGTCTACTTACACTGCATTCCTCTCCTTGTCTTTCCACACACAAGATACCCCCATCTCCTGACTCCAGACATTTTCCCTGGCTGTCCCCCATGCCTCCTCACCTTTGCCCCCTGGCCTTCCTGGCTTCCTTCAAGTCTCAGCTAAAACCCTGCCTTCTGCACGGGGCCTTTCCAGTCTTTCCTTGTCTCTGGTCTGTATCTTCTTTGTGCATAGCTATTTGCATGTTGTCTTCCTCCTTAGACTAGGAGCTCCCATTTCTGGGCCTTTCTTTGCATCCCCAGGACTTTTAAAGCTATGACCCTATGATCTATCCCTGGCTCTCTCCCATGTACATAGCTCTCTAAGGTTTACAAAGGGCTTCATTCAGTCCTCACAGCAACCCCATAAGGTAGGTATTATTTCCATTCCCATTTGACAGATGAGGCTGGTGAGGCCCAGGCAGGTTAAATAATTTAGCCAAATCCACGCAGATGATAAAATTGAGTTATAGGTGATAGAGGCAAGATTAGAACCCAGGTTCTCTGACCCCAGTTCTTGTCATTTGGACAGCCTCCAAGTAGAAGAAATGGTGCCCTAGGAGGTCGAATTAGACCTGATTTTTTACAGGGTGCCTGGTAATATACATTCCCTCCCAGTCTAAATCCTGACTAGGAGGCAGTATGGCACTGTGGGAAGATACCTGGGTTCAGATTCCAGCCTCTACCGTTTATTATGTTAAATTGATCGAAAACAAGTTGCTTTTCTTATCTGGGCCTGTGTTCTCATATTGAAAATGAAAGGGTGGACTGGATAAACTCTAGCATTGGAATCCCAGGATGATGAAACAGAGGGCTTAAGCCCACCATATGACTGGTAAAAAGCCAGATAAGTGAGGTCCTCGTCACTTATGATTCCTCTCTCCCATCTCCTGCCCGGCTTCAATGTCCTGGGAGCTCAGTGTCAGGAAATCTGAAAGTAGACACATAGCATGTCAGAGCTGGAAAGGACCTTATGCAGGACCTAATCAAACCTTCTCATTTGAATGAGGGGGGATACTAAGGCCCAGAGAGGGCAAGTTATTTGTCCGAGGTCACACAGGGGCAGCAGCTGGACCAGATCCCTCTCCTATGCATTTTTTTTTAAAAGCAGCCACTTGCACAAAGGCGTTTGGATGCTTTTTGAAATGATTTTCCACACCGAGTTAGGAGGAATTGGGCCTCAGAGCCCTGTGGTTTGGTCAGAGTCCTGAGATGCTCCAGGATTGTCCCACCCCAAATAGGTGTTTGCTCAATTCATCCTGACAACCCTGAAGAGGTCACCAGCACCCCTCCCCAGAGGCTGCTGATTCCCTCATGAATCGGCAAGCCTCTGCACTGCCTGTCACATTGATTTCATGTGAGATATTCTGCCAGATGACAGGCCTGAAGGAAAAGCAGACAAGCTGATGTATCTCTACCCTTCACAGTCTCCAGTGGGCTTAGTCAGACAAGACATGCTCTTGTCCCATTCCTTTGGAGAGCTTCCTCTGCTCTAAGACATTTGTAAACCCCAGGCAAGGAGGTAACCTATGGGCCTGACAAGAGGCCCCATATCACCAAGCACCCCTGAGGACACTGTTGAGAGTTTCTCTCTCTACCCCTCCCACAATTCATACCTTTCCCTTCCCCTCTCCCTCTCATTCAACAACAAAAACAATACTATATAGTAATAAATCTCCTTTCTTTCCTTTCTTTCTGACCACAAAATGTTAAAGCTGAAGGGGACCTGAGAACATGGGATATTAGAACACTGTAAATAGAATGGTTGACTTTTGAGGGAGCTTTTGATACTTGGTTTCCCTATCTCACTCTGGCTGGACCATAGCTACTCAGCAGTCACCATTAGTGATCGGCATGGAAACTATGGGCTACTCTCAAATTTCCAATTTATATTGGTTTGCCCCTCAGGCAGCCTGGTGCCCCCCATTCCCAGAGATTCTCCATTATGGTACTGAATATAGCAAAGACACCCAACTGGCTTAGCCTACTACAGCTCAGAACTATGCTCAAGCACTCCACTAGCCTCTGCCTTCCCAGAAGCAAGGTTTGTAGACGTGTTCCGCCACAACCAGCAGGACATAGAATGTTAGAGCAGGAAGGAATCTTGGAATATAGGCCCTTAGAGTCAGAAGGGACTTTGTTGTTGTTCTTCAGTCAGCTCCAAATCTCTGTAATTCCATTTGGGGTTGTCTTGGCAAAGATACTGGTTTGCCATTTCCTTCTCTAGCTCATTTTACAGTTGAGAAAACTGAAGAAAACAGGGGGAAGTGACTTGTCCAGGGTCACACAGCTAGTAAGTATCTGAGGCTGGATTTGAACTCATGAAGATGTCTTCCTGACTCCAGGCCTAGTGTTCTATACACTATGGCACCACCTAGCTGTCCCAGAAGGGATTTTAGGAAAACTAATTGAATGCCATGTTCTACAGAAGAAGAAACCAAGGAGGGAGGAAAGGTGATTAACAGCTAGTCCATGTGCTAGTTAATGACAAAGTCAGCACTAGAATCCAAACTGCCTTATTCTTTTCTGGGAATTTTTTTCCCACCCTATGTTGCTTATATAGCATGGCATACCAAAAGGAAAGCACCCTCAAAGTCTGGCTGGTCTGGGCAGAAGATCCTGGCCTGTCATTCAGTGCAAAAAGGAAAGAGAGAAGGAAGAAAGGAAAGAAGGAAGGAAGGAAGGAAGGAAGGAAGGAAGGAAGGAAGGAAGGAAGGAAGGAAGGAAGGAACGGAGGGAGGGAGGGAGGAGCAGAGGGAGGGAAAGAAGGAGTAGAAGGAAGGAAAGAAGGAAAAAAGGAAGAAGGAAAGAGGGGAGAGATGGAGGGAGTAAAAGAAGGAAGGAGGGAGGGATGGAAGGAAGAAAGGAAAGAGATAAGGAGAGAGCAAAAAAAGGAAGGAGGGAGGGAGAGGAGGAAAGAATGAGGAAGGGAAGAAAACCAGCATTTATTAAGCACCTACTACATGCAATCCATTAATCCACTATCCTTAAAGAAGAGAAGGAGACTAGAGCCCTTTTCAGCTGCAGCTCATGGCTCTGGGACAGGAGCACCATTGCTATAAGGCCAACCACTTAACCTCTGTGGTTCCCTCCCCTCCCTGGGAAAATAGCAGTGATAATATTGGCCATCTCTGGAGGTCTCAGGCTGGCTTCACTGATTAATCACCACCAAACAACTGAGAAAAGCCTTACCAAGGGCCACAAAGATGCTAAGTGTTCTGATCACTTCTCTCCATCTCAATCTCTTAGGAAATAGGTTTCCATTTCACCTTAAATTTGGTGGAGGAGGAAGGTTATTTTTCATTCACCAGGAGCAGCTGGGAACCGGACTCTTAAATTCCTTATCTCCCCTCTCTGGAGCTGCCTCTTGGTTAAACCTCTGTTATTTTTCACCAACCTGCTCAAATGGAACTCTTTGTTTTTTTTAAATTTGGCCTTCCTTTGTGAGGTTAATTAATCCCTCTAAACACAAAGTTGTCCCTTTCTAGACCATTGAATAGCCTGTGACTGCCTATGTCTGTGGCCAATCTGTCAATCGACAAGGATTTATTAATTACCTAATATATGTGAGACACTGTGCTAGGCAAGGGTATACAAGGGCAAAAATGAAATGAGGAGCATGGCGTGGTAGCTAGAGAGCTTGTTTTGAAGTCAGGAAAACCTGGGTCCAGGCGGCACCTCTGTGACCCCAGGCAAGTCACTAAACCTCTGAATGGGCAAAGTCAGAGGCCTCAACTCAGAGGCCCAGCAGCTTGGGCCAGAACCAGGTTAAAAAGTAATTGGGAAATGTTTAACAAAAGAAATAAATGTACACTCCTACATAAATGGTGTTAATTTGTGGTTTTCTAAATCAACCTGTATCCTGCAGGGATCCCTTTCTATTGGAGTTTAACACTACTCTTCTAGGCAACTAAGACTGTATCAGTTGTAGAGAAAGCATTGAAAAGGAAATGTCCCCACCTCTGAGTTCATACTTGTTGTCCAGTTGTGTCCACCCTTCACTATGTGGTCTGCCATTTCCTTCTCCAGCTCATTTTACAGATAAGGAAACTGAGGCAAACAGGGTGAAATGACTTGCCCAAGGTCACACAACTAGTAAGTCTCTGAAGTGTTCTATCCACTACACCACCTGGCTGCCATGAGTTCATACGATCCTGAGATAATAATCATTATTACGTTTATGTAGCAATATTATACATCATATCATATATCACGTCATGTCATGTTATGTCATACATGTCGTGTCATGTCACATCATGTCATGTCATGTTATAGCACATTTATAAAGCACCTACTATGCACCAGGCACTGTGCTAAGCACTTTACAAATATCATCACATTTGATTCTCACAACAACCCTGGGAGGCAGGTGCTAATATCATCCCCATTTTACAGATGAAGACATGAGGCAAACTGAAATTAAGTAGCTTGCCCAGGGAAGTAAGTATCTAAGGCTGGATTTGAACTCAGGTCTCACTGAGTCCAGACCCAGCATTCCATCTATTTGTGCCACCTAGCTGGCCCCAATGTAATTTAAATCTAAATCATAGTTTTAGACCTGGAAGGGGCCTTAGATTAGCCATGAAATCCAGCTCCCTCATTTTATGTACAAGGAAACTGAGACCGATAGTGCTAAGTGACTTGCCCAAGGTCACACAGCAAGTCTGAGATGGGATTCAAACCCATCTTCCTGACTCTAAGTACCTAATGCTGCCCACTCCAGGAGAATGGCAACTCTTGAGGGTGAGAGCTGCCATTTTTTATCTCTGTGTTTCCAGAGACTGATCCACTGCCATACATATAGTAGGTCCTTGGTAATTTAGTTCATCTACCAACAGAGTTAAAAGTTTTTCTAAAAAATAAAAATTAAAAAGGGGGCAGGTAGGTGATGCAGTGAGTAGAACACCAGCCCTGGAGTCAGGAGGACCTGAGTTCGAATGCGGCCTCAGACACTTGACACATTTACTAACCGTGTGATCTTGGGCAAGTCACTTAACCCCAATTGCCCCCTGCCCTCCCCCCTCCAAAAAACAAATAAATATGATGTCATCAATGAGATCTTTGTTTAGATTAGTCTTGGAATGAACTTCCAACCTACAGGATCAAATGCTGCACCACACACCCGTGGGATGCTAGACACATGGCAGATGACAGTAATGATGCCAATACAATGTAAGCGGTGCCTCATCAAATGTATGATTTAACTCCAGCCTCACAACAAGCCCTCAGGACAGCTAGTGCAAGTATTACTATCCCTATTCTGTTGTTGTTGTCATTCAGTCGTTTCAGTCACATCCAACTCTCGGTGACCCTTTTGGGGTTTTCTTGGCAAAGGTGCTAGAGTGGTTTGCCACATCCTTCTCCAGCTCATTTTGCAGATGCGGAAACTGAGACAAACAGGATTATGTGCTTTGCCCAGGGCCACACAGCTAGTAAGTGTGTGAGTGTGGATTTGACGTCTTCCTGACTCAAGGCCCACACTCTACCCACTGGGCCACTTAGCCCCACCAAGCAAACCTTTACAAGCCTTTAAAAAGCTATAAATGACTTTGCTTAGAGCTTATTTCATCTACTGGCTGAGTGTTAATGGGAAACACTAGTGGGGGCCCTAGGTTTAGGAGTGAATATCCTACCTAACCACCTACCTGCCCATTTTGCAGATTTATCCCCATTTTACAGATGAGCAAACAGAGGCTAAGAGAAGGGGAGTACTTTGCTCACATTGCTAATAAATGGCTAAGCCCAATCTCAAACCCATGTCTTTGATTATAAATCCAATGAGCTTTCTACAATCTCATACAGTCTCACATGATGATGATATACTCTGTAATCCAGTGACATTCCATCTCCTGACTCCAGGCATTTTCACTGACTGTCTGCCATGCCTGGAATGCTCTCTCTTTGCATCTCTGCCTCCTTTCTTCCCTGGCTTTTTTCAAGCCCTCACTAAAGTCCCAACTTCTATAAGAAGCCCTTTTTTAAGCTTATTTGGTGCCTTTTGTGAGATTACCCCCAATTTTTCCTGTTTATATCATGTCTGGACAGAGTTGTCTGCATGGTGTCTCCCCAATTAGAATGTAAGCTCCTTGAGAGCAGGGACTGTTTTTTGCCTTTCTTTGTATCCCCAGTACTTGGCACAGTGCCTGACATAGAGCATGCTGTTTGACTGATAGACTGAAAACCTCCACTAACCTTGATCACAGACTGAACATTAACCTTGCTCCCTGTCCTATAACCCTTCCAGGGCCAATCCCAAGAAAGCTTTCCTGATCCCCACGTTGGAAATTAATTACCTTCCCTCCCTTGGACCTCACATTTAATTAGAACTGTGACTATAGAGTTATTGGGAGAGGGGAGGGAAGAAACATTTAATAAGCACCTACTGTGTATGTGCTAAGTACGTTACAAATATTATCTCATGTGATAATGTATGAATGTAGGTGTGTCCTGAAATGAAGTGGCAAGAGCACAGGATTGGGGAGTCAGGTCTTTGCCATTGGTAAGTGGCATGGGGTTGCAGGGTGTAAAGCTGGAAGGGACCTTAAATCATCTAGTCCAAACCCCTGATTTTACAACCAGGTAAACTGAGTCCTAGAGAAATTGTCATCTCCTCCCTTTGAGCCTCAGTTTTTTTTACCAATAAAATGGAGAAGCCCTTGAAACCCTATTGACCTCAGAGGCCTCTTGTGAAGAAAGTAATCTGTAACCCTTAAAGTATTACAGAAATGGAGGCTAGTAATTCAATTGTGAAATTCCATGAGGATTGGAGTCGCTTTTGTCTCAGGATGTCCTCAGGAAACTATATGTCAGTCATTTTCAGTCATGACCCCATTTGGGGTTTTCTTGACAGAGATACCGAAGTGGTTTGCCTTTTCCTTCTCCAGCTCATTTTACAATTGAGGAAACTGAGGCAACCAGGGTGAAGTGACTTGCCCAGGGTCACACAGCTAGAAAGTGTCAGAGGCCGGATTTGAACACAGGTCTTCCCGACTCCAGGCCCGGTTCTCTATCCGCTGTGCCACTGTACACAGTGAGCCCTTAAATGACTTTTGAATGAATGATGGTGATAATTGATGGGTATGGTGCCAATACTGGTGGCTGAGAACTGGTAAGGTTTACAGGCCTCACGCTTAGAACAGATGGTCTTAACTAAGCCATCATGTTACACAAGCCCCTGAACCTCGCTCTCACTGAGGATGCCAAATTCTCCTTGGGTTTAATTGGCAGAATCTTTGAAACACTGTTTGCTCCCCTGGCTCCTCTGGGGCACAAATGTGATAGATGCAGATGGTGTATATGGAAACCTAGACTTCAACTCCATTCAATAAGCATGTATTAGACAGCCAGATGGTGCAGTAGTTAAGAGTTTTGGACTTGGAGTCAGGAAAACCTGAGTTTCAATCCTGCCTCAGGCTCTTACTATCTGCATGACCCTGAACAAGTCACTTAATCTCAGCCTGCCTCAGTTTCTTCATCTCCAAAATGGGAATAATAATTGTGCCCGCGCATGTGTGTGTGTGTGCACATGCACACACACACACACACACACCTTCCAGGGTTGTTCAAATGAGAGAACATTCAAGTGCTCTATAAATGCTAGCTATTAAGCACCTGCTGTATGCAAGAATGCTGCACTAGGCACTGGAGATACGGAGATGAAACAGGAACAGTCACTGCTCACACCCTACTGGGAGAAAACAACACATACACAGATAAATCAGGACAAAACACAAGACAAGGTCACTCCTAAAGGGACCATAACACATCGTCTCACTGAGCCCCCTCGTGTTACTGAGGAGGAAATCAAGGGCCAGAGAGGCTGGGGGATTTACCCAGAGCTAAGCAGCTAGTCACAGCGTCAGACCCAAGACTCAAACCCAGGTCTTCTGATTACTGTTCCTTTTTCTGAATCTCTCTGGCAATCTGTCTCTTGAATGATTTATGAAGCCAAAAATAACATTTCTATCAAAGATACATATTGTTTTCTCAGCTTTGCACCTAGATCCTGAAGGCCAGAAGTTCTCCCAACTTTCAGCTTCCCCTCCCAAGAGCTTCCCCCTCCTCCCAAGGTCATTCTTCATGAATGACAGCTATTTAGTTAAACTCTCTTAGGTTTCCATGGCAGCAAACCCAACTTATACTCAGTCCCACTGAAGACAATAAAGCCAGCTCCGGATTTCTTTTCCCTGGTACCCCCACTCGCTATCCCCACAGTCACCTTTTTTTCCTGGTGCAGGGGGAATCACCTCAGATGGAGATGTTAACCCTGTCTTTACCACCACGTCTAAAACACTTACCTTCCAAAAGAGGTCTGCCATGTCCAAACAAGAGGGATTGAAAGACCCTCCACATCCTAGAATCTACAGTAGAAGAGATAGGGGCAGCTAGGTGGCGCAGTGAGTACAGCACCGGCCCTGGAGTCAGGATGACCTGAGTTCAAATCCAGCCTCAGACACTTGGCACACTTACTAGCTGTGTGACCTTGGGCAAGTCACTTAACCCTAATTGCCCTGCCTTCCCCCCTCCAAAAAAAAAATAAATAAATTAGAAGAGATCCTAAAGCTTCTCTAGTCCAGAATGACTAGGCTCTAGTCCATTTGACAGATGAGGAAACTTAAGACTGAGAAAATAAAAATGAATTGTCCAAGGACATACAGCTGAGTGACAGACTGGATATTTGAACCCAGGTCCTCCCAACTGCAAATCCAGAAAATATGATATGATATAAAGGAAAAAACCTGAGTCTTGGCCTTGTGACACATTGTTGGACCTGAAAGGGACCACTGGAATCCTTTGAGTCTAACCTCCCATGTTACTGCCTATAAGACCTTTATCAAAGCACGTGACTTCCCTGAAGGTTCAGTTTCCTCAATATAAAATGGGCCTCCTGCCTACTCTGGAGCTTTTGTGAAGCTCCAATGTATGTGGACAGGCCTCATAACCACAAAGCACCATAGTATTGCCAGTTAGATAATAACTATACTTTGTATCCCAGGCACCTAGCATAGCACCAGCATCTAATAGGTGCCTAATAAATGTCTGCTCTTTGTTTGCACAATGATTCAATAATCTATGATTTCATCAGTATTAATCCTCTGCAGGGCAGGTAAGTGGCACAGTGGGTAGAATGCTGGGCCTGAAGTCAGGAGGACCTGAGTTCAAATCAGACTCTTAGTAGCTATGTGATCCTGGGCAATTCACTGAGCCCTGATGTAACAACAATGCTGCTTGCAGCTACTGTGGAGGTATATGGCCAATGAGTGAGCCCTGAGAGCAAACTGCTAACCTCCAAGCAGATATACACGCTTCTTCAGGGTCAGAGGGTGTCACGACCATGTGGCTCACACTCATGTGACTTAGGCTTTCTTGTGACTCAAGCAGGTCATCCAAGGTTCTTGATTCAATCAAAGACTCTTGATTGTAACAAAGCCAGACTCAAAGACACTTGATTGCCTTAGTGCTGAGAAGCACTCCAAAAGAAAAAACAGCAAAAAGTCCCACCCTGCTTGCCATTACACCTGTTTGCCTTAATTTCCTTGTCTGTAAAATGAGTCGTAGAAGGAAATGGCAAACTATTCCAGTATCTTTGCCAAGAAAACCCTATTTGCCTCAGTTTCCTCATCTATAAAATGAGCTGGAGAAAGAAATGGCAAATCATTCCAGTATCTTTGCCAAGAAAACCCCAAATGGGGTCACAAAGAGCCAGACATGACTGAAATGACTGAACAATAACAATAAAATTCTCTGCAACTTAGTAGCAGCCTTAGAACCCTACTGTGACCCAGAAAATCATCACCCTGTGGCCAACCTGGTGATGAGCCTCTCATCACTTAGGTAATGATGGAAGCCGACGTCTCTGCTATGTTTTACCCACATTGTCTCATGTGAGCCTCATAAAAAAAACCCTGGGAGGTAGGTGCTGGTCTTATCCCCATTTTACAAATGAGAAAATTGAGGGTTGATGAGGACAAGTGATTTGCCCAGGGGCAGGAGTAGAACCCTGATACCAAGTCCGGTATTCTCTCCACCTTGCCTCTTCCAACAGACTGACGTACCATCTATTCCAGGATCTCGTTCAAACCAACCAATCAAGTTAGCAAGCATTTATTAAATACCTACTAGGTACCAAGAGCTACACTAAGTGCTGAGGACACAAGGACAGGCAAACAAACAGCCCCTGCTGTCCAGGAGTTCAGAATCTAATGGAGGAGACAATATGCAAATAAGGTATATTGACATCTCAATACAAGCTAAATTGGGGGGCAGCCAGTTTGCACAGTGGATAGAGTACCAGCCCTGGAGTCAGGAGGACCTGAGTTCAAATGTGGCCTCAGACACTTACTAGCTGTGTGACCCTGGGCAAGTCACTTAACCCCAATCTCCTCCCTCCCAAAACTTGGGGGTACTCTCTAGGGAAGGCAGTAAGGTCAAGGAGGACCAGGAAAGGCTTCTTGCAATAGATGGGATCTTAGTTGAGACTTAAAGGAAGCCAAGGAAGTCAAAACATTTCTAGCTTAGAAGGACCTAATAGAACTTGGACTCTGTTGGCTTACCCTTCATGAACACCAGGTCACCTCTACACAATGATGTGAGGCATCAGAGGAAGATTTTAATTAAGGAATTCTCATTTTAAATCTATGAACTCATCGTGCCATGTACTCCTATTTTCATAAGACTTCAAAGTTTACAAAGCCCTTTTCCCTCCACAAGGGCTGTAAGGAAGAAAGTATAAATATTATTATTCCCATTTTATAGGCGAGGAAACTGAGGCTCAGAGAAAAGTGACTTCCTCAAGGTGTCACAGCTAATGAGTTGTCAGAGCTAGGCTCTGAACTCAGTTCTCTAGACTTCAAGTTCAGCACTTTTTTCATGACGCCAGACTGGTAGATGGGGCTTAAATTCAGAATTGAGAGTACTCGGAGGGGAGTCCCAAGGGAAGGTGGGTCAGCCACCCCAGGGACACATACCTGCCCCTAGAAAGTCACAGAGAAACAGAGACAGATGGGGGAGAGAAGGGGAGAAGGGGCAGGGGAGAGAGACAGAGAAAAAGAGAGACAGACAAACAAAGAGAGAGAGATAGACAGGCAGAGAGAGAGAGAGAGAGAGAGAGAGAGAGAGAGAGAGAGAGAGAGAGAGAGAGAGTCTGCACTTATCCACTTGTTCCAGCTCTTCCATTTGCTGGTTGTATGACCTTGCACAAGTCACTTTCTCTGGGCATCATTTTGCCCATCTGTCATCCACTCTCCACAGTGTGGTGCTGTTGTCCAGGCTGACAGACCATTCCTCACCCTGTTCCTGTCCCTCTTCTCTGACACTCAGGGACAAGTGTGTAATATTGAATAACAGGTTGGGAATCAGGAGACACATGCCAGTGACATCTCTGCTATTGAGTTGCTTGGTGACTTGGCCATTCATTCAACAGACATTATTAAGCAAGCACTATTTGCAGAATACTGTGCTAGACCCAGAGAGAGATGAATCATTTAGGTAAAGCCATAGTCCATGCCCTCATGCAGCTCACAGTCTAGCATGATGATAGGACACAAACCCAATAGGATTCACAATAGGACATGATAAGTCCATTAGAAAGGTATGAACAGAAGGCTCTGAGGTCCCAGGAACCCTGATGGGAAGGGGCAAGGGAGGAAGAATGAGGGTAGGCTTCCTAGAGGTCGAAGCATCTGAGTTGAGATTTAAAGGATATGTAGAAATTCAGCAGTCAAAGAAAGAGAAGCAAACATTCCTGGCAGGGCGCAAGTCTCAGTGAAGGCATGTGGAGAGTGCAGGGGACAGAGTTCTCTGTTTTAGCTGTATTGTGGAGTGCGTGGAGAGCCACAGCATGAACTACGTAGCAGATAGAGCACTAGGCTTGGAAGCAGGAAGCTCACCTTCATGAGTTCAAATGTGGCCTCAGACACTTACCAGCTGTATGACCCTGGGCAAGTAACTTGACCCTGTTTTCCTCAGTTTCCTCGTCTGTAAAGTGAGGTGGAGAAAGAAATAGTAAACCGCTCCAGTATCTCTGCCAAGAAAACCCTAAATGGGGTCACAAAGGGTCAGACTCAATTGAATGACAGCAACAAAATAATCACTTCAGAGAGGGTAGCAGCTGACTAGAGAACCCCCAATGCTAGGGAGAAGAGTTTGAACTCAATGTGGTAGACAGCAGGGATCCATGGGGGAGATTTTTATTTTAAGTAAAATGACCTGATGTATGAAGTTATCAATATTCAAAGACTGTCATCCGGGCAAGGGATCTGTTAGAGGAAAAGCAAAGAAGACATCCTTTTTTCCCTATTAATCAAGGAAGACATCATGGTGGAGGTAGGATCATGGATGGGGTTCAAGTGAGCAGGGCGAAGCAGTCTGGCAGATGGGGTGTAGAACAGGCAGAGTGTGAAGGGTGATGGGGGCTTCTGGGAAGTGTCAGAAAAGAATGAAAGGCTCTGGAGTCAGGAAGACCTGAGTTCAAATGCAGCATCAGACACTTACTAGCTGTGTGACCTTGGGCAAGTCACTTAACCTGGATTGCCTCAAAAAAAAATAAAGAATCAAAGGATAAAGAGAGAGGAATGCTGATGATCCTGGATAGGAAAGCAACTGGCAAAAATGACTCAAGAACTACTCTCCCAACCCCAACCAGGGGAAGTTCTACAGCAGATTTGTCCCAGCTTTTCAAAAACACAAAATCCTAGTGACTCAACTATGCCACAAGTGAACTTTGGGACCCTGAGCAAATCACAGTCAATCAACTAACGAGCATTTCTGAAGTCTCTGCTGTATGCCATGCATATGTTAGGTGGTCGGGATACAAAACCGAAAATGAAATTGTCCCTATCCTCAGGGAGCTTTGTTCTAAAAAGAGACATGCCATTTCCACATGCAGGCATGCATATATTACGTTTACATATAATATCTTATATATTTGTATATAAAATAGACACAAGGCAGTTTTTATGGGGAAGGCATTTGTAGCTGGGGAGATCCAGAGAGTCTTCATGTAATAGTGATAACAATCATCATTCACATAGCGCTTTAAAGGTTGCAAAGTGCCTTATAAATATTATCTCATCTGATCCTAACAATGAATCTAGCAGGTGCTGTTATTATCCCCATTTTACAGGTAAGGAAATTGAGGCAAATAGAGGCAAAGCAGCTTGCCAGGGTCACACAGCTAGGACATGTCCAAGGTGGGATTTGCATTCAGGTCTGACTTGAATTATGCCTTAAAGGAGACCCAGCCTTCTATGAGGTGGAGTTGAGATGATTGTGCATTCCAGCCATGGGGAACAGCCAGTCTAAAGATCCAGAGACAGAAGATGGAGCATCCTCTATGAGGAACAGAAAGAAAGCCAGTGTGACAGAACCATAGAGTGTGTGAAGGGGAGTGAAGGGTAGTAAGATTGAAAAGGTAAACTGAGAAGGTTGGCCTCTATGGTCCCTAGTCTACTGTAGCTCTCAAATCACTATCCAAAGGTCCCTCATGAAGATCCCATGTTCTAAGTTCCCCTTGAGCTCAAATAGGCTGTGTCATTATCACTGTACATTCTAGGGTCCCATCCAACTCAACCATTTCTCCATAAGGATTCACCCAGTTCTAACATTCCATTATCAAAGGTCCTCTCCACCACTAACATTGTGGAATAGCATTTTCTGTTCCAAGGCCCCTTCTATTTCTAATAGTCTGAGTTTATGAATCCTGTGCCTGATTTATTGTAACTTTATGTCACACCAGCCTGACCCAAAGTTCCCTTGGCCTTTCCTTGTGCCATCTTTCAAGGTCAATTTCATCAACATCATTGTTATTGTCATTGTCCCCCTCTTCCTCCTCCATCTTCTCCTCCTCCTCCTCCTGCTCCTCCTCCTCCATGCCTTCCCTGATGGTTCTTTCCAAGTCTCCTTCTCTGTCCCTTCTTAGCTCCAAAAGCACTTTCACTTCGTACTCTACTTTGAGTTATTCCTTCAATGTGAATGTTATTCTACAGTTATTCTCTGTGTGTCTTGTACCGCTGGTCTAGACTGTAAGTTCTTCAGGGCAGGGACAATTTCATCCCCTCTTGTATTTCAGACTGGTCAAGGACAGAGCTATGTTCATAGGCCATGCAGACAATATCAAAGATGAAAAGGTACCTTGGAACAATAGAATAGTTCCATAGAATACATGAACATAGAACATCAGTCCTGGAAGGAATCTTAAGACACAAGATGTTAGCGATGCAAGATGGTACAGTGGATGGAGCACAGGACCTGAAGTCAGGAAGACCGGAATTCAAATCCAGCCTCAGACATTTCCTAGCTGTGTCACCCTGGACAAGTCACTTAATCTCTGTTTGTCTCAGTTTCCTCATCTGCTGTTGTTCAGTCATTTCAGTCGTGTCCAACTCTTCATGACTCTATTTGGAGTTTTCTTGGTAGAGATACTGGAGTGGTTTGTCATTTCCTTCTCCAATTCATTTTACAGATGAGGGTCACACAGCTTGCAAGTATCTGAGGCTATATTTGAACTCAGGTCCTCCTGACTCCAGGCCTGGTGCTCTATCCACTGCACTACCTGGCTGCCCTTCCTCATCTGTAAAATAGGGATAATGATAGAATCTCCCTTCCAAGCTTGTTGTGAGGATGAAATGAAAAAATATTTGTAAAGCACTTAGCACAGTATCTGACACATAGTACGTACTATCTTAACATTAGGCATTGGTGATGACGATGATGATGATGATGGTGTTAGAACACAGAATGTTGATTGGAAGAGATTTAAAGGCATAGAATGTCAGCATACAGGATGTCAGAACTGGGAAGGACCCTTGAGGTCTAAATGTGAAAAAAGAGAAAACAATACTTTGAGAGGTGGAAGGGCCCTTATCTGAGACCTAGGCCTTAGAAGTCTCTCTTTTTTTTTCAGCTACGAGGAGTGTGTGGGACCAGGGTCAACTCAAATCTACATCCCCACTGAAGACCCTCCACCATACTCACTGAATGACCCTTGCCCGGACAGGAATGTCTCCATCCAGATCAGTGCGGCAGAGGAGAGGGATGAGGATGAAGAAGGGGCTTCTTTGCCTGTCGCCGAGGGGGATCCTGGCTGTTCCATCAGATCTCCCCAAGGACCTGCGGTCATCTCCACTATTGCCCTAGAAACTGTGCCTCCCTATGAAACTGTAGTGCATGACCCTAATGTGCTCCTTCCCCTTCAGAGTCTGAAAAGCTCCCCAGCTGAGTACCAGACCCTTCTTGATAGGACTGTGTAACCAGGGGAGGCCTTCACTAGCCCCGCTCCATAGAGGGGGCCTAACTAACTGCAAACACACGTATACACATGCAGAGAAAAACATCAACGACACAAAACCCACGAGGTTGGGGGCAGGGGTCATTGAATAATAGAATGAACCTTTCACTACCAGCCCAACATACAAAACTCCCTTCTGTTCACTGTCCCTTTCAGGATATGGGACGTGCAGGGGCATTAGCTTTCTTTCCTTCCAGCCCCTTCTACTCCCCACACTTTCCCAGCAGGTTCTGAAAGTTGGTGTAACCTGGGTGATCAAAGTCTGATTTCTGAATTGGGAATTCTTTCCTAACCTGCTACAGCCTCAGCCCAGGCAGTCCCTAGGCCATCTCTGCCATACTCCATGTCCCTTTCACTCTCTGCCCCCATCCCTGTCCTCTCCCCAGAGAGACACGAACTGGTTGATCTGAGAGTGCTAGCATGGGCCAGAGGTCAGGGGAAATAGACAGGTGTTGTCAACAGTGGCTCATGTTCTCAATGGAAAAGGAATTCTCTCTTCCAAATGAGTTTTTAAAATGAACTTGAAGAGGCAACAGAGTGGTATCCACCACCCACAAGACTCAACCCAGGAAGGAGCCCAATGGTAGGCACCCTTGTTCCTTTCAAACCAATGACTAGAACCTGGATTGGAACTTATCCTCAGGCCACTGACACAGCCCTAGCATTGGCTGGCCAGGACCAGAAGAACCCAAGTAAGCCATGCTATCAAGTTGTTCCCAGAAGGGCCACCTCATGAGCAGGCCTGTGGGGGAAAATAGCAGCCAAGAAGAACTTATGGAGTCCCAATGTCAGCAGAGCCTGAGTTTATTTAAAGGGAGGCAGCCCCTCACAGAGCTAAAGCTCATGACCCTCATTTTCTGTCATTAATAGCCTCTGTCACACAGCATCTCTGTAGTCTGGGGCTAGTAGATCCAATGGACAATGCCCTGACAAGAAAGTGAGGTTGCCTTGGTCTGGGGATGTGTCCTGGACCCAATCCCTTCTCAATATTTGACAAGTGGTTTACCTGCTAGTTCAATTAAACAAATATCTATTAAGTACCTATTGTATGCAGCCCCCTCTGCTGGGAACCGGGGGATATAATAAAGTTTATATAAGGTCCATGTCCTTATGGAGCTAGAGTCTAAAGAAACTTACCAAGTGATATTTTAACCAGGGAGAAAATAGCCTTTTGGCTAAAAGATGGATTGGTCAGCACACACAAGCCTAACTTTATTGGGTCTATGGAAGCAAGCTTTCCCGGAGAAATTGATGTGTTTAAATCATCCCCCTCATTCCCAATGAGCACATTTAGTTAACACATGGACGATGGGCCAAACATCTTTCACTTTAAATCTCCTAGAAAGAATGTGAGCAAGACACGGTCCAGAAAAGAGGAAGGGAAACTCAGTGTCAGATCAGTCCCAGAATCCTTCGGCCACTGGCACCCCTTCCAGTCCCATAAGATGAGAAACTTTCCTTCTAATCAGTGTGAGAACATTCAGACTGGGATCCAACTAGCCAGACCAGAGGACAGACAGAGGCTAAGGAAGGAAATCTGTCCCAGGAAGGGAAAAAGGCACTGCTGGAGTTCTGTCGTGGATTTGGGGACAAAATGGAGTTGTGTTGGAAACCTCCACCACTTTCCTCCACTGGGGGGAGCTTTGGGTATTGGACAACCACCCACATTGGCCACTGCCACTGCCAGGAGCCATTGTTCCAGAGTTGGTCCCGAAAAAGGCAAAGTGAAACAACCCAGAAGTTCCATTTTACCCACCCAATCATCACCCCATCTCCTAACCTTCCTTCTGCTTCTCCCCAAAGCTGAGGCTTTTACTCTAGAGGCAGTGGCGTTTTCCAAAGAGCATGGGAGCTGGAATCAGAAGACCTGAAGCAGAATCCCTGTTCTTCTATCTACTACCTGTGTGACCTTGGACAAGTCACAACCTTTCTGAAACTTTCAGTTTCCTCATCTGTACAATAAGGGGGTTGGGCTAGATGATTCCTCATGGTCCTTGCCAACTCTCAGTCCCCTAATCCTAGGTCCCTATGGCCCATTTTTTAAATACCGGGATTTTTATCCTGTTTGTTTCCTCCCACCTCCATTAAATTTTCCGACTCCAGTGAAGGGCTATGACTTTTCTTCAATCACTTTTTAAGGAGCTGGGGGACAGGAGGGGGGAGGAAAAAATGAAGATTTTTATATTTTACTCTATTTAACATTCGAATTTCTGCCAGAGCTATTCACTGCTTTTCAAAGGCTCCGTTTAGTTGTTTCCGCCTTGATGTTCTTACTCATTCTGTGGATACTAGGGATCGTTTACAAACAGCTATCTGTTCACCTTGGTGGTATTACTGTTTTATAGGGGGAAATGGATCTATCTTCTCTCTCTGTCGTACTGTATAGATTTTTACATGCACTGCAGGGCCTTGAGTCTCCTAAGAAACCTGTCCTCCTTCCACACCGTAGCAAGCGTGGGTAACCAACCAAAAAACTTTCAGGACACATCAGCTTTTGCAGCTGGCTACAGAAATGGAGCTGGACATTTTTCTTTCTCGAGCTGGGTTCTGAATTGAGCAACAATATATTCTTTCTTTGTTCTAAATAAATAACTAACAATGTAGCACTTGTAGATGTAACTTTAGTAATCGAGCACACAGCTGGGCTTTTCTTGCCTTATTGAAACTTGTAAGGAAAGGAAACGGCAAAAAACAGCAGCTGATTCAAATGCCTCGATTTAGCAAATAACTTTTAACCCAGCAAGCCTTCACCTGAATGTTTCTGAAAATTAGAATCTGTAAGTGGTACAAAGTGTTTTACTGTTCACACAGGATGATTTTGCAGCTGGTTATGTGCTGTAAATGACTTGCTGGAATGACTTTTTTTTTAATCTCAACTGAAACCTGGTGTCATTTTTTTTCTTTTGAGAGTATGGCAAATGTGTGGGTCCCTGATACAGGTTAAGATCTTTAGCCCTGTTCCGGCAATACTGGGTCCAGGGACTTCAGGGGACCACACATTTTTTAAGAATAGTCCTTACTCAACTTTCAGGTCATTCTGGCTTTTACCACCAGGAAGACGTGTATCAAGAGTTGACTGTGGAGCTGTTTTTAATTACACAATAAAGAACTGTTTCGCACTTGGTCCAGACCGCTGTTGTACTGCACTCTACAGGGGACTAGTGGCCAGAAAGGAGACTTCAGTAGAGGCAACCTGGTTTCTCTATCTCTGTACTATCCTCCTTTGCTCCCTTCGTGCGTACTCACCTTGTTCTCTAAGGATGCCCGTCTCCCAGCCCTGAATAGAGTCGGGTTCTTTAAGACAGTATCCTTGCTGAATTCCCCCACCCCCATCCAACTATCCCCAAGCTAGTCTGAATCTCAGTGGCAGGGCTCTGACATTCGAGGAGTGAGACAATGGAGCCAAGCAAATTTCCAATCATAGGGAACCCACCTTAGGCATGTTAGTTGCCCAAGGGATGCATGTCAGTGACTATGGGGTGGCGCAAAAGGCTATGACGAGAGTCAGGAGACCTGGATTTTAATTCTGCTTCTTAACCTTACTACTTTTAGCCTCCTTGGGCCTCAGTGTCCTCAACTGGGAAATGAAAGAGTTGGACTAGATGGCCTCTTAGGTCCCCTTGAGTTCTTGATCTGTGATCCAATATCTATCAGATTACTCAAAGGATGGGATAAAGGCAGTTAGGTGGCACAGTGGATGTTGGCCCTGGAGTCAGGAGGACCTGAGCTCAAATCCAGCCTCAGATACTTACTAGCTGTGTGACCCTGGACAAGTCACTTAACCCTGTTTGCCTCAGTTTCCTCATTTGCAAAATGAACTAGAGAAGGAAATGACAAACCACTCCGATGTCTTTGTCAAGAAAACCCCAAATGGGGTCACAAAGAGTTTGAAATGACTCAACAATAACAATGAGGATGAGATGGACACATCAGGGAAGCAAGTTCTAGTATCACAGCTTCACCATGATCTCTTCCCCAAACTGATACTTGCTGTGTGTGACCAACACACAGAACATGACATGGTGTGTACAGGTCACTTGTACCACTAACCATACCCACATAGCACACTGCAAGGGGGAGGAGATAGCCTTAATGAGCCCGGGGCTGTCTTCAGGTCACAAAGAACCACAAGAGTTGGACTTTGGTAGAGGAGCCAATGTATGGTGTATGTAATTTACCCTTTTCTTAAAAACTCAAGGTCATCACACACAACAGGCATTGTACCATGTTGTAATGCAGCAGTGCCTTCAAGGGCTACTAAATTAAGTGAAGCCATACCAGTTCATACAAGACATTTAATCTCTCTGGGCCTCAATTTCTTTATCTGTTAAATGAAAGGGCTGGGCCGAATTTTCTTTCAGGTCCTGAAAAATGCCAATATTTTAGGTTGAGATTTGCTCCCAGCAGACATTTTATGCTCTAAGGTTCCTTCTAGACCTCAATTTCCATAGTGTTGGACTTCAAATCTGGAAATTTCCTGACCCAGACATTTAACTAGCTGTTTGGGGAACTTTACCCTGGTCAAGTCACTTAATGTCAGTTTCTGTTTCTTTGTCTGTAAAAGAATAGCATCTGCCTAATAGAGTTATTTGCATATCAAATGAGAAAATGTGGAAGGTATTCTGCAGTCTTTAAATTACCATATAAATATTATTAATATTATTGCAATATCAACACCATGGGGAACACAGCTCTCTAAAGCTGTTCCCTTTATTCCCCTCCTCCTCATATCACATCACTCATACATCTTCCACAACTATCTTTTGATTCTCACTCATATCAGTTGGGGCAGGGGAGGGGGGACTTCTCCTTGCCAAGTCCAACCTCCCTACATGCCATCTTGATTCTCCACCTCATTATCCCCACTATCATTTATTGTCATGGCTGTTAGGTCATGTCAGTTGTGTCCACCTTTTTGTGACCCCATCTGGGGTTTCCTTGGCAAAGATACTAGAGTACTTTGCTATTTCCTTCTCTAGCTTATTTTGCAGATGAGGAAACTGAGGCAAACAGCATTAAGTGGCTTGCCCAGGGTCACACAGCTAGTATCTGAGACCAGATTTGAACTCAGGTTTTCCTGATTCCATGCTCTATCCCCTTTGTCATCAAGTTGCCTTATGTGCTTGGCACATAATAAGTGCTTAATAAATTATATTGGTGACTTACTGATTTTTTTTGGTAGGGCAATTGGGGTTAAATGACTTGCCCAAGGTCACACAGCTAGTACATGTGTCAAGTGTCTGAGGTCGGATTTGAACTCAGGTCTTCCTGACTCCAGGGCCGGTGCTCTACTCACTGCACCACCTAGCTGCCCCCTTACTGATTAACTGTAGCTTCCTGTGCCCCCAAATTCTATTAGATCAAAAAATAAGTATTTCTTAAGCTTACTATGCACCAGGTATTCATTCTTCCAGTTCTTTCCAAATATTCTCTGCACAGCAAATAAGACTCCATTGCACAGTTGCTATATACCTTCCAAATAATAGCTCATCTTCCACCAAATCCTTTGTACACCAGAAACATTCCTACTCCCTGGTACCCCTAAAAATCCTAGTGGAAATGCCAATGTAATTCGCCACTCCCCAGAGCAGCTGATCCTGTGGCAAAGAGCAATATGAGGCTAGACAGGCCAAGGGACTGTGGCGAACCCAGACCCTGGATGCCCTTATGCCAGCCTCTAGACACCATGCCATCTGCCTGCCTTGCCACACTTTTATGGAGCCTTTGGGAATCCCTCAGTAACTGTTTAAGAAACACATTGTCATCTGCTCTGGAAAGAAGAGCTCTCTGCCTTTGCCCATCTTAACACACAGTTTCTGTCAAAGAAGGAAGCCTTCATTCAATCTCCATATATCCAGTCTCAGAGCAGACTGGTCATTTTCATGCTGGATCCAAGGGGACCCAGAGGCCTTCTAGTCCAGCCCATAGTGGGACAGGAATCGCCTCTGCAATGTTACCAAGTGGCCCATCCAAGTTTTGTTTAGATGAGGGGGAACTTGCCACCTTCTGAGGCTCTCCATTCTATTTTGGGATAACCTGAAATTTTGGGAAGTTTTTATGACCAGAACTCTAAATTTGCTCGTAACCAAGTAGGAGAAAGCTAATTCCTTTTCCACATGACAGTCCTTCAAACACAGACAATGATCACAACTCTCAATTTCCAAGTCTTTTCTCCACCATCCTAAATTGTCCTGGGTGACCTTCTTTTGACTCCCTCTGGTTTGTGATTGTCCTTCCTAAAACACAGACCATGATATTACAAATCTGGCCTGAGCAAAGTAGAGGGCACTGGGACTCTCCCCTCCCTCATTCTGTATCATGTACCTCTTCCTGGGGCAGCTAGGTGGTGCAGTGCATAGAGCACCAGCCCTGAAGTCAGGAAGACTTGAGTTCAAATCTAACCTCAGACATTTACTAGTTATGTGACCCTGGGCAAATCATTTAACCTCTGTCTGCTTCAGTGCCTTAAGCTGTACAATGGGGACAATAGTAGCAACTACTTCACAGTGTTCTTGGCAAGATCAAATGAGATAGTATTTGTACAGCTTAGCACATAATAGGCAGATAGTGGGTGCTTAATAAATGCTTATTCTGCCCACATATACCTCTGTATGTTCTGGAGGAGACCCTGGATTTCCCAGAGCCCTGGTCAGGGAAGCACCAGTTCTGGCAGGCACTACCACCCAGGAAAACCTTCAAACACAGGCCTTCCTTATTAACCTTCTGTCTGTTGTCCAGGAACCATTCAAAACATGGAACAGCTCAGAAACTGAAAGCTGGCCATCAGGAGATAGGACTTTTCACCACAGCAATTCATGGAAACTGTCTGTTAGGGCCCCTGGGACCAGGAGATCTGGATTTGAATTTCAGCTCTGATACTTAGCGGCCACATGACCCTAAAACAAACTTTAAAATGCTATATAAATGCTAGGTCTTCACCAGTGCCCATCACATAGTACATGCTTAATCAATGATAGTTGACTGACAATACCACCAAGTCTTCAATATGCCCATTTTGCAGATAAGGAAACTGAGGTTCAGGGTGTGGGTTGTTACCCTCTTCTTATTATTAATTATACCAGATGGAATAGCTGACAGACTCAGATTTGGCACCTCCTTGTTCTGGGTGCCTATTCACCCCGTAACCTGCTGCAAGAAGCTAAGCCTCCAGAGTCTGGGCCAGCCCAGCTGTGACAGAGAAGGAAGTCTCTTAGGTTTGCTAATGTGGATTCAAGTGAGGCTACATCATGTGAGAGGCAGAAACAGAGTTAGGGAATAGAATCAAGGCCTTGGTACAAATCAATGTTTCTTGCTACCTTATCACTCTCAGGAAACTAAAATAGGAGAAGAGGGAGAGAAAGATGAAGAGAGGAGGGTCCCAGCCATCTGGGGTTGGGAAGACAGAAGCAGTGACCAAAGACCCAGGGCTGGAACCCAATGGACAGATTCCAAATTGGGAAGTAGGAAGTGAAGGCTGAGAGGATAGCATTTATCTCCCATACTTGAGTAGTAATATCCTATAATGATAATAACAGGTCATATTTCTATTGCATTTTAAGATACAAAGTACTTCCTCATAATAATTCTTGGAAAACAGCTCTAGATTTGAAGGCAGAGGACCTGAGTTCAAATCTCAGTTTTTCCACTTCCTACTTGAATAATCGTGAGCTAGTACCTTCCTAACTAACAACTGGGAAGATAAAGAAGAAACTTCATGGAGCTGATCTCCGTCTCTAGGTCTCAGTTTCTTCATCTGCCAAACAAGAGAGTACAAGTCTCTGGGATTCCTTCCTGCCCTCAAGAGTCAGTCAATAGTCAGACATTCTGTCATATACCTTCCACCACCATGCTTCCTCCCAGGCAGCCCCAGACAATTCTTCACAGTCACCCACATGCACTAAGACTAAGACTCCTGAGCACCTCCCTTCCCAGGTAACCCCAATTTCTTCCCATCCCTCTCCTCTCACCCTATCTCCATTGAAGGAAGGCAGCTGTCACATGAGCAGCCAGCTAAAATATTTTCGCACTGAAGTGAATCATTCTGAAGCCTGGGAAAGTGTGAATAACGTAATTAACACCTCATTGGGCTCTGGAGCTCAGTTCTGACTTCCTGAGAAGTCCTTTCTTATGACAGGAGGCCCCCAGTCCCTGTTTGGTGTGTGCTAGGGAACAAAGATGTAGAAATGAACCAACCCAAAAGTGCTGTCTGAGTGGTGCCACCTGGCCTCTCTCATGATGTGGCCTAACCTGAATCCACATTAGCAAACCTAAGAGACTTCTTTCTCTGTCATAGCTGGGCTCTGGCCCAGGCTCTGGAGTCTTAGCTGCTGGCAGGGGTTACAAAGTGAACAGGCACCCAAAACAAGGAGGTGCCAAGTCTGGGTCTGTTTGTCAGCTGTTCCATCTGGTATAATTAATAATAAAAATACTTTTTAAATTTCAAAGTCAGCAATTCTGGTGGTAAGGGTCCTCTTCCCACCAATAACAACCTTCTCAGTTAATAAATGGCATTTGAAGTTTGCTGTGGCCCAAATTTTTATCACCCTGTATTCAATCAAACTGGCAGTGAGCCTCTCTGAATCTGGCCAGGCTGGTCACAAAATAACAAATTTAGAGGTGGAAGAAAGCTTCAAGGCCAGCAAGCAAACTCCTTGTTTTACAAATGAGGAAAACGGCAAGACTTGAACCCAGATCTGCAGAGGGACAGTTGAACCCCAGTCACGTGCTCAAAGCTTTTCTTAGTTGCTGAAGCTGGCCAAAGCTTGTGGTATGCTAGCAAGGCCTTCAAGCAGCCACCTTATCTCCACCTCATGATAAAATAGTACAGGAAGATCTTAGAAGCTGCCTAATCAAGATATGGCTACCATTTCATAGAACTTCAAAGCTTAGAAAGCACTTTTTCATAACTTCTACTAGGTTTAGTAGAATACATTCTTATCTCATTTCCTTAGTGAGGAAACAGGCTCAGGAAAGTTATGTCAGGTGCCTCAGGTTACAAGGATACAAAGTGGCAAGAATCAGTAATAACAAGAATAGTTCCCATAGTGCTCAAAGAGTTACAAAATGAGCTACATTATTGTATAATTAATAATTGATATATTGTGGTTATTTTGTTGTCATTCTTGTTCAATTGTTTCAGTCATGTCTGACTCTCCATGACCCCATTTTGGAGTTTTCTTGGCAAAGATACTGAAGTGGTTTGCCATTTCCTTCTCCTGCTCATTTTACTGATGAAGAAACTGAGGCAAACAGAGTTAAGTGACTTGCCTAGGGTTACATGGCTAGTGTCTGAGACCAGATATGAACTCATGGAGATGAGTCTTCCTGATTCCAAGGCAGTGCTCAATCTTTTGTGCCATCTAGACGCATTTATAATTATTATTGCATATCATTATATTATTAATTATATAATGATATATTAATGTTTATAACAACATGTAATATATTAACATGCAACATTGTATGTTGCATCATTAATGGCATAATATTAATGTATAATAAATTTATATTGTGTAATTAATAATATAATTATATTACATATCATTAATATATCATACACATATTTGTTGTTCAGTCATTTCCAATTCTTCATGACCCCATTCAGGGTGTCACACAGCTAGCAAGTGTCTGAAGCCACATTTGAACTCAGGAGGATGACTCTTCATGACTTCTGGTCCAGCATTCTAACCACTGAGCCACCTAGCTGCCCTATAGAGGACTGGATCTGGACTCTAAGTAAATTAGCACTTTCTGTCGGCAGCCTGGCGTGGTTTGAAATCCAAGGAATATGGCACCTCTCTTCCATCTACCCCCTGGTGGTGCTTCCTCCCCTTTCCAAATTCCTTTTAAGTTTTGTCTCCTCCCCTTTAAATTGTAAGACCCTTGAAGGCAGGGGCTGTCTTTTTTTTTTTTTAATTTGCATCTCCAGCACTTAGTTCCTGGCACCTAGTAGGTGCTTAATAAATGTTTACTGTATTGCACTGCTTATTGTATTGTAAGGAAGGAACATGGTCAAATCTAGGCTTTAGGAAAATCATTTTAGCAACTGCATGGAGGGTGGATTAGAATGGGAAAGACTGGAGGCAAGGAGACCAAATAGGAGGCTATTGCAATAATCCGGAGGAAAGCTGTATTGTGTTGTGTTGCGTTGTGTTGTATTGTGTTGTGCTGTATTGTGATGTTGTGTTGCATTGTGTTGCATTGTGTTGTGTTGTGTCACATTATAATAAAAAATCATTTCAAAGGGGAGAAGTGCTAATAATGGCCTTAAACGCCTGGCTGAGGAGTTTGTATCTTACCCTGGGTTCCCCAAGGGAGCCACTGGAGATTTTTTTTTTTGGAGGGATGACATGGTCAGACCTGCGCTTTAAGAATATTGGTTTGGCAGCTGGAATATCAGTTTAGAGGATGGAGTAGAGAAGAGGCAACTCAGAGGTGGGGAGATGAATTAGAAAGCTATTCCAATAGTTCAGAAGAAAGGTGATAAAGGCTTGACTTAGAGTAGAGATTGCTGAGTGGAGAGAGAGGGCCAGATGCAAATGTTCGATTTGAACCAAATGCCCAAAACACGCCAGGATCTGATAAGAAGCCCAGGTGGAGGCAGCTTGGAGTTGCAATAGTTTCCAGGGGACACCCTGGGTATCAGATGAGCCTGCTCAACCTATTTCTGGGAAACAAGGTTCTAAGAAAAGACTCTTTGCAAGCCCCACCTCCTACTGATCAACAATCAAGCTGAGACAGTGATCCCAGTGGGAAAAAAGGAAAGAGGGCAGGGAGGGGTTGGTAACCTGATTTCAGATAAAGCAGCTAGAAGCAAGGGTGGGGGAAAATGATAATAATAATAATTACTATTATTATTAAAATAATGATAATAGCTAACATTTACATAACACCTACTATGTGCCAGACACTGTACTAAGCACTTTACAAATATTTCATTTGGTTCTCATGATAAAACTGAGGTAGACAAAGTTGTAGTGACTTACCCAGGGTCACACAGCTAGGAAGTATCTCTGGCTGGATTTGAAATCTGGTCTTCCTGACTCCAGGCCTAGTGCCATTGTCACTGTGACACCTAGCTGCTTCATCTCAGCCCAGATGAGGGAAATAGAAAGGGAAAAGGAGGCAAGACATTTACCTTCCTCTCTTATAGATTTGTGACCTCATGAAAGGTGGATGAACAGCTCTGTTAGGAAAAAATTAAACCAACTCTGAAATACCCCCTCATACATATTAGATTGATTATCTGACATAGAAGGAAAATGATGAATACTGGAGGGGATGTGGGAAAACTGGGACTTTAATGCACTGTTAGTGGAGTGGTGAACTGATCCAACCATTCTGGAGAGCAATTTGGAACTATTCTCAAAGGGCTATAAAACGGTGCCTACCCTTTGATCCAACAATTTCACTTCTAAGTCTGTATCCCAAAGAGATCCAAAAAAAAAGGAAGAGGGGGAAGGACCTATTTGTACAAAAATATTTATATCTTTTTGTGAATCCAAATTGGAATGAAGAATTATAAACGAAAGAGATGCCCATCAATTGGGGAATGCTAAACAAGCTGTGGTATGTGATTGTAATGGAATATTATTGTACTATAAGAAATGACAAGCAGGATGATCTCAGAAAAACCTGGAAAGACTTACGTGAACCAATGCAAAGTGAAGTGAACAGAACCAAGAGAACTTTATACACAATATACACAATGGCAATATTGTTCAGTGAAGAACTGTGAATGACTTTGCTATTCTCAGCAATAAAATGATCCAAGACAATCTCAAAGACCTAATGATATTACCCTCCTCCAGAGAAAAAACTGATATTGTTTGAAGACAGACGGAAGCTTATTTTTCACTTTCTTTTTTTTCTTTGATTTGATATCTGATTGCTTACCATAACAAGGAGGGAGGGAAGGAAGAGAGGGAGGGAAAGAATTTGGGACTCAAAACTAAAAAAAAAAAGTTTTTTAATTGTTTTGGCATGAAATTGGCGGGGAGGGGGGAGGAAAAAAAAATATATATATATATATATATATATACACACACAAGGCAGGGCAATTGGGGTTAAGTGACTTGCCCAAGGTCATACAACTAGTGTGTCAAGTATCTCAGACTGGATTTGAACTCAGGTCCTCCTGACTCGAGGGCCAATGCTCTACTCACTGTGCTACATAGCTGCCTATATATATGTATATGTATATATGCATCTATATATACATATTTTTTAAAGAGCTCAGCAAGCCCTCACACCAGAGGTGCTAGTCCTTCCTGAACACCCCATAGGTGTCTACCTGGCACTTAACTCTCACCTATGATTCCAAGAAGCCATAGCATGCACAGCAGCCACACCCTGGTAAAACTGTCTCAGCAGATGGGCTGAATCTGGTTGAGGGTAACTGACAGGTCCAAAATCCTTAGGTGAGTTAGGGGGTGTCTACCCCAAGAATGTGAAGACTTTGCCTGGCGCGATAGGAAGATAAAAACAATCTGGGTTTGGCTGGGTTGCTGTTTCTACTCTGCTGTCTTGATTCCTCCCATGCGCCTGTTTTGTATTGTTGTATTTGGTTGGTGGTTCTGGGAGTGGAAAAGGAAGTAGGGAAAGTAAGCATAGTATGCAACGAAAGGAAGTATAAAAACTATTGATTGGATTTGTACAGGCAAAAGTAAGCAAGGAGTCCAGGATAATGCAGCAAGGAAAGGAGGCTGGATGGGAGGATGAAGGTTGGACTGGCCAAATTAGGAGGGACACCTGGAAGTGCTGACTACTACAATGTTTTATTAGCCTTGCGAGGGGAGTTACAGAGTCTGGAATGTCTGGGCAGTCCAATCCAGCAGCACAGTGGGATACTCACACCTACACATACACACACACAACAGATATCATGGAGGGGGGAAGAAGGGGTGGTCCATATGAGGAGAAGAGAGAAATGCTCAGCCTCACCACATCATGGGTATCCTTCTCCTCAAGCACCTTCAGTGATGGGCTGTCTCCAGGTAAAAAGTAGACCTGTCCTGTTGGGGCTGGGCATTTTATTCTCTCACAGAGGTCTTGCTGTTGGGTTTTTCAAATGATGCCAGTGTTCCCACCAAGCCCCCTTAAACTAGGGGTGGGGGCCCAACAGGAGTGGAAATCTGTGGCCTCAAGGCCACATCTTCGCTGCCACAGGTTCCCCACCCCTGGCCCAGATGGTCAGTCTAAGGCTTGCTCATTGCCCACTGGTACCCTGGACAGTAATCAGGAAGTCGAGAAGTGGAGAGGGTTTGAGGAAAAAGATAACAAGTTCTGTTTTAGATGTACCTGTAAGACAACATCCAGTTTGAGACACCAATATGTAGGTGGTGATGTGAGACTAGAGCTCAGGAACCAGTGCAAGGATTATTGTTTTCATTCTAGAGAGAAGGAAATTGAGATTTCCACAAGTGAAGGGACTTGTCTCCAGGCACACAAGTGTCTGGTGGCACCTGTGCAGGAAGCATGTTGTAGGTTTCCAGTTTGGAGAATGAGCCAGACTTGGCATCACTTCAAACCTATAATGCCCTCATTAATGCTGTGGACCAAGAGCCAAGCCGGACAAATGCAGATAAGTTTTAGAGACAGACGAAGAGACAGAGTGGGGAGCCACAATAATGACCAACAAAAGCCTATCTGGAACAGTGGCAGGAGGTTCCTCCTTGGACTGGCAGATAGTGGTGCTGAGAACCTTGATCTGCTCCAGGGATTCTGGTCCTCCACTAAATCTCAAGTGGAATCCCAGGAGGCAGAGATTTCACCAGCTGTCCTGAGTTTGCAAGGCTTGTGAGCCAAACTTGTGGTAGGGGAAATGGAGCTCACCAGGAGGGGTTCTCTCTGATCTTAGCTTTGCTAAAGGTGTAGATTAAAATCCTTCTTGTGTTCTTTACTCTTAAATAAGCTGTTCTACAGTTTTGTACTTGTTAGCCTAATGCAAGTCAGTTAATAAACATTTATTTAGTGCCTACTAAGTGCCAGGCACTGTGCCAAGAGTTGAGGGCCATCACAGGGACATGAACCAGATCCTGGTGCTTCCATACAATCATGTCCTTGAGTGGAGGCAGTAATTATAGAGATTATTAGAGGATTCTCAAAATTGAATCCAGATACACAGATTATCAAAAGAATCATAGAATGTCAGAGAGGGCAAGAGCCCCAAAGGCCATCTAGTCCAAGCATACTGAACAGAAGTCCACTCTACTAAACCCCTGGCAAGTGGTTACACAGCCTGCCTCTGCTTGGAGACATTCTATGAGATGGAACCCACAAGGTCCCGAGGCTGCCTATTTGGCTTGTAGATGACACCACCTCTCCGGTAGTTTACTCTTATAACTATGCATTTTCATTGTTATTCCAACATTTGCCTACTATTTATTTGTTAGGCCACTGAGGGTGTGATAGTAAAACAAAGACAAAACAGAGAAAGCCCTGGCCAGTCTACTGTACAAAGATAAGGGAATACAATAGGGAGGAGAATGCAAGGGGCAAAGCTTCACACTCGATCTAGGTCTTGAAATATGCCTCTCTCTGTTGCTCCTGGTTCTGTCCTCTCCAGTCAAAACACAAGAAGTCTAGTCCTTCTATGAGGCAACTAGGTGGGCCTGAAGTCAGGAAGACTTGGGGTCAAATCTGGATTCAGATGCTTACTAGGTGTGTGACCTTAGGCAAGTCACTTAACTTCTGCCTACCTCAGTTTCTTCAATTGTAAAATGAGGATAATAAAACTGCCTGCCTCGGTTTCCTCAACTGTAAAATTAGGATAATAAGACAGCCTGCCTGTTTCCTCAACTGTAAAATAGGATTAATAATACTACTGACCCCCCAGGGTTGTTATGAGGATCAAATGAGATAATATTTGTAAAACACTTCGCACTCAGTGCCTGACACATAGTTGAGTGCTAAGTAAATGCTCGCTATTATTGCCTTTCTTGTTCTAGTCCACATTTTAGCTGGTTAAATATTAAGTTATCTGAGATTATTCCCACTCATGAGAGAGAGCAAGCAATACTGTAATGCAAAGAATTGGATAGAGAGGATCCGAATGGAGACACAGAGATACAAAAATGCACCGAAAATGGGTGCATTTGAATGAATTATTTTCCACAGAAATATTATTAAACAAGCATAGTTATCTGTATTGATCTTTGATGTTAAGTTTCTAATGGCGTGGGGAAGGGTGGTCAGGACCTGTAATTTTGCTGATGTAAACATTTCCCAGGGAGAAAATTCCCTCCACCAGTACAGATCAGTGACTCTTTTACAACTTAAGGCTTAAAGAGTTGCATAGGGCACCAAAAGGTTACAGGATTTGCCCAGGGTTACAAAACCAGGGGCTAGAGTGCTGGCCCTGGAGTCAGGAGGACCTGAATTCAAAGTCAGCCTCAGGTACTAACCATGTGACCCTGGGTCAGTCATTTAACCTCATTTGCCTCAGTTTCCTCATCCACAAAATGAGCTGGAGAAGGAAACAGCCAGTATCTTTGCCACGCAAACCCCAGCTGGGATCACAAAGAATCAGACATGAATGAACAACAACATCTTGTTTGCACATAGTTGTTTATATGCTATGTTTTCCATTTGACTGGGAGTTCCTTGAAAGCGGGGTCTGTTTTTGCCTTTCTTTATATCCCAACACTTAACATGGTGCCTGGCACATAGTGTTTGTTGACTAACTAAATGAAATCTCTTCCCCAGGCTGAATATCTCTAGTTTCTTCGGACAACTTTCATTTGAGGGCTAGATTCCAGCAGCTGCCTGGCCTCAAGCCAGAGCAGAAAAAGGCCAGGATGAGCCCTTGCCAGGGTCTGAGTCTCGGACTTGACAGACGATTCTCACCCCAGCCTCTCTGCTCTTCCAGAGACAGCAGTGTGGGTGAGCCAGACTTCCAAACCAGTTTCTCTGTTGCTTCCTGCTGTCTTTCTGTACTTCCTCCTTTGACAGACTCCTCCCAATCTGAGCCCTCTCTGACAGCCAACCACCTGGGTCTCCCAGTGGGGGAACCCTAGCTGGCCAATCACAGGGCAATGGGAACCCTTGCCAATGACTTCCTCCTTCAGGCCCCAGGGTGCCCCAGACAGGAGGGGAGCTCTCTCTCCCTCTCCCTGTCAATGCCTGTCCTCCGACTCCCAAAGCCATGAAAGAGACAGACCCAGGAGCCCCTGGGCAGGAGGCACTGGAGCTTTTCCAAGACTACATCACTTACTACCGGGCAGGAGGCCAGGATGGAAGGCTGTGGGCCTGCAGGCAGCCAGCTGTCACCCAGAAGGCCAGGAAGCTCCTGGCCTCAGGGGCCAGGCAACCCCGAGGACTTTGCTTGTATGAGGAGGCAGTGACGGGGGGCTCCTGCCAGGGGCTTCTGGGACAGGGAGAGGATGTATGTCCAAGGCTGGTGCCAGCACTGGAATTCCTGGAGCTCATATGTGTCAACCTCTTTCTCCTCCCTTGGAGGAGAGAAATAAAGTCACTGAAGGTAGGTACTGATCCCAGCAAATAAGAGACTGACCATCAGGGCTTTTAACTTAGTTATCAGCCCTGAGTCAGGCTCGGAGGTGGGAGAGGAGTGCGGGGGGAAAAGGGAGGGGAGTCTGCAGAGAGAAGAGGAAGGTATGAAAAGGGAAGGGATAGGAGGGGAAGGATTAAGAGGGTAAAGGTGGGATCCTTCAGCTCTTTAGAGTCAGAATCATAGTACCATTAGGTTCAATGCTGGAAGTCCAGCCCAGCCCTGACTTCAGCAGGGAAATGGTTTTTAGGAAAATTCCAGAGATGAAATAAAAGGGAATCAGGAGATCTGGAACTAAATCCTTGGTGCCACCATCTGTGGACTTGAGCAAGTCACCTCTTGGTTCTGTGCCTCAGTTTCCTCATCTGTAAAATGGAGCTAATAAAACTTCCCCAGCCTGCCTCACAAGAGTATCATGAAAATCCAATGATATTGTTTATAAAGCACTGTGTAAATACAGGGCACTGGGAACCCCTGACAATGACTTCCTCCTTTAAGGGGAATATGTAAACATGCAAAGTACTATGTAACTTATTATTAGTCCAGTGGTTATGTGATGGAAAGTCTTTCAACCACAACAGTGACAGCAAATATTTATCAAGATTCTAATATTTTCAAGGTTCTGTTCTCAGCATTGTAGAGCAAAGTGGCAAACATGGGGCCCCATGGCCTGTAATACAACCAGATTAAAATGTAACTGGAAAATATTTAACAAAATAAATAAAAGTACAATATAATAAAGATAACATTATATCCTTGGTGATCCCATTTCTATTTGAGTTTGCCACCACTGGTGTAGGGCACAGGAATCAAAGTAACTGCTGTTTCTCAGTGAGAATCATAGATTTAGACCTGGAAGGAACCATCAAGTCTCTCCTCTTCTCCCTGCCCCTCCACCCCATTATTTTACAGATGAGGAAACTGAGGCTGAAGGAGATTAAGTGACTTGCCTGGAATGACACAAGTAATAAGAGTCTGAGGCAGGATTTGAACTCAGATCTTCATGACTCCAAGCCTAGCACTCTATCCATTCATCACCTAGGTGACTTCCAGAGCAGAGCCATAACCAGCACCAGGGGTTTTCCAATGAACACAGACATGACAAATCACACTACTCCCCCACCAAAAAAATATTGAATTTGGGGGAACATGCATCTTTCCTTCACATTCTGTTCTGTGTAGAGCTGATGGGGTACTACAAGACACACAGGATTGCTGTGGGGATGAAGCAGTTTCCTTCCCCACAACAATCAACACCTCCTCCATGGTCTCACCACTGACGTACTACTCTCTTACCCTCTCCCCACTACCACAACTACATTCAACCATAACAGAAAGTCCCTGGCCTATCTGGTCTGGGCACCTGCCCTGTCCCACGCAAGCCATCTTGGCTTAGTGGTGTGCATCAGCTGTGGGATGTCTGTGAAATTATAATAACCAAGACTGGCAGCAGAGAAGAAGTGAGAAAATGTATGTGCCTCCCTTCTTTGCAGAGGACTAACAATGTGGAACACCGTATCCATGTCATGTCCAGTTCGGTTGATAGGATGGTTAGTTTTGCCAACTTGTCTTGTTCCCTGTTCCTCCCCCCTTTCTTTCTTTATCCTTTGATACAAAATATAGTTCTCTGCATGGGGTGGGAAACGGAACGAATGTATTTGGAAATGAAAGTGATACAAAACCAAAAAACCAATTCATGTTTTTTGGTTTTTTTCAAAGAGCCTTAGACTGAAAGTGAGGACTAAATTGAAGTCCCTTGCTTTGAGATTTAGTCCTCATACCAAGCTGGGAAAGTAACTTTCCTTCTCTGGATAGATCTGTTTCCCTATCTGTAAAATGAAGAAGTTTGACTTGATGATCTTTCCATTCCCTGCCAAGTCTTACATTCTATATTCTAATATTCTGTTTGAAGGTCCTCTCTGGTTCTAACAGCACTATGAGGTACTTCTCAGCTATGACTTTCTATTCTGTGTTCCAACAAATACCCTTCTTTTGTCACATGCCTTTCAGCTTTAATATTTTATGATCTTTATTCTAACATTTTTATGTTCTATCTATAATGTAACATTCTATGTTCTTAGATCCCATTCCACTCTGATTTTCATTGTTTTAATGTCCCTTTCGACTCTATTAGGTTTCTTTGATTTTTGAGGTCGCCACTCCCATGATTCTATATCTCCATCCATCAAACCCTGCGGACCCCTAGTTCTCAGACAATAAGCAGTATCCCCCTCCCTTGATTGTTTGATTTTCCTCAAAGGTTTGCCTCACTCCTAATGCCTTGTTTTGTTTCAGACATTTACAGGTAATTTTGTCTACTCAGTTCGGTCTGTGCTTCCAGAAAACATTGTGGAAATGATCCTGAAGAAAATAGGTTATGTTGCCTTAACAGCCACGGAGTTTTCACTTGTCAGAAAAATAAAGGAGGAGGAAGCGATGCAGACAGCATTTGAAATCTTCCTCGCCAGAGTTGAATGTGAAACTATCCTTGAAATGTCTCCTGAGTCAGGTCACAGGGAGGAGGTGGGCACCCTTCTACAAAATGCCCAGCCATCCAGGATTCCAGAATGCTCGAAAGACATGGAGACTCATCCCAACCAGGTGGCTAAGCTCATGGGCAAGAAGGAGACAGACAATTTGCTTTCCAACCTAAGGGATGCACAGGACCCAGTAGACAAAGGCAAATTTGAAAGCCCATGGAGTGGGAGAACAGAGGATGGTTGTCATTTGAAATCAGATCTAAGTCCGCTCAGGGGAACATCTCCCACAGAGGTCCTCACCCAGAACCAGGAAGTGGTCCAAGATGTTCACAAGTGTTCAGACAGTGATGAGTTCCTGAACTGCTACAGGGACATCTTCATTGGCCAGATGCCCATCTTCCCTAAGGACTTCCCTCCAAGTAGCCAGAGGAAGCCTCAGTCTCAAGGTGGCTGTACTGACCAAGGCATCTTGGTCTCTGACAAGGCTGCTATGTCCAGAGTTGTCTCCATCCTGCCCGCTCTGGCATGCAGTGGCCCCCAGGCCCTAACAGTTTTTGCAGACTCAACATCTGATGGCCCACAGGTAAGGCCTAAGCCAGCAGAGGTGGCAAGCCTTAGCAGTACCACTAGGCCCACCCACCCAGGCACAGCTCCAGAGTCCCAGCCTACCAACATGGCCCTACCCCTTTGTGACAACGCTCCCTGGGGAGATGGCTGGTCCAGTGAGGATGACCTTGATGACCTTTCCTCCTCCTTTAGTAGGCTCCAAATTAAAGCTCACAGTACTGAAAGCCTTGAATATCCTGTTGAAGAGACCTGGAAGGTCAATAAGTGTCAGACTACCAGAAGCCCCAGTCATTCTGAGGGAGGGCACAAGCATCTTGATGTAACTAGTAAAATACATCCCACCACCCAGCCAGTGTCAGAATTAGTGTGTGGACTCCGGGAGAGTGGCTGTTCTGAGAGCAGGAGGCAGCAACTTCAGGGAACTACACCATCCTTCCGACAAGTCCAGGAGCCTCCAAACATTACCTACATTCCTCCCAGAAGTCTAGAGGTGCTTTCTCCAGATAGCACCATCGGCACACACCATCAGGATGACTGTCAATGATTGGCTTAAACCCACTGGGTAAAAAGGCTTTGTGTCTGTCAAGAGGGAGAACCAACATTCCCAGAAACATGGGCTAGGCAATGTAACTACACTCCCTGCTTGACTTTCTGAATAGGGACAGTGCCAAGCGCTCTAGGCTGAGGAAGACTGAAGAAACACAGAAACAACACGTCCTTCCCATTCGCCTTTCAGGTGCTGTCACACAGCCATTCAATCTTATTTATGCAAGGGAAGAAGAAAGAAGGAAGAAGACAGGAAATCAGCAATCTAGAAGAGTTCAAAGAATGTGGGACCTGGAGTCAAAAGACCTAGGTTCCAACCCCAGTCCTACCTCCACTATGACCTATCTCCGGACCTCAGTTTCCTCAGCTGCATGCAAAACAAGTATGTCAGACTAAGGTGCAGCCCAATGCCAATACTTTTATGTTTTAACATTCTAAGATCTCTTCTAGCTGGCATTCTATGTTCTAAGGTCTCTTCTAGCTCTGATCATTGCTCTATCATTCTATGTCCTAAGGTCTCTTCGAGTTATGACATTCTGTATTCTAAAGCCCTTTCTAGTTTGGGTAGGAAGGAGAATCACAGAGTTTACAGAAATTAGAGATTTCTCAAAGATAATTCAGAAAAGTTTCACTATCACAAGCACAAAGATGGTGTTACCACAGAAAGACCTAGGAGTGTATTACCACGGAAAACTTGACTGTCATGCACTAGCCATGTGACCATGGGAAGATCAAAATATTTCCAGGAGTCTTGGTTTGCTCATCTGCTAAAAGTCAGCAGTAATCTTTGCCCCTCCTCCCTCCCAGGATGGGTGTGAAGTCATATATAAATAGGACCAGATAAACACTGGGGAGCTGACATTATGGTGGACCCTTCTGTGGTAGCTGCTGCTTCTTGACTCCTTTACTTTCTGCCCCTCCATTCTCCTACCTAGCAGGGGTGATTCCTCTGCCACCTGTGGGCACCAAGGAATGCTGACTTTGGAGTCAAAGAACTAGGTTTGGAGCCTGGCTTCTTAGCCAGTTATTACTATGAATATCACTTCACCTCTTGTACCTCAGTTTTCTCAAATTTAAAATGAGGGAGTTGTAGTAGACGGTGATTATGGTCCCTTGCAGTTCCAATATTCTTTGATCCTATGAATTCTGTTGCATAGTCTAAGACCAGTCTCGGTCTTGTTTATCACGGGAGCCCCAGGATTAGTGGGTTTTTGGCTCAGCATCATCACTCTTAAGGCTAGTCTCCCTATGATGCAGTTTCCCAGTGGCTGGAAATTTTGGCTTTAAGCTCTTATCTCCCAGCTCCTGAACCTTGAACCTTCATGATGCAGGTTCAGACCTCCTGACATCTTCTGTGCAATCGCCACGATATCACCTGGCTATCCCACTGCCATCAATGTTTATTGCCTCAACTCTTCCCTAACCTCACCCCTACCCATGACACTGTCCATACTGACATCCCAGATCCTAGCATCTGCTCCAAATTCAGGATCCAGGGTTAGAGTTCCATTCTTTTGCGTGCAATTGATAAGCAGGTTGGATTACAGTTTCCTAAGTTTCCTTCCAGTTCAAAACCCTATGATTTCTGCCTTCTTGGTCTTGAATCTGCTTTCTAAACTCACTTTACTAAGTGGCCATCCCGAGATTAACAGCTGCTGCTTCATGGAATCTGCAACCAAATCTTCAATCCCGGCCTGATCCCACACATCTGCCCTGATGCCTATTTCTGGCCTTCCTCAGTCCGGCACAGCCCATCCCTGAGATCTAGATTGAGCAATTACTATACTTTTCTAACAAATAAAGAGCAGGGAGAATAGGGAGTGATGTAAAGAACACTGGAGAAGTCCAGAGAATTCTTTTCTGGTTTTGGCACTAGCTGATGAAGCAAGGGACCACAAAAAGAGAAGAGGTGGCAAATGCCAGACAAGCCAAACCACTATGACCACTACCATGTCCCTTCAGATCCCAATGGAGTCAGCCCAGGATCCTGAGCCCAAGAGCCCTGGCACTAGCAACATATCCACCTTCCCCCAAGATCACTAACCCCAGTTCCAGCTCAGTCCCCAATGCAGGGAATTAACCCTTATGAAGATGTGACCTAGCCACCTTTTACCCTTCTCACCAGCCAAAGCTACAGATCTGTAAAGGAAAATTCATGTCACCAAAGTCCCTGGCATCTCAGATGACTCAACAACCAAAGTGGAAAAGGTTTTATCAGTGTTAATGATCCCAGAGATGTATTTGTCTTCTTTGCCGCTGTGCCTATGGGGCCTTCCCATCTGCCTTGCAGGTGGAATCTTCCACGTGTTGTCTCCCCTTTAGAACATGAGTGGCTTGAGGGAAGGGCCTGGCTTGCTTGTTCTCTATTTGCATCCCAGTGCTTCGCACATAGTAAGCACAATAAATGCTTTCTCATCCATTCACTCACAAACTCATTTTGTGGCTTTAGACAAGTCACATCTCCCCTTCCTGGGTCTAAGTTTCCTCTTTTATAAAATGAGGGGATTAAATCAGAACCCAATTCTGTTACTATGATTCTAAGCAGCTCTCAGTTCAGAAAGAAATAATCTTAACAAACAAAAAACCTGAAGATGGCGGCTGGAAAGCAGGGACTAGCATGAGCTCCCCGCCAAGTCCCTCCAAAAACCTATAACAAAATGGCTCTGAACCAATTCTAGAACTGCAGAACCCACAAATTAGCAGAGGGAAGCAGGGCTCTAGCCCAGGACAGCGCGGATGGTCTCTGGGTAAGGTCTATCCCGCACGGAGCTGGGAGCGGAGGGGAGCAGAGCCCAGCATGGACCAACCAGACCAGGGAGCCAGGAGGAGCAGGCCCTAGAGCCCTGAATCAGTGAGCTGCAGCAGTTACCAGACTTCTCAACCCACAAACCCCAAGGACAACAGAGTAGGTTAATGGGAGAAGCTGCTGGGGGACTGGGATAGAGTTTGCAATTCAGCCACCACCCCAGGGGGCAGCTACAGTTGCTTCTGGCCCCAGGCCCACCTGGTGGGAGGAATTACGTGGCAGATAAGAGCAGGAGTGAAGCGCCTGCTGAAGATCTAAGTCCATTGGGGGGTTCTTGGGGAAGGAGGAGTGCTGGTGTGGCAGAGCTGGCATCCCCCCAGGTTTGGAACATAGAACTCTTTAGTCTACAAGCAGTCATACTCCGCTGAAAAACTCAAGGGTCAAGTGAGTTGGCTGGGAACATGGCCAGGCAGCGAAAATGCACCCAGATTCAGTCTCAGACTCTGGAATCCTTCTTCGGTGACAAAGAAGACCAAAACATACAGCCAGAAGAAGTCAACAAAGTCAAAAAGCCTACAACAAAAGCCTCCAAGAAAAACATGAACTGGTCTCAGGCCATGGAAGAGCTCAAAAAGGATTTGGAAAAGCAAGTTAGAGAAGTAGAGGAAAAACTGGGAAGAGAAATGAGAAGGATGCTAGAAAACCATGAAAAACAAGTCAATGACTTGCTATAGG
>CM053625.1:303848482-303870132 GCA_028646595.1 Phalanger gymnotis
GGATAAAGGGGGATAGGTTAGGAAGAAGCAAAATATAGTCTTTCACAACATGAGTATTGTGGAAGGGTTATACATAATGATACACATGTGGCCCATGTTGAATTGCTTGACTTCTTAGGAAAGGTGGGTGAGAAGGGAAGAGGGGAGAGAATTTGGAACTCAAAGTTTTAAAAAATAGATGTTCAAAAACAAAAACGAAAAAGTTTTTGCATGCAACTAGAAAATAAGATACACAGGCAATGGGGCATAGATATTTATCTTGCCCTACAAGAAAGAAAGGGATAAGGGGATGGGAGAGGAGTGGGTTGACAGAAGGGAGGGCTGACTGGGGAACGTTGGACAACCAAAATATACGCCATCTTGGAGTGGGGGGTAGGGTAGAAATGGGGAGAAAATTTGTAATTCAAACTCCTATGAAAATCAATGCTGAAAACTAAATATATTAAATAATAAAAAAAATTAAAAAATAAAAAACCTATTGTTAGGCAGACTGGCCCCATCAAATTAAGTCCACGAATTTGTCTTAGTGCTGGGCCTATACGTCTTTTAAGGGGAGAAGAGAGCTGCTAGGATTTCACCCAGCAAAGGGTTTCTCTCCTCCCCTCCCCATATAATAATAGCTAATATTTATGTAGTGCCTACAATGTGCCAGGCACTGTGCTAAGCACTTCACAGTTATCATCTCTTTTGATCCTCACAACCACCCCCGGGAGGTGATATTATTATCCTTTTACAGACTAGGAAACTGAGGCAAAGAGGTCAAGTGACTTACCAGCTAGTAAGTATCTGAGACAGAATTTTAACTCAGGTGTCTCTGACTCTTGGTCCGGCTATCTACTGTGTCACCTAGTTCCTTGTCTTTGGTTGGCCTGACTACAGAATGGGAAAGTGAGAATAAACATTGTCATAATGATAATAAGCACTTTAAGGTTTGCAGACCACTTTACAAATCTCTCATTTGATGTTCACAATTTGGGGGGACAGGTACTGTTATTATTCCTATTTTACAGATGGGACAACTGGGGGGGGGCAGAGGTTAAGTGATTTGCCCAGAGTCACACAGCTCCTAAGAGTCTGAGACAGGATTTGAACCTCAGGTCTTTCTGACTCCAGGTCTAGCACTTTAGCCGATGAGAAAGGCCTTTAGTCCAGGCCAGGAAAGTTTCCCAATAACGTTTTTTGGAGGGGGGTGGTCCCAGACCTGTGGTTTCACTGGTATAGAGAACTCCAGGTGAGGAACCTCTATAACCTATCACCTTAGTCTGGACCTGTGGCATACAGCGTCACACAGCCTGCACTAGAGGCCGGCTCTCCGTGCAGCCTCTCATCGTAATAGCTGACACTTTAACAGTGCTTTAACATCTCACTGAGTCCTTATGAGGGTACTAGGATCCAATTAACAATCATAAATGCTACGACTGATTTTTGTCTGTCAACCTCCAACTGTTTATCCTGCCTTTCCTACTAACAAGCCATTTTTTCTCCTTTAAAGCAAGTTTTTTAAAAGTCCCGAAAATATTACAAGTTTTCAAAAGATAAACTATTACATGAACTGAGAGTGTCTTGGATTCCATAGCGTTAAAATCACAGAATGTCATGGAAAGCAGCTCCATGAGTTGGGAAAAGACCTGGAGCCAGGGAAGATGTTAAAAGATCCCAGCTCTCTTAAGGTGGTAAGTGTTCTCCACCTTAGAACACTCACCAGCTGGGTGATCATGGGAAAGTCACAATTCCTCCTCTTGGAGGCAAGAGCTATAATACTTTCCTTATAGATTGTTATATGTCACATAGGTCAAATGAGAATATATGTAAAAGGCTGCAAGAGCCTTATGCTGCTGTAAATGTCAGCAACTTGGATCGCAGGTCAAAAGGTCATCAGGTCCAACTTCTTTGTTCTCCTGACAAAAAAAAAAAAAGGCCTATGGAGGTTTAGGTCCCACAAGTGACTTTTGTGGGGCTAGGATTTGATCCCAGGTCCTGTGACTTTTAAGTCCAGAACTATACTAATAATAGGGGACCTTTGGACAAAAGCTGTTATATACTACATTAAAAGAGAAAATATGTTCTACCCTCCAACAGGATTTTAACATATGGACTCATTACCCTTTCTAAAATACCTTCTTACCTTCCCATTACACGAAAAAGAAATGGCCATCATAATAATAGCTTGCATTTGCTCAGCACTGCATTCCTCATCTCCTTTGGTCTTCACAGCCTTGTCAGGTACAGGGCAGGACAACTCTTACTCACTTTAAAGATGAGTCTCTGACATAGAAAGGGACTTTCCTCAGGTCCCACAACACAACCGAGATGTGGCAGAACCAGAGGACGTTGCCGTGTCTTTCTAAGTACAAGATCCAACACTCCTTTCGCTGTGACCCCACTGCCTCTCGTGTGGAAATGAAGTCTTAAGTGCCTGATGATGATTTGTTCCCTGTGTTCCCATGACAGGAGAGTAGTGCAGTATAAGACAACCAGAAGAAGGGAAAACTCAAGGGGCATGAGAACTGCCTTCAGGTATTTGAGATCTTGTCATGGGGAAGAGGGATTAAACTTCCTCTGTTTGGCAAAAATGGTTACAACAATATAAATAGAAAGAACCACCACAAAAGTGCATGTTACAAAATTACAAGGAATAAGCACAACTCAAAAGTAGAGATAGGAAAAGACATCTTCAATTCACCTATGTACAAAGGTGGGAGAGGTCTACCACTATTGTATATTGCACATATTTTCAGATTGTTTTCATTGTACTGATCAGTTATGTTGAAAATTTTCCTGTTTTTTTCTTAGAAAAATGTTATTATATGGGGGGACTTTGGGGCAGGATGAACTAGGGGAGGGTTCCTAGGAATTACAGTGATGTAAAAAAAAGACATTAATAAAAACATATTTTTAAAAAATATAAGCAATGGAGCAGGGGTTTCTTGAAGACCATGGGGCCTCATGGTATTGCCTTCAAGATTAGGTTCCCAGTGAGACCTCAAAGGGCATAAAGTAGTCAATGAGAGTGGAATGAGCCCCCAGATATCCTGCTCTTTCCTCAATATTTAATCAACTACCCAAATGTCAAGAGTAATTTCCCTCAACATTAAAAATGATACATTTGAATATCATAGAAAATGTGCAATGCCATCACAGATCCTTAGTACTAGAAAAGCTCTTAGAAATCAACATGTCCAGTCTCCTGCCTGCCAGATGAAGACAGTGACTTCAGATTCAAATGGCACATCTCTTTGACATACACATTTCTATTTGCCATCATGCTAAGTAAGTCTTTTTCTCTTCAGTAATTCTGTATTTGTCTGAGCCAAGGGCCAAGGGATTTTGTGGCACACTTCCAAGCATGGTGGGATACAAGCAGTCCAACGGACAGGCCTGTGGCTTTGAGTTCCCTACTTTAGGGTATCCCAGATCGTCATCTTTTCTCTCCTGGTACTCTACCAGTAAGAAAGGGTGCCACCGAGAAAACAAAGCCTTCACTCTCATCAAAGTCACTTGATTTCATACCAATACAAGCTGCATCTCAGACCCAGACTCATGCTGTAGTTTAAACTAGCATGTAAAAGCATTATTATTTGATGAGACCAAACACAACATTCACTTGTTAAAATAAAAAAGAAAAGAAAAATCCAACAATTGTTTATTCCCCTCAATGACTTGGCAAACAAATTACCAGATAATAATGACGCTTGGCTCCATTCACTCCCTGGCTTTCTCTCTATAAATACAGACTCCTGTTCCCATGCCCACAACAAAAGGCTGGACCATCAAGTTGTCAGGAGGATCCAACTCCACCATTGCAGCTATTCCTAGGTCATCAAAAAGCAAAACGAGGATTCCCTGGGATTTGGGACAGTGAAAGTACCAAAGGTTGAAAGTGTACTATTATACCTTCTACAACTGAGCTACATAGCAGAACAAAAGCCTTCCGGGTCTGCAATAATGGCAGTGACCATATATGCTTATGGGGGCTGTACAAATTTAATTACATGATGAATGACATTCAACTTCAATTACGATTAATTGGTCCAAATCTGCTAACACAGCACCCATCAGCAGTCAGTTAAACGACCTGCTACAGTTAGATGCTAGGTGATTTTTTTTTTGGCTAAAAATCTCAGGCAGGCCACATCCCAAGATCAGGCGGGCCATACCGCCAACAGGCCTCATGTTCATAAATGAACACCATGACAATTAACAAAGACATACGTGTATATACAAATGTGTATATACGTACACTTCAAAACTTAGCATATTGAAGTAGACATACACATATGCATGTACGTATGGGAATACTTTTCATGTCTCATGTATTACTGTGTGTTATATGTGTACATATACATACACACATTTATTTTTAATCAGATGTGATAGAAAATTCACTTGAGTGGACCTTAAAAAGTTATTCCTCATGGCTAAACTGACAGACCCTGACAGGCTTCTACTATGATCACATAGATTTATTTTCCTGGTTCTATAAATGATGCTTCATATTCCCTGCAGTTAATATTTGGTCCCGATTTTTTTCATAGAGTTCCAGCATTGTCTGTGTGTCCTGGTCTGCCTCAATCACCTAGAAAAGAAGTAAAAAAAGAAATTAGTTGATAAAATTCATTTCTATAATTAGCCAACAGGACCATTCCATGAGAAAGGAAAATTGTTGCTTTACTAAAGAGACTCAAGAAATGGAAGTGGCCAAATCCATCACAGCACACTGCAGTAAGTTTTATGGATCACAGGACAGAGCTGGAAGGGACCTTTGGGACCATCTTGTCCAATCCCTACCTCAGAGTCAAATGTTGTAACACCTCACTTACCTGGAAATCATCTACTCATCCATATGGAATATAGTGTGGTTCTGTTATTTCAATTGTGTATGACTTTCCATGACCCCATTTGAGGTTTCCTTGGCACAGACAATGGAGTGGTTTGCCATTTCCTTCTCCAGTTCATTTTACAGATAAAGAAACTGAGGCAAACAGGGTAAAGTGACTTGTCCAGGGTCACACAGCTAGAATGTGTCTCAGGCCAGACTTGAACTCACAAAGATGAGTCTTCCTGACTTCAGGCCTGGCACTCCATCCACTGCACCACCCTGCCCATGGAATATATAGCCAATAGCAGAAAAGGCCTTCTAAGGAGTTTAATCAGCTGTCTCCAAGAATGTAAATTAAGTTCACGCATTAAACTCACAGAAGAGACCTTACTCAGTCTACTGACTTGTTTTAGACAGGACTCTTAACAAGTTAGGATAAAACTAGCCTCTTCACTCACAGGGGATGGCAAACACAAACTTGTGAGGAAGACCACTGGGGGAAATACATGGATGGTGATCAAAAATGACAAGGGAAAACTGCCAACACAGGAAAAGCTGAGACATGTGGGGCCATTCAGTGAAGGGGGGCATCTATATCTTGACAGCTCTTATGGCCATCACTGGACACAGCACAGAACAGCAACTAGTACTTGTCATGATGATACAAATTTTCAAAAAAAGTGCATGAATTCTGTGTGGAGTCCTCTGGGGATTGCAGAAAGCCCACCATTCAAAGAGGTTAAGGTAAAAAGTGTTTCTGTTATCCGGACAATTCTCTTTGGCATGGTGGGGGGAAAGGTAGTGTGTGTGCTGCTGTAGAAAGTGTGAAAGATCTGAAGTCAGAGAACCTGGCTTCAAATTCTAGCTCTGACATTTACTTCCTGTGTGGAGTAAATAGGCCTTAGTTTCCTTAATTTGAAAAGGAGTGGGGCTGGATTAAAGGACCTTTTAGGCCTTTTACAGATCTAAATCATGACTCTATGAACACATCATTTCCTGAAAATACTGGATAAGCATACCATCATTATTTTTCTTCTATGGGTTCAAGAGTATAATCACTTTAGCTCTCTCTCTCTCTCTCTCTCTCTCTCTCTCTCTCTCTCTCTCTCTCTCTCTCCTGCCAACTCCCGAAGAGTAGTTAGTAATAGTAGTAGTGGTTAGTACTAGTACTACTAGGTAGTAGTAATAGAAATGGTAGTAGTAGTAGGTTGTCACGATAGTAGTAGTAGTACTAGTTAGTAGTAGTCATAATGGTTAGTATTAGTAGTACTAGGTAGTAGTAGTACTAAGTAGCAGTGATGGTGGTAGTAGTAGTAGTTGTAAGCGCTTTATATAGAACCTGAAGGTTTGCAAAGCACTCTATAAACCTTATTTTATTCTCAGAACAACTCTGGGAGGCAAGTTCTAGTATCGTTCTCATTTACAGAAGATGAAACAGAGGCAGACACAGGTTAAGTGACTTGCCCAGGGTCACATAGCGTCTGAGGTAGGATTTGAATTCAGGTCTTCTTTGACTCTCAGTTTGGTTCTATATCCACAAAACCACCCAGCTTGGCCACTCATGCCTCGGCCTCTCTCTGGGCCTTTTTGTGTCCTTCAGTTTCCTCTTCTCTCTTTTCCCGTCTTCCTTCCCCACTCCCCTCCCCCTTTCTCTCTCTCTTCCCTTCTCCCTCCTTCCCTCTCTCCATGTATGTATGTACACACACACACACACACACACACACACACCCCTCTCTGGGCTTCCACTTCCTGTGGCATCAAACAGGTATCATATTTGTCTTACCTCCCTAACAGGACTCTTGTGAGAATCAGACACACTTAGTATCATAGATGTAATGCTGGAGGGGACCTTAGAAATTGTGAAATATAATATCCTAATTTTTACATATAAGGAAATTGAGTGCCAGAGAAGTTAGATAATTTGCCCAAGGACACACAGCGATAGTGCTAAGATTTAAACGCAGGTCCTCAGCTTCCAAATCCAGGGCTATGAAGTGTTTTGTAACTCAAAAAAACACTACAGAAATGTCAGCTGTTATGTCATCAGCTCCTTCTCCTCATCTGTAAAATGCAGACAATCACACCTGCACCATGTACCTCAGGAGACAAGCACATGGTAGGTACCTCAAGTACGACAGAAATGTGAGCTCTTGCTACTATTACCTTCCCAGAAGCATCTAACCATGTTCCCCCGGACAGAAAGTTGAGAAGTCCTTTTTAGAACCAGATGATGCTAGCTCCCTTTGTAAATTGACTCTTGAAATCCTACAACTTTCTACCCCCTGACAGATGGACAGTGCCTCATTCTAACTCTCAGTATGGCAAGTGTTCTTCTGGAAAACCCCAAGACAGCCTGATGCTCTTATGAGAGCTAGGGTAAACATACTTACGAGAACAGGAGAGGGCACTTTGAAGAGGGTTTGCTTAATAAGCCACTCCTCATACAGCTGGTGGATGGCTTCCAGATATTCCTGCAAAGTCATTCAAACACACAAAGCTATGGTGAGTCTCAACATGAGCAAAATCTCCTTCGGCAAGCCAACTTCATCATCAAAGGTGATGGCCAAATAGAGCTACCAGGGCTGGAACTCAGACAAACCATGCAATGGAAAATGGTGGATGCCACCCAACCTTTGATAACAGACCTCACCGGGGAGGTGGTTTGGCCAACAGAACAACATATGGAGGTTGCTGTACCACAGGCATCTGATCCTTAGCCCCATCAGTAACACCCTTCCCCTCAGACCTCACCTAACACTCTATTGTACATCTCTCTGACGCGTTTGTCACGTGTATTAGTTATGAGTTATACGCATTGCATCTCCACATGTCAGGACTTGGTAGAACAGAAAAACTAGCTGGATTTGAAGTCATTAGACTCATGTTTGAATCTCAGTACCTGTGTGATCCTCAAAAAATCACTTACCCCCTCTGGATCTCAGTTTCCTCATCTGTAAAATGGGAGCGATTAGATTAGATGAATCCTAAAATGCCTTCAGTCACTAAATCTGTAATCTGAAGAGGGAAGGGGCTGTGTCAGAGCTCAACTTTGCAGCTCTCCCCAGGACATAACACAGCTCTCTAAATACAGTAGATGTTTTAAAAGGTTTGCTGAATGAATGATAAAAAAAACACTGCACTTGGAGTCAGAAAGATGAGATGTGAGGAGCAGCCCCACTATTTACTTAGTGGCCATGTGACCTTGGATTTCACTTCTCTGAAAGCGAAGGCTTTCCCTCTCCAGACCTCAGCTTATTCATCTGATAATCCTTAAGATCAGAGATTTTGTAGGTGAAAAGGACTCCCTCATTTTACAGATGTGAAGACTGAGACCCAAAGAGTATAAGACAGAAAGTCACCTAGAGAGCCCTAGTCTTCTAACTCCAAACCCAATGCTCTCTCCACAGGAGATGTGTGATGCTTCTCAAAAGCCCTCCCTCCTTCACAAGCCATCTATGAAAGATCAAGTCGATCTAATCCAATATGCATTTATTAAGCACCTGCTGTTTTCAAGGGATTATGCTTGGTGCCTGGGATACTGAGACAAGAAGGCAAACAGGTTCTAGAAGATTCTCAGAGAATTTGCATCCTTTTGGAAGGATACAACATATAGACAGAGAAGTATGCATCTGATCATTTAAGGAGACAAAAGGGTCACTGGCAACTCAATGGATCAGAAAAGACTTCCCATAGAAACTGGTCCATGAGCCAAGCCTGGAAGAAAGTTAAGGATTCTAAGAGGCAAAGGCAAGGAGGGAGAACACATTCTATACTTGAAGGCAGCCTGTGCAAAAACATAGAGGTGGGAGATGAAGTCTGGCTGAAACCAGAACATGTGAAGGGATCAATGGGATCATGTGTACAAATTTCTCTGCAAACATAAAGCACTATATAAATGTAAGCCACATTTATTATGCATTGTATTATATTACAACCATCTGATACATCAAGTGAACTATTTTCCAAACATCCTGCTCTCATCTCATTAGCAAGAACTTCTGCTTCCCTAGCTATCGCAATTCAATTTCCAGACAAAATGACATGAGACTCCCATCTGTCTTGCTGCTTTGACTCCTACCTCTCCAGCAGCAGCTGGTCTCCTGCCTGGCCTCTCCCCTCTCCCAGAACACCCTGGCTTCTCTGTGGCCAGCTCACCCCAACCCTTCAGTCCTTCCTGCCAACGAAACAGTCACCTTCACAGTGACTGTCAAAAGAGGGAGAGAAGGAAGTACTCTCGAACTCCATTAGGTTTCTGCTTCTTGGCAGCAGCGGCAATTTCATAACGAGGAGCTTGGAATGCTACCACTGGAAGGGGACTGTACAATCATTGTTTCTGTTGTTTATACAACTAATTATTCTCCTAATGTTGAATCATCCTTTTAGCCCTGGAATAAATCCAACTGGGTCACACACAGTGAATAATCTGGGGGCCATATTGCTGAAATCTCTTTACCGGGAGATTAGTTTAAATTTTTATAGCAGCAGAGAAGATACTAGAATCTTCAAGGCTCAGAGTTGAGTGGGACCTGGAATCCAGTCTAATTGTCTGCCTGATGCATGATTCTCCTCCCTAGCAACTCTTTTCTGAACATCCATTTGTTCATTCAGAAAACAGAGAGAACATTACTCTGCACCCTCATTGTTGTAGTAAGGAAAGTGTTTTGTGAACCACAAAGCCTTGATTTTTAATCACTAGATGAAATAATAATAAATGTTTTTTCATTCATTCATAATAGTAATACCTAGCTTTTATAAAGTGCTTTAAGGGTTGCAACGTGCTTTACATGTTGTCTCATCTGATTCTAACAACAACCTTGTGACATAGGTGCTATTATTATCCCCAGGCAGACAGAGGTGAAGTGACTTGTCCAAGGTCACACCTGAGGCAGGATTTGAACTCAGATCTTCTGGACTCCAAGTCCAGTGCTCTGTCCACTGAGCCACCTATTCATTCATTCAAAAGCAACTGGCTTCTTTCTAAGCTAATTGTCAGTAATGTTAACTGATCTTCCAGAGGGAGCTGACAAACCTTGAGTTTTCAGAAATAAGAATGGCAGATGTTAGGTTTTAGAAATGTTAATGGCTAAGAAGATGCATGCCACAAGCCTACAAGAGAGTCAGACTCTGCTGGTGCACCTCTAATTTATAATATGGTTACAACTATGATGATAATTCATAGTAATTACACTGACTGTATTCCTGTGTAGTGTATCTGTGTTGGTGACTTATTCTCCTCATCTACTATGAGCTCCATAAGGGCAGAGACTCCATCTTAGTAACACTTTAAACCTCCCCAGCACACTGCATGGATCTCTGCATACAGCAAAGGTCTAATAAACATCTGCTGTTGTACTGGGCTTCCCCTTCAAAGAGGAGTTCTGCAAGCCCTGGGGAAATTCAGGGTTGGCTAGAAGCAGTGACATTGGTTTAGAAAAATCAATGTTCTTACATATATAAAGTTCCCATTTCACAATTAGTAGAGTTAGTAGAGAGAAAACAAATTAATGTGATAGTTATTAAGCACCAGCTGTATGCAGAGCACCATGCTAGACACTGGGGAAGAAATGGTGCTATTTCAGACATGGTTCCTGCCCAAAGGGGGCTTGGAATCTAGGGGGAGGCCTGGAGAAGGAATTGTACAAATATGTAACACACTAACTTTGCAATCATTATAGAGCAAAATAAACTATAATAAGGAAATAAGAACATAGAGGACAATTAGAGTCCTCTTCCAATGCCTCATAATGGTGAGCGTTCCCAAAGGCCATGTGAGGAAAGAGGAAGTTCTGGAAGAGCAAACAAAAACAAACATTTCTCTCAAGCACCTGCTAACATGTTGGGCGGAGGGGGTGCTTAGACACAAAGTTTAGATCAGACACAGAAGTAATGAGACATAAAACTATAAAGGCAAGGTGGCGCACCAGATTGTGGAAGGCCTTGAAGGCCAGGAAGAAGAAAGGCTTTCACAAGTCTGCTAACAGACTGCATAGCTACAGTTAGAGGACCAGCCTTGGTAAGTCTGGAGAGGCTCGTTACCAGAAGGCTGGCCATTCAGTGATTAATTTTTTTCTAGTCATAGCAACTCCTGAAGACCATCTATGAAGGCAAGCAAGGGTAATAATCTCCATCAATGAACAGCGTAACCCGTATAACAAACTCTCAGATCCTTGAATTACTGGGCAAAAAGGGGAGAGGAAGGAGGAGTAGCAAAGGCACAAATAATAAGGCTGGAGGAAAGAAGGCAGAGCCACAGGATTTGGGGGCTTGACTTTGAGTACAGGAAGGGTTTCCTTACCAATGGAATGATTTTTTCTTCCTCTCTGCACCTCATCTTCAATCTCTTGTAACAAGTCTCAGGAGAGGTCCGGAGATAAACTGCCATTAGGAAACAATATTTGAATGTGCAATCACTGGGAAGAGTTTACAATGCGGTTGTTGAAAAACTGCCTTTGACTTCTCTATGTAAAAGCTGATTAGTGAATGACAAAGGGCTAAAGAAATGGGAGCAGAGTGGGCATAACCATCACTAACAGCTACCACATGACGGGGGCTGCCTTCTTCCACAGACTAAGAAGAAGCAGCATTAAGATTTGCAAACTGCTTTGCAAATATGATCGCATTTGATCCTGTCAACAACTCTGGGGGAGAGGTGCTATTGTTAGCCCCAATTTACAGATGAAGAAACTGGGCAGACAGAGCTTTAAGTTACTTGCCCAGGGACCCACGGCTAGTTAAGCATGGATAGATATAAATATATGCTTATATGGCTAGGTCAGAGGTGGGGGACCTGTGACCTTTTGGCCACATGCGGCCCTCTCAGTCCTCAAGTGCGGCCCTTTGGTCCATCAAAAGGCCGCACTTGAGGACCTCAAGGTTCTCCATCCCTGAGCTAGGTCCTAATCAGTCTAAAGTGGTTGCATGCATTCAAATTCACACTATTTGAAGTTACAATTACATAAATGTGGTCACTGGCTCTAGTCCAATGGAAATACACAATGTGGATTTGAACAAGAAAACTGCATCACCAGAGAATCTGTGATCTCACTAGCGCAGAATACTCCCAATGAGCAAGCACCCCGTACCTACGTAGATAGCACCTGCTCCGCAACTCTGCAAATTAGTCTTCGAGGGCTGCCCTTCCAAATGTATGTATATATGTATATGTATAAACACTCACAATGACCCCACTCTTTGTCCTCATGATGTCCCATATCGCCTCAACCTCCCACTCCTTCCCTTTACTGGTTTAGCTTCCACCTTCTGGCTTCTCCCTACCCAGAGTCTGATAACGGGAGAATGCTGGATCTAGAAGAGAAAGAGTACTTGGTCCCAGCTCCCCAAATTACAAAAAAAGATACCGAGGCCCTCCCAGATGAAGTGAGTTGCCCAGGGTTATACAGCTTTTAAGTGAAAGGATTGGGACTGAAACCCTACTCTCTCAACTCTGGGTTCAAAAGCCTGCTCCCCTATACCATGCTCCTCCTTAACCCAACAGCCATCATTCCAATGGTACCCTTGAATCCCTCCCTCCCTTGTTGTTCACAGTTCCCACCCTGCTCACCATGCGCGCCTCCACCTCCACTCAATGCACCCTCCCCACGCCAACCCCTAAGAGGCTGGAGAAATCTGTGCTCTCTAACCCCAGGCAGACCCTCACTGCTCCGTGGCTATCCTTTTATCCTTCTCCTATGAACTTTCTATCACATACTCCAATTCTTAGAAATCTTTCCCACTCTCAAGCCCCCAACTCCACTTTCATTCTCCTCCTTCTCATCAGATTTTCACCTGGAAAAACAGAAACCATCCAACATGAGTTTTCTCAACTCCCCTACTCTACAAGGCTATAGGTTCATAGGATTCTCAGCCTGAATGAGAATACCTTGTCCAAGTCCCTCACTTATACAGTGTTGGAAAGTGAGGCCCAAAGAGGGGGTGTGACTGGTCCCAGGATACACAGGGAAGTAGCAAAGTCAGAATTATAATTTGGATCTTCTGACTCCAAATTCAGTGTTCTTTCTATTCTATTGATTCTAAGTTCTTCCATTAGATTGTGAGCTCCTTGAGGGCAGGGGGTATCTTTTGCCTTTCTTTATATCCCCTGCACTTAGGCACAGTCTGGCACCTAGGAGGCAATTAATAAATGCTAGCTGACCGATTTCTAGCCACCACCTCCCTGCAAGAGTTGCAGGGTGGGAAAAGGCATTTCAAAGCAATAAAGATCTAACTTAGGCAAGCCACAGGGCAGGCAGACACACCTCTTACCTATTAAATCAAGGGAAACATCAATGTTCTTCACAATCCAGTCAAACCACTCCGATAAGACCACATAATCCACATCAGGCATCTTGCCACTGAAACAAGAGAAGCAACCATCACTTTTTTCCCCTTCATGAACTCTACTATCCAGTGACACTGGCCTAATTGCTGTTCCTTATACACAACTCCATATCCCACTCTTTATGCCTTTGCACTGGCTGGTTCCCATGCCTGGAATTCTCTATCTCCTCACTTCCACCCAGGCCCTGCAGCTGCTGGTGCAGGGGTGGGGAACCCGTGACTTCAAGGCCACATGTAGCCCTCTAGGTCTTCAAGTGTGGCCCTTTGACTGAATCCAAATTTCACAGAACAAATTTGGATTCAGTCAAAGGGCTTCACGTGAGGGCCCAGAGGGCTACATGTGGCCTCAAGGCCACAGGTTCCCCATCCCTGTAGCTAGTGCCTTCCCCTCTGAGGTTACCCCTCCATATACTCTGTACATTTCTTGAATGTAAATGTACCCAGATATTTATATGTTATCTCATCATTTAGACAGTAGCTCCCTAAAAGGAGGGACAATTTTTGCCTTTCTTTGTATCCCTGGTGCTTAGCACAGTGCCTGGCACATAGTCAATACTTAATAACTGCTTGATGACTGACAGACTATTAGAAAACAGAACCATAAGATGTCAAAACTAAAAGGGACCTTTGAACACAGAATGTCAGAGTTAGAAAAAGGCCTTAAAACACAAAATATCAGAACATAAAATCACAGAATGTCAAAACTGAAAGGGACCTTAGAAAACAAACGTGGGAACAGGAAGGAATCACAGAGGACAGAATGTTAGGACACACGGTAAAACACAGCATGTCAGAGCTAGACAAGCCTTTACAACAAAAGCTGTTGAAATACAGAACCACAGAATGTCGGAGCTAGAGAGAACCTTGGAGGTTATGTAACCTATCCCCCTGCTTCATTTTACAGAAAAGAAAATCAGGCCCAGGAGGAGAATGACTTCCCTGCAGTTGCAAAGCTCTGAAATGGTACATTCAGATCTCCTGGCTCCTAGAAATCAAAGGTCAACCCTACGGTGATTAGCAGCAAGTCAGCACTTGGCATCTTAAAAGAGTTTTCCTAATCATTTTATCTCAGAATGCTTTTCCCCAAAGCAAGGACAGGAATGGAGGCGAAACAAAAATCACTGGTGTACCACGCATGCCATCTTGTGGTTACTGACAAGTCTTTGTTTTCCTATAATAGAAGTTGACCAAAAAAAGAAGAATTTAGTGACCAGAATAAGGTTTAAGTCAAACTAAATTGCCCTTAGTTTGCCCTTAAGACTCCATTCTCCCCAACCAAGAAAAAAAATCTGAGGAGGTATCAACCCCCTCCAAACTAGAGTAACTATTTTCTTAAGATCTTATTTTCTTAGGCCTTGGTCCTTCTGCCTCCAAAATTTCATCAAAATAGATTTATCAAGAGAACTGAACATCTGAGCCAACATTTCCAATATTATTATGCTCCTATCAGATACTGATTAGCCCCTAGCTTCTGTCATTCAACGGATAGTCATTAAGCATCTATTCTGTGCAGAGCACAGAAATACAAAAATGATGTACGACATAATCCCTACTCTCAAGGAGTTTATAATGCCCAGGGCGGGGGGGGGATCTGGAATGTACACAAGTACAAGACAAGGTAGAATATGAAAAAGACAAAGGAGAAATCCAGATAAAGGGTTCTGGGAAAATTTGTGCAGGGAGGAATCCAAGAAGGCTTCATGGAAGGGGTGGCACCTAAGTTGGGTCTTAGTATCCTATAATACAGAGGGGGTCTTACAGATCACCTGGTCATAGGAACAAAGATTTAGGATCATAGATTTAGAGCTAGATGGGACCTTAATCCAATTTCTTAATTTTACAGATGAGGAAACTGAGGCCTAAGTAGATTAAGTTACTTGCTCATGGTCACACAGATAACAGAGCAGCAAAGAACCTTATCTAATCCAATCCCCACACTTTGCAAATAAGTAAAGTGAAGTTGGGAGAGGAGGAACTGACTTGTCCGTGATCACACAGCTCCTAAATTGCAGAGCTGATAAAACTCAGGTCCTCTGAATCTCTAAATCCAATTCTCTTTTTCATCAAGTGGCATCCATAACCAGTCTTGGATAGTACCAAGGCCTTCAATAAATGTAATTCCCTCTTCCAGACTGTGCTGTCATTTAATAATCAGGCTCATCAAAAAGAAAAAACAAAAACCAATTACTATAAATTAACATGTGTGGATTACTGTCCACATTGTCTTAGACTAGAAATCCTAGCCACTATCAAATTCTGGGGCATGATCTCAGAGGAGTAAATATAATGTCCTCAAAATCAGAAGGAAAAAAAAGCAACCACAGCATTTTTGTTGTTTAGTTGTTTTCAGTCATGTCTGATTCTTGGGGAGCCTTTTGGGAGTTTTCTCGGCAGGTGCTGGAGTGCTTTGTCATTTCCTTCTCCAGCTCATTTTACAGATGAAGAGACTCAGCCAAACAGGGTTAAGTGATTTGCCCAGGGTCACACAGCTAGTAAAGTTATCTGAGGCCACATTTGAACTCAAGAAAACGAATCTTCCTGACTCCAGGCCTACTAGCGCCACCTAGCGGCTCAACTTCAGTATACAATCCAAAAAATTGCATCAGATAAGGTATCATTTTGATATGTCCCTGGACTGCCACTCAAAAATACTAAAGCTTCAAGAAAATGATGATTTATTTTTAGTTACAAGATTATTTTTAGTTATCTGTAAATGGCAGACATGGACAGCCTGAATCAAAGGAATGAACTGATAATTCAAAAATGTTACCACAGCCAATAGGTTCAGCCTCCCAATCTAGGAAAATTCAAACCACAGCTATGAGCGCAAAGTACAGTAGTTGATTTCTTATCTCTTCTCTTTCCCACGTCCTGAAAAAGAACGAGACTGTCAAAATACAGGGAGCAGAAGACACGTGGATGAAAAATAAGCAAATTGCTGTGAGAATTAGAAGACACAGGTTCTTATCCTAATTCCAACACTAAGAAGCTGGTGAACTTGAGGAAGTCACTTCCCCATGCTGGGTCTCAGTTTTCTCCTCTATGAAATAAGAGGATTAGATGATTATAAGGAAGGTCTCCTCTAAGCTCAGCGCTCTATGATCCTGTCATTCTAGATGCAAAGTCTACAAGTAGATGCCCAAGGTGAACAAGAGGGAATCAAATGAAGATTGTGTCTAAGGATGATAAACCATCGACATTTCAATACCACTTTTAAGACTCATAAAGGACCTTCCTCATGACAAATGTGATGAAGTAGGTTGCTCATGTCGCATAATTTGCATTTTATGGTTGAAGGAACTAAGCCTCTGGGACATTACAGGATTTGTCTACATTCACAAAGATTCTTAATAAAACCATCTGCAGTGGGATTTGAACCCAGTTGTCTTGACTCCAAGTCCAAGGCTCTATCCACTACGGCATCCTGAATACCTTCATGATGTGCTAGATAGCAGAGTAGGCTTGGGCTGATGGACTGAATCTAACATGACGTAACTTAATAATATTAATCTGAAGGGCTAATGAGGAAGAAAAATAGGACTGGCGCTGCTTGGCCCCAAAGGGTAGTCCTGTGACTAGAAGTTACTTGAGTTGAAAGGAAATTGGGAGGCCATCTGGTCCAACCTGCTCCTGGAAGACACTACACACACACAGCCCCAGTCCTCCAGGATGTACCTGACAAGTGGTTATCTTGTCTTTCCTTAAAGTAAGATGGAAACCACTGTTTCTCCAGGAAACTCTCACTTTGGGGCAGTTCTTCACTGTTAGGATATCCTTCCTGACATCAAGTCAAAATTTTCTGGACTGTAACTTCCTCTCATTCCTCCTAATTCTGACCTCTGAGGCCAAACAGACCAAGACTAATCCCTCCTTTGAAGTCCTTAAAGCTGGCTCTTCTGCCTTCTCTGCATCTTCTCTTCAAGAAGCTTGATCTAAGGAGGAAGGTCGTACCCAATGGAGCTGTTCAACAGTAGAAGAGACTGCCAGAGGAAGAAGGTGAGATTCTGGTCTTCGGTAAGAACTTCAGGCAGAAAAAGGGCAGCTGCTCATAGAGCTGCACCAAAGGGGCTCTTGCTCTGGGCTGGGGGTTGGTCTCAAAGACTTCTGCAGGACTTTACAAACTGAAGAATCTGCCATCTAAGCTGAACGCTAGCCTGTTCCAGTACTGCTCTCTCTTCAACAAGAATTGATCAGAAATTTCGGAGAATCACATGACCCATAACAATGAGTTACTGAGTTATAGTTAATCAAGAAATAAGCATTTATTAAGCACTTACTAAGTATTAAGCACTTAGTAAGTGCCAGATACTAGCTGAATCTTAGGGATACAAAGAAAGGCAAAAACAAGATACCTGCCCTCACGGAGCTTACATTCAAATGGGGAGATAACACAAACACCATAGGGGAGATGGAGGACAACCTCAGAAGAGACTGACCAGCACTGAGGCAGTAGGAAATGCTTCCTGTAGAAGGTGGGATTTTGGCTGAGGCCTGGAGATAGGTGTGAGGGGGACTAGAATTAGAGGGGATCGTTAAAGTTAGCTAGTTCAACCTCTCATCTTACAAAGGAGGAGCCACGGGTCCATATGAGGGAAGTGTTTTCATGGTTCATGGGATCTGAGTATTTCAGATTTGAAAGGGTCCCTGTATGTGATCTAGTCCAAGGATTCTTAACCTGGGGGCTATAGATGCTTCCAAGGCATCTGTGGATAAATTTCATGGAGTCCATGAAACTTTAAGGGTAAGAAAAAATTCCCATTTATTTTCACTAACCTCAAACCCCTGATCTAGTTCAACCTCTCGTTTCATAGGGGAAAAGAGATCCAGAGGCTGGATGCTGACTGAGTCAAGATCACCGAGGCCTCATAGCGGTAAAATCTGGGATGTGAACATAGGTCTTATGATTTCGTAGCCAATGTTCTTTGCAATATATCATGCTGTGATTGGGGCTAAAATACTAGGACATTAATGTTAAGTGATGTCTTGCCCCAGTTTGGGGGATACATACCAGAGCTAAAGGAGTTCCACCAGACTTTCCAAACCAAATTAACTTTGGGTTGGAAGGAACATGAGATCACCCTTAATTCTACGTTTGAGGAAACTGAAGGACAGAGAGGAGGAGCAGTTTTCCCATGATGACAGAGTGAGTAAGTAGCAGCCAGGGATTGGAACATAGCACTTCTGACTTTAAATACAGTGCTTGGCTTGACCAAGGTCTCACAGGTAAGTGAACAGCCCAGCTAGGATTTGAACCTAGGACTTCTGATAATAAAACCAGTTCTCTTTTCACTGTATCTAAGACAGATGGTTGTTTTGGATGAAAATCAGAGTCAGCACCACACATACCATGAGCACTCAATAAATATGTTGAACACATGGGGGGAGGGGGGAAAACCAGTTTAACACAAACTGCTCAATGGTTATTTTTAAAAATCAACAAGCCAAGAACTATACCTTTTATACAAGTTTTCTACAAAAATATATTTAGCACTGTGAATTGACCTCTCCATCATCCGCACTGGTAAAATCTAAAGGAAAAAGAAAAAGTGGCTCATGAGTTTAGTACTTAATGTGGACAAATGCTGTGAAACACAGAGAAACCAATTCTCTTCATTCTCTAGGCTACACATTCCACTGTTGAAAGAGAAGGTAAACTGAGAGACAATGTTTGTCCAAGCCTGATGAATTCGTTAGTTAGGCTAGTAGTAATCAATAAATTGTGTCCATGGCCTCTCAATAACCAAACACCCCAAGGTAGGGCTTACTAGCCTTCAAATAATTTTGAGGAGTACAGAGTTGGGTAGGTAGGGAAGACAGTGTTATTGGTTATAGGGGAGACAGCATCATAGGGGTGGTGACTTGATTGGTTACATCAAGGAACGCTGACTAGCATCCATGTGGCGCTAGTAACCACCTCTCTCCAAAAATTAGGAAATGTTCATTGTTTTATGGGACCCATCTGACTCTTGTAATCTGTGCTAGGAAATCAAAACTACTAGACTAGGTGTCTCCTTGGAAAAGATAAAAACTCCCCTAACTGCACAAGGGCAGACAACATATTTCTGGGAAATGGTACCAAGTTAACTTGTAATTTCAAACTAACTCAGAAGGAAAGTAGAACTTAACTCAAGGACATAGGAAGGTGGCTTCAGGCAGATGCAGACTCAATTACAAAATTAATACATCAAAAAATCAGTTACATTGTACAATTAATACAGTAGAAACTTGAGGTAACATTAATTTTGATCTTTTCGCCACTCTGAGGAAGACCCTCATTCTCTCCACCCTGCTGGCTCTGGATGGTGACTTTCCCTTCATCAACACCAGATTTCCCCAGGATGGTGGTTAATGAGTAAGTGGGTTTCCCAAGTAATTCTATTTTCATGGTTGAAGAGGCTGACTTCAGTGGAAGCCACCAATGGTAGTGAGCAGTGTGACAGAACACTGTCAGTGAGGCAAAGATACTGGAGTGTTTGCCCTTTCCTTCTTCAGCTCATACTACAGATGAGAAACTGAGGCAAAAAGGGTTAAGTGACTTGACTGGCATCACAGAGCTAATAATAGTAAGTATCCGAGGTCAGATTTGAACTCAGGGAAGTGAGTCTTCCTGAGTCCAGACCTGGAACTCTATGAATTATGGCACCACCTAGCAGGCAGGCGTGGTAGAAAAAGTCAAAGATAAAACAAATTTTAAATGGAGTGCACATATCTAACCTCTGTAATGCAGAAACAAATTAGCTTAAACTCACCAGTAGGCACTTTTTTAAAAGTGAAATTTTGGAATTTTAGGAGTGTGTATACTATTTTCATACTCCTAAATTACAAGCAAAATGTGTTTACGTATATAAAAAATAATCATGGAAAAATTCAATTCTAAAGATACCGGGGTATTTTTCCATTCCTCCCTTTCTCTAAAAGTCCTGAAAATAGATTTCATACATTATATTATTGCTTATAGTATTGTGAATGGGGAAAGAAAGGAATAAAGAACTTATACACTTTAGACTGTGACCCTCCCTCTCTCTCTCTCTCCTGCTATGTCCCCTACCAGAAGGGCCACCAAGATTTCCTCAAATGTAGAAACAGGTTTATTGCAGCTAGTTTATAGAGTTCAGGACTTGGAATCAGATAGACCCAAGTTCAAATCATGTCTCAGAAACTTACCAGACGTATGACCTGGGCAAATCACTTAACTTTTCTGCACCTTGATTTTATTATCTATAAAAAGGGGATAATCATAATACCCACCTCTTAGGGTATTGTTAGGATTCAAATAATATACATAAAATGCCTTATATTATATAAACATATATATATAAATAAATATATAAATGTTGGCTATTACTATATATTATTACATTATTATTTGTGTTGAACCCAGGCTATTATTCTATATTATTATTTGTTATATTATATAAAGTAATAATAATATATTATATTACATATTATTAATAATAACCTTCCAAGTGCATATTTATAACAAAATGTCACTAGAAATCGGGGGACAATGGTAGAGAATCACTTACTTTGATTCTTGACCAAATATTTTTTTCCACTGGACCTGGGATTTTCCCAGGAAGGAAACTCCACCAATGCAGTTCTACAACTGCTCAGCAATTTATGTCTGAGTGTTGCCTGAGACATTAAGAGGTCAAATAAATTTGCCCAGGGTCATTCAGCCAGTGTGTGTCACGATGGCAAATGAACCCATGACTTCCCAATTCTAAGGCCAGCTCTCTGGCCACATTCTACCACTCTTTCCCAACCTGTTAACTTTAAGAAATGTAACTTGGGTAAAGTGAAATTCAGACTTGCAAAAAAAAAATTTAAGTAGTTGTTTTCCAAGGACACACATATGAGCCTGTATCTCACGCTATTAATTATTATAGAGGTATAGTTATGCAACCATGGGAAAAATCATTCACATTCACTAGTCAGCATATATAATGTTCTTGAAAGGGGTCAAAGGACAGAGAAAGTCAAAGCTGGAAGGGAACCTGGAACAAAGAATGCGAGAGCTGGGAAGGTCCTCAGAAGAGAAAACATCAGAACTGGGTTCTGTAGAACACAGAGCTGGAATGGACTCTAAAATAACAAAGAAAGCTGGAGGTAAAAGGAAATCACCTCCTCTACTCTCTCATTTTTCAGATGAGGAAACTGAGGCCCAGAGAAGGAAAGCAGCTGACTTGATATAGCTAACAGGGCCAGTACTAGAACAAAGGTCTTTCTTCCAGTCTAATGGACAGATTTTCCAGTAAACCTTGGTATACCTCAACTAACTATAGGTAAGAATTTCTTCCTACTAAAAGAAAAAAAGGAAGATTCTGTAAAAGCTTATTCTTAAAGATGGAAGGATGGAAGGAAGGAAGGAAGGAAGGAAGGAAGGAAGGAAGGAAGGAAGAAAGAAAGAAAGAAAGAAAGAAAGAAAGAAAGAAAGAAAGAAAGAAAGAAAGAAAGAAAGAAAGAAAGAAAGAAAGAAAAAAAGAAAGAAAGG
>CM053625.1:303870632-303902146 GCA_028646595.1 Phalanger gymnotis
GGAAGGAAGGAAGGAAGAAAAAGAATCAAGCATGTGAAACCCACCAGAGGCCTAGTGTGCTGGTCCAGCATGGTCAGCTGCACATAAGTCTGAAAGGTTATTCCCCATCTTGAGGCATCCTGATACATCAAGCCCTAGAAAAGAAAGGGAGACAAACATTACACTTATACTACAGGTAAAAGGATGACAAGTCCACAGGATTTAAGGCAGGAAGGAGCTTCACTCCCCTGAGATTTTACAAGGAAAACTAAAATGGGGAAAACGCCTCCACCAATCACACAGCCAGCAAGGAAGACAGCTGGGAACTGAGCCACCTCCTGACTCAAAATCCAAAGCTCATCCCAAGGCTTTCGACAGTCTTTCCTCTCCTGCAAAAAGCAGTGGTTCTCCAACTTTTGATCTGAGGACCCCTACACACTCTTAACCACCTAAAGAGCTATTGCTTAAGTGAGTGATATCTACTGATAGTTGGGTAGCTGGGTGGCACAGTGGATAGAGCACCAAGCTTGGAGTCAGGAAGACCTGAGTTCAAATCCAGCCTCAGATACTTACTAGCTGTGTAACCCTGAACAAGTCACTTAACACTGTTTGCCTCAGTTTCTTCATCTGTAAAATAAACTGGAGAAGGAAATACCAAATTACTCCATTATCTTTGCCAAGAAACCCCAATTAGGATCACAAAGAGTTGGACATGACTGAACAATCTACTGATATTTATTATATAAGAAATTGAAACTGATAAAAATTTTAAAATATGTATCAAAAATTACAGTGAACCCATTACATGTTAATATAACTAAGTTTTTCATGAAAAGTAAGTATATTTTTCCAAAACAAAATGAAAAGTTTGGTGAGAAGACTGGTCCTGTTTTACATATTTTTGCAAATCTATTTGCAATCTATTTTAATGGAAGACAGCTGGATTCTCAAAAATTGCTTCTGCATTCAATCTGTTGTGATATGTTGTTTTGGTTGAAATATGCAAAGAAAATCTAGCCTCATACAGATAAGCGACCAGAAAAAGGAGAATTTCAAAAGACGAATGTCTTAGTAGTATTATGATGATAATAATATTGAACTAGAAGCCTCCAAAAGGGTCTCTAGGACTTCTAGTCCACAGACTGTGCTTTGAGAACCATTGCTCTTATAGGATAAGAGATAGAGGTGGAGGGGGTAGAAAAACCAGGTCCAGATGAATCTACAGCAGAAGATGCAGGAACAGAACACAAGGTACACTGCTACATGTGAAAGGAAAGATAAACCTTAATTTCTTGATGCACATGCCTGTGCAAAATCATCTATGCCTTTGGGGGGGATCTATAATACATTGACCTGTAAACTGGAATAGATTTGAATCTAGTTGTTGAATCCTGTTCTACTCTTCATGACCCCATTTGGGGTTTTCTTAGCAAAGATATTAGTTTGCCACTTCCTTCTCCAACTCATTTTACAGATGAGTAAACTGAGGCAAACAGGGGGAAGGGGCATGCCCAGGGTCACAGTTAAAAAAATTTCTGAGGCCAGATTTGAACTCAGAAAGATGAGTCTTCCCAACTCCAGGTCCAGACTCTATCCACTGCACTACCTAGACCTGATGTTTATAAATATACACCCTCCCCCCCACACACACACACATAAAACCCTTTAAAATCAACTGCACAAAAATTAAAACAACCTTGAGACATCATTTTATACCTACAAGACTGGTTAAAATGATAGAAAGGGAAAGTGATAAATATTGGAGGGGATGTAGAAAAACTGGGACACTAATTCATTGTTGGTGGAGTTGTGAACTGATCCAACCATGCTGGAGAGCAATCTGGAAGTATGTCCACAGAGTTATTAAACTACCTAGACCCTTTGACCACTACTTGGTCTACTAACCCTAAACCTAAATACGTGTGGAGCAATACCACTACTTGGTCTATTTACAAAGCTAATTAAGGAAAAGGGAAAAGAACTTATATATTCTAAAATGTTTATAGCAGCTCTCTTTGTGGTGGCAAAGAACTGGAAATTGCAGGGATGCCTATCAATTGGGGAATGGCTGAACAAGTTGTGGTATGATTGTGATGGCATATTACTTTGCTATAAGAAATGATGAGCTCAATGATCTTAGAAAAACATGGTAAGACTTGCATGAAATAATGATGAGTGAAATGAGCAGAACCAAGAGAACATTGTATACAGTAACAGCAATAGTGTTTTAAGAATGCCTTTGGCAAGTAAGTTATTTTGCCTACTGTAAATATCCAAATTACAGTGGAACAGGTTAGGTACACAAGACGCAGAAGTCAACGACTATAGCAATCTACTCTTTGATAAACCCAAAGAATCCAACTTCTGGGCTAAGAATTCACTATTCCACAAAAACTGCTGGGAAAATTAGAAAATGGTATGGCAGAAACTGGACAGAGACCAATATCTTACACTGTATACCAAAATAAAGTCAAAATGCGTTCACGATTTAGAAATAAAGGCTGACACTATAAGCAATTTGGGAGAACATAAAAAGGGAAAGGGAAGAGTTCATGACCCAACAAGAGACAGAGAGCATTATAAAATGCAAAATGGAAAATTTTGATTATGTTAAGCTGAAAAGTTCTTGTATAAAAAAAGCCAATGCAATAAAGATTAGGAGAGAAGCAGAAAATTGGGAGAAAATCTTTACAACCAGTGTCTCTGATAAAGGCCTCATCTCTAAAATATAAATGGAACTGAGCCAAATTTATAGGAATAAAAGCCATTTCCCAATTGAGAAATGGTCAAAGGATATGAACAGGCTTTCAGAGAAAGAAATTAAAGATATTTTTCAGAGAAAGTTTTCAGAGAAAGAAATTAAAGATATCTACAGGCATATGAAAAAATGCTCTAAATCACTACTGATCAGAGAAATGCAAATCAAAACAACTCTTAGGGACCACATCTCTCCTGTCAGATTGGCTAACATGACAAAACAGGAAAATGATAAATGCTGGAGAGGATGTGGGAAAATTGGAACATTAATACATTGCTGGTGGAGTTGTGAACAGATCCAGCCATTTTGGACAGCAGTTTGGAACTATGCTCAAAGGGCAGTTAAAATGTGCATACCCTTTGACCCAGCAATACCACTCCTAGAACTATAACCTTAAGAGATCACACAAGTGGGAAAGGGACCTGTCTGTACAAAAAATATTTATAGCAGCTCTTTTTGTGGTAGCAAAGAATCAGAAATAAAAAGGATGCCCATCAATTGGGGAATAGCTAAACAAGTTGTGGTATATAAATGTAATAGAATACTATTGTGCTATAAGAATTGGGGAAGATACGGACTTTGTAATAGCCTCAAAAGACCTACATGATATGATGCTGAGTGAGAGAAGCAGAACCAGGAGAACACTGTACACATCCACAGACATATTGATTCTGTGATGATTAACTTTGCTAGACTTGGCTCTTCTCAGCAATACAAGGCTCAAACACCATTCCAAAGGACTCATGATGGAAAAAGCTATCTACGTCCAGAGAAAGAACTGTGGAGTCTGAATGCAGTTTGAGGCAAACTGTTTGCTCTCTCTTTTTCCCTCTTCTTCTTCTTTGGTTTTGTTTCTTCTCTCTCATGATTCATTCCACTGATAATAATTCTTTGCAACTTGACTATTGTGTAAATAAGTTTAATGCGAAGGTTTATATAGAATCTCTATGAGACTACATGTTGTCTTGAGTGGGGAGGGAAGGGGAGGGAAGAGAAGAAAATTTGAAACTCAAGAACTTGTAGAACTGAGTGTTGTAAACTAAAAATAAAAAAATCTAATTTTAAAAAAATATCCAAATTAACTATAAGGGTCATATGAAGAAAGACGCTATCCGCATCTAGAGAAAGAATAAATAGATAAGTAGAAATATGTATAGAGTAATTTTACATATTTACACCTATTTGTATCTAATGGTAGCCATCTCTGGGGGTTGGGGGGAGAAAAAAAGAAATTGACATGCTATATATTTGAAAGGAATAGTAAGTTATGCATAGCAGATCTGCAGTTTCATGTGCAATCATCCTTTTTAATGTACTGTGTTATGGAAATTCTTGTTTTATCCCATAAATTAAAAAAAATTGGAAAAAAGTAAAAAATAAATAAAATAGAATCAACTGCACAAGAGGACAGTATGAAATCAACTCTGAGCCTCTGGCAGTGAGCTCCTGACCTCTCTGGGAACTTCCTGGAATATTGCTTTTAATTTCCTTGTCTGGGACTTTTAATCATCTTGGAGACTGCTTTTACCTGGGGTATTTGAATATGTTTTTATTAAAGGTAATTTTTTTAACCAACTGCATAAAAACAAGATGGTAGAGCTATGGTTAGGAAGGTATTAACAACAACCACAGTAGTTAACATTTCTATAACCCTTTAAGATTTGCAATATGCTTTAGTGCTACAAAGTTTACAAAGTGCTTTAGCCATATTATCTCATTTGATCCTCTTGTAACAGTCCTGTGAGGTGGGTGCTACTATTATTTCTATTTTATGGATGAGGAAATTGAGAATGAGAGAAGTTAAGTGACTTGCCCAGGGTCACACAACTAGGCTCTGGGGCATGATTTGAACTCAGGTCTTCTAGACTACTACTCCAGCCCTCTATCAACTACATCACCTAGCTGCCTATTCATGTTTTTTTTTTTAAATGGCCAGAGGGGCTCAAGAAGTCAAATGTGTGGCAAACGTGTGAGTGAATTCAGCCATGATACTCCCTAGCTCAAAAATCTTCCATAGCTACCTGTTGCCCTTAGGATAAAATACAAACTACATATTTAAAATCCTCCACAACTTTACCTCATGCACCTGTCCCTAATATATATATACATATATATATTTTCCATTCCAGGAAAACTAGACTACTTATCATTCCATAAACTTACTCGCTGCATCCTGCCTTCAAGCATTTGTACTGGTGTCCTCTGTGCCTGACACATATTCTTTCCTCATGTTTGCCTGGTGAAATCCTTCTCTTCTTTCAACTTCTTGCTCAGGTTAAGTCACCTCCTCCATTAAGCTTTCCCTGATTCCCTCAAGCTAAAAAGGATCTCTCCTCAAACTTTTCTGGAGAGGTTCTCTGGAAGTCTCCTTTGTATATTCTATCAAGCATATTTGTATAAACAATGTATTCCCTCTACCAGACTTTAAGCTCAATGACGGGAAAAGGACCATGGTTTTTCAATTTTATATATCCAATGCTTAGCACAGGATTTTGCATATATAGGCACTAAATAAATGTTTCTGAATTAACATTTTTAAAAGTTAATTCAAGGTTTCCTTGATTAAAATACAGTATCTAAAATGAGAAAGATCATGAGTTCCCTGCTTTACAATCCTTAGAAGAGTAGAGAAGACTAGGACACTTGGAATCAAAAGGGGTAGCTCTACTACTTACTGTCTGTGTGACTCTGGATAAATCATTTCTCCCCTCTCAGCAGTTTGCTTCATCTATAAAATGAGAGGTCTGGACCAGACGGTCTCTGAGGTCCCATTCAGCTCTAGGGTCTCATGACTTTAGACTGTATTTAGGTCAGCAAGGCATGTTTTAAGAGGACCACTGACTACTTTTAGAAAATCCAAAAGAAAGGCATAAAGGACAAAGAAATGACTATATATAAATATGACTATATTTGGTTAACATTAATAGATACCTGTTATTGATTAAAACAAGTCGGCAGCTTATAGTTTGGATATGATTTCTTTTTAAAATGTTATTCGAATGTTAGATTAGGGCAACAGTTATGTGTAACAATAATAAATAATTTAATAACTTACTAATAAATAAGCTAATTATATTTTCCATTTATTTATATTTCTTTAAAATTATCATTCAGTCATTTCAGGTGTGACTGATTCTTTGTGACACTGGAGTGGTCTGCCCTTTCCTTCTCCAGTTCATTTTATAGATGAGGAAACTGAGACAAACTGGGTAAAGTGACTTGGCCAAGGTCAAACAGCTAGTGAGTGTTTGAGGCCAGATTTTAACTCAGGAAGACAAGTCCTCCTGACTCCAGGCCCAGCACTCTATCCATTTAACCACCTAGCCACCCAATTTAAAAACTGGTAAACCCTGCCATGTGAGCATTGGACAAAGAGGTCAAGAACACCTGGCCCGGTTAATAGGACATTTAGATGACTCTTGATCATTCACTGTCTTCAAATATTTAAAAGGCTGCCACGTGGAAGTGAGACCAGATCTTTTCTACTTGGCCCCAAAGGGCAGAAATGAGGTAAAGCTATTAAGCTACCTCTCAGAACTAAGACCAGTGGGAAGAGGTTAGGAGTAAGCAGGTTTCTGCTCCATACAAAGGAAAAAAACAATGACAGCTGTCCAAAGCAGGATGGATCACCTCAAAAAGCAGTGACTCTTCCATCACTGAAGGGTCTCAAGCAGAGATGCAATGACCATTTTTTCAAGGCTGCTACAGAGGAATTTCCAGATCAAGGAGAAGATGGACAAGATTGTGGATTCTTAACCAGGAGCCATGAGCTGGTTTTCTAAAAAATATTTTGATAACTGTATTTCAATACAATTGGTTTCCCTCATAGTCTACGTATTTTATTGTATACATTTAAAATGGAGAAGAGGTCAATGGGCTTCCCCAGATATTGCCAAAGGGTTATAGGACACAAGCAAGGTGAAGAACATTCTGGTCCAGATGATCTCCAACTCTAAGGTTCTATACCATTCAAGCCCTAACCTAATAATAATGACAGCCCACATTTCCATCGTACTTTATAATACATTTTTCTCAAGATAACTCAGGGAGCTAGTGGTAGGAGTCGTCTTACTCCCATTTTCAGATGAGAAAACTCAGATTAAGTAACTAGCCTGGGGTCACTCAGCTGGTAAGCAGTGATGCACTTTTGTAATGGGTTGAGGGTCAGACTAGACAACTGCAGAGGACCCTTCCAATTTTTCAATTCTAACAGCACAGCAACAGTCACCATGTACGATATCCTATCGTAATTCTTAATGCTACTAAAAAAGGTGGGGAAGGATCTGAAAATGAAAATAACCCTTCCCCAAGCCCATAGTACCAAGAAGTCTTGCTTCTATTCGGTAACTAGCAAATACCTATCTGGGCTGAAAGGAATAGAGAGGGCAAAGGAAGAAGACTTGCTGAATTCAATTAGGCAGACAATCTTTCCTTGGTAACTGCCAGACAGGCTAATACTGATACCCATCCAATGGCTTTCTGGTAGTAAACCCAAGGGAGGGGAATCTGCTGGTCTCTTTCTGTTCCCCAATTCTTCTGCTCCCTGTCACCAAGACAACACAGGCAGGCTTAGCTCTGGATTCCTTGGAAAAATTTCCCCTCTACATATGCGCTCTCATAAGCTCCTACTGTCAGAACCAACCACAAGATCAGAGAATTTCAAAGCAAAAAGAGATCTAAGAATATTAGAGTTACATGGGACCGCATATAAAATGTCAGAGCCACAAGGCACTTTTAAAACAGAATCTTGGAGCTAGAAACGTCTTAATAGCTCGAAAGCAAATTGGAACACAGAATGTTAGACCTATAAGGGACTCCAGAACATAGAACATTAGAGTGATAAGGAACTCCAGAACACAGAACATTAGAGCTGTAAGGGACTCCAGAACACAGAATGTTAGAGCTACAGGGGACTCGAGAACAGTTTAGAACACAGAATTAGAGCTTATGGACTCCATGTTTGAGCCCAGAGGGCTTTTAGAAAATAAAATGCTGTGACCAATATCAAAAAAGAAATTTCTTTTGTTTTCCATTGGAAAGAAGAAAGATTTTCATTCATTGAAAATAATTTAATTTCATTTAAAAAAAGAAAAAAACTGTCAAAGCTGAAAGTGATATTAGAACATAGCCTGCCCAGATCTTGGCGATGATCTAGTCTAGTCTTCTCATCTTGCTGTACAGATAAGGAAATTTAGGTCCAAAGACCAGTTTCCTCATCTTACTGTACTGATAAAGAAATTTAGGTCCATAGAGAGGATGGGGCTTGCTCAAGGTCACACAGAAAATGTTCAAATGCTCCTTCTGAAAAAAATCTAAGCTTCAGGGTCTTGAACTTCACCTGGTCCAGGCTAGCAATCCCCTGCAAAATCTATGACTCTCTACTAATAATTATGAATTTTAACTCACATGATCCCTGAACAAGCAGCTAACAACAGCTGCAAAAGTTGTACAAAGTGGCTGGGTTGTGTTTTTGTTTTTTATAAATATTATCTCACTTTATCCTCACAACTCTGGAGGGGAGGCTGACAATTATTACTGCCGTTTTACAGATGAGGCAACCGAAGCAGAGCAAGGTTAAGTGACTTGCCCAGGATCACACAACTAGTTCAGAGGCAGGATTTGAATTCAGGTCTTCCTGACTCCAAGTCCAGTGTTCAATCTGTTTTGCCACCTAATTGCAAACAGTAAATCGTGGTTTTCCAGAGCACCACTGGAAAGCACTGTCTGCAGTTTTTTTCACTTCCTGCCCCTCCCATCAGCCCTGATATTCCCAAATTAACCATAGGTAGAATTTTTCCCAGTGGCCTGTCTGTACTCCACCGTTATTCTCATTCAAATATCCTCATAGTGTGCCAAGTATAGCCCTGAACAATGACTGTGACTGAGATGCTTTAGCCTCTCCAGACTAGCAGGCTCCCCGCACAGTTCACTCACCAGAGGGTTGTGGCCACGGACATTTCTCCATTTAGATACGGGTTCTGCCAAAACCTGGAAAACGGAAAACAGAAATCAAAGGTCACCAAAAAAAAAAATCAGAAATGAAAAGAACCTGGCCCAGAGTAGGCACTTAATATTTGCTTCTTGACTGATTAAAGTTGATAGGCCTTAACCCCGAACAGCAGGGCAAGGGTGTGGCCCTCCAGTCTGTCACTGCCTTCTTCACGTGGCTGCATGAGGCTGAGGATGAGTCTGATCACAACTGAGGGCAGGCTGGCCAGAGGCCACCCAAATGGACCGGCAGAAGGCAGCTGCACAGACTGCAGGGGGGGCTGCGGCGTGGAGCACGGTGTGTGTCTGAGCTAATAAAGTGGTGGCTGAAGAGGCAGGACAGCTTGGGACTGCCTGGGCCCCCCCCTTCCAGGACGATGCCAGGCGCCCCTCCCCCTGGGGGCATAGAGATATATATAAAAAGTCATAAAAATTGGTGTGGGGGTGGGGTACCACCGCCTACCCCTGGGGTCCTTTTTTTATTTTAAGAAAATCACTTTTGGGGCTGCCCTCCTCGCTGCTGGGGGCGTCCTCCCTGCTGCTGCCTGGGCAGGGGAAAGGGGGGTGGGGCACGGTGCCTGTAATTATTAAACATGAATTCAATTTAAAAAAAAAGTTGATAGGCCTTAGTACATGAAATGTTAAAACCCAGAGCAAAGAATATTAGAGCTAATGGAGACTTTAGGGATTCAACCCCTCATTTTAGAAGTGAAAGAAAACTAAGGCCCAAAGAAAGAAAGATAGAGATTAAGTGGCTAAGTCCAGACTCTCCTCTAAAGAACACTGTCTCACACTACAATAGACTTAGAGTTTTTCCTTTCAATTTATCTGGGCTTCCATTTCTTCAATTTGTCTAGTTTTGCCATACAGGGGTAGAAAGCCACTTGGGAGGGGTCCTGTCCTTGCTAGGCCCTAGTCAAGAGAGAAAGAGAAGTAGCCTCAAGGCATTTTCAACCTTAGCAGAGGCACACCTGACCCATCTGATCTATACACAAATGGGCTACCACTATGAAGAGCTCCAGCTAACTCCATTTCATTCACCAAGCAGTTAGCCAACCACATTTGATATTCAAGGGATTGTGCTAAATCCTAGGGATACAAAAACAAAACAGAGCCTGCCCAAAGAGCTTATACGATACTGGAGTTAATTCCACCCAGCAGTCAATAGATCCTCTCCTCTCCTCTCCTCTATGAACCTAAGTCATTCACGTCCCTTTAACACTCAACTCAAAACTCACTTCAGTCCTAATTGTTAGCTAGCCTGCATTCACCTCAGCATTTAAACTCATCCCACATTGTCTTAAATTTAATAAGGTACAGCTCTGAAGCTCTCCTTCAAGGCACTTCAAGGCTGGGTCTTCTATAAAGATTCAATAAGCCTTCCAAAGCACCAACTTAAGAAAGATATCTTGGCTAGTGCTTAGAAAGCTGATTTTGGAGTCAAGAAGACTGGGTAAATGACCCTGGGTAAGTCACTTAGCCCTAGTATCCCAAGAAACCCTCTCCATGCTGAAGGACAGTTGCCAATTCTACTTCAGGTTACTGAAAAAAAAAATTGATACTATACTATTAACAACTAATTATCAATTTGAAATCTAAGATTCCACACTTTTCTTCCTATTTCTATTAAAATCCAACTTCTGAAAAGGTCAGTCAGTATCCGAAGAGCATGGCTGGGAAATGAGATTACTCCTAGCCTCTAAAGCACAAGCTCCCTACCCAACTGGAAAACCCAATTTCTATTTAGAGTATAAACAGAATCCATTCTTGGCAAGCCTTAACCTGGGGGAGGAACCCCCTGTCCTCGATCCCCTCCATTAGAGTTTAGGGCAACCCAGATCTCGAAGGAGAAAACTTGCCAGAAAAATCTGAATGGAAATGACTTCCCCTGCACAGAAGCCTTGAGGCTGCTGAGTCTCAAGATCAAGTCATGTTCTCGGCAGGAAGAGCCAAAGACTTTTAGCCCACCTCCTTATTAAATGTCCACCAATAAAGATTGAGTTTCACTTGTCAAAGGAGTTCCCTTTCAGAAGGTACACATCTGATTTGAAGCACTTCAGGGTGTCCCTTGGACTCTGGTTACAGAAAGAAACCACTGACTAATCAATTTATTGATTAGCTAGCCTAATTAATAACTGGTTATTAATTACCCAGAAATTCTGTCTCTCAGGGGTTTTACTCATCACACTATGAAGGCTAAAATTAGAGGAGTTTAAAATTTTCCCTTGAGACAACGGGGAGACACATGGGGGGAGTAACATGGTTAAATGTACATTCAAATAAAATAACTTGGACAGTGTGGGGGAGACTATAGTGGTGAGAAACCCGAGGCAAGGAGCCCAGTGCAGATGCAGCTTCAGTCATCCAGGTGAGAGGTAATGAGACCCTGAACTAAGCTGATAACTATGTATGTGGGTAGGGATAAGAGATCGTTTATGAGAGATCACAGAAGTAGAAACAGAAAGATTTGAAAACTGACTGACCATACGTGGTGAGGGGGAGTGTGAAGTCAAGAATAGAGGGGAAGAGGGACAGCTAGGTGGCGCAGTGAGTAGAGCACCAGCCCTAGAGTCAGGATGACCTGAGTTCAAATCCTACCTCAGATATCTGACACACTTACTAGCTGTGGGACCTTGGACAAGTCACTTAACCCCAATTGCCCTGCCCAAAAACAAAAAAAAAAAAAGAAGAATAGAGGGGAAGCTACAAGCCTAGGAAGCTGGAGGGTTGATAGTGCTTCAATAGAAATAATGAAGTCTGGAAGATGGCTTAGGGAAAAAAATGAATTCAGTTTAGGATATGTAGAGTTTAAGATATCTCTGAGACATCCAGTATGAAACGTTTAATAGGCAATGAGTGATGGTTTAAAATGTCTAAGAGGCAATCCAGTTTGAAATATCCCACAGACGATTGGTGACACTGAAGCTCAGAGGAGAGACTAGGGCTACAGATACATACATACATATGTACATAACACATTCATATATAGATATATGCATTGATAGATAATAGATGACAGGTAGATGACAGATAGATAGCTATATGTAGACACAGACCTCTATCTACATAGAGCTCTCTCTTTCTAGATATATATATATGCACATATATATATCTATATTTATCATCTATATCAATGTCTATATCTATAGGTAGATATACATATATCTGTGAGTCATATTAAACCCATCAAACCCACAGAAGATGATGAGGTTACTGAGAGGAGAGGGCCCAGCTCAAAACTCTGGGGCACACCCACAGTTAGGGTGCATGATATGGACAGCGAGTCAGCAAAGAAGATAGAGAAAGAACACCGAGACAAGTGGAAAAACTAGGAGAGATCAGCATCATGGAAACCCAGAGAGGAGAGAACATCCAGGAGGCAAGGAGGGTCAACAGTGTCAAATGAAGCTAGCAATTCAAGAGCAAGGGCTGAGAAAAACCATAAAATTTGGCAATTAAGAGATTGTTGAAGCATTTTTTCATGTAACTACAGAGAGCTTTGATTTGTCTGAAAACTGACTGTTCGCATCCTTTGACCATTTATCAATTGGGGAATGGCTTGTACTTCTATAAATTTGATTCAGTTTTCTATATATTTGAGAAATGAGGCCTTTATCAGACATACTTATTGCAAAAAGTTTTCCCAGTTTTCTGCTTTCCTTTTAATTTTGGTTGCATTGGTTTTATTTGTGCAAACACTTATTAATTTTATATAATCAATATTACCTACTTTATATTTTGTAATGCTCCCTATATTTTCTTTGGTCCTAACTTCTTTCCTTATCCATACATCTTTCGAATAAACTATTCCATGCTCTTCTAATTTGCTTATGGTATAGTAGTTTCATTTACATCATAAGATCAGACACCAAACTTCTCTAAGAGTCAAGGAATGAGAGAAAGGAAAGGAAGCAAGGAATAAGCTAAAATGCATATTCCACTGTTTGGCATTTAAAGACTTTCACAATCTGCTTCTGGCCTACTTTTCAAATGTACTGTACACCAATGGTGTTAAACTCAAATAGAACAGGAGGCCACTATACTGTACATAAGGACCCCTAGGGGCTGCATATTGACTGTTTTAAAATGTAATATTATTTATGTTTTACTGCATTTTAATTCATTTTGTCAAACATCTTCCAATTACATTTTAATCTGATTCAGACCCACTCAGGAGTATCGTAGGCAGCATGACTGACACCTCTGCTATATATTACTATCCTTCACATAGTCTATGGCCCAACCAAACTGGCCAGTTTGCTGATTTGCATTAATGACATCCCGTCTTCCTTCTCAGTGCCTTCTCATAAGCTCCTCCCCCGTCCTGGAATGCGCATCTGCCCTTCTCACCCACTATGGAATCCCAAGCTTCCTTAAAGTATTAGCTTAAGACTGCCCCATATGCTAGTGTCCTTACCCCCCCAAAATTATCTTACCCTTATTTTGTATGTTTTGTATTGACTTATTTGTGTATACCTCCCTCTCCCCACCTCCCCGACCCCTCGAATAAGCTCTTGAGGGTTGGGACAGTCCTACTTTTTTCTTGCATGGCCACACAGTGCCTGACCCACAATTGGAACATATATGCATTAATAATGAATTTTATAAATTAGAAAACTGATGCCCAGACACATTAACTTGTTCAAGATCAAAAAATAAGTGGCAAAGTCATAATTCAAGGTCCTCCCACTATAAATTCACTGCCCCCTAGAGCATAACAGATAGCAAAGTGAATGATTAGGCTGCTATTATGCCTCCCCTAAGGGGATGGAATTGATCTTCAGGTTTTCTTTGCCTTCCTCCTTCGCTATTTTACTGGCCATGACATACACCTACTAAAATCAGAAACATTGTGAGTCAGTAACTATTTATTCCATTAGGGTATAGAGTTCCTTTTGAAGTACCAGGCACCCTAGTCACATTCAGGAATGTTTCTGGGAATGCCTCAGGCTTTGCCATTAATATATCTCCCAAGAGAACTCTGCCTCTAACTGGGCTCTGGCCTCAGCACAAGCCTGTTAGTACATGGAGAGTCAGCTCGCTGAATTGTAGCTGGCAGCAATCATTAACAACAGGTTTCCTAGCTCCTTTCCCCTGGGGACTAATGAATAATAAAACACTTTTTATTTATCTAGTGCCTATCAACTAGGGCTGAAATACAGCAGAACATCCTGGTGGTATCATGGAAAGAGCAGTCAACGAGCATTTATTAATTTAGGCTTACTGTGTGCCAGGCACTATGCTAAGCACTGGGGATACAAAAAGAAGCAAAAGACAGTCCCTGCCCTCAAGGAGCTTATAATCTAACAGGAGACAAAATGCAAACAAATATGTACAAAGCAAGCTACGTGCAAGACAAACAGAAAATAATCAACAGAGGGAAGGTACTAGAATCAAAGGAGTTCCTATAGAACAAGGTTTCCTGTAGAAGATGGGATTTTAGCAGGGACTTGAAATCAGAGAGGCCAGTACTCAGAGCAGAGGAGGGGCATCATTCCAGGCAGAGAGAACAACCAAAGAAAATGCCTGAAGTGGAAGGATGGGAGACCTGAAGGCTGAGACCAAGCAGAAGGCTACTGCAGTAGTCCACATGATAGGTGATAAGAACCTGCATCAGGGTGGCAGCTATGTGAGTGGGAGCAGGAAAAATATGCCAGGGATGTTTTCAAAGTAAAAAAGACAAAATGAGACAACAGATTGGATATGTGGGGTGACTGAGGCCTAGAGAATGCCACTGAATGTTTGAATTTGCCTCGATAACTGGGAAGATTGGTGGAATCCCTGACAGTAAAAGGGAAGGATTGAGGGGAGCAGAAAGATGATAATGAGTCCTGGAACATGGGTTTAAATACCATCTATCAGTAGTAATGTTATCCGGGTGAAATGGACAGAATGCTGAACCTGGAGGCAAGAAAGCCCGAATCCAAATCTGGCCTCAGACACTAGCTGTGCGACCCTGGGAAATGGGGATAACACAGTTTTTCTTTCCACATCACAGAGATTCGGGGCATCATGCCCCCACAATCTAGAAAATCTGCATCAAAATTTTTGGCTTTCTCTTCATATCAGAAGTCTGAATTTTTTTCTTTTTTTATGTTTACAGTACCTTGTTGTAAAATTTGGATTATTTGATCATATTTTAACTTTAAAAAAGAAATCATGTATATTTATGGTATTAAAAGACAAAATATGTCAATATTACATAATACATTTTATGCATGTCTGAGTTTCTAAACTTCTTCCATGTCATCTGCTGGCCTTCTGTCCTCTGCAGCTTCCACAAAACTCCCCCCAAAATTCCCATTTAATTTCTTATGCCGACACTTGATATATCAAAACCAAGATGGGGAAAGTTGGGTTATGGAAGGGTTGTCATGAGTACAAAAACAGAAAATATTTACAAAGTACCTTGTAAATCTTACACAGCGCTATAGAGATGTTAAATATGTAAAATATAAAATGAGTGGGTTGGACCAGTTGGCTTTTGAGGTCCTTCCCAGTTCTAGGTCTGTGATCCTATGAACTCACAACAAAGCAAGCAAATAAGTGGAGGCAAAGATTCAATACCTTGTTTTGGGTTTTTTTAGTGGGGGTGGAGTTCTAGACCTGCAATTTCATCAATGGGAAGTATTCCCAGGGTAGAAACTCCATCCTCTGATACAAAAGAGCAATTTACCTGTAACTTGGGGACTTCAGGGATTAAGTGCTTTGCGGGCCTGAGGGGTCTATCCGGGCTTGAACTCAGGTCTTCCTCACTCTGAGGCCAGCCCTCTATTCCTTATGTACCCCTGCTTCTCAGCCCACAGCACAGGGAGAGTTTCCTTTTACTGCTTACATTCAAAAAGCCAAGTCAGAGAACTCTCTCCTTTGAGTCTTAGGGCAGCCGTCATCTCCAGTTTCACAGGAATTGTCCAGTTATCGGCTTGGGAAGGGACGAGGTAGATAGAGCTCAGGATCTGAAGCCTGGTCTCTTGGCTCTTCTGCTTACCATCTGTGTAACTTTGGGCAATCACTTTCTCTTACCAAATAAAGGCGTAGGGCTAGCAAGTTGATATCTAAGATCCTTCCAGCTCTAAATGTTCAACAATTCCACAGGCAAAAACAACAAGAATCTCATTGGATGAGAGGGTATTGAGAGACATAAACTGTGATGGGGAATAAAAGCATCCACACTGAAGAGATCACATATCCATTGAAGTCTTCAATGCCAAGTTCCTTAACCTCCCTCTGCCTCAGTCTCCTCAACTGTAAAACAGAGATTATAATAGCATCTGTCTCCCAGGGATGTTGTGAGAAGCAAATGAGACAATAACTGTAAAGTGCTTAGCACAGTGTACCTAGTAAACACTATATAAACATTAGCTATTACAACCACCATTATTATTATTAAAATAACAGCACCTACCTCCCAGCGTGAGGTTCTGGTAAGGTTAAGATTTATAAAGCACTTTGCAAAACTTTAAACACTACATCAACTATTATGATGTCATTTTTTCCCATCCAAGGTCACAGACCCCTTGAAATCTACACACAAACACTTTGGGGATCCACAGACCCAAGGATAAGAATTCCTGATTCAGACAAAGTGCTATTAGAAATGTGAAGGAGAAATTACATTCATTTGTGGGGAGAGGGGGAAAGGTCTAGGAAGGCTTCGTGGAAGAGGTAGTGTTGAAGAGGAGACACGTGGAGATGGAGGAGAACCTATTCCAGGCTTTGGAGAGAAGGTAAGAGTAAAAGCCAAGGAACAGGAAAGGGCAAGATAAGAATGGGGCAGGAAGCAGAGCAGTTTACTAGAATGCAGAATGTGTGAAGATTCCTATGAGATGATGAGGATTATAAGAAGAATAAAAAACCATTCAAAACACAGAAGAGATGTAGGAACAGGCTGATGTATCTTTCATCCCTTGCCTGCTACTGAACTGAGGATTACTTCAGTGATGAACTCCTATTTTAATGCTTGTACTCAATTACAAAAAGCAATCATTTTATCCATCTACAGAACAGTCCATAGAATATTAATTTTTTTTAAAACAGTAGGAGAGTGACTCGTCTCAGGACCATTCCTACCTGAACCTTTGAACATGATAAGAATGAGGAAATAAAAACAAAATAATAGTGATAAAAATAACAGATAATTTAGCCCCAACTAAAAGCCCATCTTTTACAGGAAGCCTTTCCCAAGCCCTCTGGATTCTAGTACCTTCCATTTGTAAATTATTTTTTATTAATCCTGTATAACTAGCTTGCTTGTACATATTTGTTTTCTTGTTGTCTCCTTTACAGTGTAAGCTCCTTGAAGGCAGGGACCACCTTTTGCCTCTTTTTCTATCCCCAGGGCTTGGCACAGTGCCTATCAGGTAGTAGGTACTTAATAAATCCTTAGTGACAAATAACACTGACAACAATTCACTTTTATGGGGTGTGAAGGGCTGATCTGGAGGTCTATGAAAGACCTTGAGTGTCTAGTAGGCAATGATCATACTTAGATCCCAACTAGACCTAGGAATATCATGGGGCTTTCACAACTACCTCAACCTGGAAGACTCTCTTGGCTTTATCCAATACTTCTCATACAGCCTTGCACAATACTTCTGAATCAGTACCTCAATGTCAGTCGTTTTAGAAAAGTACTCCAGGCATGTCGTTTTCCCACTCGCGATATTACCTTCGATACAAATCTGATGAAAGATAAATTGTTATTGGATGTTAGTCCCAGAAATATCAGGGATCAGGATAATAGTCATGGGGATGGATGGGAAATGGACAGCCACAATGTCAACACTATCTATAAATAACAGCTATAACTTCAGTAGTTCAAGGATTCTGGATTTCCTCAGTGTTGCTATTCCCTCCACAGAAGCAGATAGAAACCCTTTCATACTTTAGTAGATCCTCATGAGCTGATGCAAAAAATGATCCACTTGTGGCCAGCCCTTTAGCGATGAGGCTTCCTCGACTTGGCCAGGCTGGTCATCAGATGAGAGACATACATAGTCTGTCAATAAGCCTTTCTTGTGTGGTGGGACGGACCCGAGCTGGTGCTGTGCTAGCATGGCCTTCTTGAACCCAGGGTCAAAATGGGAGGTAGGATTAGAAGAGGGCTTTAGTGGAGTCATAATAACTACCACACAGTGAATATACAGTCACTGAAATGATCAATAAGCAAACAATGTATTTGTTTTCATGGATGAAAATAAGCAAACTGATGTTCGTATTTACATTTATTTATTCATGGGTCTAATTTCTCAGAATACCTCTACAAAAGAGCTAGGAGAGAAACAGGATGATGAGGATGACAATGAGGACCGATGATGTTATTGTTATTAACTCGCAGGGCGTTTAAAGCCCTTCATTACCTCGTCGCTTCCACTCTTCCTCCACTTTACTCTCCTCCATGTATCCTAGTGACAGTAAGAGTGACACTGGCCTCCTTGCTGTTTCTCACACAGGATACTCCATCTCCCATTTTCACTGGCTGTCCCCTCAGGCCTGGAATGTTTCCCTTCCTCACTTCTGTCTTCCTCCTGGTTTCTTCCAAGTCCTAGCTAAAATCTCACCTTCTACAAGAAACCTTTCCCGGGACCCTCAATGACAGTTCCTTTAATCCCTATTGCCTCCAAATTAAAAAAAAAAAAGGAGTAGCTAGGTGGCATAGTGGATAGAGCACCAGCCCTGTAGTCAGGAAGATCAGAGTTCAAATCTGGCCTCAAATACTTGACCATTGATGGAGAAACTCAGCCTTAGGTCAAACTGACTTGACCAGAGCCACATAGCTAGTAAGCATCATTTTCTGTATTTTTTTTTGAAGGCAAACGGGGTTAAGTGACTTGCCCAGGGTCATACGGCTAGCAAGTGTCTAATCCTCAGATCCTCCTGACTCCAAGGATGGCACTCTATCTACTGAGCCACCTACCTGCCTCGCTAATATGCTTCAAAGAGAAGATCTCAACTTTGGACTTCCTAAATCCAAGTCTAGCCCTGTTCTAACTAAATGTCTCTAACACAAGATGTCAATTCTACAAGTCCTTAAAAAGTCTATTTCTTGCTTCATCCATTATTTTACAATCTTTTTCATTAGTCTGACACTTAAAGTTGGCCAATATGGCTCCTACTCACATTTCTAAGCTAATTTCACATTATTACGTTCCGGACAAATTGGCCTTTGACAGTCTACCTCCCCTACGATGGTCTCCAGCTTGGAATGCACTCTCTGTTCACTTCCACCTCTGAGAATCCCCCTGAGCTTCCTGAGGGAAGCTTGACTCAATTCCTCCATACTTCCAGCCCTCATTAATGCTCTCCCCCTCCTCAAATTCTCTAGGATCTATTTATCAGTGTTTATATTGTGTCTCCTTCAGTACAATTGTAAAATCCTGGATGACAAAGACTTTCTCGTTTGTATCTCTGTATCCCTTCCACACAATGGATGAGTAATAAATGTGTGTTACACTGAATTACATTCATAAAAATCTCAAGACAAAGTATAAACATATACCCTGCAATAGAAGGTGTGTATATAAATAAGTACTTACCACTAACTTTTGGTCCCTTTTATTTTTCTCATGTTTATCTAAAAAAGAAAAGAAGTGACCATAGATGAAATAGTTATTTCAAGAAGGCTAAATATCACCGTATTGGTGTTTATGCTATTATATCATGAACTCCACATGAAATGAGGCAGCTAGATGGTGCAATGTAGAGAGCACTGGCCCTGGAGTCTGGAGGACCTAAGTTTAAATTCAGCCTCAGACACTTACTAGCTTGTGTGACCCTGGGCAAGTCACTTAATCCTGTTTCCCTCAGTTTCCTCATCTGTAAAATGAACTGGAAAAGGAAATGGCAAACTACTCCAGTATCTTTGCCAAGAAAACCCCAAATGGGGTCATAAGACTCAGACACTACCGAAATGACTGAACACCACCACAAAATGAGCATGGGACTTGTATGTTAGAAGACTTCTGTTCAAATCCAGGCTCTACCACTGTGTGAATTTAATCAAATCACTCGGAACCTCTTGGAGCCACTGTTTCCTCATTTGAAAAATGGTAATTAAAATGACTTATGATTCCTACCTCACAAGACCAGTTGGGGGGGTGAGAAATACTTTATAAACTGTTAAATGCTATGGAAATATGATAAAGAACTCTGGGCTTGAAGTCAAAAGACCAGGGACCAAGTCAGATCACGTGACTGTGGGCAAGCCACAAACCTTTGCAGGCCTCAGTTTCTTCATCTGGAAAATGAGCATAATATTAGCACCACAGGGTTACTATTAGGAAAGTACTCTGCAAGTTGCAAAGATCTACATAAGTAAATATAAACTATTATTATTGTGTATTATGAAAGTATTGGGCAGACTTCAAAAGGCAGTGGAGGACAGAAGGGCCTAGTGCAGAGGTGGGGAACCTAAAGCCTTGAGGCCAAATGTGGTCCTCTAGGTCCTCAAGTTTGCCCTTTGACTGAATCCAAACTTCACAGAACAAACTGTTCAGCTGGATTCAGTCAAAAGGCTGCACTTGAGGACCTAGAGGACCACATGTGGCCTTGAGGTCACAGGATCCCTAGCCTTGGTCTAATGTACATGGGATCACAGAAAGTTAGACATGACTCAACGACAACAAATTATGAAAGTAGTGATAATAAAATTCACTTCCTTAATCAAAATTTTGGAAAAACTATGTAAAACTATACGTGGCCTTCCATGTTTCAGCATGGCCTTCTTGTTGTTATTATTCAGTTGTGTCTGACTCTGTGATCCCATTTGAGGTTTTCTTGGCAGAGAAAATGGAGTGGCCTGCTCTTTTCTTCTCCAGCACATTTTACAAATGAGAAAATTGAAGCAAACAAGGCCAAGTGACTTGCACAGGGTCACACAGGCCATATGTGTCTGAGGATGGCGCTCTTAACTACCAAACTACCTAACACTTTACCACTGATACCACAGGCACTGACTGCTAAGCGGAGAGTACCCAAGGAGGTTACCTCTGAGGATGTACTCTTAGAGGCTCTCAAAGTGTGTGATACTGCCCCTGCCATGGGCAGGGGAGGGAGGGGGAGAGGAGGTGTAATAGCCTCGAGTGAAACTGGGGAATGTTGAATAAAAATAAGGGGGCTGTGGAAGCATAAAGAAGAGGAAAAGACAAGAAAATTTTGAAAAAATGTTAGTACATTTTTCCTCTGTTGTATAACAGAGTTAAAGTCACAGTGATTACATTATTTTCCAAATAAACACACAAAATGCAAGTTATAACCCATCAGTGGTCAAGTCCACTGACAGGTCTTAACAAGCAAGTGTTGGCAATCAAGCGTGTGGAGCACTGTCAGGAAGTAAGATGAACTGGCATGTAAAGACCTGCTTACAATACAATACTATATGGTTACAATAGTGCATCATCAAAATTTCAATGCAAGGAAAATCCACAAATTTATAATAAAGTATTAAAGATGTCATTTTTTAAAAAATAATTTCTATTTTTTGAAATGATGCAAATTTCAAAAAAAAAGCCATTAAAGGTTTTTGGGGGGGGGAGGCACTGAGTAATATTTTTAAAGGGGAAGTAAGCCATATAAGTTTGGGAACCTCTGCTCTTGTCCATGGAAGACGTGACTTGGCAATATTTTACTTTTGAAGCCAGATTTTAAACTTAAACCAATGACTGAAGCAAAAGATGCTTCAGAAGAAAGGAGAGCATGAAAATAACCCTACAAGACTGCTGAATAATGATTAACTGCAACAATCGATCTTGCTCTAGGAATATAGACCGTCAAACACTTGTGGTTTTGTGGAAATAACAGTGGAGTTAGAGTCTCAGAACCTGGGCTCGAATCTTGGCTGTACTACAGAGTAGCTGTGTGTCCTTAGCCAAGTCACTTAATCTCCCTGGGCCTCAATTTTTTCATCTGTAAAATTAAGATGTTAGACTATAGGAGACCAAAGTCCCTTCCTTTCTCTCCACTCAGAGGTTGAAGACTGTGAGTGTGAATGCCACTATCAAAGTTCTTTTGCTGGTTGATTCTGCTCAACTGTTTCTCTTAGATACAAGGGAGGGTTCAAAGGAGGTTGTATATTGGGAAATAACTAGGCTGTAAAAAATATAAACCGTCAAAAAAAAAAGCTTTAAAAATACAAATAAACTAAGGAGAGAGTTTTACCATTCAATAAACATTTATTAAGGACTTACTCTGTACAAGGGCCTATTCTAGGCACTCAAAATACAGAACTCTATCTTCAGGCTATATTCCTCTTCCACTTAAATTAAGACAGTATTTGTAAAGTGATTAGCACAAGGCCTGGCATCTAGGAGGCACTTAATACTTATTTCCTTCCCTACCTTCACTCACTTCAATTCAGGAAGTGAATTGTTTAGTGGAGAGAAGAGAAAAAAGCAATCATACCTTATACTTACATGGTGATTTTAATTTTTACAAAGAGCATTATATACTTTGTATCACTTGATCATCGAAAAAAAAACTCTAAGTAGATAAAACAATTATTATTATCTCCATTTTACAGATGGGGAAAATGAGGCTCAGAGAGGAGGAAAAATAACTTATCCGAAGTAATACAAGTAGCATATAAAAGAGCTGGTACTCAAGCCCAGGATTCACACCTGAAGTATTGCATAGTGTTCTTTCTACCACACAGTATTCATTTTAAACGAAGGTGAAATTTGTTGAAGGTAGAAAAATTATCTCCAAACTAGTGACTACAGGGGCAAGGACGTAGTGATATAGCAAAAAGGGGGGGTGGAACAAATATCAGGTAATTGGGGTTCTAGCCCCATCTGTACCACCACAGGGCTTCAGGCAAAACTCAACCACATTTTGTCACCTATTAAGTGGGTTTTACAGTTAGAAGAAAACAAAAACAAAAGAAGGCATCCAGCAAGTTTGATAAATTCTTTCTGAAGTGTTTAAGGAAGGGGATAGACCAGAACTGAATAGGCTTAAAAAGGCACAGAAGGATTACCATATACACTCAAAAAGATGCACCCACAGCAATGGACCAACCGTTGTCTAAGCAACTTGGCCTAGATATAACAGGAAATGGGTTCGATGACATTAAATCCGGCCTCAGACACTGACTAGATGTGTTACTCTGGGAAAATAACTTAACCTCTGTTTGTCTCAGTTTCCTCAACTGTGAAGTGGGGGTTATATTATAACAGCACCTACTTCCCAGGACTGTCATAAGGTTCAAATGGGATAATACTTATAAACTTGGCACCGTGCCCGACACATAGCAGAGGCTATATAAATGCGTATTTCCTTCCTCCTACTTACTGCATCTGTAACCATGGACAAATCATAAAACTTCTCTAAGCCTCAGCTTCACCATCAAGAAAAAACGAGATTGGATTGCAAGGTCCCTAAGGTTCCTTCCAACACTAAACTTCTGCCCTAACAATAATGACTAGCATTTTCATAGCACACTTTCTGTTACTTCTTTTGATCCCCACAAAAACCCTGGGAAGTAGGCTTTACAAATGAGAAAACTAAAGCTGAGACAGTTGCCCAGAACAATAAAGCTGGTGTCTGAAGGAGGATTTGAACTCTCCTCTTCCATCACAGGGGTGCTTTCGGCTCTATGTTCTAAGGTTTTCCAGCTCTAAGGAAGGATACCTGTCCTAACGTTTCTTATAGCTCCACCCCTCTATATTCTGATCATCTGCATTCCAATATCCCTTACATCCATGACCCTTTCATCTGTTCTAAGGACCCTTCCAGCCCCGACATTCTATGTTCTAACACTATTGTCAAGTCCCTTCTACCTGGGACGCCGTATGTTCTAAGGCTCTAACAATGCACGCTCTGAGGTTTTTCACAGCGCTAACATTCTACAGTCTAACGTCTCTTATCTCTTGACACCTGTCCTAACGGCCCTTCAAGTTCCAACAATCCTCGTTTCCAGGTTCCTTTCAGTCTAACATTCTATGTTCTAACCCTCTGTGTTCTAAGGGCCCTTTCACGCTCCAAATCTAAAAACCAGAGAAAGCCTCGGTCTCTCCTTACAGCGGCAGGGGAGAAGGGGTTGCAAAGAGAGAAACAAACGGGGGGTTTACCCATGGGCCAACCACTGGCAGGAGCGGGCTGCAGCTGCCCCTCGGAGCCCGAGGCCATGGTCAGCCCCGGGGGGCGCAGGTGCTGATGCCGGACCGGCGGGGCCGGGGGGCGGAGCCTCCCACGGCCGGGTGCAGGCGCTAACCAGGGCCCGCGGGGATGCGGCCCCGCCCCGGGCCAGGGGGTCTTCAGCAGCAGCCGGACCCACGCGCGCACCGGCACCATGGAGCAGCAGCTGTGCGGGCCGGCCGGGTGCGCACAAGCCGCAGGCCGCCGGTGCTTCCGCAGCAGTCTCCTGACGCGGGCTGCGCTTCCTGCGAGAGGCCGGCGGCGGATGCTACAAACGGCCGAGCCCTCGAATCTCAGTGGCCGGCGACGGGCCGAGGGGCGGGCTCTTAAGGCCACACCTCCCGATTTCACCAGGTGGAGAAAAAACAAGCCCAGGCTTGCCGGCCCCCGGGTTCGGTGGCTTTTTCCAGCTAAAAGCCACGCGAGATTTTTAGCCCCAAAAACGCTGGTTAAATGATTCGGGAGAAAAGGCACAGGGCGGAGAATTAAAGGAGCACGTTTCGCATCCTAGCTTTGCTACCAACTAACCACCCACCCCACCCCCCGCCGCGTGGCTTTGGCTGCATCTTTCATATTCGAACCAGATCCCAGGTTTTGCGGGTTATGGACGCCTTTGGCAGTCTGGTGAAGAATATCGACTCCTCTTTAAGCGATTAATATAAATAAATAAATGAGTGACTATAAAGAACAAGCACTGGAGATGCAAAGAAAGGCAAAAACAGTCCCTGCCTAACATTCTAATGGGGGGGGGGGGAGGATAGGACTGTAATGAAATGCAGTTATCAAAATAATTTTTTTTTAACACCCAAGTTCAGGGCCTAGATAGTCTCTGATTATTTAATCCTAAATGAATAGACTCAAGAGCTCTTTCCAGTGCTTCTGCCCAGGCCTTCTGACTCAGAGTAAACCAATCTGATGTCAAACTAGTCACTCTTGAAAACTTTCAGCATAAGAATCTTCCACGAGTTTACACGGTCAATCAATAAGTATGCACTTGCTGTATGCAAAGTTATGTACTAGGCACTAGGAATTCGAAAGTTTAAATAAAACGTGGTCCCAATTTTATAGCAGCTCTTTTTGTAACAAAGAACTGGAAAAAAAAAAAGGGAGTACCCATCAATCGAGCGTTGACTGAACAACTTGTGAGATATGACTATAATGGAATATTGTTGTGCCGTAAGAAATGAGGAAATGGACAGTTTCAGAGAACCTTGGGAAATATGAAATGATGCACAGTGAAATGAATAGAACCAGGAGAACAAACTACTCAATAACAACATTATAACGAAAACCAACTTTGAAAGCCTTGAGGACTCTTGTCAATACAATGACTGGAGAGAGATCCAATGATGAAGGATGTTACCTCCTGACAGAGGGGTGATGGACCCAATTTGCAGACATACAATTTTGGACATGGCAAATTCGTGCATCTATTTTGCTTTATGATGCTTATGTGTTACAAAGGCTTTGTTTTCCTTGGTGGGGGCAGGGGGTGGGGGTGGGGGTGGGGAATCAGTCATTGAGTATTCCTTTTAGGATTCTCCTCCTTGGTAAAGTGCTCTGTGCCTGCATGAAGGGCAAAGTTGTCTAAAGCTAAGGAGAAAAGAGATCCTTTTGATTCTGGCTTCCAGCTTCAAGTCACCCAGTTCCAGATTCTCTTCAGGAAGGTCTTTGAAGAGAGAAAAAGACTCTGGGAAGAAGCTAATGTGTAGAGAGGGGACCTGACACTTTTCTCACTTCCCTATCTTCAGATTACTTCATTAGAGACTTTGAATCAATCTCTCATGCAGAGACAGGCAGAAGAGCCTCTAGAAATAGATCTATTTATGCCTTCAAGCTACATCTAAACAAATCTAGGCAGGCACACATAACCTACATGGACAACACACACACACACACACATCCTACACTTAAAAAGAAAAGCAAGTTTTATATATAATAGAGATGCAGTTTCATGTTATGAGAGTTCACATGGCAGGTTATTACTGCTGAAGTAAATCTACCACAATGCAGAAATTATAAAGATAAAAATCTAGGTTTTATTATGCATAAGCATAGCTTCAGAAAAAAAATAACCCTGAACAAAGATTAGAATTCTAAAAAGGCTTTTTAGGCAAAATTATATCAGTGACAGAGAAATTATTATTTTAAATATTGCAGTCTCATATGTTGTCTTAGGCCATAAAAGCTTAAAAAAAAATAGATTCATAATGCCATGCTTCCTTTAATATAAAAGCTGAACAAATTTAGCCATGATCTCATACATCCCTAAAGGAAACAAATTTAGTTAAACAGACTCTATAGGTAAACTAAGTCAGGTGAGAGATTAAAGTACATTTACAGGGGTCACAACGGGCTGATTAAAGAGGAAGGGAGATTTTCATGTCGACAAGATAACCAAGAAATGGGAGACAGTTGAGATTCTTCTTCAAATAACATATCATTTTGGGAAAGTGAAACTTCTCTTTGGCTTCTAAGGCATGTTAAACAGTCTTCCCATAACACTACTATTCCATGAGTCAGTTTTTGTCTAGGTGAGATTAAAAGAAGATAGGCTTTCAGTTAACCAAAAGTTGCAGGAGAAGTAGCCCTTACCCTGCAATAATAAAAACTAATAAAAGGAAATTAAAAAGTCAAAAATTCCCATCATACATATATGATCTTCTTTTCGGAACAGAATTAGATCAGGTGAGTTTTCTAGGTCTTTATCAAGCAGGTGCAGTGGGTGAGGTAGAATCTAAGACTTTCCCCTTCACCATCTTGACTCCAACCCTTCCCCTCCCATTCTATTCTTTTCTACTACGCATGAAGAAATATTTGTTTTATTTTGTGTTGGTTAAGTTCAGAATAAAAATAAATTTTAAAAGAGAAAAAGAACATGACCCGTGAGATACTAAGAACTCTGAACAATACAATAACCACCAAGACTCCAGAGAAACAAAGTATTGTTTCACAGATAAGTCACATGGGCACTGGAGGTTTTGGACTCCAGCCTCTAACGGGTTCACTCTTTTTTTAATTATTATTATTATTATTATTATTATTATTATTATTTTAGTTTACAACATTCAGTTCCACAGGTTTTTGGATTCCAAATTTTCTCTCCCTCCCTCTCCTTTCCCCTCCCCCCCCAAGATGGCATGTAATCCAATGTAGGTTCTACATTTACCTTCACTTTGAACTTATTTACATAATAGTCCAGTTGTGAAGAATTGTAACCAATGAAATGAAACATGAGAAAGAAGAAATGAAACCAAAAAGGAAAGAAAAAAAAAGAGAGAGAGCAAACAGTTTGCCTCAATCCGCATTCAGACTTCATAATTCTTCCTCTGGATGTGCATAGCCTTTTCCATCATGAGTCTTTTGGAGCTGTCTTTGAACCTTGTATTGATGAGAGGAGTCAAGTTTATCAGTTAGTCCTAACAGATACCGTGTGTCTATAATCGTGTATAATGATCTCCTGGTTCTGCTCCTCTCACTCAGCTTCAGTTCATATATGTCTTTCCAGGTTGCAATGAAGTTTGTCTGCTCCTCATTTCTTAGAGCACAATAGTATTCCATTACATTCATATAGCACAACTTGTTTAGCCATTCCCCAATTGATGAGCATCCCCTTGATTTCCAATTCTTTGCCACCACATAGAGAGCTGCTATAAATATTTTTGTACACACGGGTCCATTTCCCGCTTGTATGATCTCTTTGGGATACAGCCCTAGGAGTGGTATTGCTAGGTCAAAAGGTATGCACATTTTTATAGCCCTTTGGGCATAGTTCCAAATTGCTCTCCAAAATGGCTGGATCAGTTCACAACTCCAGCAGCAATGTAACAATGTTCCAATTTCCCCACATCCTCTCCAGCCTTTATTATTTTTCTGTTTTGTCATTTTAGCCAATCTAACAGGAGAGATATGGTACCTGAGAGTTGTTTTGATTTGCATTTCTCTAATCAATAGTGATTTAGAGCATTTTTCATGACTATAGATAACTAGTTTCTTCCACTGAAAACTGCTTGTTCATATCCTTTCACCATTTCTCAATTGGGGAATTCCTATAAATGTATTCCTATAAATTTGGTTGAATCCCCTGTATATTTTAGATACGAGGCCTTTATCAGAGACACAGGTTCACTCTTGATCTGGTCAGTCAGGCAGACACCTTCACAGGGGTTAATAATGTTACTTTATTCTAGTCTAGTCTTCTCAGAAAGATTGCTGATAATGGAGAGCTAGCTCCTACAGCATTCCCTAACAGTCCTTCTCACGGGGCGGATGAGAAGGGGGGCACAACTACCCCTACGTCTTGATGGAGTCAACAGGCACAGCTTCTGCACTCCCCTAAACTCCTCAAGCCTTGATGGGGGCCAATCAAGGCAGACTCCCTATAGATTCTTCGTGGATTACTCCCTCACTGACCAGTGACCACTTTCTTTATAGGGCAACAGAAAAAGAAGGCATCTTGCCAACATTAAGCTCACAGGTTAACCTTATCGATATCGTCATTCTGCACAAGTATAGTAAATACCAATCCTATCACCCCCATATCTCATGGCACAGCCTCACTAGGACTATCTGCCACTATGATTCTAGGAATTACTATCTAGAATCCTTGGAGCTATTCTGGGAGTTATTATCTAACACGTGGAAACTAGACACTGCCATGGCATGGATCCTGAGAAACTGAACTCTAAAAACAAAATCCTCCTTACTTACAAGTGGGTTACCTCTTGACAGAAGGGTGATGGACCAAAGGTGCAGAATGAGACATACATTTTTGGATATGGCAAATACATGTCTATTTTGCTTGACTATTATTATTTGTTACAAGGATTGTGAGTCATTGCGATTTTTCTCCATTTTGAGAGAGCAGAGGATGGGGAATAGATGAACTAGCCTAAACACAGGACATTACTATGCCTCAGTGTATTGTCAAAAATGGGAGAGGGCATCAATGAACCATTTAAAATGTGCAAAAGGATGTTCAGAAACACTGATAAGCAGGATAACTTTGAAATTTGATAAATTTATGTGCTTTAAAAAGTGTTACTGATTTTTCTGGTTTTGACATCCTCATAGTTTTCCCTAGTATCTCTCTCCATTCACTTTCCAGAGAATCATCCCATATAACAAATAGTATTTTTAAGACAAAAAAAGAAGAAAAATCAGCATAACCTATCAACACATTGAAAAAGATGGAAAGCATGTAAAATGTGCAACATCGGTGGACTTCCCCTTCTTCTTGAAGAGGCTGGGTAGGGGCGTCCTTTCATATCTCTTCTTTCAAGTCATGCTTGTTCTTTATAACTTTACAACATTTAAACCCCCACCCCATTGTTCTTTCTGTTTACGTTGTTGTAGTCATTGTATATACTGTTTTCTTGGCTCTGCTTACTTTACTCTGCATCAGTTCATGTAGATCTTTCAGTATTTCTCTGTATTCATAACATTCAGCATTTCTTACAGCACAGCAATACTCCATTATATTCATGTCACAATTTGATCATTCCCCAATACATAGACATCTTTGTTTCATTGTGCCACCTAGCTGCCCACTCTATGCATATACTGATGCACGTTGCACTAAGAGCCAGGTACAGTGCTCTAGGTACTGGGAATATAAACACAAAAATGTAACCACCCTTGTTTTTGGGTATTTATATTCAGTTTTGGGAGAAGGAAAAGGAGCAACGTGCAGGCATAGAAAAAGATATAAAATGTATACAAATTAATTACAATGTTGTCTCCTGAACATAAATTCACTTAGTGTGTTGTGATCATATAGTTTTTAATAATATGGAATAAAATGCAAAATAAATACATAAAGCCCTGTCAGCTATATCCATCCTCTTCCAGGTTATTTGGTGGGTAAATTTTCCCCCAAGCATATACCTAAGGCTCATGAAGAAAAGGGATGTGGGGAGGAGAATTCACTTTTCTCCAGCTTAGTCTCATAAATTAAAGACAAAGCAAAGAAGATGCATTCCCTCCTCATCTTACCAGTAGCCAGACTTCAGCTAGTACCAGGCAGTGCTGATGTGGTTCCAGTCCTCCCAGACTGCATTGGCCATAATGCTCTAGCATCCTACATGCACCTGCTGCTCAGGCCACAAAAGCCTGGGATCAATCTTGACCTCCTTTGCTGCCTTCTCAGAGGAAGAGTTAAAAAGGGGAAAAAGAGAGAACCCAAAGCACAGTCATCACCCTTTTTATCCTCTTGTGCTAGCTTCTGCTCCTGTTGCAAAAAAGAAAAAAAAAAGGAAAGATCTTGGGAGCAACTGGGGGCAACAGGCAATTCTCTTCCTGAACTAAGATCATCGAGAATTGTTTCAGCAGTTTCTATTCATCTTTTCTTTGGGTCTAGAGAATCTCCACAAAAGAAGAGGATAATGTAGATTCTACCAGGCTATAAAAGAGGTTTGTACTATCAAGGAAAATAATGAGGGAAAGAAGTAGGAAAGCAGGTGGACTGGTACTACCAGTTATACCATATGTGAATTATATTATATGTAAGGGCATGTGTGTTATCCATGCAGGTTATGTGTGTGTCCACAGAGAAACTATCCCCAGTGTCAACCAAGGGAAAATTCCTTCTCCAATGTCTAACAAAGCAACCCAGAAATCAGGAACATATTGTAGTACCACCTCCTTCACGATATTCCAAGTTCTTGTATTTTAAAGTTATTTTCCTTTACATTATTGTGTTTCCTGGGCATCTTGTTCTCTTGATTTTAACTTACTCTGCATGAGTTCATAAAAATCTTCTGAAGTTTCTCTGAATTCCTTATAGTCACTATTTTATAATATTGCATTATAGTCACATTTTGCAATTTTGTTTAGATGTTCCCCAAACATTGGCACTTGCTTTGTTTTCAGTTCTTTGCTGGAACTAGAAATATTGTGGCATATATAGGACCTTTCACTGTTTTCACTTTCTTGCAGCAGATGTCTAATAGTGGTGAATAAAAGATTATGAAAAAATGGTAATTTTTAAGCAGTTCCACATTATTTTCCAAAATGATTGGTCTAATTCACAGATCCAATAACACTGTATTAGTATGCCTATATTTTCAGAGCCTTGCCAACATTATTTCTTTAATCATTTTTTTCAAATTTGTGGAGTTTGATTTATTTCTTTAATCATTTTTTCCCAATTTGCTGGGTTTGAAGTAAAATCCTAGGGTTTTTTTTAATTGTATTTCTCTTATGATTAGTGATTTGACAAATGTTTATAAAGTTGTTGATCATTAGCATTTTTTTCTTTGAAAACCATTTGTGATTTTTAGCCATTTTTCTTTTGGGAATATTCTTAGGTCAATTACCTACCTATCTTGGTTATTAGACCTTTCTCAGGGATTTTGCATGTAAAGATTTTTTTTTCTCATTTGACACCTTTTTTTTAGTGCCAACCAAATTGCTTTTGTTTGTGCAAAAGATTCTAATTTTACATAACCAAATTGTCTATTTTGTATTTCATAACTACCTCTATGCCTGGTTTATTTAAGAATTCTTTTCATAGTCAGTACTATAAAAGATAAATGACATGACATCTTATATTTAGGTCAAATATAAATTTGGAACTTAAAGTGTTATTTAGTACAAGATAGTGGGCTAAATCTAATCTCTACTAAACTGTTTTCCCATTTTGCCAGCAGCTCTTATT
>CM053625.1:303902646-303927320 GCA_028646595.1 Phalanger gymnotis
CTCCCCTCAGCTGGGAGCTGGGAGCTCTGTGTGGGACAGACCTTACCCAGAGACCATCCAGGCTGTCCTGGGCTGGAGCCCTGCTTCCCTCTGCCACTTTGTGGGTTCTGCAGCTCTAGAATTGGTTCAGAGCCATTTTTTTTATAGGTTTTTGGAGGGACTTGGTGGGGAGCTCACGCCAGTCACTGCTTTCCAGCCACCATCTTGGCTCCGCAGGCGCATTCTTCTCCTCAGTGGCTTTTTGGAGTTCTTTTGCCATGTGGGTTAGTCTATTTTTTAAGGTGTTATTTTCTTCAGTATATTTTTGGGTCTCCTTTAGCAAGCTGTTGATTCATTTTTCGTGATTTTCTTGCATCGCTCTCATTTTTTTTTCCTAATTTTTCCTCTTCTTCTCTTACTTGATTTTCCAAATCCTCTTTGAACTCTTCCATGGCCTGAGACCAGTTCATATTTTTCTTAGAGGCTTTTGATGTAGGATCTTTAACTTTGCTGTCTTCTTCTGGCTGTATATTTTGATCTTCTTTGTCACCAAAGTAAGATTCTATAGTCTGAGGCTTTTTATGCTGTCTGCTCATTTTCCCAGGCAATTACTTGACTTTTTAGCTCTTTGCCAAGGTAGAACTCTGCTTCCAGAGTGGAAAGTGCTCTCTCCTGGGGCTGGGGACAGACCACACCCTTCTCTCACCCAGCTCCAACAGAGTTTTTCCACTGACCTGCTAAGTTTTCTTTGGAGTTTTTGGGTTGAGAAGTCTAGAAACCACCACAGCTCAGTGATTCAGGGCCCTGAGACCTGCTCCACCCAGTCTGCTCCAGCCTGGTCTGTTCTGGCGCAGCCCATGCTGGGCTTCACTCTGCTCCCAGCACTGTGCGATAAACCCTTCCCAGTGACCATCCAGGCCATCTTGGGCTGGAGACTTGTTTCACTCTGTCGTTTTGTGGGTTCTGTAGCTCTAGAATTTGTTTATAGTCATTCTTTACAGGTCTTTTGGAGGGGTTTGGGGGAGAGCTCAAGGACGTCCCTGTTTTCAGTCCTCCATTCTTTTTGATCCTCGAGGTAATATGCAACCCCTGGAGTTTTTTAAGTGAGGATTGGAGAGGAATCCAGGATGACACCTAGGTTGTGAGCTTGAGGGACTGGGAAGACAGTGGTGCCCTCTACAGTAATAAGGAAATTTAGAAGCTGGGAAGGCTGTCCAGAGCACAGGTGACATCAAGTTCAAGAGGTTTAATAGACAGTTGGAGACGTGGGACTGGAGATCAGCAGAGAGGTTAGGGTTTGATAAATAGATTTCAGAATCATTAGCATACATATGATAATTGAATCCATTGGAGCTGAGATCACCAAGTCAAATAGTAGCGAAAGAGAAGAGAACAGAGCCCTGTGGGACATTCACAGTTAGTGAGTGTGATCTGAATAAGGATGCAGCAAAGGAGGCTGAGGAGTGGTCAGGCAGGGCAAAGGAGAACAAGGAGAAAGTAGTGTCCAAAACTAGAAGAGAGGATCAGGGAGAAGAAGGTGATTGACAGTAACAAAGGCTGCAGACAGATCTAGAAGGATGAAGACTGAGAAAAGCCATTGACTTTGGAGATTAGGAGGTCATTCATGACTTTGGAGTAATCATTCGCCAGAGTTGTGGGGCCAGAAGCCAGATTATACGCATTTAGAGTGTATGAGTTATGGGATGTAAATGTAGGGTATTTTAAAAGAAATTTGGCTATATATGTTAAGCACCTTACTCATAGTCACAGGTATCTAGAAGTACACGTTGAAAGCAGGATTCAAACTCAAGTCTCTTGACATAAGCCTAGATGTACTAGTTGCCATTATACCATGCTAGTGATGATATGTCTAAAAATAATAGTAAGCATTTATATATTATTATGAGTGAAGCAGTTCTCAAACGTTTTGGTCTCAGATCCCATCCCCTTCATACCGTTAAAATTACAATATTGAAGACTCTAAAGAGCTTTTGTTTATGTGGGTGATAACTGTAGATAGCTACCATATTAGAAATTAAAAGAGAAAATCTTTTTAAATGTTTATTAATTCATTTAAAATAATATTAACAAATCCATTATATGTTAACATAACTAACATTTTATGAAAAACAATTTATCTTCCAAAACAAAATTTAGTGAGAATTGCTGTTTTACATTTTTGCAAATCTTTGTCTTCAACAGCTGTATTCTCTAATCTGCTTCAACATTCAGTCTCTTGTTAATATGTTGTTTGAAGTATGTGAGGAAAATCTAGAGCCTCACATAGATAAGTAGTTGGAAAAGGGAGATGTATTTTGATAGCCTCTTCATATAATTGTGAATATTGTCCTTTGATACTAGTTAGTCAAAACTTGATAAGTATTGATTTCTTAAAGGTTAGTTGCAGTATGGAATCTGAAACTATATCAATGTACTTTTTGTACTCTTACTTTAAAATTCATTGAGTTATCTTGTACTTTGAATGATTGTTTACCCATGCGTAGTTCTGAAGCATCACATATTGGTCATTTGGGGAAAAAAAGTATTCGCTGTGTTTTACAGATCCCCCAAATAGACACATTTCATTATATAGTACAGAAATCAATTTATTACTATCACCACCAGTCTCATCAGAAAAGCCTTTTTAAGTATTTAGGAAACTGTCAAACTTACAGTGATGGATCCAAGTTTTCCAGAAATTCCAATTTTTGCTTGCAAGCTCAAATTTAAAAAAAAAAAACTTTTTGGAAAGCTCAAACTTTATCATTGGCAACAAATACTTTCAGTTTTTTTTCCCTTGAAGTGACTGGTTTACTTCATTTCTGAGAAAATGTCTGTCACATATCCAAATCTGAATAACTAAAGTTTGTCTGTTAGTCATTATTGCTGTCAGTGGATAGAGCACTGTACCTCGTGTCTGGAAGATCTGAGTTCACTTGCAACCAGAGACAATTACTAGCTTTGTGACCTTGAGCAAATCACTCTAACCTCAGTTTCTTCAACTATAAAATGAAGATAGTAACAGGTTGTTGTTGTGTTTGTCCTTCATTTTTGAAGAGGACCATGACATGAGGGAAGTGATGACATGACTTGCAGTTGACTTTGATTTGAGGGAGGGCTGTGCAAGGTCACCAGCCTCACTTTCTCCTCCACAGCCTTTTGGGTCCAGTGGCCTGATATTCACCAGGATGACTGGAGACAACCCAGGATGCAATGGGAGACCCTGGCCCTTTCAGCTCAGGCCTTTTCATGTACTCATTTAGAGTGAGGTTATTACCATTCAGTGAATAGGCCTCTCTAAGAAGTGAGTCAAGGGATGGCCCCTTTAATTAGAAAAAAGAAAAAAAATGAAGGTGGGAGGGGAAGACCCTCAGGGTTGCTGTTCCAAAGAGAAACAGTTACCATTAACATTCACTCTAAGCCAGGAGGGCCCCAAATGCAGCCATTAAGTGGAGCTTGGGCAGGGACCTATAGTGGCCCAATCTCTGAGCTTCAGAGTGAACTGCAATGAAGGAATAACGAAGGAGGGAGGGAGGGAGAGAGGGAGGAAAGGAAGGAATCTAGCCAGTAAACCCCAAGGTAAGTAGGCTGTTTCTGGCCATCAAAATTTACCTTCCTTTGAAGAGAAGGACAGGGACAGGGAGAGGGAGAGGACGAGCTGAGTTACCCAACTAGCTGGGTCCCCTTTCAGGCAGCTTGGTATAACAGTACCTACCTTGAAGAGTAGTATTTGTTAAGTATTTAGCACAGTGCTGAGCACATAGTAGGGGTCTCCTCACCCCCACTCCTCCATTTACATGTCTGTAGATTTCTCCATTTGTAAGGCAAAAGTACACTTAAGCAGATTAAATAATAACAGTCTCCGTGTTTGCAGCTAAATCTAACACATAGGTCATGTAGCCTCTGGAAAACACTGTATGCTTATGGAAGAATGAGATTGAAAAAAAGCAAATAACATCTCAGTATTATTATAAAAAGTTTTGACTTCACAGCCCCCCGAAAGAGGATTTCAGACTATACTCTGAGAACTTCTGGCATAGTAATGAGATGTGGCCTCAGGAAACCTGGATTCAAGTAGTGCCTCTGACCCCAGGCAAATCACTTAATCAGTGTTCCAGGCAATCTGCTTTGTTAGAAGGAGGTTCCTACATGGATGAAAGCTTCATTGCTTTCCCATATCCCCATCCCCAATGTATGTGTATAAATTTATAAAGATTTATATAGTATGTGGCAGGAATTTGCTGTGGCATACCCCCACCAATTGGAGAATGGGAGGGCTTGTGGAATGAAGGGAGAGGAAGAAGAATTGGTGAAGCAAACAGCTGGGGTGGGTGGGGGGGAGGAAAGAAAGGAGAAAAATATAAAGGGCACAAATGCTGGAAGATTTGCCTCAGCAAACAAAAGAAATCTGTATTAGTATTTCATAGTCACACCTCATGGCTATGCATTTAGAAAGCAATTATAGTTAGAAATGTTTACAACTTGAAACAAAATTATATTGAAGTAAATCCTTTTTTTTCTTACAGATTTTGATTGTAGCAGCCTTGGTCATATATGTTCTTGGTCAAGCCCCTGAACCATACATAGTAATCACAGCTTTGGAGGCCATCAGTGTGTTTTTTTTCATAGTATTGTATATACTAAGACTTGACCTAGTGTTGAAATGTTTGTTTTGGCCTTTACTCGTAAGTGTCCATTTTTATAGTGAAATTTTTTTTCCTGTGTATTAAGGCCTTTACTGTATGAGCCCCATTCTTTAATATTAAAGACCTTTTTAGCCCAGGCCACTGTATTACTTTCTCTACATGCTTACATAGAGCTCTGTTACACAGCTATGCTACAGTCCTCCACCTAGTCATAGGGTAGTCTTGGGAGAGTTGGTCAGTAGGAATGCCTCTAACCTTTAAGCTTCAGGGTCTTATCTCACTAAGTCTCTCTCATAGTCACACTCCACGCATCTTCAAAGCTACGTAATTGAAGTACAGTATATGACAGCCATCAGCTCATATCTGATAATCCTGGCCAGAGTGAAGAACACCGGCTATTCCATAAAATTTTTGTATTAAACTCAGAGGCAAAAAAATTAAGCTTAATGGGAAACAACATGGTATAACATGATAGTTAAAATATGAAGAGTTTTCTCAATTTTTCCTTTTAAAAATGTTTTGGATAATTTTTTGTTCTGAATTAGACAAATATCAACTAACATGAGCATTTCCACTTAGGAAAAAGGACTGTATGTGAAACCATATATCTCTTATTACATACAACTTGCTTTTTAAAAAAGTATATAATAAATTCAATACACTAGTTTCAAAATTCTTTTGCTTGTCTGTGTTTCCTTCTGAATTTCCTTCTGCTCTGTTCTATTCATTTTTTAAAGCTTCAGTGACCCTTTTTTTTTAGGCAGCTAGGTGGTTAGTAGATAGAGCACTTGGCCTCGAGTCAGGAAGACCTGAGTTTAAATCCAACTTTAGACACTCCTAGCTATGTGACCCTGTGTAAGTCACCCAATCTCTGCCTCGGTTTCCTCAAATATAAAATGAAGATAACATCACCCACCTTGCATGGTTGTTGTAAGATCAAAAGAGAAAATATTTATAAAGTGCTTAGCACAGTGCTTGGCACATAGTGAGAACTGTGTAAATGTTTATTCCCTTCCCCCTACTTACTATCTCTGTAATCCTTCTCTCCCTCTGTCTTCTTTTTTAGTGCCACTATTAATATTCCCCCTTCTCCCCTATAGCCCCTACCCCATTAAAAAAACAAACCCTTAAAACAAGTAAGCATAGTCAAGGAAAACAAATCATGCATTGGCCATATCTAAAAAACAGATCTGCACATCAGGTCTGTCACCTCTTTTGTCAGGAGTTTGGTAGCGTGGCTCATCATTGGTCCTCTGGAGTTATAGTTCATCATTGCATTGATCAGAGTCTTTCGCTGTTTTTCTTTGCAGTGTCGTAGTTCTGTATAAATTATTCTAGTTCTGCACACTTCATATGTGTCTTCTCAAGTTTCCCTGACTCCATATCTTTTGTCGTTTTTTTACAATCCCCCAAAATTCTATTGCCTTCATATAACCATAATGTTTTTCATCCAATTCCCAATTAATAGACATCAGCCATATTCTTTAGAAAGTATTTTCTTCTGTGGTAACACTTTACTTAGCATATAACCCCTGCACACTTGAACCAGTAAAATTCTTGTTTTATGTGGGATAAGCCTATTCTAAAAGATGACAGCCGCATCAGTTAAGTTGATCTATGAGTGAATCTCAAATGCTCAGCAACCCATATAACTTGTAATGCAGATCAGCCTCAGGTAGGCCTGACCTAGGCAAAGTTATTCTTTAATATTCCCTTCATCTTTTGATGCCCACTTTCAGCACCCCAACTCCCAGACCCTGATTTTAACCCCCACCAGGGTTTATTCCAGCTGGCAGTATCACCACAGTAATGTTATGAACTCATCCTTTCTGCTAGCTCATCCGAAAACTGCTGAGGGCAAGAGGCTACTGCCAGGCAAAACATGAATATATTTTAATAAAGGCCAGGGACATGCTGTTGGTATCGAAGAGTGAGCATTTATGTTCTAATAGCATTTCTCTCTGGTTTAAAGGAGGTAGTCTTGTGGAGATAGAGGATCTTGATAGGGCCCAGCAAGACCCCTTAGACCACCTGATGCTATTGGTGGGACAGCTCAGGAAGTAAACTGCACTTTTACTTGAAAATACATTTACTGAAACTAAATGCTGTAGTTCAAGACATTGTCAAATCAGCCAGTCACATTGGGTAACCTTACCAGGAATAATGGTACAACTGTCAAACCAATTGTTGCATTTGGCAAGATGAATATTGACTGAGGGTTTTATTTTGTACAAATTGCCCACTCTCTGAACATCTAATTAGTGACAGCAGAATAATTCATAGGATGGTAGATATAGAACTGGAAGGGCCCTTAAAGTCAAAAAGCACTTAGTAAGTGCCTAATATATGCCCAGTACTGTGCTAACTCCCGACCTTAAAGGCCAGCTAGGCTAACCCCTTCACGTGAATGAGGAGAAACTGAGGTCCAGCAAGGTTACACAGGGCAAGTGGCAGGATTGAGATTTGAACCCAGATCCTCTGACTAAATCCAAGTGCCCTTTTCCCTTCGCCACCCTGCCTCATTATTTGAGTTAGAACATATGCCATTCATGAATATTTGCCTGCACCTACAATATCTAAACACTGAGCATTGACGACGTCCTATAATTGATAGCCCTGGAGCCTATCTGTCCTACTCAAAATATCTTGCCTACAAATTTGTGCTCTGAGTTAGTAGCTGTGACTCAACTGTGGTCGAGAAAAACAGGATCACTGGGTGCCGCTCTGAGCACCTCACTTCTATAACACTGGGGGACTAAAATGTGCTTTAAGGTTAGCAAAGCACTTCACAGACGTGATCTCATTGACCCTCACAGTGATCTCGTTCTTAGTTCACGAGTGAAGAAATTAGAGCCTTGGAGAAGTGACTTGCAAATGGTTGCCCAGTTAATAAGTCATAGAGCTTGAACCCATTAAGCCATGCTGCCTTTCTTAGACTTTGCTACATAGACTTTTTTGTCAGCCTCAGTTTTCAGGAAAATATGACTTCTTTATATTATTTTTCAGGATATTATAAACTCACTTATGACCATAGTGTTCCTTATAATCGTATCTGTTTTGGCGTTAGTACCAGAAACTGAAGTAATTGTTGCTGTTGGAGGGGTAAGTAGTGGTCTTGGTAGCTTCATTTCTTAAACTAATTGATGTCTATAAAAGTCTGAATAATTAATGGTGTCAATTGCATCCCCAGAATTGGAGTGCGATTTTACACTAAGATTAGAGTACCATTTACTCTTGAAAATATACTGTTTGGATTTCTTCATATTAATGTAATGATTCCTTATCTGCAAGTGTCATATGGCTGGACCATCTAATAATTCTTGCCATTTGGAAATGTTATTTACTTCTGTTTCTCTTAAGATTTGTACAGAAGTGAGGTCTTAGAATCCCAGATTTATAAGGACCTCAGAAGTCATCCGCTTTAACCTCTATGCTGAAATCACCTCTATCCTTTCCAGTGAATGGTCACCTAGTTTATGTTTACACACCTCCAGGGATACAGAAGCATACATTACTTCCACAATACAAAAATCTGCCTCCCTGTTACCTCATTAGTCAGTCCTAATGCCACTTTTATATGTTAGCCCTTCAGACATTTGAAGGCAGTCATCATGTATCTACCTAAACTACCCTTACTCCAATCAATCTTTTCTTCTCTCGTGGTCCTGGAAAGTCACCTGCTGTAGTGGAAAGAGCACAGAATGTAGAGTCAGTGTCTCTGCCATTTACTACTATGTGGCTTTGGGCAAGTTACTTGGCCCCTCTGTGCCTCAGTTCCTCATCTGTTGCAGGGACTTCATGACCTCTAAAGTCTCTTCCAAGTCTTAAGTCTTTGATTACCCTTCTCCCACTGTCAATGTGCTTTAGACCCAATTTGTCTACTTTAGAGGAAGAAATAAAGGTTTTCACATTTTTAGTCCAAAAAGATCTGCAGAGTTCTTACATGGAAACACTTGTCCTCTTCAAAACAGTGTGGTGAGGCAGGCCAGTAAGTTTGTCTTTTCTTGTTGCAAAGCCAAGTATGTCGGTCACTTAGATGGCATTGTGTTCAGAAGAAAGACCAGAATATGGCAGTTAGAGTGAGGAATGACTTTTTTTGTTAAAATAAACTCTCAGGAATCTAGCAGTGAGTATATTCCTCCTCCACACAGATTTGATCATTTGCTTGGTCTCTACCTGGTATCTTTAGTCTCAGTTTCTCCTTAAGACGCTAGTCACCATCAGCTTGTTCCTCAAGAGCATCATGGACAACTTTCATATATTTAATACAAATCAGTTCTATTTTTCAGGCCCCTAAGAGGAATACTAAAAATGCTATTTCCTTTAAGTAGATGGAGCTTAATCTGTAATATCTATAGCCCAATTCTATATAACATTTATGTATATACATCCTATATAACTCCCCTAGATTGAGCTGATTCGCTTTTACCCATTTCACCAAAAGAATGGTAGACTGGAGGAAGTACCAGACTGGGTGGTAGGAACCTGGATTTATATTTTAGCTCTACCACAAATGCACTGTGTGAACCTGGGTAAATCATTTCCCTTTTATGGGCCTTAGTTTCCCTATCTGTCCAATGAAGCTGTTGGCCTGGGTGATTGTTAAGATTCCTTCCTGCTTTAATATTTCATGATTCCATTAAAATCAAGGTGTTAAACAGTAAAGACATAATGCTAAGCACTCATGAGTTTATACAATGCTTTGGGGAAATAGACTCCATACACAGGTACAGATGGTGAATATTTTTTCAGGCCTCTTCTGAATAGCCAGCCCTTCTCTCCTTTTCCAAACAGCTACTGGAGAAACTTTTTTTGAAAATAATTTATTTTTCATTACCTAGCATTTATTTTCACTCTCTAATTTCTGGAGAAATTTTGGAGAAAAGAGAGGATTTTGACAGAGATGAGAGTAAGGAAACGGGGGAGGGGGGGTTAGATTAAATGATCTTTAAGATCCCTACCAGTCTATATCTAAGTGAAGGAATCAACCTAAAGATCTAGGCTCAGAAAAGATCATTATGAATATTTTGTTAAATATTACAAAGGGGAATGGGAAATTATTCTCTGTTCCATGGATGACTAAAAATAATAACTTTTTTTTTAAAAACAGATCCTTGGAATTGTGGCAACTGTGTTAACCATTGGAGATGCTGCCCTCATTTACAGAAAACTTATGTTTAATCCAAGTGGTCCCTTCGAGAAAAAGCACAGTCATGACAAAAAGCGACGCTCTCGTCACTCTCGCCACTCTCATCGCTCTCATCGTAATTACGAGCCTCAGGCCCCTCTGGAAAAAAATGAAGAGCTGTAATTTTATTTATTCTGCATTCAGATATATTTCTGTAGTGTTTCATGTTTTCTCTAAAGTGTGAAATTGGGAAAAGGGGGAAAAAGTAAAATAGGGAAGAATTTCCAGTGGACAAATTCTGGAAACAGGGAGACTGGTAGCATTTCTGCCTTAGAGGTGGAAGAACAAGATGTACTCAGTTCTGTGATCCTGGTTCTCTCTGAATGGCAGATGACTTGGTCTTGATAGTTGGTTGCTTTTCTCTGTAAAACCAGGGAGTTGGATTAAATCATCACTAAGGTCACTACCTGCTGTGTATCCTGTAATCCTGAAGTTGCCAGTCTCCTTCCAGCCCAGGGTATTGGGTTGTCTGAAAGCTTAGAACTAGAACTTGGATAAGGCAAGGTTTAAGTCTTGTACCCCTGCCTGTGTGCGTAGGAAAATGTAAACTTGTACAACTCATTCAACATGTTGGAAGAATGACCTCAGTGGTCATCTAATGCAGAGCTTAAACTTTTTCTACCTCTGACCCCATGTGGGGTCATGACTCAGTGCAACACTCCTATTTTATATAGGAAAAATGAGCCTGTCACAGAATCCCTGCCTACTCTGAAAAACAGTTTTCTTGCATTAAAAATATGTGCATTTGTTAAAAAAAAAAGTCTCGAAAATTCTTGGGCCGCTCCCTACCTTTTCTATCCTTAGTCCTGATTCTGTACAGTTGCACCTGTATTCTCGTTGTGTGTACTGAGTTGGTAAAGCTTTTAGGACAGAAGAGGAATACCCAAAAGACTTTGGATTATGCAAATAGTAACAGAAGACATATGGTAATTTAAAGTTTGCAAGTCCTTTTACATGCATATTGCAGATGATCTTGGGATGGGCTAGAGAGAGTAGCTGTAGGGTGGAGTAAAGAATTGATAGAGGGGGAATGTAAAAGCTACAGGAACTGGGGAAGGCAGAGGATCACACGAAGTCTGAAATTACAGGCTGATTTCAAGGCAGTAACTGTTGCTGCCCACAGCTAAAGGGATTTAACTTCCGTGGGCTGAAACTATAAAGTCAGAACTGAAGCTGACCCTCATTAGCACAGAGGAGAATAAGATCAGTGAAGAAAAGTAGAAGGAACGGGAGAAAAGACCCCTTCTCCCTTCCTGTCATCCCCTGAATGAAGGTTCTGGAGCTGGTGGTAATGCCAAGAAGGGTAACATGGCAGGAACCTCAGTGACTGCTGATGACTGATGGTTCCACAGTTTATTGTATGAGGAAGGTAGGAGAAGAGAGAGGCCTGAGGTAACAGGTTCCACCTGCATTTGAAAAGAAGAAAAGACAAAGAGACCAAGTGCCTAGGACAAGCACCAAGGCATTCTGCTATGCACTAGGGATACAATGACAAAATTAAAAACAGCCCCTGAAGACTTGTGTGAACTGATGAAGAGTGAAGTGAGCTGGACCATGGGTACAATTTATGCAGCAACTACATTATCATAAAGGACGGCAACTTTGAAAGACCTAGAAGAATTTTAATCAACGCAGTGTTGGGTCATCAGTCCAGAAGACTGAGGATGAAGTATGCTTACCACTTCTTCAGGTACAGGAGCAGGATGAGATGCATCTTCACACTACCAATCTGCAGATGTGTTTGACTATTTGTGACCCAAGGCCTGTGAGGAGAGGAGGGGAGAAATGAGGAAAAAAGCCTAAGTGAAATATTTCAACATGTACAAAAGAGAAGGATGTTTCAGAAAGGGACAAGCAGGACAGAGGTGGTGCTACTGTGTCAAATCTGATATATGCTTTTTTTAAGACAAGCTATACAGAATAGAGATTCATGATTTCATAGATAAGCCCCTTTTTCTGTTTGTATATTGAAATATTTGTGTGTGGTGTTTGTCAAGTTCATAAGTATTTTTTAAAGAACATTCACTGACCACAAGTAATGTATTCTACTAGTTCAGTCAGCAATTCCAAGTCTGTAAGATAGCAACAAGTTTGCCTGCTGTATACAGGGTTGGGTTTATGTATGTGTAATGAATGAAATAATGTGAAAAGAATTAGATAACTATTGGTTGGTTGGCTGTTGTCCTTTGTTCTCCAAGAGTACCAAAATCACATCACTGTCCTAAAGTCAAGTTACAGTGTGTCTGACTGTGGCTGATCAGACCTATACAAGCTGGGCACAAATGGTCTATGTGAACATTTGGGGTGGATTCTCTAAACCTGTGCATCTCGCATTTCTTTTGAGCTAATTCAATTATGCTTTGCTCATAGAGCACAGCACCTTCTCTGATGTGGGCACGCCATGCTGAGTAGTCCTGTGCCAGTGTCTCCTATGTTACACAATCAATTCCAGAATTCTCCAGAGAGACCGAGGGTTTCTTTGTATCACTTCTGACTACCATGTGAGTTCTCTGTTGACAAGCATACATTTTGCATTCAAACAATGTGGCCAGCCCATTGGAGTTGTGCTCTCTGAAGTATGTATCAGAACCTTCTGCTTCATCACTTGGCTACACCACAGGACTTTGAGATAGGTAAACATGGTAAAATGGCATGAGTGATGTCTCGATTCATTAGTAAATTGGATTTGAGTGAGGCAGAGTTGCATGGAGTTGTCAGCCTCACTGTCTCCTTCAGAATCATCACAGTCTATTCACAGGACAGAATCTAGATGGCTGGTGATAGTTCAAGATGCAGTGGATGACCTTGGCATCTTCGATGTCTAACCAAGCTCTAAGCACTCCACAGTGCCTGCTTCAGCTGCCTTCATAGTTATTAGAACAGATTGTTCTCATCCACGCATTGTACCAGGGGAAGTCTTCACATGCTTGGGGTAGACATCCCCTCTAACTCACCAACAGGTTTGGGATCCCTTAGTCCGTCTGTCAAAATGGTTTACCGAGATGAGGCCGCTGTGCATGTTACAGCTTCTTAGAGCCACAGGTAAGAGGTGGAATAAATGGGCACCAAAGATGGGAAGCAGCTCTGAAAAGGGCTCAGCAGCCTTCACACCAGAGGTACTAGTCTTCCCTGAGCACACCCTACACTCCTAGAAAACTATAAAAGTTGTATAAAAAGTAAGGTATCAACCAGTTTCAAAAGGCAGCCATGACACTCAGAAATTTATAACCCAAGCGAAAAATAATTGGGACGTGTGACAAAAATTTTACTTGGCAACATTTTTCTCCGATTATCCATTGTTTCCATCTTTCCCCCTTTTATAATCTGCCCCGACTGTCCTAATGATTGTTTTCACACTGAAGTCCCATAGAATAATTTGTAACTTCCTAAGAAATAGGAATTAACTGTAATATTTTGAAACATCTGTAATTTATAAATTTGCAGATACCATTGTCCATTTCATTAACAATTCTCATTTCTATATTATTTTAAAGTTTATAAAAGTTTCTTCAAAACAAGCCTAAGAGACAAGTACAAGTATTACTCTCTTACCCTCAATTTTTATATTAGAAAACAGACTTAGAATGGAAGGGAAACTGCCATGATTCCCTGTCACCTCCAGGATCAAAGGTAAAATCCTCTGGCATTAAAAGTTCTTCAGAACCTGATGCCTGCCTACCTTTCCAGCCATCCTAGACTTTATTCTCACCAGCACTACCACCCAACATAGGCAGCTAGTTGGCTCAGTGGATAGAGTGCTGGGCCTGAGTTCCAATCTCACCTCAGATGCTAGCTGTCAGACCCTGGACAAGTCACTTAATCTCTGTTTGCCTTAACTCACTGGAGAAAAAAAATGGTAAATCACTCCAATATATTTATCAAGAAAACTCCATGGACAGTATGATCCACAAGGTCACTGAGCGACTCCCCAACATACTCTCTCTTTTTCCTCAAAACAAGAAACTCTGTCTCCCAACTCGTCATTATCACAGGCTCCTCTTCATGCCTAGACCTCTCTCCCTTCTCATCTCTGCTTCCTCCAAGTTCCAGCTAAAGTCCCTCCTTCTATAGTATTTTTACTTTAATTTTAGTAATTTACTTTAATTTTCATATATTCTCTCTCAGCTATTTCCAGTTTATAGCATTTGTTTGTACATGGTGATTTGGGGTGTATGGGATGTTCAAGGAGGACTAGCACCTCTGAGGTGAGGACTTGCTGAGTCCTTTTCGGGGCTGTTCATCCACCTTTGTTTGGTGTCTGTCTTACACTCAACTCTCATCTGTGGTTCCATGAAGCTGCAGCATGCATAGTGGACACACCCTGATAAACCATTTTGGCAGACAGACTAAACCAGGTTGAGGGTAACCAAGGGGTTTCAGACCCTATTTAGTGAGTTAGGGGGTAGACACCCCAAGCATGTAAAGATTTCCCTAGGCAGAACGGGCAGATGAGAACAGTTTGTTCCAACAGCAATGAAAGTGGCTGAAGTGAGTGGAGAACTTAGAGCTTGGTTAGACATCAAAGATGCAAGGTTTTCCACTATATCCTGAGCCATTTCCAGTCAACTTTGATGACTCTGGAAGAGAGTGAGGTTGACAACTCTATGCAACTCTGCCTCCCTTAAATCCAATTCATGGGGAGTCACGACATCACCCCCATGATGTAATTGGCCTTACTTGAATATGAAGAACAAACAGTAACAACCACATAGTGATTTGCATGTTGTCTCCCCCGTTAGATTGTGCGTGCCTTCACAGCAGGGACTGTCTTTGGTGCCAGTGCTTAGCATAGTGCCTAATACACAGTAGAGATTTAATAAACATTTACAGATTGCTGATTTAGCCAGAGTCAATCTTTGTGACTCCTAGTTCAGTGTTCCTTCACTACAGTCCACTCAGCTAAAGCCCAAATAAGCAACCTTCAAGGATCCCACTGGAAGAAAAGGAGGACATGAAGATTCATAGCTAGTGGAAGGATGTTTGAGTCCTCAAATGGGAGAGTCTGCCTAGGTGGGGAGTGGCATAATTGACAAAAGGATACTAAGAGATCTCTTGAGCACCCTACTTTACGACCTGAGAGGGGGATACACCCAACATTCATTACCCTTCAGAGGAGGATATGAGGGTGAATTATAGAATGAGAGAACTGGAAGTTACTTTAGAGCATAAAATGTCAAAGCTCAAAGGAACTTTGGAACATAATGTTATACCACACAAAATTTCAGCACTTTTTTTAAAGTTTTGAAGGACTGTTCCATGGAAAGAGCACTAGACTTGGTCTGCTTGGACAGAAATAAGACCAACAAAGAGAGAGAGAGCTAGGATTCAATATATCCTAGCTCTGCCAATTTTTAATAACCTTAGGTGAGTCAGCCTATTTCATCTTCAGTTTCCTAATATGTATGTAACTCTCCCTTTGGAAGATTCCCCCAACTTTCACTCACATTCTAGGGATAGGTTGGATACCCTGAGAGTGACTGCTACCTCAAGTTTCAATAGATATTTACTAGAGCCCCCCACAGCCAGCCAGTAGATTAGCCATCAGCAAAGGCATTTAAATCTATTTAAAGCCTTGTATAGTTTTGCTCAGGGCAGCTAGGTGGTACAGTGGCTAGAGGGCCAGGCCTGGAGTCAGGAAGACATTTCTTGAGTTCAAATCTCACCTCACAATACTTACTAGCTTTGTGAACCTGGGCAAGTCACACTGATTGCCTCAGTTTCCTCATCTGCAAAACTAGCTGAAGAAAATGGCAAACCACTCCAGTATCTTTGCCAAGAAAAGCCTAAATGGGTTCATGAAGAGTTGAGCATGACTGAAACAACAAAGACTAACCATTTTGTTCAGCATGACTAAACAACAAAGGTTTGCTCAGTTCTCAGTTCAATGAGGTTGTTTTTCTTTAATCCTTTCCAAGAATGGAATGAAATGTTCACATTTCATTAAAGGATCACCAGATATTTATACTATATTAACACATTAACACCTCAAAATTTTGCCATGTTATTTTTGCTTTCTGTGATTACATCCAATAGAGCTAGACGGAGAATCAAATCCTCTTTCCATTACAGATAAAATGAAGGGGGATGGATGAGATCTCTGACTCTGATCTTAGTCTATATCTAAGGAAAAGCCTCCTAACAGTTATAGCTATGCAAAAGGAGGCAGACTGGCCTCCGTAGGCAATGGATTCCTCTTTACTAGAGGAATGGAGATTGAGCATTTGTCCAGGGAAATTGTAATGAAGATTGTTTTCAAGTATGGCTTGGACTAGATGACCCCTGTGACCTCTTCCAACTTTGATTCCATAAAAGGGAATTCATGGAAAGTTAGAAATGAATGGGACCTTAGAGCATAACCTGTCAGATCTGCAAGAAAACTGATATAGTCTAACCTCTTTATTCAACTAAACACAAAACAGTTCCAGAGAGGAGGCATACTCAAGGTCACATAATGAGCAGCAAAGCCTGGTTCCCAGATGTCTTAAGGTGTTTAGTAAAAGTAATAGTTATATAATGCTGTAAGTTTTACAAAGTATTTTCTATTCATAATTTCATTATCACAGCCCTCATGATAATAATGTGAGCTTACAGTAGTCTACTCTTTTTTTTTTTTTTTGGTCTTCTTTAGGACTGAGCACACAATAGGTAATGTGAAAAAAAATGATTTTTAATAATCATTATCTTGATTATTCAGAGCTTCCCCCAGCCCTTTTCTTCCAAAGTTCACTTTTTTCTTTAGAAGGACATTACTCATAATGAGATTGCATTGAGTCTCCTTATCTGGATCAAATCCCAGCCAAAGCTCACAAATAATTTAATCTAAGGTATGGATGCCCCAGTGTGTTCTACTCAGGCTTGGGTGGAGACAGATTGTTTTGTATAGATAGCCGAAGTCCTGGGGGTACTCTGATGGAAGAGGTGTTTCCTCTGTTCAGAGATGAAATGATGATAAAATTATATCAGCCCCTGTTGGAAGGATATATAAACTTGTTCCCCCCAACCCCAAAAGGAACTCAGTTCCAATATTTAGCTCCATGCATATGCTTGCTACTTGCCTTGAGAGAAAGAAAATGGATACAACCCAATCATGTTGTTGAGGTTTAGGGGTGCTGGGAACCCAAAAAAGATTCAAAAGCCTTCTTTTAGCCAAAGACAAGGTTTATTAGAACACCATCCAAGGTGGGCATGATTCTAAAAATCCACCATATTGGCCAGACTCTTAAGGAATCTGAGCATTTGTATTGCCAATGCAAGTGGGCCAGATTGAATCTGAGCCCTTTCGTGGAGGCATGGTGGATCTTATATGCAGAAAGACTGGGAGGGGTCTAGGAGTGGCCAAGCAGTCTGAAGTGACTGTGAGGTAACAGAGAAGGGCTAGGCATGCCAGGGACCTGGACCACCATGTGGCCAAGGGAGAAATGTGGTCTAGATAGGATCAAGGGTAGGAAGTAGCCAGGGTGATCCGGAGGTAACAGAGAATGGAGGACTAGGCCCCAGAGAATTGGGAGATTGGGCATAGACCACAAAGAAAGACCAATTGGAAGGTTTACTGGGATACCTCAGGTGAATGCCAGAGACTTGACCATATGGGAAAGTTCGAGGAGAGTTGAAGGGGAGAGAGGGGAAAGGTTTCCAGAGCGTGTATCCTGTCAATGTTTGGTTTTTTTTAGACAAAACTCTGAGAACGGTGGACAGTAGTCACTAAATATTTTTTTGAATGACCCTTTTTCCTTTTTCTCTGTCCTTAGGAAAAAGAGCAGATTGAGGTAGAATTGAGAGGTGCAGAAGTGAGTGACTTGGGGACCTGGGATTGTATGGCCAAAGGGAAGGAAATGTATGGCACCACACAGGTAAAACACCCAGGAGGCTGTAAGAAAAGATGCAGACAGATGACCAAGTGGGCCTTAGAAAGGCAATGAAGAGCAATGATTCATTCAGCCATCATTTATTAGGCTTTTACTCTGTGTCAGGTACTCCTCTTAGAATTAGGGATAAAACAGGCATGCTAGAACCAGCTCATTCCACTCTGGAGAGACAATTGTTAAATTTGCAGTGGTAGCATTTACACCTTGGAAGTCAGAAATGTTACAAAGCAGGACTTGACTGATTGTTTTGTGGACTGCCTGGAGTTAAGAAAGTGGTGGACAAATTATTAAAAAGGCAGATTAAACTTAAAAGCGTGTTGTGTACTTTTCTTTCAGAGCCCATTATTAAACCTTTACCAACATACTCTTGGATATAAAGAAAAAGACAAAACAGTCTTTGCCCTCAACAAGACTGCATTTTAACATGAGGGACTGCATGTTTATATAGAGATATGTGCAAGATATGTCCAAAAGAGATTTTAGGTAACCTCAGAGGAAAAGGCACTGTCAGCTAACAGGACCTGGAAAGACTAGTTTCTAAGAAGGTGGCACTTGATTGAATCTTGAATGAAGACATGGATTCTAAGGTTCCACCACTACTCCAATTAGTATAATCACAAAAAGTGCAGACTCCTCCATTAAATCAATCAGTCAAAAGTATAAATTAGGTATGAGCAAGTCTTTAATCAATTGAAGAGGGTTATAGGATTTTGTATATTGAATGAAAAAATAAATACATTGTAATTGGTGGAGAAAATTAAGTCACACTTTTTGGGCTATGTATAAGAAGAATAAGCTGGTTCAGAATTGTCCATCAAGGCAAACCAGTCTAGTGGTGAAAGATGGGAAGGGAAGGGAGAGAATATAATAAGTCTTTATAGGACACTGGGCACTGTGCCAAGTGATTTTTACAAATATCTCATTTGATCATTCACAACAATCCTGTCAGGTAATTACTGATAGCCCCATTTTGCAGTTGAAGAAACTGAGGCAAACAGCAGTTACGTGAATTGTCTGAGGTTACACACCTAGTGTCTGAGGCCAGATTTGAACTCAAGTCATGGTAACTCCAGGCCCAACAATCTATCCATTGTGCTATCAACTCCTGGAAGAGTTCCAGCTTAAAGGATTCTAGTTCTCTGTCTCTTACCTTCCCTCCCTCCCTCCTTTTCCTCCCCCTCTCTCTCCCTTTTTCTCTTCCCCCACCCCCACCCCAATGACTATGTCATCAAAAAGAACAGACCAGGAACAAATAGTACATCCAGGTGGGATTAGGCTGGACCAGTGAAAGACAACCCATCCAGCATGTTAATGATAGACACCCAAGGAAAGGCAGCATCAGGGAACATGCTCATCATTGCAGAGGGAAGTGCTGGCAACGACCTGTGCAAAGACACAGACCTTCAGTGCCCAGGAGAGAATAACAGCTAAGAGCAACTTCATTACTGTGCTACACAGAAAAAAAGTAGCCAGGATTTGAGAGGGACCCCTTCATGAGATGTATTGTCTACTTTGTAACCACCTTTTACTTCAGATTTGTGCCCATTCTCTCCATAAGTCCTGTGTGTATTTGTGGGAGAATGTGTCTCAGACCTTAGGAGGTGGGGAGAATATTCTTGTAACTACTTGCTAGACCATCTTAGTAAATACCTTTGCTAAAAACTAATTTATTCTGGCAGAGTGTTAATGGGAGGCACACCAGGAGGGGCTTGTGAACAATAATACTAGAAATCCAAACCCTCAGGGTTACCCTTAGAACCTTGAGTAATTGTAGTTAGCCACTGTAAGAGGACCTCAATATATGAGTAAGAATTGGGTATGTGAGGCCCTGAGGGTATGCTAAACCAGGTTTTGAAGAACTTTACATGTCAAACAGAGGAGTTTCTATTTGATTCTAGAGATAATAGGGAACCACGGAGTTTATTGAGCAACACGGTCAGACCTATAATTTTAGGAAAATCATTTTGGCAGCTCAGTGGAGGATGGATTGGAGTGTGGAGAGGCTTTAAGCAAGGAGACCAAGTAACAGGATATCACAGACTTCCAAGAGCCAAAATGTTGGAGTAAGCAGTAAGTCACTATAACTCTCCCATATTCCCCTCCAAACAACCACAAAACATTGCCCTCAAACAAATCCTGGAACAGTAGAACTAGCAAAAAGATGGGATGAAACAATCTTTGAGCCCAAGAAACTTGGAAGATCAGCAGGAAAGGTGTATCTCACTCTGGGAAAGGAGGAGCACAGACCAGGACAGGCAGCATCCCAGCAAGTCAGCAGGAAACCCCATCTCAGCAAACCAGCAGTAGATCCTGAGCCCCAGTGAGGTACAACAGGCAAACACCAACACCAGGGTCCCCATATGCCTCAGCATAGCTGGAGGAATGGTCAGACTCCAGCTCTGAGAACTGCCAAGTGCTTCAGCATAGCACCAGGCAAACAGGCCACCTCCAATAGTCCACATGCTTCAGTATAGGTCATGGCAAAGATGTGGACACCAACCCTACAGATGCCTTAGCAAACAGGCAGCTGCCAGCACCAGCCCAGCCATGTGCTTCAGCTTAGCCTTGGACAAACAGGCCACTGCCAGTGGCCAGACCACCATGTGCCTCAGTGTACCCCAGAGAAACACAGAAACACTCCACCAGCTTCAGCACATGCTAGACACCAGCACTAGGACCCTGGCTCTGCAACAGGTAAGTGGCCAGATGCCTACAACCTTTAGCAGCACCAGCCGCCCCCCACCAAACCACCTCAGTGTAGCACCACACATAAGGGTCCCCCATCGGCCTCATCAGTGCAGTACCAGGTAAGCAGCCAGGGCCTACAACCTCTGGCATAAGAAGCCTTAGACTACCTCTTCCACTACAGAAGCAAAGTTCAAATTAAAAAGAAAAGAAAAGGGCCAAAAAAGATGAGCGAAAAACAAAAAAATAATCTGACCATAGAAAATTATTATGATGACAGGGAAGATTAAGAAAAAAATTAAGAAGAGGACAACAATGTCAAAACACCTACGGGAAAAACCCCAAAGAAAAATAGGAAGTGGCCTTAAGTCTAGAAATAAGGCATGGAAGAGCTCAAAAAGGAGCTTAAAAATCATATAAGAGAGGTAGAAGAATAATTGGAAAAAGAAATGAAAGTGATGCAAGAAGATAATGAAAAAAAAGTCAACAGCTTGGAAAAAGAAAATAATTGCTTAAAAAGTAGAATTGGCCAAATAGAAAAGGAGAATAAAAAAATCCACTGAAGAAAACAACTCATTAAAAAATACAATTGGCCAATTAGAAAAGAAAGTACAAAAGCTAATTGGGGAAAACAATTCCTTAAAAGTTAGAATTGGGCAAGTGGAAGCTAGTGATTCTATGAAACATCAAGAATCAATCAAACAAATTCAAAAGAATGAAAAAAGAGAAGAAAATGTAAAATATCTCACGGGAAAAAACAACTAACCTGGAAAATAGATCCAGGAGAGACAATGTCAGAATCATTGGACTACCTGAAAGCCATAATCAAAAGGATGACCTGGACAGTATCTTTCAAGAAACTGTCAAGGAAAACTGCTCAGATATCCTGGAACCAGAGGGCAAAACAGGCATTGAAAGAATCCACTGATCACTCAGGAAAGAGATCCCAAAATAAAAACTCCAAGGAACATTATTTCAAATTTCAGAACTATCAAGTCAAGAAAAAAAAATACTGCAAATGGCCAGAAAGAAACAATTCAAATATTGGGGAGCCACAATCAGGATTACACAGGATTTAGCAGCTGCAACACTGAAAGACTGGGGGTCATGGAACATGATATTCCAGAAGGCAAGATTCACATACCCAGCAAAATTAAGCATAATACATCAAGGGGAAAAATGGTTATTCAATGAAATAGAAGGATTTCAAGCTTTCATAACACGACTAGAAATAAATCAAAAATCTGACCTCCGATATCAAGAGCCAAGAGAAGCATAAACAGGTAAAAAGGGAAAAGAAAATATAAGGGATTCAATAAAGCTAAACTATTCACGTCCCTACATGGAAAGATGATGCCTATGATTCTTAAAAATTGTATCATTAATAATATAGCTAGAAGGAATCTACATAGACACGTATATGGTGAATTGCGGGGAATGATATAAAAATAATTAAGGGACGAGAAAGAGGAGTACTCTGGGTGCAGAAGGAAGGGAGAGGTAGAATGGGATAAATTATATTCCATGAAGAGGTGCAAAAGACCAATTACAGTGGAAGGGAAGATGGATGATAGGCATCTCTTGAACCTTACTCTCATCGGTATTGACTCAAAGAAGGAATAATATATACAATCAGTTGAATATAGACATTCATCTTACCCGGCAGGGAAGTAGGAGGGAGGAGATTAAGGGTCAGGGGTGGACATAAGGGAAGGCAGATCAGGGGAGGTGATAGAAGCAAAATACTGGTGCGGAGGGAAAGAGTGAAAGGAGAAAGAGGACAAACAAGAGGAAAAATAGGATAGAGGGAAACACAGTTGTTAATCATAACTGTGAATGAATGTGAATGGGATGAACTCTCCCACGAAACAGAAGCAGATAGTAAAGCGGATCAAAACGCAGAATCCTGCAATATGTTGTTTATAAGAAGCACACTTGAAGCAGAGAGATACACACAGAGTAAAGGTAAAGGGCTAGAACAGAATCTATTATGCTTCAGGTGAAGTAAAAAATGTAGGGGTAGTGTAACAACAATGCTGCTTGCAGGTGCTGTGGAGGTAGGTGTAAGGCCAATAATCCAGCACACAGGTGAGCTGCTAGCACATGTTCTTTGATCTGCTTCTCTAAGGAAAGCCACTTTAAGGGGTTAACAATCTTACTTTAATTAAACATACATATGTCATTGACTTAGTTCAGGGGGAAAAGTCAGCACTCTGAACTTCAGAGAAAACACAAGCACAAACACAAAAAAGTGAGTTGTGGGAAGAAATAGAGAGCAAACTTATACTAGTGGAGTACCTCAACTGTCCCCTCTCAAAATTTGATAAATCTAACCAAAAAATAAATAAGAAAGAAACTAAAGAGGTAAATAGAATATTATAAAAGTTAGACATATAAGCAATTTGGGAGGGCAAGGAATAGTTTACCTATCAGATTTATGGGAAAGGAAAGAATTCATGACACAACAAGAGATAGAGAGCATTATAAAATGCAAAATGGATAATTTTGATTACATTAAATTGAAAAGTTTTTGTATAAAAAAAGCCAATGCAACAAAAATTAGGAAGGAAGCAGAAAATTGGGAGAAAATCTTTATAACCAGTGTCTCTGATAAAGGCCTCATCTCTAAATTATACAGGGAACTGAGCCAAATTTATAGGGATACAAATCATTCCCCAATTGAGAAATGGTCAAAGTATATGAACAAGCAGTTTTGAGAGGAAGAAATTAAAGATATCTATAGGCATATGAAAAAATGCTCTAAATCACTATTGATTAGAGAAATGCAAATCAAAACAACTCTTAGGTACCACATATCTCCTGTAAGATTGGCTAACATGACAAAACAGGAAAATGATAAATGCTGGAGAGGATGTGGGAAAATTGGAACACTGTTACATTGTTGGTGGAGCTGTGAACTGATGCAGCCATTCTAGATAGCAATTTGGAACTATGCCCAAAGGGCTATAAAAATGTGCATACCTTTTGACCCAGAAATATAACTTCTAGGGCTGTATCCCAAAGAGATCATACAAGTGGGAAAAGGACCTGTATGTACAAAAATATATATATATAGTAGCTCTTTTTGTGGTAGCGAAGAATTGGAAATCAAGGGGATGCCCATCAATTGGGAAATGGCTAAACAAGTCGTGGTATATAAATGTAATGGAATACTATTGTGCTATAAGAAATGGAGAATATACAGACTTCATAATAGCCTGGAAAGACCTACATGAACTGATGCTGAGTGAGAGGAGCAGAACCAGGACAACATTGTACACAAACAGATATATTGATTCTGTGATAACTAACTTCGATAGACTTGGCTCTTCTCAGCAATACATGGTTCAAAGACAACTCCAAAGGACTCAGGTGGAAAGAGCTATCTACATCCAGAGAAAGAGCTATGGAATCTGAATGCAGATTGAGGCAAATTATTTGCTCTCTTTTTTTCCCTTTGGTTTTCTTTCTTCTTTCTCATGATTCATTCAATTGGTCATAATTTTTCTTTACAACTTGACTACTGTGTAAATAAGTTTAATGAGAAGGTATATATAGAAGATATATCGGATTCCATGCTGTCTTGGGGGGAAGAGGGGAGGGGAGGGAGGGGAAGAAAATCTGGAAGTAAAAAATATGCAGAACTGAATGTCATAAACTAAAAATAAAAAATATTAATTTAAAAAAAACTTAGAGGGACAATTTTTCTGGTGGACAAATGCAGTTTTTCCACAATTGGTTAATGTACGAACCAGTTCATAGTTTCATATATGTCCAAGAATAGTAAATGATATTTTTTCAAATTAAATATCATTAGTCTAAAAAAAGAAAAGAAAAGTTAGACACGACAGACCTTTAGAGAAAACTACATTAGGACAGAAAGAAATATGTCTTTTTCTCGGCAGCACATGGCACCTAGACAAAAATTGACCATGTATTAGGGCATAAAACCCTCAAAATCAAATGTAGAAAAGCAGAAATTCTATATTATAATATGTTATATATGATAAATGTATACTGTAGGGGGGGCAGAGCCAAGATGGCAGCTAGAAAGCAGGAACGTGCCTAAAGCTCTCCCCCAGGACCCTCCAAACACCTATAAAAAATGGCTCTGAACAAATTCTAGAACTGAAGAACCCACAGGGTAGCAGATGGAAGCAGGGCTCCAGCCCAGGACAGCCTGAATGGTCTCTGGGTAAGGTCTATCGCATGAAACTGGGAGTGGAGCAGAACAGAGCCCAGTGTGGGCTGCACCTGGACCAACCAGGTGAGGAGCCAGGCAGAACAGGCCCTAGCACCCTGAATCAGTGA
>CM053625.1:303927820-303974115 GCA_028646595.1 Phalanger gymnotis
CTGAGGTCTCATGAATCACACACGTCATCTTTCCATGTAGGAATGTAAACAAAACAAAACAGTTCAACTTTAGTAAGTCCCTTGCAATTTCTTTTTCTTGATTACCTTTTCATGCTTCTCTTGATTCTTGTGTTTGAAAGTCAAATTTTCTATTCATCTCTGGTCTTTTCACTGAGAAAGCTTGAAAGTCCTCTATTTTATTGAAAGTCCATATTTTGCCTTGGGTTTCATGATTTTCTTGCATCACTCTCATTTCTATTCCCAATTTTTCTTCTACTTCTCTTACTTGATTTTCCAAATCCTTTTTGAGCTCTTCCATGACCTGAGACAAATTCATATTTTTCTTGGAAGCTTTTGATGTAGGATATTTGACTTTGTTGACTTCTTCTGGCTGTATAATTTGATCTTCTTTGTCACCAAAGTAAGATTCTATAGTCCCAGTCCTTTTACACTGCCTGCTCATTTTCCCAGCCAATTACTTGACTTTTGAGCTCTTTGTCAGGGTATGACTGCTTTCAGGGTGGACAGTGCTCTGGCCCAAGCTTCAGGGGTTTTGCACTGCTATTTTCAGAGCTACTTCTATTCTGGGGTGTATGCTACTTCTCTCCTGGCCTGTGCTCTGGTCTGTGAGTGCAAGCACTACTTTCTGCCATGTGACTACCAGGACGATTCCCTCTCCACAGCCACCACAAGCTCTGCCACACCAGCACTCCTCCTCCCCCCAGGACCATCAACCAGGACTATGACTTAGCTCCAGCAAAGCCATCCCTGCACTCTCACTCTGATCAGCTGCTTGATTCCTCCCACCCTCTGTGGGCCTGAAGCTCTGGAAGCTCTGCTGCTGCTGCTGCTGCTGCTGCTGCAGCCACCTCTGCTGCCCCAGGGCTGTGGCCAAACTGGGCACTTCTCTCACCCTGGTCCAACAGTTTTCCCCTGACCTGCTATGTTGTCTTTGGCGTTTGTTGTTTGAGAAGTCTGGAAATGCCACAGCTGCCAGTGATTCAGTGCCCTGAGACCTGCTCCACCAGGTCTGCTCCAGCCTGATGTATCCTGGTGTGATCCACTCTGGGCTGTGCTACTCTCCCAGCATGGTGCAATAGACCCTTCCCAGCAACCATCCAGGCCATCTTGGGCTGGAGATTTTTTTCACTGTGACATTTCATTGGTTCTATAGATCTATAATTTGTTTAGAGTCATTTTTTACAGGTGTTTGAAGGGATTTTGGGGAGAGCTCAAGTGAGTTTCTGTTTTCACACCACCATGTTGGCTCTGCCCCTCCCCTGCTTTTTTTTAACATAATAAATTCTAATCTTGTCCTTTATTTTATCTTTGTATGTATCTCTCATTTTTATTGTATTTTCTGAAAGCAACATATTGTTGAATTCAAATTTTTAGTCTGCTATCCATTTCTGTTTTATAAGTATATTCATCCCATTCACATTCTAAGCTATGATTGCTTGTTTTATACTTTCCTCTTTCTTACTTTTTTTTTCATTATCCTTCTCACCCTATTTACTCTATCCCTCCTCACTCCTCTACTTTACTTCTACCAACTACTTTGACCTCCTGTTCCTTAAACTATCCAACCTTCTAGGAGCCCTGCCTTATCCTCTCTCTCCTCCTCCCTCCCCACCCCCACTGCCCAATCCCTTTGCCCTCTTACTTCTTCCTGAATTTAGAAGACTTCAATACATACATATGTTTGTGTGTGTGTGTTGTTCTCTCTTTAACCCATTCCCAATGAGAGTAAAGTTCCACAAAATTCTTGAGGAAAAAAAGGAAGATGGAAGAAAACCAGTTTATTTTAAATTTTTCTAGGGTTAAAAATGATAAATTCTTATTTTGTGCCCACTTTGAAGAGAGTATGAGTTCACTGAGCATACTTGAAGGGAGCAACAGACTTCCAGCCACCATAAATACATGATTATATGCACAGTAACCATAGAACCATGTAACCACAGGCTCTTTCAGTTAGAAAAATGGCTTCAAAACTTAGACCATAAAATGCTCTAACAGAAAGGGACCTTAATGAGCATCTCAGTCCACATGGTAGAGTAGGAAGAGCTTTGGACCTAAAAATAGGCATACCCAGGTCTGAGTTCAGATCTATACAAGCTGTGTGACCCTAGAGAGTCATTTCATTTCTTCTCCATCTCAGTTTCCTCATCTGGGTTAAAGAACAGCCCTTAAAGAACAGTCTTATGGGACTATGGGAATCAAATGAGGCCATATAATCAAGTGCTTCTCAAACCTTCAAGTACAACCTAAAGGTCAACTGTTGTTATGTAATCCAACCTCCTCATTTTGCCAGTGAAGAAACTAAGGATCCCAGAGGGGAAGAGACTTGCTCAAGGTTTTACCTCAAGGTGTTACCTGAAGGTGTTATTATGATTAAATTGGCTTTAAATTAAACTAAGCCCTGGGAGGAAAACAGTACAAGTATTATGATTCCCATTTTCCAGATGAAGACAACACAGAGAGGTGAAGGGAGGGCCCAAGCTGGTGAGTTAGGGCCCTTAGGTTCAATCCAAGGTCCTTTATTTGGTCCCATATTCCACCTACTTCTCAATGGTGCCCAAGCTACTAACTGTATTTGGGTCTTGATTCAATCCCACATGTCACTTTGGGACAGTTGGTTAACAAAAAGTTTAAATGCAATCTCTCTCTTCTCTTACAGTGTTTTGTCCTGGGAGCAGCTGTCAGCTTTATCATCGCACCAGCCCATGAATCCTACATAGCCATCCTGCTATTGGAATGTTGCATAGTTCTATCATTCATTATAATATATGTGTTAGGTCTAAACCACTTGTTAGTGTGCATATTGTGGCCGGCATTTGTAAGTGTCCCTTACCTATAGTTAAAATTAAGTTAAAATGTAATGATTCAATAAGGCTTTGATCCTATTCTCAGGAGATCCTAACTCTCTGTCTCTCCTTCTCTGTCCCTCCCCCCTCTCCGTCTCTCCCTCTCTTTCTCTTTCTCTCTGGGCTTTGCCTATCCTTTTCTCTCTCCCTCAAAGATGCAAAGCTCAGCTGTAGCCTCTAAGGGGGTCTCCTCTGGAAGCTACTAACTCATACATAACATAACCCTAACCAGAGGAGATAATATAACAAGGATACATGGGAAGGTTCTCACCTCCCGTACACATTCAAGTAAACATCCTTAAACTCCAGGACATGGAGGAAGTAGGGAAAATCAGGTATTATAGGGGGAAGAGCAGTAGAGTTGGAGTTAGAAGTTATGGATTCAAATACTGACTCAGTTGTTTAATTGGTTTTGTGACCCCAGGAAAATTGTTTGCCCTAAGCCTTAGCTTCCTGATATGTAAAGAGGGAATAATTGTACTTGCCCTGTTTGTCATACTGGGCTTGATTCAATTTAACAAATATTTAGTAAACATACAATGAGCAAGGCCCTGTACTCAGTGCAGCATAGTCATCCTTCAATATACCATGTCAATATCCTATCAATGAGAACGGTGATCTCACTAAGGTACTCCCTTCCATGGGGTGCAAATTGCAAATCACACAAGCACTCTCATCTCATGTGATTCCAGTTAAGTCTAGAAACTTAATTTATTAAGTGTCTCCATTGCCCTAAGCACTAGACATACAAAGAAAGGTAAGAGACAGTCCCTCACCTCAAGGAGCTCTCTGTATAAAGGGAGAGATGACATGCAAACAACTCTCTATACGAGCGAGGATAAATTGGAAGTGATCTCAGAGAGAAAGCACTAAACATTAAGAATAATTGGGGGAAATAATTTTATTAAAGAAAATGGTGACTTACTCAAATTTGTGGGATGCAGCCAAAGCAGTATTTGGGGAGGATATTTTTATATCTCTAAACTCTTTCATTAATAAAAGAGAGAAAGAACAGATCGATGAATTAGGTATGCAACTAAAAATAAAACTAGAAAAGCAACAAATTCTAAAAGTTTTGCGCAAACAATGCAAGTAAAACTAGTAGGAAAGCAGGTGGGGAAGGAAATTGTTGCAGTTAAATTTCTCTGAAAAAGATTTCATTTTAAAAATACATTAGGAACTGAGTCAAATTTACAAGAATAAAAGCCATTTCCCCAATTGATTAATGGTCAAAGGATATGAATAGACAGTTTCCAGAGGAAGAAATCCAAACTATTGATAGCCATGTGGGAAAAATTGTTCTATGCTACTAATAATTAGAGAAACGCAAATTAAATACATCAAATTGACTAAGATGACAAAAAAGGAAAATGACAAATGCTGGAGGGGCTGTCAGAAAGCAGGTACACTAAAGCACTGTTGGTGGAGCTGTGAACTAGTCCAATCATTCCGGAAAGCAATTTGGAACTATGCTTAAAAATCTATTAAATTGTGTATACCCTTTGACCTAATAATATCTCCACTAGGTCTATGCCCCAAAGAGATCAAAGAAAGCAGAAAAAGACCCATATGTACAAAAATATTTATAATAGCTCTCTTTGTGGCAGCAAAGAATTGGAAACAGAGGGTGCCTATCAACTGGAGAATGGCTGAATGAGTTATTGTACATGAATTATGAAATACTATTATGCTATCGTGTAAGAAACGATAAAGGGGGTAGTTTCAGAAAAGCCTCGGAAAATCTGTATGATATGATGCAAAGTGAAATGAGCAGAACCAGGAGAATAATCCACATAGTGACAAGAATATTGTAAAAATTATCAACTTTGAAAGACTTCTTAACTGATCAACAAAATAACCACCCACAATTGCAAAAGGATTCATGATGAAATGTGCTATCTACCTCCAGATAGAGAGCTAAGGGACACAGAGTGTAGCTTGAAGCGTATTTTCTTCTCTTTCTTTTTCTTTTTCTCTTTCCTTCTTTCTGTGGACATGGCTAATGTGGGATTTTGCATGACTATACATACTTGTAGTGGATTTTGTTTTTCTTGCCTTCTCAGTGTGTGGGGAAAGGAAAGGGATAAGGAGAGAATCCAGAACTGAAAATAAAATCAATTTTTTAAGAAGTAAAAATTCTTTTAAGAAGAGGTATTAGGAAATGCTTCCTGTAGAAGGTGGGATTTTAGCTGAGATTTGAAGGAAACTAGAGAAGCCAAAATGTGAAGATGAGGAGGGAGAGCATTCCAGGCATGAGGGATAACCAGATAAAACACCCAGAGTCCAGAGATAGGGTGTCTGATGCAAGGAACAGAAAGACCAGTGTCCCTGATCATAGAGCAGGTAGAGGGGTATAAGATGTAAGAAAACTGAAAGGGTATGACAGGATCAGGCTATGAAAGGCATTAAAAGCCAAACAGAGGATATAAAATTTTATTTTGGAAGTAATAGGGATCCACTGGAGTTGAATGAATGGGGGTAAGGGAGTTTGTGGTGGGTGACATGTCAGACCAGAGGTTCAGGAAGACCACTTGGGTAAGTGAATGGAGGCCAGATGGACTGGAGTGTGAAGAGACTTGAGGCAGACCAAGCACCAGTGCAATAGTCCAGGAGTGAGGGGAGGGAATAAGTATTTATTTAGTGTCTACCATGTTCCAAACACTGTACTAAGTGCTTTATAAATACTATCTCATTGGATCCTCACAACTCTGTGAGGTAGGTGCTATTATTGTCCCAATTTTACAGATGAGGAAACTGAGGCAGATAGAGGTTAATTAACTTACTCAGGATCACACAGCTAATAAGTATATAAGATTGGATTTGAAAATAGATCATCCTAACTCTAGCCCCAGAACTGTATCCACTACACCACCCATGTACCTAACACTAGGGATAGTGGGTTGTGTGAGTGAAGGGAAGGGTGCTTAAAATGGCATGAAGGTAGCCTTAAGAAGCTTTATCACCTGGTGGAATATTGGAGAGGAAGGGGAAAGAATCAAGGTGACTGATTAGAGAAGACAGCAAATTATGACCAGCCACCCAGCTGAACTCTCCCAACAGTCCCCTCCAAACAACTTTAAAATAACGCCTCAAATCAAATTGTGGAGCAGCAAAGCTAACAAAAGGATGGGGTGAGACATTTTTCTGGCCTAAGAAAACTTAAGAGGTCAACAGAAGTCTGTGGTTTCAAGGTGGAGGCCTGCCTATAACCAACACACCCTTCAGCAGCAAATGCAGGTGCCACCACCTCTGCAGCAGCAGCAGCTTCAAGAACTCTCAGTCCAGAGATGGTAAGGAGGTCAAAAAGAGATTATAGGGCACCCTTTGCTGGCACTAGGTGTAGCTGATGCTTATTGACAACTCTATTTCCCATATGTAGCTCTCGGTCACAGTTCCAGGGAGAAGAGGAGCACTGGTGGTCATTCACTAGGAAGCAGGGGCCCTAGTCACTGTATCAAAGCAAAGAGGAAAGCTAGCTCTTGCAGCCATATGGAACCAGGGGCCCTTCCCAGGTAAAGACCAAAGTATAGACCAAGAGAGCAGGGACCATACCTCTCCCAGGATCATACCACCTTGAAAGCATCAAAAACTTGCAGACCCCTCAGAACTAGCTCTGAAAACAGAAACACAAAAAATCCTGAAGCTTAGGGTAGTGCCTCCCCAAACCAAGGTAAGCAGATCTCAACTTTAACAAAAAGTTCAAAGTCAAAAGTAGGCTAGAAAAATGAACAAACAACAACAAAAGAGAATATGACCATAAAAAGCTACCAGAGTGGCAAGGAAGACCACAACACTCAGAAGAAGACAACAATTTGAAAACAGTTACAAACAAAGCCTCAGAGAATAATGCTAATTGGACCCAAACCCAAAAAGAATTCCTGAAAGAGCTAAAGAGATAAGAGTAGTGGAGTAAAAACTGGGAAAATAAATTAGAGTGATGCAAGAAAATAATGAAGAGAGAACTAACAGCTTAGTAAAAGAGGCGCACAAAAAAATACTGAAGGAAATAATACCTTTAAAAATTGGCCAAATTGGGGCAGTGAGTAGAGCATCAGCCCTGGAGTCAGGAGGACCTGAGTTCAAATGTGGCCTCAGACACTTGACACACTTACTGGCTGTGTGACCTCGGCTAAGTCACTTAACCCCAATTGCCCTGCCTTCCCCCCTCCTAAAAAAAATGGCCAAATGGAAAAAGAAACACAAAATCTCACTGAAGAAAATAATTTCTTAAAAACTAGAATTCGCAAGTGGAAGCTAATGACTCCATGAGAAAACTAGAAACAATAAAACGAAGTCAAAAAAATGCTCATCAGAAAAATAACTGACTTGGAAAATAATCAAGGAAAGATAATTTAAGAATTATTGGACTACCTTAAAGTCATGATCAAAGAAAGAGCCTAGATACCATATTTCAAAAAATTATCCAGGAAAACTGCCATGATATCCTAGAACCAAAGGGTGATATAGACATTGAAAGAATCCACTAATCACCTCCTCAAAGAGATTCCCAAAACAAAAACTCCTAGGAATATTATAGCCAAATTCCAGAGCTCCTAGGTCAAACAAAAAATATTGCAAGCAGCCAGATAGAAGCAATTCAATTATCATGAAATCATAGGATTGTACAAGATTTAGTGGCTTCTAAGTTATCTGAGTGGAAGGCTTGGGATATGATCTCCTGGAAGACAAAGAAGCTGGGATTGCAACCAAGCATAACCTACCCAGCAAAACAGAGTATGATCTTTTAGAAAGAAAAATGGACATCTAATTAGAGCACTTTCAAGCATTTCCAATAAAAAGACCAGAGCTAAATAGAAAATTTGACATTGAAATAGAAGACTCAAGAGAAGCATGAAAAGGTAAACATGAAAGAGTAATCATAAGGGACTCAATAAAGGTAAATTATTTACATCTCTATATGGGAAGATGATACATATAACTCATAAGATCTTTATTGTTATTAGGGCAGTTAAAAGGGGGTTACATAGGCATAGAGCATAGGTGTGGATCCATTATGTTGGAATGATCTCCAAAAAAGTGAAGGAGAAAGAAGGATGCACTGAGACAAGGGGAAAGGGAGAGGTAGAATGGGGAAATTTTCTCATGTAAAAGCAAGAGCTTTTACAATAAAGGGGGAAGTAGGGGTGGGCAATGCTTGAACCTTCCTCTCATCAGAATTGGTTCAAAGACAGAATATATATACACAATCAGTTGGGTATAGAAATGCATCTTGTCCAATTAGAAAATAGGATGGCAAGGAGAGAAGAAAAAGAGGGAAGGGGATGATAAAAGGGAGGACAGATTAAGAGCGGTGGTAGTTAGAAGCAAAACAGACTTTTAAGGAAGAACAGGATAAAAAAAGAGAAGAAACAGAAGAAAATGAAGTGGAGGGAAATAGTAATCAAAATGTGAATGTAAATGGGATGAACTCATCCATGAAACAGAAGCAGATAGCAAAATAGATTTGAACCCAGAATCCAACAACAGATACATTTGAAATAGACGGACGCATGCAGAGCTAACATTAAAGGACTGGAGCAGAATCTAATATGTTTCAGCTGAAGTAAAAAAGGCAGGGGTAGCAATCATGATCTCAGATAAAGCAAAAGCAAAAATAGACCATATTTAAAAGAGAAAAGGGAAACCACATTTTGATAAAAGGTACCGCAGACAATGGAGTAATAGAAAAAATTTTACAGCAGTTTTCTCAGATAAATGTTTAACTTCTCAAATACATAGGGAACTGAGTCAAATTTATAAGAATAGCCATTCCCCAATTGATAAATGGTCAAAGAATATAAACAGACAATTTTCAGAAGAAATCAAAGCTATCTATAATCGTATAAAATGCTCTGAATTATCATTTATTAGAGAAATGTAAATTTAAAAAACTTTGAGATGCCACTCCACACCTATCAGAAATAATAAATGATGGAGGGGATAAGGGAAAATAGATACACTAATGAACTATTGGTGGAGTAGTGAACTGGTCCAACCATTCTGGAGAATAATTTGTGCATACCCCTTGACCCAGAAATACCACAAATAGGTCTGTATCCCAAATAGATAAAAGGAAAAGGAAAAGGGCTTATAAGTACAAAAATATAGTAGTTCTTTTTGTAATAGCAAAGAATTGGAAATTGAGGGAAAGCTCATCAATTGAAGATGGTTGGATACGTTGTAGCATCTGATTATAATGGAATATTACTGTGCTATAACAAATGATGAAGGGGGTTGTTTCAGAAAAACATGGCAAGACTTCTATGAACTATACAAAGTGAAGTCAGAAGAACCAGGAGATTATTGTGCATAGTAACAGCAATATTTTAATGATGATCGATTATGAAAGACTTGGCTACTCTGATCAATATAATGACCCAAGACAATTCCAAAAGACTCATGATGAAAAAATACTATCCACCTCTAGAGAAAGAATTGATGAACACTGGGTGCAAATTGAAGTAAGATTTTCTCTATTTTTCTTGCTTTTTTGAAGTATGTGGCTAATATGAAAATATGTTTTGCATGATTTCACATGTATAATTAATATCGCATTGCTTGCCTTCCCAGTGGGTGGGGGAGGCAATGAGAGGGAGGGAGAGAATTTAGAATTCAAAATTTAAAAAGAAAAAAATATTTTAAAAATAAATAATAAATTGTAGAAAAAACCATCAAGCTGACTCTCAGGTGGTGAATCTGGATGACTAGAAGGATGGTAGCATCCAGGTAATAGATCAGTGCCTATCATTTACAAGACGCTGTTACCTTTTCTGCATTATAGGATATTTCGAACTGTTTACTCACTGCGGTTTTCCTTACAATTGTTGGCATCCTGGTTTTCTGGGAAGAGGGAACAGATGAGTACATCGTAAGTGGAGCGGTAAGTAGAGGTCTTCTGACTTGCTTTCTCCATATTAGATCAGAACTCAAATCATTTTGAAAAAGAAAGCTAATATTAATTTCCTATCATGTGTAAAGTTCTTTGTTACTTTTTCTAAATAAGCTAAGTTCTGAGAGGTTGCAAGGTACATTGAATGGAGATGTAGCCTCAATTGTTTAACAGGTATTTATGAAGCCTTACAGGCTAGGGATACAGATACAAAGAAAGAAATAATCTCTACTCACAAGAAGCTTGGGTTCTAATGGGAGAGAAAGTATAATAAATAGGTTAGGTAAGTGATACAAATACACACAAAGTTGTTAAAAATAACATGGTTTGGGAGCAGGGGTAAAGGAGTGTGTTCAGGAAAGACTAGTACCTCTGGAGTGAGGTCTGCTGAGCCCTTTTCAATGCTGTTTTCCACTTTTGGTGTCCACTTTGACTCAACTCTCACCTATGAAGCTGTAGCATAGGGTTGTTTTCTCACTAGAAAAAGCAGTGGAATCGGGCAGCCCCCTAGGTATTTGAACAGCCTTTTTTAAGGATTGTACTGCTAACTTCCTGGTGTGAAGAAGGGGCTAGAAAAAATGCCCTAAAAATTGTCTGCTTCACCCAACCTTGGCCTGCTTACTGCAGCAGGTAGGGATCCCACCCTGTAGTGAAAACACACAAAAAACTGTACGAAAATTTTTGCAAAAATTCTACTCACGTCAGAATGTGGACTGTGCACATGTTTATAGATAGCATGAAATCCAATTCTTGTTGCAAGAGAACTCAGCAGGTATCACATGAAAATAACAGCCCTGAATGAAACAAGGCTGGCAAATGAAGACCATCTTACTGAAATAGGAGCTGGATACTTGTTTTTCTGGAATGGCTGCAGTGAAGGGGAATGCCTTGAAACTGATACAGGTTTTGCAATCTAAACTAATCTAATCAAGAAGCTTATAGGCCTCCTAAAAGGAGTAAATGACAGACTCAAGACAATGTGATTGTCATTTGTAGGAAGGCACCACAACACCACCATCAGTGCCTATGCTCTGTGTTGGTAAGCAAAATGGGCTCCTTAGCACTTAGTGCCCTTGAAGAGTTTGGCTTTTGTTTGCTTTGCTAAGCCCCAGGCCCAAACTCTTATTAGATGTGGAACCTATGTGGGTGTGGATTGGTGACTGGGGTGGGGCCCAAGGTGGGGCTGGCTAAGGGAAGGTGTTAACTCCAGAGCCATGCCCTGTTAGGTGTTAACCTAACCTATGTGGATGTGAACCTCCCAGGGTCCTAAGGGGAGAGGCTAACTAGAACCAATCATAGCAACCTAAATTCTGGTCATTCAAATGGCATTTGATGATGTCTGAAGCCCTATAAGAAGGGAGGACAGAGCCATTTGTTCAGGGCTCTCAAGATGGTGTTGATGAGGAGACCCTGAGCAGCTGTAGCTAAGGAGCCCTCCAGCTTGTAAACCCGGATGCTAAGACTTTGTTAAACTCTGGTAACTATGTATTGGGATTTGAATCAGTCCAGGTCTGTCCGTTGATGTTTGTAATTTGTTTGTATTTTGTTCTGAAGTTCAGTGTGCTGGTCTTTTTCACCTGAACTAAGTGAATGATATTTGTATGCTGAATTAAAAGTAAGCTTGTCAACCCCTTCACGTTGCTTTCCTTATTAAAGCAGATCAAAAGAACCTGTGCTGTTGGCAGCTTTCTGGGTGCTGGCTGTGGGTGAATCTTACACCCCCACGGAAGCTGCTATCTGGATTGTTGAAACATGCTCCCACCATGACAAATCATGATGAGTTCAAAAAAAAATTTATGAAGACCTGGAGATACTCATCATCAATGTGCCAAAGGAGGACAAGCTTATAATTCCGGGTGACTATAAGACAAATGTAGGCATAGACTACCAGACATGGCAAGGAATCCTTGGGAGGAACAGAGCTGGAAATAGCAACAGCAAGGGTCACTTATTACTGAAGACTTGTGCATCTCATGACCTCATCACCAACACTGTCTTCCACTTACCTAAACACAATACAACTTTGTGGATGCACCCTAACAGCAAACATTGGCATTTAATGGACTACATCATTGTAAAGAGAAGAAACAGACAGGATGTGAGAGTGACGAAGGCAATGTCTGGTGCAGAATGCTAGACTGATCATAGACTTATCCTCTCCAAGCTAAATATTTGCATTCAACAAAAGCAGCAGCAGCCAGGCAAGACAACTACCAGAAGACTTAATGTCAGCAAATTAGAGCACTTCATTGAGCTGGAACAGTTTTGTTGCTGACTTGGAGGGAAAGTTGAGCCAACACATGGTCGGCAGCAGTGGAGCAGAAAAGGAGTGGGCAGCTTTCAGAGATTTGGTGTACAGCACTGCATTTACTCCTCTGTGCCAGAACACTTGCAAACATCAAGATTAGTTTGATGAAAAGATGGAGAAATTCAGAAGCTGCTAAACAAAAACTGAGAACTCCACAGGATTTACCAGCCGGATAGTTCAGCCGCCTCCATTCCTCAGTTCCTCACCTACAAAATGGGCTGGAGAAGGAAATGACAAACCACTCTAGTATCTTTGCCAAGAAAAACCCAAGTGAGATCACAAAGGATTAGACACAACTGAACAACAATAATGATAATGACCAAATCTGCCCTAAAGGAAAATTACTTTGGCAGCAGTGTGTGGGAGGAACTAGAGTGGTGAGAGACTTGGGACAGAAAGATCACTCAGGAGGCTGTTGTGACGCTCTAGTCCAGAGGAGACGAGAGCCTGTACTTAGATGGTGGCTGTATGAGTGGAGAAAAGGGGTCAGATGCAAGAGGAATCATGAATGGCAACATTTGGTAACTTGTGCATCTCATGACCTCATCACCAACACTGTCTTCCACTTACCTAAACACAATATAACTTTGTGGATGCACCCTCACAGCAAACATTGAATATCTACAGTGGGGAGTGAGGAGCTAAAGATAATGCCAAAGTTAGGAATTTAGGAGATTGGAAAGATGGTGAGGTTGAGTTCAAATCTGACCTCAAAACACTTACTAGCTGTTTGATCCTTCACCTTTTTCTGTCTCAGTTTCTCTAACTATAAAGTAGGGATAATAATAGCACCCATCTTCAAGGATTGATGCGAGAATGAAATGAGATAATATTTGTAAAGTGCTTAGCACAGTGACTGGCATGTGGTAAGTGCTTAATAAATGCTCATTCTCTTCCTCTTCCTTTCCCCCTTTGATAGGAAAGTTTGGAAGAGGGGAGGGTTTTGAGGGAAAGATAATGAGTTCAGTTTTGGACCTGTTGAAATTGAGATGCCACTGGGACATCTGGTCTGAAATGTCTTAGAGCTGAAGGGAGAGACTGGGACTGGATGTTGTTATATTTCTATGCACAGAAATATAATTGTATGTGTGTGTGTTTAAATATGAGTCATCTGCATAGAGATGATAGCTAACCCATGGGGGGGTGTTGCCAATCAAAATGGGCTCTTAGCACTCAGTTCGACCAAGTGCCCTTGAAGAGTTTGGCCTTTGTTTCTTTGATTAGATTGGGAGTCCTTGGTGACCTCCTTGCCTCAGGGGAGGGCCTAGTGTTTGTTGAGTGGCATGTTTGGGACATCAGAGGCTTTTAGACCATGTGGGTTTAAGTTGCATCTTTGTAATGATTTTAGGTCATGTGGGTGAGTCGCATGTGTGACTCACCCCTGACGTTGAAAAAGATATAAAACCAGGGGTTGGCTTTCTCTTTTTCGGAGCTCTGACCCACAAGCAGTGGTGGCACGAGTGACTCTGGGCCAGCCCTTGTTATGAGCTCTTGGGCTGAACTTAGATGTTGGTAACTGTGAATTATATTTGGTCTGTCTGTTGATGTTTGTAATTTGTTTGTATTTGCTCTGAAGTTCAGGGTGCTGGTTTTTCCCCTGAACTAAGTGAATAGTATTTGTGTGCTGAATTAAAGTAAGCCTGTTAACCCCTTGACGTTGCTTTCCTTAGTAAAGCAGATCAAAAGAACCTGGGCTTGCAGCATTCTGTGAGCTGATTGTTGTTGATTTTACATCCCCCACAGCAGCTGCTAGCTGGATCGTTGAAACAGGGGGCTGATGAGGAAGGTTACTAACAGAATATAGAGAGGAGAGAAGAAGAACCCAGACATGACTTGGGAGAAAATCCACTCCTTATGGATGATAAGCCATCAAAGGACAATAAGAAGTAATCAGATAGGTAGGAGAACCAGGAAAAAGAAGCTTCACAAAAACCCAGAAAGGAAAGGGTATCTCAAAGGAGAGTATGGTCAAGAGTGTCAAAAGTAATAAACTGTCTAAGAATGATAAGAATTGAGAAAAGACAATCAGATTTGGAAATTAAGAAATCATTGGTAACTTTGGAGACAGTAATTTCAATTAAGCAATGAGGTAAGCCATATTGCAAAGGGTCAAGGTATGAGTATACAAGATGTAAGGTAAGAGAGAGGAAAAACGATGAAACCTAGGTTTCAAGCCTAGGTGACTGAGAGGATGGTGGTACTGTCCACAGTAATAAGAAAGTTAAGATGGCTATGAAACATCCAGTTGAAAATGTCTAATGGGCCATTGCAGATACAAGACTGCAGGTCAGGTTAAAGGTTAGGGCTGGAGAAATAAATCTAAAAATCATATGCATAGAGATGACAGTGGAATCCATGGGAACTGATGAGATCATCATGTGAAATAGCAATGAGGCCGCAGGTTCCCCACCCCTGGTATAAAGGGATAAAAGAAGAGGGCCCCGGAACAGAGTTAGTGGGTGTGACCTGGATAAAGATCCAGTAAAGGAGAATAAGGAATGGTCAGACAGGTAGGAGGAGAATCAGGAGAAAGCAGTGTCACAAGAACCTAGAAAGTAGATAGTACCAAAGAAAAGACAGTGATCAACAGTGTCACACTCTTCCAATCCATCTTTGTCAAGATGAATAAAAATTGAGGAAAAAGTCATTAGATTGGACAGAACAGTTTCAGTTGAATAATCAAGTTGGCCTCAGACTGTAGAGAATTAAAGAGAGTTAAGAGGAAACGAAATGGAAGTAACTACTGTAGGCAGCTCTCTCAAGGAATTTAGACAGAAAAGAGATGATGTTAGGATGATAGGTAACAGGGAAGGATGGATCAAGTTAATGGTTTTTTTGAGGATGGGGGAGACATGTGTGTGTTTGTAGGCAATGGGGAAGCAACCACTAGATGAGGAGAGATCAAAGATAAGTAAGAGAGTGAGAATGACAGAAAGTGCAATCTACCAGAGGAGACAATAGAATAGGATCACTTGTGCACACAGAGGGGTTTGCCTTGGAAAGGAGAAAGGCTATCTCATTATTCGAGATAGGGATGGATGAGGAGATAGTACAGAAGGCACCTGAGTAATATAAGAAGAATGGGACGATGGCCTCAATTTTTTCAGCAAAATATTAGGCAAGGTCCTCAGCTGATAGGGTTGGGAGCCATGGGAGATCTAAGGAGGAATGAAAAGGTTTGGAAAAAAGTCATTGTGGTGAGTGAGACAGTGCATAAATTAGGGACATTATAAAAGGATTGCCTTGCCACAGTAATGGCCCATTTTCTTCTATATTTTCAGTCTTTTGACACTGCTCTGATATTTCTTATTGGTTCACAGAGTCCTTAGCTTCTTTTTGCTTCATCCTGATTTTCAGGAAGTTTGTTGCTTGGGGAAAGTTTTGTATTCCTTGTGCCAAGCTGTTGATTCCTTTTACAAGTCTTTCTCCCATAGTTCTCATTTCTTTTCCAATTTCTTTCCCCTCAGGCACTCTCATTTCATTTACAAAAATATTTCTTAACTCCTTTTTAAACTTACTTTTAAATTTCACTTTATCTCTTCCAGGAATTCTAGATGAATTTTTGCCCAAACTCTGTTTTTCTCTGAGGCTCATCTGGTAGATATTTTAGAATCATTCTCTTCTCTTGGGCTTGTTTCTTGAGTGTCTCTGCCAGACACATACAAACACACACATGCGCGCACACACACACACATACACATTATATAGATATATATATATATATATACACATATATATACATATACCATTATAGTGTGGTTATTTTTGTTTATTTGCTTATTCTTCCAATCTACTCCTTGACTTCAGACTTGATGTTAGGGTGAGATTTTGCCTCACTTCCGTTGGCAAAGTCTGGGATAGTCCTGTTGCTGCTTTCATGGGGTATCAAGTGTACTGTTATTCCAGAATCTCACTAACAGGCTGGGTACCCATGAGCTTTCAGTGCTCTCAAAGTGATCTGTTCTATGGCAAAGTCTAATTGCTTCCCCTCTGGTATTAACTCTGCAAGTTCCTGATGTGGCTTTGAGTCTGAGGAAAAGTAGATAGCCTTTATCAGCCAGCTGGTAATCTCTGTTGGTTCTGAGTGGCAGAATTGTAGGCTCCTCTTTGGCCTGGGATTCCTGCCCTCTGTGGTCTGGGTTTGATGCTGGAAATGAGTCCCTGATCTGTGCCTGGAGTCTGAGCCACACCACTACAATGGATCTGTGACCCAGAACTGGGTAATGGGTGACAAAGCTTCCAGTTTGCACCTGTCCCCATTGCAGTGTCCCAGTTTGGCTCTTCTTGCCCTGGTGCACATCCATCCTTAGGTGCTGGAGTGTTTACAAGTATTGTGTTTCTGGCCTGACCCCGTTCCCAGTGTCCATAGACCTCCCTGTCTGTGTTCCTATGCTGAAGTGAACTGGACAAATGATCCACAGTGACTTCTTCTGGATTTCCCCCTTAGGATTCAGTCTGGTGCCTTTTCTAGATGGAGAGGAGTTTTGGAGCCTGGAGCAGTTTTGTGGATATACTGCTTCCTGCCATTCCTCTGCCTCCCTCAGGGATGCCCCATTTGAAGGGATGATACAACTTTTAAAAGGATGGGGGAGACCTGGAGATGTCTGGATACAGTAGGGAAGCAAATCAGTAGCTAAGGAGAAATTATAGATTAGAGAATAAGAAGATTGCAGTGAGGAGGCAATCTTCTGGAGAACACAGAAAGGGATGAGATCAAGCACATGTGTAGGTATATTGTCCCAGAAGCTGACTGAGTCTATTTTTCAAAAACCAGCCTAGCTAAGTATGGAGAGTTTCATCTATAGAGGGCTGGCCACTTGGTAGATTAGCCAGGAGTGGGCTGCCATGATATCCCAAAAAAGGAGGAGAGGGTGCTAAGAATCACACCCATCTATAAACCTTCATTTGTCTGCTGGTACTGTAAATGTGAGAGCCTTGTCCAATGACCATGAATAGACATTCCACTGGAGGAGCTCAATCATGTCTTATCTTGACTTGCTATAAATGAAACCAGTAGAAAGGAAGAAACTGCAGTTAATTGGAAGAATGGATGAATAAATGAAGCATTAAGCACTTACTATATACAAGGCACTGTGCTAAGCATTGGGGATATAGACAGAAGAGTAAAATAGTCCAGGCTGTCAAAGAAAGAGCATGTAATTATCCTGTAAAGGTCAGAAGAATAGTGGAGGTTGGAGACTGTTGAGGAGTACCAAGGCAGCTGTAAACATTAAAGAGTAACATTAAAGAGGCCTGTTCCATTCTGGGAGGATTGAATCCAAGAAATAATAGAAAACTTCCCAAAGCCTGTCAAAATGGACAACTCATGCACACATAATTGGTGATCCATATAATCAATCATAAAGATAGCCAAAAAGGACATAGAAAGCAACACAAAAAGATTACCAAGTCACCTTCTTTGATTTCTGTTTACGATCAGCTTGAATAAATCGGTTTATTTTATTGAATAAATGGCTTTGTGTGATGGTCTTTGTGGAACTGGAATTTAGTGGAAGTCGTGCTTTTGGATTTATTGCTTAGAGCCTTTTTCCCCTATTCAAGGGATATGATCAGAAGAGTGGCTTGGACTTAAAAATTATTTTCCCTTAACTACCAATATTTAGAGAAGTGGCTCGATATAATTGTAGCCAGAGGAAAACAGATTGGCCAGCCTCCTGGGGCCAATGTCCTGCTCCCCTCCTAGCAGGAATCATGTCTCACTTGGATAAGGGTGAGTGAAGAAGACTCTAGTGATATCTATTCTTGCCTCTCATATTTAGAGAGACTAGTGTTGATACACATAATCTACATGAGCACATGTGTGTGTGTGTATATGTATATACATACATATATATATACACACACACACATATATGTGTGTGTGTGTGTGTGTACATATCTATGCTACACAAAGAGAGTAAAAACCATGGTTCCTGTCCTCAAGGAACTTACAGTGTAATAAGAGACTATATGGAAACAAATATGTAGGTACATTTTGTAAATGGAAGATAATGGAAATAAGTACATATGTACATAGTGTAAATGGAAGGTAATCTCAGAAGGAAGGCTCTAGCAGTGGAGAAGACCATGAAAGGCCTCAATCCATCAACTAGTATTTAATAAATGCCTGTTGTATGTCAGGCACTATACTAGGGGCTGGGGATACAAGTACAAAGAGTGAAACGATATGTACTGGCAGTGAACTTACATTCCTACATAAGGCATGATTTGAGCTGAATTTTGAAGCAAACCAGCAGAAATGAGGTAGCACCAGCAAGAGGGATTCTCTGGTACAGGGGGAAGTTGTATTGGGGCAGATAGAAGTTAGCCAGGCCCCTTGCCACTTTCCTTCAGGGGACACTTGCAGCCCCAAATGTATGTGTGTATACACATACACATACATGCATATATACGTGTGTAAGCTTTTGTACAACATAAACCAATGCATCCAGAATAAGCAAAAGAAACAGGTAAAAAACACTGCCTCATACTACCGTGATAAAAGTGTGATATTCAGTGTATATAGGGAATTAACAGAATGCAAAAGCTATTCTTCAGTGGTCAAAGAATATGGACAAACAGTTCTTGAAAGAAGTACATATTATCAACTACCCCCTGAATAGTTGTTCAATCTCTCTAATAATAAGAAAAAAGGTTGAAATGATTCTGAGATTCCACCTAAAACTCATCAAATTGGCAAAGATAATCCCAGTTCTATCACTTATTAGCAAGACTTTGGGAAAGTCATTTGACTTCTTTTTCTTTTAGTCTCAATTTTCTTATCTGTAAAATGATGGAGCTAATTTAGATGGTCTCTAAAATGTCTTCTACCTCTAAATCTCCTAGGAGCCTGATATGACATAATTCAGTGCTTACATATCTGTGGCTGAACAGTCATACCACTGCTGGTGGTATAAATTAGATCATCCTTTTTGAAAAGTAATGTGTATGTGAAAGAATAAGAGTTACAAAAATACATATACCTTTTGACCTAGTGATTCCAGTACTCTCATACCCTGAGGAGGTCATTGCCTAGGAAAACAGACCTATTCACACAAAAACATTCTTAACAACACTATTCGTTATAATTCTAAACTGGAAATAAACTAGTTGTCATTGGGAATGGCTCAATGATTGTGTGTGTGTGTGTGTGTGTGCATGTGTGTGTGTGTGCGTGCATGCATTGTATATGTGTGTGTATAAGTTGTCATTGGGAATGGTCCAATGATGTGGTGTGTGTATCGTGTGTGCGTATATAAATTGTCATTGGGAATAGTTCAGTCGTGTGTGTTGTATGTCAGTGTATAAGTTGTCATTGGGAATGGTCCAATGATGTGTGTGTATTGTATGTGTATGTGTATAAGTTGTCATTGAGAATGGCTCCATGATAATAGCATGTGCATATGTATTGTGTGCATATGTACATAAGTGTATGGATTGTGTGTATATGTATATGCACATACTCATACAATACAACATACGCTATTATTATGGAGCCATTTCCAATGATAACCAATTTGTTTCCATTTTGGGATTATTACAAATACATAACATATGTGTGCATGTATGTATGTATACATACACATATACGCATGTCCGTATATATTATGTTGTATATAAATACACACATGCACAATACATGAACACATTTGTGAGAGGCAGCAGAGTAGACTTGAAGTCAGAAAGAATTGAGTTCAAAGTCTACCTCCGGCACTTAATTAGCTGTGTAACCATGGGCAAGCAAATTTTTTTTCTGAATTTGAGTTTCCTCATATATAAAAAGATGACACTCAAATATGAGATGACTAACCTGAAGTAATACTAAGTGAAGAAAGCAGAATCAAAACAAAAACGTATACTGGCTGCAACAATATAACCACAACAAATACAGGTTCTACAACTGTTGAGAAAGTCCAAAAGCATCAGGAAATAAATTCAAAGTGGGCAATCTATGTTAAAGCTAATATGCAAATCTTTTGGGATGGGGTTATTTGGTAACTAGTTTCTAGAAAAAAGTAGAATCATTTGCATTATTGGGGCTCTTTATTTAATCACACATTCTCATTACTCCATTTTCTTATGTTCTGCTTTGTATATGTAAATACCAACACTTGTCAGTCAATTTCAATATACTTTCTACTATTATATCATTTCTTCCAATGACCAGTAGCATTTTGCTCCTTTCAAACTGATTGTTTTCTTACCTAGTTTAACAGAGGTGCTCTCACCTGACAAAAGTGTCAGGGTATAACACATCTTGTGATTTACTTTAAGTGGGGATGGGAAGGGGTTATTGAGTCAATCAACTCTCACCCTTATAACAACAACAACAAAATTAATAATATAAATAAAAATGGAGTTAAAGTAGAAAATTCTACAGTCTCTGCCAATTACCAAATTCTTGAATCTATGAAATGCCAAATCCAGTGATCTTCCCTCCCTCCCTCACCTCAGAAGCATAGCTTTCATCAAGGCTGACATTCCACAGAATCCCAAATGTCACCTATGCCACTTAAGGATGGCTACAGCAGAACCTTCTTTTTGTTTTTTTTTTCTTTTTCCAGGCTTGTTGCTTTTCCTCTGCGGGTCTGTGTCTCCTTGAAGCATCTTGCCAGGGAAGCATATTATGGTATAATAAATGGAAGAAAGCGGCAAAAGAGAGGCTACTAGCAGCAAGAGAAATGAAAAAAGAAGACCCAGCCAAGGAGCAGGCAATAGCAGAAGCAGAAGTGGCGAAGGCCGTGATGGCGGCAGCATTGCTAGTAAGCCAAGAGAGGCAAGCAGCAACAGTAACGCAACAGACACCAGCAAAGTGAACAGTGCAGCCCCTCCGAGGTTGCCAATTTTCAGAACTGTGGTTCAATACGCTTAACAATCAGTGCTTGCAAAACATATGAACACTTTTGTCCTCGATTCTTTCTTTCAAGAAAAATTTCCACTTAATTTTAGAAGGAATAGGTTCTGGTTAGGGAAGAGTTTTCAGTGTGTTGAAAGAAATGAGGTAAACTGGGTACTTTGGAGTAGTAAATAGATTACATTGGTTTTAGGAATCAGAAGACTGGGGGTCAAGTTGTGGCTCTTGGATTTAACTGTGTGACCTTACTTTTTCTGGGCCTCAGTTTCCTCATTAGCAAAATGGCAAGATGGGGAGGGCTGTTTAGCTAAAAAGCAGCTGTCTCCTATCCACAGCCATAAAGAGCTGGAAGAAACCTCAAGGAGTATCTAGTCCAGGGGTGGGGAACCTTCAGCCATGAGGCTACATGTGGCCTTCTAGCTACTTGAGTTTGGCCTTTTGACTGAGTCCAAGTTTTACAGAACAAATCCTTTTATGAAAGGGATTTGTTCTGTGAAGTTTGGATTCAGTCAAAGGGTTGTACTTGAGGACCTAGAGGACCGCGTGTGGCCTCAGGGCCACAAGTTCCCCATCCCTGATCTACTCCAACCTGTTCATTTTATTGATGAAAAAACTGAGAGCCTGAAAGAAAACTAACAGAGATAGGTTTTGAACCCAGAGCCTCTCACCCCAAGTACAGGGAACTTGCCACTGCACCACAAGGGATTCTATGAAACCCTGAAGATTATTGTTCTCTGAGTACAGAGCGGAAGGGTAGTGTGAATAAGAAGAACACTAGATAATACTGATATCCTATTTTAAGCTTTTGCAAAGCTTCTTGCAAACAGTTTATCCAGTCTTTACAGTAACTTCAGCAGGGAATGACTTCACCTATTATTTTACACAGACCCAGAGAAATAAAGTAACTTCTCCATAGTCATACAGCTGTTTAATATCCAAATCAGAATTTGAATTCAGGTCTCCCTTGAGTCCAAATCCAGAACTCTTAACAATACAGTATCATGGGGCAGCTAGATGGTGCAGTGAGTAGAGCACTGGCCCTGGAATCAGGAGAACCTGAGTTCAAATCCAGCCTTGGACACTCGACACACTAGCTGTGTGACCTTGGGCAAGTCACTTAACCCCAATTGCCCTGCCTTCCCCCCTGCAAATAAAAAAATACAGTATCACAGTCACAGCCCTGGGATTGAGCTAAATTATGAAAAATCAACTATGAAGCTCTAAAGCTAAATCTGAAGGACACTTCTCTGAGTATACCAATTATAGGATGGCAGACTATCTGAGAGAAAACTGAGATATTAAAGAAAGGGGTGTTGATGCCAACACATGGGTATATATGTGTAAATGAGGGTTTACTGGGTTAATAATTGGCAGAGTTTACTCATGAGTTTAACCCTTGTCAGCAGGAGGACTGAATAGTGGATCCCTGTACCTACTCTTATGCCAAGTATAGAAACAGAACAAAGAATGCATAGTGCCAGGGATGGCCCAGGGTTACATGATAGTTGAAGTTTATTTTGCTTTAATTCAACTTGAATTAACTGTGGAGTCATAGGTTAACACTCTGACCCTCTGGCTCCCACCATACACACCTCATCAAGGCTCAAATACCTTCTAGGCTGGGCTCTTAAGATCTAACTTCCAAGCAATAAAATCTAGTGAAATAAGCTTTTACTACCAGGCTCTTTGCTAAGCACTGGGGATGCAGCGGAAAAGATAACAATCCTTGCTTTCAAGGAGCTCATACAATGGAGACAACATGCAAACAACCATATGTACAAACAAGATATATACAGGGGGCATTCACATTAAGGGGGATCAGGAAATGCTTTTTTACAGAGGGTAAGATTTTAGCAGGAATCTGAAGGAACTCAGGGAAGCCAGAATGTGGAGATGAGGAGGGACACAAGGTCAGACTATGCTTTAGGAAAAGCAATTAGACAGCTGAGTGGAGGAGGAATCAGAGTTGGGAAAGGAGGCAGGGAGACCAACAATGGACTAAAAAGAATTCCAGGGGAATCCGCTACTCATCATCTTGACTTAGCTCCTTCCAGGTAAGGCAGACAGGGTTGAGGAAACTTCCCCCTGAAAAATCTATGCAGGCTTTTTGGAGCATCAGAGTAGGGCAGATCTGAACAGAGTCCACCAGTACTGAGGGCAGTACAAAGCTGGTCTAAATAGCACCTGCTGCCCTCCGGCCATTATTGGTAGTTGATACTTCTCTCCAGGGCCCAGCCCCAGAGGAATTCTTCTAACACCCACGAGGAAGTTAAGGTGAGCAAACAAGGGGAAAGGACCTTTTGTAATGCAGGAAGAAGGGTATTTGGTTTAAAAGTGAAGTGAGACTATTCCCCAGGGTTCTGCATCTCTGTCTCCCGTCATATGATGAGGTATTGGATAAGGGGCATCAGGGACAGGGGGGTAGAGTCTCGTTTATGTGGGGGCAAACCTGCCCTAAAACAGAAGGATGAGATCCAGAGGTTTGAAAGCTGAAAGGGATCCATTTCAGTCCCTTCATTTTGCAGATGAGGAAACACAATTACTAAGCTGGCAGCTTGCTTGTAACTACTTATGTCCCATTGTTCTCCCATTCACATTTTACAGATAAAATATTGACTAAGCATCCGCTATGTGCCAAACATTGTACTCAGTCCTGGGGGAACAAATACAAAAGTGAGACAGCTGCTTCTATTAGGGGATATAACATATCCTTGTTCTTGTTTGGTCATGTCTGACTCTTCCTGACCCCATTTGGGGCTTTCCTTGGCAAAGATACTGGAGTGGTTTGCCATTTCCTTCTTCAGCTCATTTGACAGATTAAGAAACTGATGCAAACAGGGTTAAGTGACTTGCCCAGGGTCACACAGCTAATAAGTATCTGAGGCTGGATTTGAACCCGGGTCTTTCTGACTTCATGCCACTTAGCAGCCGATATCATATACAGGGTTAAGTGAAAAGAGGATATAATAATGATGATAGCATTTATATGGGCTTTAAAGTTTTCAAAGTGATTTACAAACTTTTGGTTTTGACAACTCTGTGAGGTAGGTGTTAGTATCATTCCTATTTTACTGAAGAGGAACAGTGAGAGGTTAAGGGATGTACCAAGGGTCACAAAAGAGAATGGCAAAGGGGCTGGATTTTAAAGCAGATCTTCTCTACTGTAGCTATACTGTGTCACCTAACGGTAAAATAAACACAAAGGAGGGCCACTAACAACTCTGGGGATTAGAAGAGGACTCATTTAAGCAGGGGAGGCTTGCTGGTGCAGCTAAGGGTTCCAAGAAGCAGAAGTGAGGAAGGCAGGGTTCCAGGCATAAGGGACAGCCTTAGTAAAGGCTAGGAGGCAGAAGGCAGAATATGGTGAAAGTGGGACAGCAAGGTGCCTGAGGGAACTGGCGGGGGTGGGGGGAGAGAAGGCCGGGAGGGGTGATTTTCCCAAGGTCACACACCACACCAGGAGCAAAGGCCTAGACTGGACTACAATCAAGATCCCCAGGCTGCCTCACAAATCAAATCCTTCTACAGGAAAAAGTTGATCCCATTCAGTCTTCCCTTCTCCAGCAGATTATCCGCTGAGGCCGCGCAGGGAATCTCAAGGGTGGGGGTGGGGTGTGGAATACACGGAAACGCAGGGGATCCCAGGAAGGAGGGTGCAAGTGGGCACCCAGAGGATTCCAGGGCAGGCGGTTTTCACGGAGGTACACAAGGGGTCCCTGGGGGTAGGGAGGGCGTTGCACAGAGGCGTACAAGGGTGCCAGGATTGGGTGGGGGCGTTGCACAGAGGCACACAGGGGTGCCAGGATTGGGTCGGGGCCTTGCACAGGGGCGTACAGGGGTCCTAGGGTTGGGGGGTCACTAGTTCCACAGAGGCTTGCAAGGGGTCCCAGGGGGAGGGGCCTCTGCTTTGGCGCGCAGGGGGTCCCGGGGAGTGGGTGGTTGCACGCGGGCTCGCTGCACAACCGCAGAAGGGAGTGGGGAGGGGAAAGAGGGTGAGCGCGGGGGCAGCAGCCGTTGGGAGTCGACTCCCCAGAGAAGGCTTCTTGAGACGGGGCCGGGGTTGCGGCCGGCCCGGAGTCCGTCCCCGTCCGCCACTTGCCATGTCGACCGCTGAGATGACCGCTGAGATGACCGCCGAGATGACCGCCAGTGAGCCACCGGTGCCTGAGGTTAAGGTCGGGTTTGCCAAATTCAGAGAGGAGTGCAAGCACAGCATCCGCTCCTACTTCTTCAGAAACTTTTCTGGAGAATTAAAAGTCATCTCTGTGGTGAGGCCCGGCCCACTGCGGTCGGCGGGGACCGGAGGGGAAGGGAACCCGGGCCTGGGAGAGCCATGGGGGCGGCCGAGAGAGAGGGACCCAGGAGCCTCTCGGCTTGGGGGGACTGGGGGCGGGTCCTAGAAACCTGAGGAGTCTGTGGATAGGCCTGGGGGCGCGGCCTCTGGCCTGAGGGCGGGTCTGCTCAGCCTGGGAAGTCTGTGGGTGCCACCAGATCTGCATCACACCCTTAGGAGTCTATGCAGGTGGGGTGGTAAGAGGGAGGCCCGGTCCACGGCTTCTGAGAGTCCAGGCGAGGCTGGGGTGGCTGGTCCTGATGCAAGAGACAGAAAGGACGGCTCCAGCTCCGGGCCATCCCCTTCTGCGAATCCTTTAAGGACCTGTTCCTTTCCGCTGCCTGCTGATGTTGGACCTAGTTGAGATAAATGCAAATGATCTGTGCTGCTCTTAACAATCGTGGCCCCAGCACTGGACTCCGGCCGCCAGGTGCGGCCTCGTCCTGGATCCTCTTAATGCCTCAAAGCGCATTTGCTCCACCCCCCCGCCCCCCCTTAGCTGCCCAGGCAAACATCTCCACCAAAGATCCCTCTTTCTATCCTTCCAGTCACCTAGGTTCACCACCTAGGAGCCGGCCTTGATTTTTTCCTCGCCCTCTCCCATGTCCAATCAGCTTTCGAGCCTCGTGTGGAGGCCACCTTCTCACCATCCCCTCGCGCTCCTCATCTGCACCTTCCTGGCTTCCTTCAAGTCCCAGCTAAAATCGCACCTTCTACAGGAAACCCTTCTGCGATGGCTCTGTTGATTCTCTCCAATTCATCCTGTATTTATCTTGTTCGAACAAAGTTGTTTACGCATTATCTCCTCTATTAGACTGTGAGCTCAAGGACTATTTTATTTAGTACTTAACACAATGTCTGTGTGCTTAATAAATGCCTTTTGTTTGTTTGTTTTGGCAAGGCGGTCGGTGTTAAGTGACTTGCCCAGGGTTTCTGGGGTACAATTTGAACTCAAGTCCTTCCTGACTCCAGAGCCGGTGCTTTACCCACTGCGCCACCTAGCTGCCCTGCTTATAATAATAATTATGCTTATTGTTGGAAAATCATCAGTGGCTACCTAACACGTGGTAAGGGGCTCAGTGGGCTCCAAGTTAAGCAAAATGGGTACGCTCAAAAAGGCTCCTCAAGAACAGCTCCATGTTAGAAATGGCCAGAGAAGCCCAGGGGACGCTAGGATAAACTACAACCTACCCCCACCCCAGTCTGTCATTTAAAGCCTCCATAAGGTGGGTCCCACTAACCTTGCCAGACAGATTCTGACTCTCCTCCCTTTCTGTACTTTATTTTCTGGTACACTAGTTGTTCCCTGTTCTCAATGGCCCAACTCCTTTCTGTATACCTTTGCCCAGGCTGCCCCCTATGCCTGGAATGCATTCTTTCCTCACCTCCACCTCTTAAAATCTCTAATTTCCTTTAAGACTCAACTAAGGTGTCACATCCTACCTTAAAAAGTGTACAAGAGCTTCCTTGGCCTTCCAAGTCGCTAGTGTTCTCTCCCTCTGGAAATTATTTTGCATTTATTTACCCATGCTGTATCCCCAGAAGAATATAAGCTCCTTGAGGGCAAGAACTAATTTTTTTTTAATATTTGTATCCTTAGCCACTGGCACAGTGCCCCACACATGGTAGGTGATTAATAAATGTTTATTAATAAATGTTTATAAATTAGATGTCATTCTGTTGGCTTATTCTCAGCTTGCAGTCCATTAAAAACCTTAGCTCTTTTTTCACTCAAATTGTTATCTGGCAAGCCTCTCTCATTGTGTCCTCGAGAAGCTGATTTTAAAAATATATCTATATAAGAATTTGTAATTTATTCCTAATAGATTTTTGTTGTTGAAATTAATTGAATTTGATCTTTCTTCACTAAAATCCTCCTGCAAAGTCTCATTGTGGAGTGAGGGCAACCTTGAGATCCCAAAGGGTGCCAAAGGAAGTATAAGCTCTGAAAGGATCCACTAAGCTAGAAATTCTATGAACACACACACACATGTATGTATATATATGAATGGGGATAGAATGATAGCCAGACCTTTGAGGACCAGCCTAGTCCTTATTGCCATGTTAGCCCCAGGATGATGAATTGGGGGGCATGGAGTGGAAGAAACACTCCAACTATGGAAAAGGTGAGGTGGGGCTATATCAGGAAAGGAGAGGACCACAGCGATGAATTTCCAGTTGGTTGGAATATTGAAGTAAATATCATTCCAATTTAGATTAGGACTGTTATTGTCCAGCATGCTCCAGATCCCTTGATGACAGGTTAAAATCTTGGCAAATTGGTACTTAAATGATGACCTATGAAACTCTTTATTTTGTATTCCAGGTATTATTGATAGTGTCAAGTATCTTGATGAAAAGAGCCAAAACAGCCAATGTGTTCATTCCAGTGATCTTAGCGATAGAATCCTTCATCTTTTTTTTCTTCATTTGTGCGAATATGCTGGCATTCCCAAGATATTTAACAAAGCTGATCTGGCCCGTTTTTGTAAGTATTCTTTTTCATAATTTCAATTTAAGTCTCTGTAGGTACATATACACAGAAGACATGTATGTTTCACAAAAATGCTCCTTGAATTGAATCCAGAGGTTAATGGAATTTAGGGGACCTTTAAAAGATTATATAGTCCCAAGGTTCTTAACCTTTTTTGTGTGTCCTAGGTCCCTTTGGCAGTCTGGGGAAGTCTATGGACCCCTTCTCAGAATAATATTTTTAAATGCATAAAATAAAGTACGTAGAAGTATGAAGAAAACCAATTATACTGAACAATAGTTCTCAAAACAGTATTAAAAAAAAAAGTTCAAAGAGCCATGTTAAGAACCCCTGATTTAGTCAAGCACCCTCATTCAACAACAGGTGGGGCAACTGAGTTCCAGTTTTTTCCAGTTCCCCAGGTCAAGTGAGTTGCCAAAGATCAAACAGGTAGTTAAATAGCAGGACGGGAGGAAACCCAGATCCTCTGACTCCAAATTTGGTGTTCTTTCGACTACACCATGGATTAAATTAGATTCTCTGCTGCTCTATCCATGTGGCCTGTACCCAACCTCCTTCGCTCTCTTTGCTCTTTTATAAAATGGGAGAGTTGAACTCTATATACTATAGCTATTTGCACCTCTCACCTGTGCCAGGGTCACTGGCTATTTGTGAGGCCATGTTTTTAGATTTATACCAAATGGAAAAATCCCAGAGGAAAGAGCCATAGAATGAATGCTTCATGAAACCATAGGTTTATAGTTACAAGGGACTAGTCTAACCTTACTTTACAGGAAATGAAACTAAGAATCAGGGAAGTAATGCTAATAATTACAATGTCTAGCCTTCATCTAGCTCCTGAAGGTTTGCAAAGCACTTGAAAAAGATTTCGTTTGATCCTCACAACTGTGGGAAGTAGGTGCTATTATTATCTCCATTTTGTAGATGGAGAAACTGAGGCACAAAGAAATTGAGTGACTTGCCCAGAGTCACATGGCTAGTAAGTGCCTAAGTCAGGATTTGAACTCAAGTCTTCCTGATTCCAAGTCAAGCACTATGCACTGTGATACCTACCTGCCCCCGAAGAAGAGATTTTATTAAGTTCACCCTGGTGGTAAGCAGCAGAGCCATTATTTCAACCAAGACCATTCACTCTTTCTTACAACTCAATCATGCTTTGTTCTAGTCCCACCCCTAACTGGCTGTGTGACTTCGTGCAAATTGGAAGCCATGAGGGTCTTAACCTGGCTCCTTCTATTCCCCCATTCTAACTCCCCTATTACTACTGAGGGCACCACCATCCACCCAGTTACCCTGGCTTAAAATCCAAGTGTCATCCTTGCCCTATCACTATCTCTACCCCCCACATCCAAGCTGTCACCAAGGATTGGCCATTCTAACTTGGTTACATTTATCTCCTCTGACACTGCCCTCACCCTGGTACAAGCCCTCATCACTTCACACCTGAACTATTGCAATAGTCTGCTGGTGGGTCTGTTTCCTCAAGTATTTCCTCACTCCACTCACATCCTTGATTCAGCCATCATATGATCTTAAAGCAGATGTGACCATCTCTCTCTCTCTCTCTCTCTCTCTCTCTCTCTCTCTCTCTCTCTCTCTCACACACACACACACACACACACACACATGCGCATGGTTCCTGGAACAAAAATTTCATCTCCAGACTGGGAGTTTTCACTGGCTGTGCCCCATGCCCAGAGCTCTCTCCCTCCCCTAATTCTGATGGCATCCATTTGTGGATTACCTCTGACTTGTCCCATTTATGACTTGTTTGTATATGTCTGTTTGCTTATTGTCTCTCCCATTAGGCTTCTTGAGAGCAGGAACTATCTTTTGCCTTTCTTTGTACCCACAACACTAAGCCCAGTGCCTGGAACTTAGTAGGCACTTTAATCAATGCTTGTTGACTGAATGACTGGTATGATGAAAGAAGCACTGACTTTGATTTAATAGGCTATAGGTGCAATTCCTGGCTCTAATAAGAACCAGCTGTGTGACATGGAACAAGCCTCTTAATTTCTGCGCACCTCAGTTTCCTCATTTGTCAACTAGGGGTTCAATTAAGTGATCTCTACAATCCACTAGACAGTTTCCTGATCAGTAAAATGGGGATAACAATCCTTGTTATCTATCTCATAAGAATATTGTGAGGAAAGCATTTTGTCAACTCTAAAGCACTGTAGAAAGGTGAACTATGATTATTCATAAAAACTTTTCTTAATCCATTTTTTTCAAAAGCAAATGAAAATTTTATTTGCTTGCACTTTGATGTTTTCCATTTAGTGTTCCATCTCTCAACCATGTGCCTGTGCAAACAACTTTGTACATATATGATCCATACAGGATAAATTTGAGGTAATCTCAGAGGAAAGGCACCGGGTGGGGGACGGGGAGGAGGTCTCTTACAGAAGGTGACATTTGAGCTGAGTCTTGAGGGAAGCCAGAAGGTGGAGGTGAAGAGGGAAAACATTCCAAGCATGAGCTAGGATATGGATTGTCCCATTCAAGAAAGTGCAAACAGGCCAGTGTAGCTAGATTAGGACAGTAGTTGGAGGGGAATGATTTGTAAGAAGACTGGAGAGATAAGGAGGAGCTGTGAAGGTTGTGAAGGGCTTTAAATGCCACACCAAGCCTTCTATATTTGATCCTGGAGGTAATAGGGTACAACTAGATATTATGGAGTAGGTAGATGACAGGGGAAGATCTACCCTTTAGGAAAAACACTTTGGCAGCTGAGCAGAGGATAGACTGGAGCAGAGACACTTGAGTTCCAGGTATGAGATTCAGAGAGCCTACGCTATAGTGATGGCTGAATGAGTGGAGAGAAGGGGATGCTGATTAGAAATGTGAGGTGACTGCAAGAGAGTAATCAAGGATGACCCCAAGGCTGTGAGCCGCTGTGATTGGGAGGACCATGGCCTCAAAAAGCAAACTGGGAAACTGGAAAGAGAGGTGGAGTTTGGGAAAAGACAAGTTCAGTTTTGGACATCTCAAGTTCAAGATGGCTAATGAACATCCAGTTTAAAGAACATTTATTATGGATTGATTATAGGAATCATCTTCCTAGAGATGATAATTGAACCCAAATTAGATAGTACGGTGGAGAAGAAAAGAGGGCCCAGGGTAAACCTTTGGGGATACCCATAATTTGTAAGTGTCACCTGGATGAAGAACTAACAAAAGACACCGAGGAGAAGTGGTCAGACAGGTAGGAAGACTAGGAAAGAGTAGTGTCATAGGCACCTAGAGAGGGGAAAATATCCAGCAGAAAAGGTTGATTGACATTGTCAAAGGCTGCAGAGAAGCAGGAAAAAAGCTGAGGATTAAGAAAGGGCCATTGGATTTGGCAATTAAGAGGTCATTGGAACATGAACTGATGGAAAGTGAAATGGGCAGAACCAGATGAACATCATACACAGTAACAACAATATTACATTTTATTATTATATCAATTATTACATTATATTATTATGACAATATTATATTACAATAACAGTCATCTACTGTGAATGACTTAGGTATTCTCAGCAATACAGTGATCTAAGACAATTCCAAAGAACTTATGATAAAAAAAATGCTATCCATCTCCTGAGAAAGAACTGATGGAGCCTGAATGCGGATTAAAGCATACTTTTTTACTTTGTTATTCTTGGGGTTTTTTTTGGTAACATGGGAAATATAGAAATGTTTTGCATGACTGCACATGTATAATCTATGTCAAATTTCTTGCCTTCTCAAGGAGGGGAAAAAGGAGGGAGAGAATTTGGAACTCAAAATTTTTAAAAATGAATGTAAAAAATTTTGTTTACATGTAATTGAGAAAAAATAAAAATTAAATGTTAAAAAAGAGATCATTGGAGACTTTGGAGAGAGCCATTTCAGCTAGATGTTGAGGTTGGAGTGTGAGAAGAGGAAGTGAAGCACAGTTGTAGTCAGCTTTCTCAAGTAGCTTACCTGAGGAGAAGATAGAGAGATGATAAGCCAGGATTATAGGATCAGGTGACCTTTTGTTAAGGATGAGAGAGATGTGAGTGTTTGTGGACACTAGGAAGGAGGAAGTAGGTAGGGAGAGACTGACAAATATAGAGTTGGGATGATAAAGGGGCAATCTGCTGGAGAAGACAGATTAGACCAAGAGGACTCATGTAGATAGAGGGCTCTGACTTGGCAAGAAGGACCATCTCTTCAGGGAAGATAGGGGTGAACAAGAAGATAGTGAGGAAAAATATCTAAGTGCTGTAAGATGAGGAGTGAAGAAAAGAGAATTCTCTACAAATAGTCTCTTTTTTTTCAACAGACAATAGCCACCAGGATCTGGATTGAGTGACAAATTTTAATAGAGTGGACCTCAAAGGAGGAGAGGTTGATGTAATATTGGGGGAGGCAGAGTCTTGGGGAGCAACGAGTGTTGGGGAGAAGGGCAAGGTATAATGGGAAGTACAGAGAGTTCATAAAAGAGTAGCTAGGAATGTAGCACTATTTGGAGGGAGCCAGGTATCAGTGAATACAAAGAGATGCAGGGAGAAAGAAAGAAAAAAAAAGTTTAAGATGAAATCGTTTCTTTTTTTTTTTTTTGGAGGGGAAAGACAAGGCAATTGGAGTTAAGTGATTTGCCCAAGGTCACACAGCTAGTTAGTGTGAAGTGTCTGAGGCCGGATTTGACTCCAGGGCTGGTGCTCTATTCACTGCGCTACCTAGCTGCCCCAATCTAGTGTCTTAATTACTGAGTAGGCATTCAAGAGAATCCAGTGGAAGGGGTGAGTAGACCTGGAGTGGGCCTTCTAGGCGCTAAGGTTGAGAGAGATGGGAGTGAGGGACCAGGCAGTTGGGGATGGGGAATGGAGTTTGTACTTCAGCAGCCAAGGAGTTCAGAACCACTGGAATTGGGGAGGTTGATGCAGAAGGAGTATATTCCATTGAGTATAATTATTGAGGAATGAGTTCAGACGACAGTGCCTAGAGAGAGTTCTGTTGAGGGAGGCAGGTGATTCAATTGTTGAAGGCCTTCCCTTGATGCCCAACCTCAGAGTGGGTGGTGATGGATGTATGCTGTGAGTCCCAAGAGGCTCGCCTGACAGCAAGCAGGAACAATAAAAGTATGTATTGGTGTAGTCTAGTCAGGAGCTTCAGTTACAGGTGGGTCCAGGAAAGGCCTCCAGAACACTATGGGGCCCTGGAGCAAGGAAGCCAGAGGTGGTGGGCTTGTATCCAGCTGAAGCAGGGCTCCTTAGTAGAATGTTAGCAGCTTGAAGGTGAGACCATTTCCAATTTTGTCTTTGTATGCCTGTTATGTAGTTTGGTGCCTAACACACAGTTATTGAGTTGAATTGCACTAAATCCTTAGGCAATTGTAGTATTTTTATGATGCTCCATCAGCATTCAATGTTGACTATTTTTCTATTTTTCATTTTCAGGATATGCTCAATGACTTTTTTGCATTTGTATACCTTGCCTATGTAGCCTTCTATTCATTAATTTACCCACCAATCATTATTGACAAACTATACTGGCAAACAGTTGTAAGTAAATTATTTTTAAGCTTAATTTCTACATGTTAAATCTGTATTCAAGTCCTTTGGGGAAATATCTATATTCTGTCCTCTTGTAGGAGAAGTGTCTGTTTTCCAATGGGCAGCATGATGCTAAATTAGTGCCACTTATTTCAGCAATGTGAATGAGGGGTCTCTGTGCCAGGCTGAGTTTTAAAATGAGTAAATTAGACCAGTTTCTCCTGCTCATTTCAGATCTGATAATTGGCCTCTCCAAATGAATGTTTAGGTGGTAACTCAGGATCCATGCTAGAGAGGGGAAAAAAAGAAGAAACTGATGCACATGATGCATAGGTCCCAAAGAGATTTATTAAAGGATCGTATTGATAACCAACTGGAGATGGGAGTGATGCCATGGGCCTCTAAAACTACATCCACACAGGAGTGGTGGGTGGCAGCTCCAAAGATGGCTTCATAGCTCCCCCTTTTGGTACAGAAAAGTCTTGTCTCTGATGTGTGTTAGAGATGCTCCCTCCCTCAGAATCCAGAAACCAGGATCCTGACTGGTGGGGAGCAAAGTATTATCTGTTACCTCTGATTCTAGACCTACCCTTTGGGATCTTTGACTACAGTAATTGGTTGATTGAGATAAGAATATGGGATTAGAATGTTGGCCAATTTACTCCAGGTTGGCAATCTAGGGAATATAGAAGAATTTATCTATGATCTTAAATGTTATAGGGCATTTGGGCCCAGGTAGACTCTTATCTATAAAATTATGATTGGGGACTCAGGAATAAACCTCAACTGGTTTTCAGGGTGAAAGCAAAATAAAGTAGAAAGCCATTAAAAGTACCTAGGCAGAAGAGTAAACAATTAATACAGCCCTGAATCTTCCTAAAGAGTTCTCGAAGTATCAGGGGTATGTCCTCGGGCCATTTTCTCAAATGAGAATCAAAGACCTTCAAAGAGAGGTGCTTAGAACTTTTCCCCTTGAGATCCTACATTATAAAGGATAACTCATATTTTATAGGATAAGAAGAATACATTTTTAATACACAAGGACCCTACATGAGGAGAAAGGCCTTAATTATTAATATAGCTATCTATATATTAGGGGTTTAGTGTGGGGTAGGGCCAAGACCATAGAGTAGTACCAGCCAAGCTCTATCCATAACTGTTCTACACCGATAAAATTCATCAGACCACATTGTGATCAGGAAATCCGAGAAAAGAAAATTATAGCAAATCATTTTTCTAGCCTGTGTCAATAAAGGGAGACCGAGAAGTCTGTGGACACTGGGGATAGGGTCTCTCCAAGCACAAGGAGAGGCTATGTACAGAGCTACAAAGAGTCTCAAATGTTGTAACCCATAAGGACTTGACCTTGTACAGTATATAGGAATAGATAGATGCCAACTGGCAACTCTGTCACTTGCTGCGAAGTTCTGGGTCACAGATCCAGAATGAGGAGACTTGGACCTAAGGGTGGCATTCCAGGGTAAGAAGTGATCCCTAGATCCTTAATTCCCTAGTGCCCTAGATTGTGTACTGATCAAGGAACAAGTTTGGAAGCAAACAGCAGCTGCATAGCTCTGACTCTAGGAGTAGAGCAGCATTTCATTTCTGGCCTCCTGGTCACTCTGAAGTCTGCAGTGGAATAACCAGGGCAGAAATCCCAGACCAAAGGGAAGCCTACAGTTCTGTCACTCTAAACAAGCAGAGCTTCCTAGATGTCTAAACGTGGCTGAGTCAGGCAGCAGTCTACTGAAACACCAAATAGGCAAGCCCAGAGATATGTTGCTCAAATTCCAGGTCAAGCACTTTCAGAGCTCAAACCAAGGGGAACAGCAGTCAGATTTTGCCCTGGATGAGGCCACTTCAGGAGCACTGAAAGCTTACAGGTCCTGCAAGGACAGCCTGAGATCCTGGCATAGCACAACAGTTAACCCAAGAAAGTAGAAGCAAGACTTTAGAAGACAAAAGCTTGACCCAGACATTCCATCTGGAAGTGAGCATTAACTGGCCCTAACATAAAGTCCTAGGTTAGGAAGTACACCAGAAGAATGAGCAAACAGAAAAATAATTCCATGATAAAGAGCTATTATGGTAAGAAGGACACTCAACAACAACAAAAACCAAAAGAGAATGACTCCCAAACATCTACAAGAAAAGCTTCAAAGTAAAACCACAGCTTAGGCACAAATTCAACTGGAATTCCTAAATGCGATAAAATAATAATTTAAAATTTTTTTTACGAATTTGAAATATTTTTATAAATGAAATGAGGGTTGTAGAAGAAATAGTGGGAAAGGAAATGAGAGCTATGGATGAAAGAATTGGAAACAGAATTAACAGCTTGGCACAATAGGTACAAAACCTTGCCCAAGCAACAAACTCCTTGAAAATTAGAAAGGACATAATAGAAGATAATGACTCCCTGAAACAGCAAAAAAATTTTAAAACAAAGTTGAAAACAAGAAAAAATAGAAGAAAAATGTAAAGTATCTCACAGCATAAACAACTGACCTGGAAAATAGATTAAGGAGACATAATAGGCAGCTAGGTGCTCAGTGGATAGAGTGCTGGGCCTGAAGTCCAGAAGACCTGAGTTCAAATCCAACCTCAGATGTTTACTAGCTATGTGACCCTGGGCAAGTTACTTAGCCTCTTGTTGCTTCAGTTTCCTCATTTGTAAGGTGGGGATAATGATAGCACCTACTTCCCAGGGTTGTTGTGAGGATCAAATGAGATAATATTTGTAAAGTGCTTAGCATAATGCCTGACACATAGTAGGTGCTTTATATTTATTTCCTTACTACCTAATTTAAGAAACACTGGACTACCTGAAAGCCATGACCAAAAAAAGAATCCAGACTAATAACCAATAACCAAGGAATCATAAAATCAAAAAACTGCCCACATCTCTTAGAATGCCAAAAGGCAGAGTAGAAATAGAAAATATCTACCAGTCACCTCTCAAAAGAAACCCCAAATTAAAACTTCTCAGGAACATCAATGCCAATTTCAGGGCTTCTAGGTTAAAGGGGGAAAAAATCCCACAAAGAACCAGAAAGAGAGAATTCAAATACTGAGGAGCCATGATCAGGATGATGAAAGATTTAGCAATCACCACTATGAAGGAACAGTTAGCTTGGAATATGATATTCCAGAAGGCAAAGGAAATAGGTTTACAACCAAAAAGAAAACTAAATATAATCCTGCAGGGAAGAAAATGGACCTTTAATGAAATAGAGAATTTCTAAGTGTTCCTAAAGAAAAGACCAAAGCTACATAGAAATTTTGAAGGGCAAGCACAGGAGTCACGAGAATATAAAAAGGTAAACATGAGCATAAAATCATAATAGACTGAACAAACAACAACTCCATTTAAGAGCTAGTTATTGTTACATTCTAATATAGGGAGATAACACATAAGTCTCTTCAGAACCCTACCGTCAGGGTCATAGAGAGAATCCAACTCTAATTGGTGATCTAAGGAGTAGTTCTGTTATGTTTTGATTATCTTAAAAGAAAAATGCAAAGAGAAAGGGAAGATGAATATATCATTGGGGGAAGGGAAGGAAAAATAAAGAAAATTATCTCACAATTAGGGTGCGAAAGTAGATTTCTATACAAACAAGAGAGAGGGAGTAGGAGGAACAGTTAACTCTTGAACTTTACCCTCATCTGAATTGGTCAGAGGAGGGAAGAATACATATGCATGTAGCTGGATACAAAAACACATTTCACTAAACAAGGAAATAGGAGTGAAGGGGGGGAAAAGACAAGGGGATAATAAAGAGGGAAAATTAAAGGAAGGATTAGTCTTAAGCAAAACAAAGTAAAAAAAAATTAAAGATGTATAAGAATACTTATAGTAGCTCTTGAGGTGGCAAAGAATTGGAAACCAAGGGAGTGCCCCTCAATTTGGGAATGACTGAGTAGGGTATGGTATATGAATGTGATGGAATACAATTTTGCCGTAAGAAATGATGCAGGGAGTGGTTTCAGAAAAGATTTGGGAAGGCTTATGTGAACTGATGGTTGTTGTGTTAATCCTTCATTCTCCAAGAGGACCATGACATCAGGGAAATATTGACATAACTTGCAGTTGGCTTTGATTTGAGTGAGGGAGGGCTGTGCAAGGTTGCCTGCTTCACTTTCTCCTCCAGAGCCGTAAGTGAAATGAGCAGAACCAGGAGAATAATTTACACACAATAACAGTATTATAAAAAAAAAATCAACTGTGAAACAGTGACTCTGCTCAACAAAATAACCACCACAATTCCAAAAGACTCATGATGAAACATGCTATCCCCCTTCAGACAGAGAACCAATGGACTCAAAGTGCACATCGAAACATATTTTTCTTTCTTCTTAATTTTTGGAACATAGCTATTGTGGAAATTTGTTTTGCATGACTTCATATTTGTAACGGGTTTTGTATTTATTGTCTTCTTAATGGGTGGAGAAGAGGATATGGGTAGGGAAAGAATCTGGAACTGAAAATAAAATGAAATCAAATTTTAAAAAATAAAGGAATACATATGTACAGAGCTGGGTATAAAAATACACTTCACTGAATGAGGAAACAGGAATAAAGGGGGGGAAAGGAGAAAGAGGTGTTAAGAGGGAGGGAAAATCAAGAGATTAGTCCTATGTGAAAAACAAAACAAAAAACCAAACCTTAAAGATATATAAAAATACATACTCTTTTTATTTTGGCAAAGAATTGAAAATGAAAACTGAAAGGTAGCTAGGGGGTACAGTGAGTAGAGCACCAGCCCTGGAGTCAAGAAGACCTGAGTTCAAATTTGGCCTCAGACACTTGACACACCTACTAGCTGTGTGACCTTGGACAAGTCACTTAACCCCAATTGCCCTGCCTTCTCTCCTCTGAAAATGAAAACTGAGGGGTTACCCCTGAGCAAGTTATGGTGTATGAATATAGTAGAATGTAATTATGCTATAAGAAATTTTGAAGAGGAAGGTTTCAGAAACCTGGGAAGGCTTATTTGAACTAATGAAAAGTGAAGCGAGAAGAACTAGAAAAACAATTTATACAATAACATCATAAAGACAAAATACTTTGAAAGACTTCGTGATGCTAATTAACCCAATGACCAATCATGTTAACCAGAGAACTCACCATGAAACATACTACCCACCTCCTAATAGAGAGGTGATGGTTTCCAAGTGCAGATTGAGGCATTTTTTCTATGGACCTGGCCAATGTGGGAAATTTTGGCATCAGATAAGTAATTTCCACCAATAAGAAGAATCTTATGCAAATAGCATGAGATTACAGGTTACTTATTATTATCCTCTTTTTTACTAGAGAGGAGGCTCAGAAAATCAAAGTAACCTACCCCATGTCACAGTCCAATGTTCTTTCCATTGATAAGTGAAGAAATACACTCTGATTAGGTAAAGAAATACATCTCAGATGAAGCCACCTGAAGGCTAGTGAGTGTATTTCAAACCTCCAATCTATGCTGAGGACCCCATTATTACTGTAACACTCCTGACCACTTCCTGGCAACGTGTGACCTTCCCTTCTCTTCCAGGCATGTGAAAGCTTCAGCAAAATTCCCTACCTTTCTTTTTCTACTTTAGAGTTTGCCCAGCACTCAACCTTTCCCTCTTCCATTTGGTCCTTACAACACTCTGAGCTTAGAGGTAGGGCACATATGATCATCTCCATTTCATTCAGGTAAGAGGTACAGAGGAGTTTAGGGGACTTGCCCAAAATTACATAGTAGGGCTGAAGTCATGAAATCTCTATTACCATGCTCAAATCATCTAGCCTTTCTGTATCTAGTTTAAACTCCTGTGCTGTCTTCATTATGGGAGAAGTGGTAGATGGGTAGAGGTCATTGGGTTTACAGATAGAAATGATGTCAGAGTAATCTAGTCCAACTCCCTCATTTTACAAATGAGGAAACTGAGGCCCAAGAAACTTAGTGGTCACACAGCTAATAAATAGCAGAGCCAGGATTTGAAACTAGATTCTATCTCCAAACCCTGTACTCTTTGAATTAGATCCATTTAGGCTCTGTTTGGAGAGAAGAAGTAGTAGGAACAGTTTACATTTATTAATAATAGTTGCCTCCTGAGGAGGTGAACTCCCCATGCTTGGTACTATTCAAACAGGCTAGATGACCACTTAGAATAACTCACATTTATTGTTTTTGTTGTTGTTGTTGTTGTTTAGTTGTTTCAGTTATGTCCGATTCTTCATGACCTTATTTTGGGGGTTTTCTTGGCAGGGGTGGGGGACCTGCAGCCTCAAGGCCACATGTGGCTTTCTAGGTCCTCAGGTGCAGCCTTTTAACTGAGTCCAGGTTTTACAGAACAAATCCTTTTGGTAAGAGGATTTGTCCTATGAAGTTTGGATTCAGTCCAAAGGGCTGTACTTGAGGACCTAGAAGGCCACATGTGGCCTCGGGACCACAGGTTCCCCACCCCTGGGTTAGGGAAGTGAAAGAGAAGAGGAATACAGCAGTATCAAGACTTAAGGAACTACATCAGTTTGGGGGAGGGGAGGGACTGATAGGCTTGGCCGCTTCTGAATGTCAAGAAATGGGAGGGGAAACACGTCAGTGCCCCTGTGAATGGCCAAAATAACAGCAGTACTTTTCTTTGCAGGGATTCGTACTTTCTGTTGCCTTCTTATCTCTAGTAGATATTGTTATGCAAAGCTTGCTGCTTAAGTATGGGACGATAAAAGGTATATTGAAGCAGTCTATCTAATAGTGACCCACCATCCAGACAGAAGATTCTGCACACTTAAAATCTCATGGAAAGCACAAGCATATATTCTTCTCTTTTACTAAGGTGATTCTCTTCCACTAAAATTCCCATTTTGACATTTTCATGGCAAAGTGCTTTTCCAAAAAATAAAGAATGTATGGAAGTCTTTTTTTTTTCCCAGAGAATATCAATTTTGACTTTACCAAATATAGTCCTCTTCTGATACCTCACCTTGGCACAAATGGAAGTAGCCCTGGGTTCTTAGAGGCCAAGGCAATAGAGTTCATTTTAAGTGCTTAATAAATGATTCTTGACTGCCTGCCTGCCTCTTGCAGGTCCTACCAGATTGGGAAGGTCTTGAATATGGGCCTGGTAACAGACCATATCTGTCATCAAAACATAAGTCTTGCTGCTCAGAAGGGCTTAACACCAGGTTAGCTTCAGGATAACAGGTTTTTGGTTCAGAGTAGCTCTTCAGGAGCATTTACTGAGTCCAAAATGTCATGACCTGTGTCAGTGTAGGGAGGACCTAAGTTCATGGGATCACTGAAATATCAAATTTTAAAATTTCTTTAACTGGAGGAATCCTTTGTTTTCTTATATGATAGATTTTGTCTCAATTGTTAGATTAATAAATTGTCAGACCTAGAAAGGGACCTTAGAATATAAAACATAAACCAGTAAGATAGATAAACCATTAGTTAACTTGATTTAAAAAAAAAAAAGAAAACCAAATTTCCAGTGTCAAAAATGAAAAGGGTGAATTCACTACCAATGAAGAGGAAAATAAAGCAATCATTAGGAAATATTTTGCCCTATTATTTACCAATAAATCTGACAATCTAAGCAAAATCAACAAATATTTACAAAAATAAAAATTGCCCAGACCAACAGAAGAGGAAATAAAATACCTTAATAACCCCATCTTAGAAAAAGAAATTTAACAATCCATCAATGAACTCTCTAAGAAAAAATCACCAGGCCAGATGGGTTCACAAGTGAATTCTACCAAACATTTGAAGAACAATTAATTCCATTATCATATAAACTATTTGCAAAAACAGGTGAATGAGTCCTACCAAATTCCTTTCAGGATACAAATATGATACTGACACCTAACCAGGAAAAGCTGAAACAGAGAAAGAAGACTATATACCAAGTTGCCTAATGAATATTGATGTAAAAAATACTAGCAAGGAAAGTAGAGCAATATATCACAAGGATCATATACTATGACCAGGTGTGATTTATACCAGGAATGCAAGGCTGGTTCAATATTAGGAAAATCATCAGCATAATTGACTATATGAATAACAAAACCAACAGAAATTGTATTGTTATGTCAATAGATGCAAAAACAGCTTTTGAAAAATACAGCACCCATTCCTATTGAAAAACCCTAGAGAGAATAGGAATAAAGGGAGCTTTCCTTAAAATGATAAGTGTCTATCAAAAACCATCAGCAGGCATTATCTGTAATGGGGAGCTAGAGGCCTTCCCAACAAGATCAGGGGTGAAGCAAGCATGCCCATTATCACCACTGTTATTCAATATAGTACTAGAAATGTTAGCTATAGCAATAAGAGAAGAAAAAGAAATTAAAAGAATTAGAATAGGCAATGAAAAAACAAAACTTCATTCTTTGCAGATGATATGATGGTATACTTAGAGAATCCTAGAGAATCAATCAAAAAACTGCTTGAAATAAGAACTTTAACAAAGTTGCAGGTTATAAAATAAACCAACATGAATCATTAGCATTTCTATATATTAACAAAGCCCAACAGCAAGAGATAGAGATTCCATTTAAAATAACTGCAGACAATATAAAATAAATTGGGAGTCTTCCTGCCAAGACAAACCTAGGAGCTATATGAACATAACTGCAAAACATTTTTCACAGAAAGTCAGATCTAAACAATTAGAAAAATATAAATTGATGTATTGGCAATCAAAATGCACTCTTAGCACTTAATTCAACTAAGTGCCCTTAAAGAGTTTGACCTTCATTTCCTTGATTAAATTAGGAGTCCTTGATGACCTCCTTGCCTCAAGGGAAAGCCTAGTTTACGTGGGTTTGAGTGACATGTTTGTGACATCAGAGGCTTTTAGACCATGTGGGTTTAAGTTGCATTTTTGTGACGATTTTAGGTCATGTGAGTGAGTCCCCTGTGTAACTCACCCTTGACCCTGAAAAAGATATAAAACCAGAGGTTGGCTTTCTCTTTTTCAGAGCTCTGAGCTACAGTAGTAGTGACACATCACTCTGGGCCAGCCATTGTTGAGCTCCTAGCTGAACCCAGATGTTGGTAACTATGAATTGTATTTGGTCTGTTTACAAATGTATGTTTGTAATTTGTTCGCTAATTTGCTCTGAAGTCCAGAGTGCTGGCTTTTTCCCCTGAACTAAGTGAATGATATTTGTATGCTGGATTAAAGTAAGATTGTTAACCCCTTAACATTGCTTTCCTTAATGAAGCAGATCAAAAGAGCCTGGGCTTGCAGAGTTCTGTGAGCTGGTTGTTGTTGGTCTTATACCCCCACAGCAGCTGCTAGCCAGATTGTTGAAACAATTGCTCATGGGTAGGCCAAGCCAGTATAATAAAAATGACAATTCTGCCTAATCTAATTTGCTTATTCAGTGCCATACCAATCAAACTACCAAAAAAATATTTTATAGAGCTAGAAAAAAATAACAATTCATCTGGAAGAGCAAAAGGTTAAGAATATCATGGGAATTAATGGGAAAAAAATGCAAAGGAAGGTAGCCTAGCTATTCTAGATCTCAAACTATATAAGTGATAATCATCAAAACCATCTGACTAAAAAATGATTGGTGGGGACGCAGAGCCAAGATGACACTGTGAAAGGAGGGAACTACTGGAGCTCTCTCACAAATTCTGCCTGATACACCTAAAAAAGTGAATCAGAGTAGATTTGAGAGAGAAGCCACTAGTAGACTAAGAGGGGCAGGAACACTGGGCACACAGAATGGCACCAGACCACACCAACCAGGAACAGCTGGGTGAGCAAAGCATAGGAACAGGAGCAGGCCCAGGGCAGAAGTACTAGCTACAGTGGCGATCGAGCCTTAGGCTTCTCAGCCCAGGATGGGAGTCTGTCAGAGCTACAGGAGACACCAACACAGAGCCTGCAGGTGCGAGAGCAACTAGCCCAGAGGCCTCCAGTCCACAGCCTAAAGGTTTGAAACTCACCTTCTTGAACTTCCAGGAACCATGATGGCCAGGTAGATTGTCTCTCCTTCCCTTCCTCACGCAGAGAATACTCCTTCGGGAGAAATAGAGGAGCCAGAAGTGGGGCTTCTGTAGCCTTTTAGCAAGAGAAGTTGGGGAGAGGGCCCTTCTTGTAGTGGTGGGAGGAGATTAGTGCAGGAAGAGAGGTGTCCCAGCAGGCCCCACCTCAGCAGAACAAGGAGTTACTGAGCCCTGGAGGGGGGTGTGGAGCTAACAAATGTCAACACCAGGACCCTAGACATGCCTTTGCACAGCCAGAGAAAGTGGCAGACACCAGCACAGACCACAGCTGAGACCACCGTGCTGTAGAGAAGTCCCCAGGGAAGAGGAGACTTCCAGCAGCCAGACCACCCTTCCCCCATAATTCACTAAACCAGAGGCCATAGCACACAAAGCCAGTGAGCAGGCCCACAGATCCCAACACAAGAAGCTTGGGACAGAGTCCCCTGAGCCCCAGAAGCAGAGATCCACTTTAGAAGCCAGGGGGGGAAAACATCATTAAAAAGCACACTAAAAAGCCAAAGACCATTGATTCATATTACAGAGACAGGAAAGATCAAAATACCAATTCAGAAGAGGACAGCATGGATACTATACCCACATCTGAAAACTCAAAAAGGAATGTGAACTGGTCTCCAGCTCAAAAAGCATTCCTGGAAGAACTCAAGTAGAACTTTAAAATCCAAATTAGAGAGGTAAAAGAAAAAATGGAAAACAAATTCACCAATGAAAATAAATCTTTAAAAAGTAAAATCATCAAAATGGTTAAGGAGATTCAGAATATAAATGGAGAAAATGTCCCACTGAAAAGTAAAATCATCCAAATGGAAAAGGAGATAGAGAAGGTAAAGGAAGAAGACAAAAACATTAAAAATTAGAATTGGGCAAATAGAAGCTAATGACACTATAAGACATCAAGAATCAGTCAAATAAAATCTAAAGAATGAAAAATTAGAAGAAAATGTAAAATATCTGATTGGAAAAAACAACTGACCTGGAAAATAGATCCAGGAGAGACAATCTAAGAATCACTAGTCTACTGGAAAGCCACAATGGAAAAAAAAGATCCTGGACAGTATCTTCCAAGAAATCATCAAGGATAACTGCCCCAAGGTCCTAGAACTAGGGGGCAAAATAGTCATTGAAAGAATCCACCAATCACCCCCTGAAAGCGATGACAAATTGAAAACTCCAAGGAATATTAAAGCCAAATTCCGGAATTATCAGGTCAAGGAGAAAATACTGCAAACAGCCAGAAAAAAATAATTCAAATATCATGGAACTACAGTCAGAATCACACAGGATCATTCAGCTTCTACATTAAATGACAGGAGAAATTGAAATATGATATTCCAAAAGGCCAAGGAGCTTGGAATACAACCAAGGATCAACTACTGAGCAAAACTGGGCATAATTCTTCAGGCAAGGAGACAGACATTCGGTGAAATAAGGGAATTTCCGACCTTCTTGATGAAAAGGCCAGAGCTCAATGGAAAATTTGATCTTCAAATACAAAACTCGAGAGACATAAAAAGGTAAACAGGGAGGAAAAAACCCTTGTTAATAAACAAGGCAAATTATTTACATCTTTATATAGGATTATATTATTTTATGTATATGTCAATCTTGAGAATTGTACAGTTATTATGACAATCAAAAGGGATATACATAGACTGTAGGTGTCAGTATAAAATAACTGATATAATGGTAAAAATCGTAATTAAGAGATATAAAGGGATGGTTCTGGGAGAAGAAGTAAGGAGGTAATAGAAAAGGGTAAAGTACATCACATGAAGAGGCACAAAAACATATTATAGTAGAGGGAAAGAAGGGAGGGAGAAGAGCAGTATTTGAGCTTTACTCTCATCAGATTTGGTTCAAGAAGGGAATAAGTATAGAAAGCACACTTGTCCTATAGGCAGTAGGAGGGGAAAGAGGAAAGAAAAGGGAGGGGGTGGTCAGGAGGGAAGGAGTAAGTAGCAAGGGGAAAAAAGTAAGATAAGGGAGGGGAATCAAGAGGGGGAGTAAACTGAGGAAGGCAGTGGTCAAAAGCAAAACTCTTTTGAGGAGTGGGAGGGGAAAGGGAGAAATAAAAGCATCAATGGGGGTTGGGAGAAATAGGATGGAAAAAAAGACACAGACATTAATCATAACTGTGAATGTGAATGGAATGAACTCTCCTATAAAACGAAAGTAGATAGCAGAATGGATTAAAAACCATACTCCTACAATATGTTGTTTATAAGAAACACACTTGAAACGGGGATACACACAGGGTAAAGGTAAAGGCTGGAGTAGAATTTATTGTGCTTCACCTAAAATAAAAAAAGCAGGAGTAGCAATCCTAATCTCAGACAAAGCAAAAGCAAAGATCTAATTAAAAGAGATAAGGAAGGACACTATATCCTGCTAAAAGGCACCATTGACAATGAAGCAATATCGTTATTTTAACACATATGAATCAAGTGGTATAGCATGCAAATTCTTAGAGGAGAAGTTAAGGGAGTTATTACAGGAAGAAATAGACTGAAAAACTATACCAGTGGGGGACCTCAACCTCCTCCTCTCTGAACTTGATAAATCTAACCTCAAAATAAACAAGAAAGAAGTTAAGGAGGTAAATAGTATTTTAGAAAAGGCAGATATGATAGACCTCTGGAGAAAAGTGAATGGGGATAAAAGGGAATATACTTTTTTCTCAGCAGTACATGGCACATACTCAAAAACTGACCATGTACTAGGGCATAAAAACCTCACAATCCAGTGAAGAAAGGCAGAAGTAGTCAAAGCATCCTTTTCAGATCATGATACAATAAAAATTATTTGTAATAAAGGACAATGGAAAAATAAACTAAAAATTAATTGGAAACCAAATAATCTAATCCTAAAGAATGAGTGGGCCAAAGAACAAATCATAGAAACAATAACTTCATTCAAGAGAATGACAATAATGAGACAACATACCAAAACTTATGGGACACAGCAAAAGCAGTTCTTAGGGGAAGTTTTATATATCTAAATGCTTACATGAATAAAATAGAGAAAAAGGAGATC
>CM053625.1:303974615-304037735 GCA_028646595.1 Phalanger gymnotis
GGGAGAGAGGGCTCCCAATCCTGCAGCTGCCATGTGGCCCCCAGCCGACCCCGAACCCGCCGGGGCCCCAGATGGCCCCCAGACCCAAAGCCTGAGAACTCTGCTCCCCACGCGGGAGTTCTTGTGCTCCCGCAAGGGCCGGCTCCTCCTAGGAGAATCGGTAAGTAAGGACGCGCCCCCAGACCCGCACACTAGAGAGGATCTGGGGGCCTCCCGGGGACTGGTCTAGACCGGATGGGACCTGAACAGAGAGATCTACGGTGAGTTTGGCACAGCGCCAGAGAAGCCGCGCCCGCCTCAGCCCATCTCGAACCCTGCTCTCGGCAGGGATGACCTGAACCCAGTCCCCGGGGTCAGGGTGCCAATAGGGTCCGGAGACCAGGGACAGAGACGCGGCTAGCAAGAAGATGAGGGTGGTGGAGTCTGCATGCGTCCCTACTACCTGCGGACCAGCCTGTTAAGCCAGGGGCTGATCCAGCCTGGCAGCGGGAACCCGGACTTCTGCTCGAAGGCTTGCCAACATAACCTCTCTTCAGGGTTCTAAAATGCTGGGTCCGGGCCAGGTACATCATAGACCTTCAGAACTCCTAGGGATCTTAGAACATTAGCTATAAGAGTTAGCAGATACTATAGGGAATAGAGACCCCTTCACGTTAGAGAGAGAAGATACTGACTCCCAGATAGAAGAAATTTGTCAAAGATTGCATAGGAATTGGTGGCCAAGGTAGGGCTAGAACTCAGGTCTCAGCTCTTAGAACAGTTCTAAGGCAGAGAGCTTGTCATGAGCCATTAGCTATCAACTGCTGAGCCTACCTCTTTGCCCATAGGTATCAGTAGTATCCCACAACAGGGATCAGAAAACTACATGTAATGAGTTTAGGGCTGAGATGGGGGAGGAAGACAATATTGTAGTGTTCCCAAATGCAAGATCAAGTAACCCTCCTCCCACACCCTGACCCTAGCTGCTGCCTGAGGGAGACTGAAGTCTTCCTGGGTAAGGCAGAAAGGGAGGTGGCTGATGTCCACTTCCTCCTTGAGGCAGATTTGGGTTTTGGGAGGGGAGGGGGGAATGTAAAGACTGAGAGAAGGTAAAGTCTTTAGTCAACAGCCGCCTCTTCAGTTTGAGACCCTAAGTTGGATCAGAGGAGGGGTCAAAGAAGGAGGTCTCTGGCAGATGGAATGTTTCATGACTCGCTAAGCTAAATGAAGCTTATACCTAGCTGCTACTCAATCATTTGCCAAAAGAATCTGTGCTTGGGAGGGACCTGATTGTCTTCTCTTTGTTCAACCTTAAAGATAACTCTAGGGGCATTGAGCTGGCATGGTAGATAAAGCACTGGCACTGGAGGCAGGAGAACCTGAACTCAAATCTGGCCTCAGATGCTTACTAGCTTGTGTGACCCTAGGCAGGTCACTTAACACCAACTGCCTCAAAAAAAAAGGTGACTATTGACCATGACCCTGCCCTCCAAAAAAAAAATCTGTCCCAATCCTGCCAGAAAATCCTTATTTTTTTTTTTCCATGCAGTAGTGGATAGAGAGCTGGCCTCACATCCAGGAAGACCAGGGTTCAAGTACCACCTCTGAAACATTCTTGTTGGGTGACTCTCACTTGATCTCTCAGGGTTCTAGGCAACTCTCTAAAACTCCAAAGTTTCTGAGAAGGTGCTGACCTGCACTGGTGGGGGGAGTTATCTCATCCAGGAGTTCCTTAGACCAATGAAATCATAGGTCCAGTCTCTACTTCTATCCCTTAGGTTTTCATAGAATCATAAAATTTCAGAGATCTGAGGGCATTTACTTCAACCTCAACCTGAACAGTCCCATGGAGGGCACCCTTAGGAATAAGGGCTCTGGCTAAAGATCTTACTTAAGAAATTAACCATCTTCCAAGGCAACCCATCCCACTTTGGGACAGCTCTGACTGAGAAGGAGGATCTGTAGTAGAAGAAATACAGGGCTTGGACAGGATGACTAGGGTTCAAGTCACTTCCTTGCCCCCACTTTGTGGAGTAATGTGGGGCCTGTAAAACAAGGCGCTTTGAGGTCATCATAGGCCAAAAAAACCTCTTTTCCATTCCTGAAAGCCTGTGACTAATTTTCCAAAAGGGTAACTAATCCCTTTAGGAGAGGACCCCTCTTTTGTCTGGGCCATCCTGAAGCTGTGGTGCTCCCCAGATCTCCACCACTTTCTGTTCTTCCAGTCATGTTATTTTTCCAATTCCTAGTCTTAGCTCCATTCTCTTGGTATTCCAGCTGCACCTAGAGAGTCTTTTGTAATTGATAAAGGGCAGGGCCACAATTTCTAACCTCATCACCAAATCCAGTCCATTCACACTTCAGAAATGGCTAGATCTGAGCCCTTCCAGGCATTTAAGATTGCTTGTCCAGTGGTGACAAATGAGCATTCTTCTCCTCCCCTTGCCACCCTCCCTGCTTGCCACCCTGTCCCCTCCTGCCAGCCTTTTCCCCTTGCTTACTCTTCCCTTCCCCCATCTCTCTCTCTCTCTCTCTCTCTCTCTCTCTCTCTCTCTCTCTCTCTCTCTCTCTCTCTCTCTCTCTCTCTCTGTCACACACACACACACACACACACACACACACACACACACACACACAGCCTTTTTCTTGTCCTATAAAGGTAAAATGTGGCTCACTCACATCTCTTCTCCCTCCCTCCTCTCCTCAGCCTTTTGAAAGAGAAACTGCAGCCAAATTTCTCCTCCTTAACACATCTGGTTTTTGTTCAGTGAAGTCACCATAAGCCATTACAGTTCTCTGGCCGCTGGAGCCACCCCTCCCCCCACCCCTTTGGAAGGCTGCACAAGTCCCACAGCCCCTATAGAGGAAAAGTAGAAATGCCAGAGCAAGGGTTTCCCTGATGGGACAACTGCCTGCCATTCTGCATCCATCAGAGAGAAGGATTGTGGTACAGAGCAATGAGCTTGAGCGGAAAATCCCAAGCCCTGGGTTTCTGTCTCCACTCTGTCACTTAACTGGGCTAGATGCCCTGAGGGGGTCACCTCCTATCACTGGGGCTCAGTTTTTTTTTTCCTCTGTGAGTTGGAGGGGGGGCAGACAACTGGCCTTCCAGCTCTGTATTCTTAAGCTGATGCAGATAGGTTCTTATCAGTATGAATGTTTCTTCCATCCATACAGACGGCCACCCCTTCAAGGGTATCTAGGTGGCACAGTGGATAGAGCACCAAGCCAGGACTCAGTAAGACCTGAGCTCAAATCTGGCCTCAGACTCTGACTAGCTGTAAGACCCTGAGCAAGCCATTTAGCCTCGGTTTCCTCATCTGTAAAATGAACTGGAGAAGGGAATGGCAAACTACTCCAATATCTTTGTCAAAAATAAAAACTCCAAATAGGGTCTTGAAATGACTGAACAGCAACAATAACAAACCCTTCATCCTGTGTACTTTTCATGCGTATCTTCTGGCGAATTCTTCACAGAAGGTCCGCTTAATACCCTCCCAGCTCCAACACTTCACATTCTAACATTTTACATCCCAAGATTCATTCCTTCAAACTCTGACTGTCAGTATTCTAAGATTCTCTCCAACATGAACAGCCTGTGATTCTTTATATATTTTGGAGCCCTAAGACCTAGATCTTCTATCTAAACTAGCCTAGCTCATGTCCAGGGCTGGAATAAGGCTAAAGGCAACTTATAAAGGGGACCTCCAGCTGACACTAACAGGCGGGGATCCTGGGAACAGGAAAGGCCAGAGCAACAGAAGTACCAAAGGGGGTCCTTCCAGCTCATCCTGCTCAGTACCCTTCCCCCAGTCTCCTTCCTGAAGACAAGGAGGGACTCCGATAGCAAGGGATTACAGTATCTCCGGCATCCCTTGAAAAACTATCTCTCAAAGGATCACTGAGCAAATGATCAGGAGATCAGGAGAACCATTTTGTTATCAAGAAGCGTGGGAAGTCCTAGGGAGCCCTGGGTCCTAGCTCTGGTCCTTTTCTCAGGAGAAATCAAAGAAAGCTCCCTGTTCTTGCAGCTGGACCTCATGGGAGGAGATGATAGTAGCAGAGGCTGACATTTAGGTAGCCTTTCGAGGGTACAAAGCACCAAGTGAACATTTCTTATTGAATCCCCAAAACAATTCTGTGTAAATATTATCATTATCATTTTACAGATGAGGAAACTGAGATGTAAAGAGGCTAACTGATTGGCCTAAGTTCATCTGCCTAGGCAGTGGCAGAGCTGGGATACAGTCCAGGCTTTCTGGCTCCAGACTCAATGCTCTTTCCACAGCTGCCTTTGCTGGCAAGGACAAGGGCGGGGTGGGTTTCAACATCTGGCTGCAGCTCATCCTGAAGAACCAATGATCAGACTTTCCTAAAGTGGAGCCAAACTCTTTTCTTCCACCAATACAATCTGTATGAAGCCAGAGTGAATTTAATTTAAAAAAATATTTTTAAAGTATCTACTGGGTGCTGAGGTACATGTAAAATTTAGATAAAACGGTCTAATGGGGGGAAAGCCACAAAAAGGTATTTGTAATTACAGTCACACATAAGTACATTTAAAATGTGAGCTCTGAAAATGAAAATGTCAATAGTATCTGAAGGTATCAAGGTAGGCTTCCTGGAAAAGGTCACCAATTATTCAATCAACATTTGTTAGGTACCTGCCACATACAGGACCCTGGGATACAAAGAAAGAAATGAAACAGTCTCTGTACCTGTATTTCTTTCTGGGGAGACAAAATATACATGTAGAGATAAGTATAAAACATATTTTAAAAACCAGATATAAAATAACTTAAAAGGGGAGGGGTCTGGGAAGGAAGAGATGTGCAAGAAAGATGGAAGGTGGGGCACCAGTTGAGTCTTGAAGGAAACCAAAAATTCCAAGAAGAAGATGTGAGAAGAGCGTAAGTTCCAGGCATGAGGGACAGCCTGCAAAGGCAAGTAGAGACAGAAGATGAAATGTCATGGGTGGTTACAGCAAAACCATGGAGTTCGTGGAGGGGAGAAATATGTAATAAGCCTAGAAAGTTAGTTTGGAAGCAGGTTGTGAAGTGTTTTAAATACCTAACAGAGGACTTTGTATCTGATCCTACAGGTAAGAGGGAGCCATTGGAGTTTATCGAGTAGTGGAGCGACCTGGCTAGAATTTAGGAATGTTACTTTGGCAGCTTTGCAGAGGATGGATTGGAGCGAGGGAGAACCTGGATAAAAGGAGACCAATTAGGAGGCAATTATAATAGTCCATGTGAAAAGTAATGAGAGCCTGAACTAGGAGGCTGGCCATGTAAGTCACATGTGAGAAAGTAATAAACTTGAGAGGATCTTTTGGAGATGAAAATCACCAAGACCATTGTCTTGTGGCCATTATTCAGAGATGTGGGGTGAGGGAGAGGGAAGAGTCAAAAGTCATGGAAGTTTTGAATGTAGTTGATTAGAAGGTAGTGGTGACCTCAAAGAAACAGGGAAGTTCAGAAGAGGTATTGATTTGTTCTGTTTTGGACATGCTGAGTTTGAGACGCCTAAGGAACATCTGGTTCAAAACGTTCGGTAGACGCCGGACTAGAGCTTAGGAGAGAAACTAGGGCTGGCTATCAAGATCTGGATGTCATCTGCACAACAGTGATAATGAAACCCATGATAGCTGATGTACCTGTCACCAAGACTGGGGGTACAGAGATAGGAAGGGAGACAGTCCCGGGCAGAGCTTGAGGAAGGTACACCCATGGGTGACGCTGTGATATTGAAGACAATCCTGCTATGGAGACTGAGAAGGACCATTCAGACAGGTTGGAGAAGAGCCCAGAAAGAGAGCAGTGTCATGAAAATCCAGGAGAGGAAAGAGTATCCAGTCAGCCAGGATTGTCAAAAGTGTTGAAGGCTTTAGAGAGAACAGGAAAGATGAAGGTTGAGAAAAGGTCAGAAGTTTTGGCAGTGAGAGGCAAATTATTGGCCTCTTTGAAGAGTTGTTTTAATTGAATGACTGAAGCCAGATGACAGAGCGTTCTGAAGAGAATGAGGAGAGATGAATACAATGAGTACTGACCGGGGTGGGGAACCTGCCGCCTCAAGGCCACATGTGGTCCTCTAGGTCCTCAAGTACAGCCCTTTAACTGAACCCAAACTTTACAAAACAAATTTGTATACAGCTAGTCTACAAGCTGGTGTAGACAGCTTTCTCTAGGAACTTGGCTGAGAAAGGAAGGAGAACTATAGAATGAGGGGACATTAAGGTCTAATGAGAGTTTCATAAGGACAGGGGAGTCACAGGTATATTTGTGAGCATCAGAGGACTTTGAGTAGGAGAGAGGTGGATTAGAGAGAGGGAAGAAGACTAGAGGCCAATCTGCTGGAGAAGGTGGTTAGGGATGGGACCAAGGGTACACATAATCAGTATGGGGTCTTAACCTGGGGCCTGGGAACTTGTGTTCCTAAAAATGAATGATATTTTAATCACTGCATTTCAACATAATTGGCTTCTTTTGCAATCCCATATATTTTATGCATTTAAAAATATTATTCCAAGAAGAGGTCCAGAGGCTTCACCAGACTGCCAGAAGGGTCCAGGATACAGAAAAGGTTAAGAACCCCAATATATAAGGATTTTACACCATTATATGTTATGTGAGGTATATGTGAGGAAAAAAGCCACTTCTTCATCAGAGACTGGAGTAAAGGAGTAGATAGCGTGTGAGGGGATGGTGGTAATAATGTCAATATGTATAAGATGAGAAGAAGAAGATGTGGGAAAGTGAATAGCCTTGATTTTCTAGGCAAAAATATGAAGGAAGGGCCACTTGAGAGGATGATGGAGGAGTGAGTGTCATGGGAGCAGAGAAGAAAAGGTATGGAATATCTGAGATGGGTAATAATTGAACATAGGAAGAAGGGAAGGTAGGGCATGCCAGGCATCAGGAAGAGTGTGAGCAAAGGCAAGGAAGGGGGAGAGCATAGGGCAGGTGTGGAGTATGGAGGATATTCCAGTTTTCCTGCAGGCAGGCTTAGTGGGAAATGATGGCGCTTAGCTGAGAGGGGGAAGAAAGGTCATGTGAGGTTCTGGGTTGGCTTCATACTGAAGAACCAGGTCTAAGACTATTGTCTTTAGTAGGACCTGTAGTCTCACCACAATGGAATGGAAAGATTGTTGGACTTGGGGTCAGCAATCTGGATTAAAGAGTCTTGACTGTGTGATCTTAAGCAGGTCATTTCACACTGAGCTTTATCTTCCTCATCTGTAAAATGGAAATAATAACCTCAGCATGAGCTAAGTTATAGGGCCATTCATAGCAGAGAAAACCTGATAAACCTTAAATCACTCAAACAATGTGAGCTCCTTCAGCAGCTCATCCAGTAAAATCAAAATGAGAAAGCTACGGTACTAATTTGCAATTTCTTCCTGAGTCTGGCTGGATGGGAATCGCCACTCTGTCCACAGGGAGTTTAAGGGAGGGGAGTGGAGGGGTTGATAAAATCCATCTTCGGAAACAAAGCCGGTACTCAGGCCTGCTGCTAGCAACCCCCAGATCAATGACATCATCTTTCCTCTAGTGAAGGAACTTAGTCACAGCCCTTCCCCATCCACAGCCCGTCTTCCTCAATTTGTCCTTCTCCTTGGCCTGGAGACCACAATCTTCCATTGTTTAGCTTCCTTCATCCTGCAGGCTATTTTCTTCTCCTTTTTAAAAAAAAAGTTGTACTGAGGATTTTGTTTTTTATACCACTGTCACCAACCAATAACCACTCTCCTCCTCACCTATCCTCCCTACACCAACGCAGTGACTATGTCTGACAGCAAACTGCTCCCTCCTAACCAGGTCAAGTTAGAAAACTCTTCAGGGCAAAGGGTACGTCTGAGGATTTGAACTCAGATCTCCCTGACTCCAGGCCCAGCACTCTACCCACTGTGCCACCAGCCGCCTCCTAATACAATGACAAAAAAAAAATGAAAGTCTGTTTTCAGTCAATCAATAAGCATTTATTAAGCATTCATGATGTGATAAGACAGTGCTGAGCACTGGGAATACAAAGAAAGACAAAAACACAGCCCCCATACTCCATGAGCTCATGTCCTAAAGAGGAGTCGACATGCAAACATAGAAAATACATACCAGTGTAAATGGGACGTAGTCTCAGAAAGAAGGGGGGCAGCAGGAGGGCCTCGCAGAAGATCTTTTGCAGAAGGTGGGATGTGAGCCAAGCCTTGCAGTAAGTCAGGGAAGTCGAGAGGCAGAGGTGAGGAGGAGGAGCATTCCAGACGTGGAGGTCCAAAGTTAGGAGATGAAGGCCAGCGAGAAGGCCAGAGTCACTGCATTGCCAGGTACCTGGCGGGTAGTAAAGCAAAGGAAAGGTAGGAGGAGACCAGCTTGTGAAGAGCTTTACATGTCAAAGAAAGGATCCTGAGGACACTGGAGTTTACTGAATAAGGGGGTGACAAGGTCAGATGTGAACTTTGGGAAGACCACTTTGACATCTGAGCAGAGGATGGACTGGAATGGGGAGAAGCCTGAGGCAATGCAGGCCCCTGCAGCACGGATGAACGATGAAGGCCTATGCTTGGGTGGTGATTGTGTCCGAGGAGAAAGGGGAGCTCATATGAGAGATATTACAAAGATAAAAATGATAGGACTTGGCCACTCATTGGAGGAGGAGTGAGTGGGGAGTCAAAGATGACACTAGGTTTTGAGCCTGAGTAACTAATAGAAAAGTTGGGAAGAGGGAAGGGTTTGGGGAGAAAAGATGATGAGTTCTGTTTGGGGCACAATGACTTTGAAATGTTTCTGAAACAAGCAGTTGGTTAAGCAATACTGGAGGTCAGGAGAGAGGTTAGAGATGAATAAATACATCTGAGAATCATCTATGTAGAGATAATTGAACCCTTGGGAGATGGTAAGATCATGAAATGAGATTTTATAGAGGGAGAAGAGGGCCAAGGAACTCTAATGAGAGGGATGTATCCCTACATGAATCTATACAAGATATATACAAATTAAACATGTAGTAACCATGAAGTGGAAAACAAAGGGAAGATGGAGGATGAGGAAATGCCTCCCACCTCTAGATGGTGCTTGAGCTGAATCTCGGAAGAAAATAGGCATCCCAGGAGGTGGTGAGGAGGGAGTATATTTCAGATACAGGGGACAGCCAATACAAAAGCACAGATATAGGAAACGGTGCATACTGTGTGAGGAATGATAAGCAGACCAGGGTGACAGAACAAGGAAGGGAATGATGTGTAAGAAGAGAGGAAAAGTAGGAAGGGGCCAGGCTGTGTTCCTTTTTCATTTTAGAAGGAATAGTTGATTGCACTGAGGAATGACATGATGAGAAATGAATTTTAGGAAAAGCACTTTGATGGCTGTGAAGAGGACAGATTGGAGTGGGGAGAGACTTGTGGCAGAAAAAAATAAGTGGGAGCCTACTGCAAAATCTAGGCAAGAGATAATAAGGGCATGAATTAGGGTGGTTCCTGTATGAGTGGAGGGGAAAGGAGCACATCCAAAAGATGTTGTGTAGGCAGAAAGACAAGATTTGGTAACTGATTGAATATATGGGGGTGAGAAGAATCAAAAATGACCCCAAGATGGCTAACTTGTATGACTTGATGAATTGTGATCCCCTCAATAGTAACAGGGAGGTTCGGAAGAAGAGTGAATTTTTTTTTGTGGGGGGAGGTGTAGATAATGAGCTCTGTTTTGAACATGTTGAGTTTAAGATGCTTAGGGGACATCCATTTCAAAATGTCCAACAGACAGTTGCCATTGTGGGACTGAAACACAGGACAAAGATTGAGGGTGGATATATGATCTCATAGTCATGTATGTAGAAATGCTAACTGAACCTATTCCCAGGAGGTGGAATGGACGAGGTTACCCAGAGGGAGAATGCAGAGAGAGCCGAGGGCCAGGATAGAACCTTATGATTTGGATATGGAGGCTGAAAAGGAGGAGTCAAGGAGGTAGAAGGACAAAGAAGTAGGAGGAGAGGTTGATTGACAGTCAGAGGCCTTGAAGGATGGCCGTTGGCGCTTAAGAGATCCTTGGTGACTTTGGCAAGTACAGTTCATTCTAAGCTTTAGCATGCCTCACACTGTTTTTACAGGATCACGTCACACTTACAGTCATTCCGTTACCAGGCTTTGCTTCTGTTTTCTTTACTTAATATCTAGGTTGTTTGGTGAGTTCCTTATTTATATCAGTCTCTTCAGATAAATCTCATTTTTCTTTCTCATTGAAAGTTTCCCTTCTTCAGAATTTCATTTTTGGTCATCTCTCACTCCTCTTGGGCTGGCGTTCCCTGAAGCATGGGATCCTACTCATCCTCCCTCTGAACCTTTTGAAATCTCCCAAAACCTAGGGGCCATGTCAGCTATATCTAGATCTCCTCTCCTCTATCACAAAATAAAGTGATCAGCTTCCTCCAGAACCCCTATCATTTATACCCCCCAAATCACTTCCTCTCTGTCAGTGAGAACTAGATGCAGAATTGTGGTCAGGCACTCAACAACCCACTAAGTACTTATATTATGTGCCATTCATTTTACAAAGAAAGGCAAAAATACCATCCCTCAAGGAGCTCACATTCTAATGAGGGTGATGAGCAGCAAATAACTGTACTTACATGATAAATACAATGTAAATGGAAGGCAGTCTCAAAGGGAGACTCTAGCTGGGTAGAAAGGAGGAGGAGGAGACAGGAAAGGCCTCCTGCAGGTGCTGGGATTTGAGCTGACTCTTGAAGGAAGCCAGGAAGCAGAGGTGAGGATGGAGAGGAAATTGAATTTCCTCTTGTTGGTTCCTTTACCTTTGGAAGAATTAAATTATCACTAAGGCAAGTCAAGAAGTAATTAGCTACTCTGGTTTTTTTGGCAGGGGGGAAGAGAGAGAGAAGAGATGAAATGAGATGAGATATGAGAGAGAGAGAATGAGAGAGAGAGAGAGAGAGAGAGAGAGAGAATATCATCCAACCAATATGTGGATAACCAGATAACTGAAGTCTCCCATACCTACTGTATCATGCCTCTTACCAGGCTTGAGATCTCTTTTATATTCCAGTTACAAAATCATTCCTGTTTTGTCCTCCATTGACCTGCATCCAAATACTTCCCACCATTCCTTCCTAGTTCTTGGATTTCCTTAAATTTAAATAATTTCTTTAAAATTCTTTTAATTCTTTAAATTTCTTTAACGTTAGCACAATGCCCCTGGTGCCTAGTAAGTGTTACATAAATTTTAGCTATTGTTATTATTCAATGCCTACCCAATCCCCCTTTGCCTTTCCATAGCCATAGTCAGGTCTTGGGTTTCTTCTCACCAAGTTTCATTGATACTTACAAGGTCAGATTTGCACTCTTGTGTTCCCCATCTGTTGCCTAAACTTTCAGCATTTATATATAGACACTTGAGGCCATGGGTTTTGCTACTGGCTGCTTTCTTGTTTCCTGTGAATTTCTTAGTGTCTCAACTATTTATTCTTCTTCCTTCTTTGTGGTTACTACTTATAGTAGCTAACTTGGGGATGTATGTAGGCAGTCATGGCACATAACAGGCACTTAATAAATGCTCGTTCCCTTCCTCATACTTTTTTTCCACTCCCCCATACTTACTACTTTAAAGCTTTTTTTTTTTTATTAGAGTTGCAAGATACCTGGCAAATCCATTCGTTGCAGCCTTTGTTTGAGTAGACCATCTCTGGCTGGGAATTTGTCAAAACCTGTCCTCAGATGCCATTTTTTTAACCAACTGTGCATTTCCCAAACTGATTTTTCTCTCCTTTATCCCTTTCTCCCAATGGGCAATAGTGAGGAAAACACACGCTGTGCCCCCCTGGTCTCGTCTAAGGCTTATTAATTATCATTGGCAATACTTTTTTATTTTCCTTCTGGAAGTGCCATTTGTGCCCATGTGGATCTCTAGTAAGGGGCCGTTGTCATCTGGTTTGTTAAGTCATGGAAGGTTCTCTGTTATGTCTTGGATATGTTGTACCCTAGGAAGACAACAGATCTGTCTGTTGTTGTCATTAGGACAACAAATGGCTGCCTCTGTGCCCCTGAGCAGAGAATCACCAGTTATTACTACTACTCATCTCTTCTTCCTATGCTTCCAACCAGATGATCACTTACTCAATGAGGTTCTCCTCTATCATTCTAGGAAGGCATGTGGCTTCTTACTCCTCAGAACATTGAATTGTCTCCTCTTTTGTGAACAGTCTCAAATCTATACTTAAGCTCTAACTATACAAATGTGCTTTTCCTTCTCTTTCTCCATTCTCCATTATCCCAGAAAGAGTCACTTCCCTCTTCCACATTAGATTCCCCCCACTGTAGGAACCCTCCATCCCCCTGACAACCTAGAGTGTAGAAGGGTGTTACTTAAGTCCCTTGCCCTTCTTCTCCAGGGAAATTGGCCAACACTTGGAACATAGACGACAGCCACTTGGCTGTTAGAAGACAACATGGTTGTGTTTGTTGTTGTTGTCGGAAAAGATACAAAAATCAGAATCTCCAGAGCGAGTCACTGCATGATTTCCCTTAATTTCTTTGGTTGAGATTTTCAGTCTTGTTCCTTGAAAGAACTTGTGGGTGCTTGTCTTCACTTTAACACTCAGCCCCTATTGAAGGCTTTTTACAATCAATGATCATTTCTGAAGAGCTTGACTTCAAATGCCTTTCCTTATCTCCACCACAACTGACAGCCACAGCAACATCTGCCTCCCCTTAGGCCTTGCCCGGATCCTTTCCACTTATTTGTCCTACCCTCGAGTCTACTCCATCAATCTGCTTATCCTTTTAATTCTTCGGTCTGTCGATAAACATTTATTAATTGCATATTATTTGCCAGTCACTGTGCTAAGCCCTTAGTACTTTACTTTTTCCACCTCCTGGGGTTCTATTCCTAATCCTCCATAATCTTTTTATACCCTCCCTCATTCTCCTTGATCCTGCTTCTTTTACAACTCAGAAAGAGGATTGAAACCATTATTTGGACCTAGAAACTGTTCTTCAAATTACCCTCAATTTATCACAAATTTTGTCAAATTTCTTTTCCCCAAATTCAACTGCTGACCTACATCATCATCGTCATCATCATCATCATCATCATCATCATCATCATAGCCAGTGCTTCAAGGTTTTGAAAATGCTTTACAAATATTATTTCATTTGATCCTCACAACAACCCTGGCTTGTCGTGCTGTTGCTATCCTTACTTTACAGATGAGGAAACTGAGGCAAACAAGTTAAGTGACCTGCCCAGGGTCACACAGCTAGTAAGAGTCTGGGGCAGGTCATCTTGACTCCACTACCCACCACCCTCCCTAGTATATACCTCTCCAAGTCCACTATGTAATATCTTCTTATTCTGCTCACAGCCTTCTCTCTTTCTCCTCTCCTTTTTCCACAGAATCATGTAGTAGATAACATGTGATAATAATAATAATAATATGTGAAATGCATTGTCTTTGCACTAGATAAATGTTAGTCAGTTTTAAGTAATGAGTGTTCTCAGTGATGAAACCTGGATCCTTCCATTATTAAAGGCCAGATTATGTTAGACATTGGGTGAGATACCACCAACACCACCAACAACAATAACTCACTTTTCATTCGATAATTCTTTTTTCCCACCATTAGTGCTTTCAGGTCAACAAAACTTTTTCCTCACTATAACTCTGTGAGGGGAGTAGGGAGTTTTAAGTATTATTGATTTCTTTTTACAAAGAAGTAAACTGATGCTTAGCATCTCACAGCTAGTAAGTCTCAGAGGTCTTTAGACTCTAAGATCAATACCAGTAGCTACCAGACCAAGCTTACAGGTCTAAATTGGAGACAACAAAGCTGTCTACAGATTATCGTAAGACAAATCAGAACATTATTTCTGATTAAGATTATTCTAGGCTTACATTGTTACAGTGGTATTTAAGTAATAAGTACTATAGCGTATTATGATGGATAGCCTGGCTTTAGGAAGACCTAGGTTCAAACCCCACCTGTTATATTTACCATATGGCCCCAGGCAAGTCATGTATTATCTGTGCGTGTGTCCCAGATAATTCCCATAAACTTACCTACTTAATCATAGATATGTTATAGTGTCCTAGACCAATGGAGGGAGGGCCCTTTCATTTAAGTTACAGTTTACACAGTGCTCTTCTGTAAGACAAAAGAATGTCAATATTATCCTCATATGACAGATAAGGAAACTGAAGTTCAGAGAATTTAGGTGATATGTCGAGGATAACCAGTGGAATGTATTGGAACCAGGACTCAAACTCAGGTCTTCTGACTATAAGACGAGTGTTCATTTTCCTGTGCCACCATTACTTCTGGGCCCTTCAGTCATCCTGACCTGGCTAGAGGAAAAGAGGACATTAAGAATCACCACCATACTAAGAGATCACAAGTGCTGCCCCTTCTGATAGGTGGGATTGGGCCTTGGAAGGGGTGGCATCAAGCTGACATGGATTGGGATGACAAAGTCTGGAGGGGTGGTGGGAAAACAAGCATATGAATTCACTGTGGGTGGGTCTGTGAAGTGGTCCAGCCTTTCAGAAAAGCGATTTGGAACAACACTCACAAAGTTAATAATTTGTGCATACCCTTTGACACAGCAATACCTCTACTGGTTCTATACCTCAAAGAGATCAAAGAAAGAGGGAAAGACTCTTATCTATCTATGTATCTGTCTATGTATCTATTTATCTATGTATCTATCTATCTATAGCAGCTCTGCTTGCATTGGCAAAGAACTGTAAACTGCCCATCAAATTGGGGAGTTATGGTATATGAATGTGATGGAATACTGTTGTGCTTTAAGAAATGATGAAGGGCAGTCTTTCAGAGATACCTGGGCAGACTTGTACGAACCAATACAGAGTGAAGTGAGCGAAATCAGGTGAACAATTTATACAATAACCAAGGGCCAGCCATAATTCCAGAGGACTCATGATGAAATATGCCATCCACCTCCTGATAGAGAGGTGATGAACAGAAAGCACAGAGTAACACGTGGAGGTTTTTGGACATGGCTAGTGCAGGAATTTATTTTGCTCGGCCTCATGTATTTGGAACATAGGTTCCTTTTTTTTCTTTTTCACTTGAAGGAAGGGGGAGGGAGAGAAGGCAGATTTTTGTTCATTGAAAAAATAAAATTTAATTGAAATAAATAAACAGAACCACAACAAGAGAAGCGAATTGGAGCTTCAGAGCAACAGTGAAAGCATCTGAAAGTCTCTTCCTATAAGCTTCCCCCCATCCTGCCACCACACCTCCCAGCCCTCCATCCCCCATGCAGCTGTGAAGGAGAGGATGTGAGAGAAAAGGTTGATACCTTGGGCCTCAGATGCTGATGACACACATCCTGTTACTTTGTGCCAGTCATACAGAGAAGCAGGTAATCTACCCCACCCCACCCCCATCCTGTTTGTGACTGCGCCCAAATGACAACCTCCTCCAGCTGGGAATACAGGTCCAGAGAGAGAGCTGCTGGGTGGGCCAATGGATAGAGTATTGACCTGAAGTCAGGAAGACCTGAGTTCAATTTCAGCCTCAAACCCTTATGAGCTGTGTGACCCTGGGTAAGTCACTTAACCTCTGCTTCAGTTTCCCCATCTGTAAAATGGGGATAATTACAGCACCTAGTTCCGAGGACTGTTTTCAGGATGGAATGAAGTAACATATGTAAAGTGCTATATAAATGCTAGCTTTTTTTAAAATTATCATTAGGTCTCCTTCCCAACTCCTAGGCTTCTTCATTAAGGTCTGCCAAAGTCATGTTCTTTTGATGTGAATGCCAGGGTTCCAAGCTCTTCAGCAGTAACTTGTGTAGGAGTCAGAAGACCAGAGCCTGGAGCAAATGATTGAGTTTGCCACGTGTTCAGATGTGGGGGCTGGGCTGGGCCGACCTCTAATGTCATTCTGTTATTCTGACACCACCCACTTCTACATCTCTTTTTCACTTTCCTAAATTACCAGAAAACAGAAGGCAGCCACTTCTAAATGTTCACTTTTTCTGGGGGAAGAGCTAGCAAATTGATCTTATCACATTTATTAAATACCAGGCCCAAATATGAGCATCCAGCTGGGGAGCAAGGGAAGATGAGATAGAAGTGGGAGTTTTCTCCCTAGACAGGTGTGAGGAGAGCTGGCAGTCTGTACTGGTCAGAAGAGATGCTATCACTAAACCTAATGGAAGTTGTCATTTATCAGGGCGATTGGGGATAGGAAGGTGAAGAGGGCTTTTTATTCAGAATATCAGATCATAGAATCTTAGAGCCTAAAGAAATCACTGAAATAATCTTGTCCCAGTCCTCATTTCACAGAGAAGGAAGAAGAGAGAGGTGAAAGCTTCCCACCGCCCCGCCCCCCCTTGGTCACACAGTGTTTTAAATGCCTTTTGCTGGTGTCCAGACTCTCTCCAGGTAGACAGACAGTTTTGGTATGAATTGGTCCTAGCACTGCCCAAGAAACTTATGCTCCCACCTAAGGATGGGTGGGCCTGACTGTGATCTAAAGGTGAAAGCCAATGAGTTGCGTCCTAGAAATCAGGAGATCAGAGCTGTAGTCCTGGCTTTGCTTGCTAGGTAGGTAACCATAGGCAAGTGACTTCTCCCACCTGGGGTTCAGTTTTCCAAAATGGGGAGGGCTGGACTGGGTCATCTCTTTTTTTTTCTTGCAGGAGGAAGGCAGGGCAATTGGGGTAGTAAATGACTTGCCCAAGGTCATGCAGCTAGTAAGTGTGTCAAGTGTCTGAGGCTGGATTTGAACTCAGGTCCTCCTGACTTCAAGGCTAGTGCTCTACTCACTAGCTGCCCTTGGACTGGGTCATCTCTAAGATCCTTTCTAGCATGCTCTGACTAGATCAGGCAAGAACAGAACCCATGGGGCTGACTTGTAGGATCATTCTATTTAATAATCATATTAGCCTTTAAATAGCTATTTAACTTTGGCAAAGTGCTTTGCATACATTATCTCATTTGATCCTTGTAACAACCTTGTGGTATTATTATCCCCATTGGACGGATAGGAAAACTGAGGCAGACAGAGGAAAAGTGACTTACTCGAGATTGAATGGCTAATGTCTGGTCTGAGGCAGTTTTAAAACTCAGATCTTCCAGACTACAAGCACTCTATCCACAACACTACCTAATTAGAAGGGATTTTAGTTGAAATTTCCCTCCCCTCTCCCCATTCTACATAGGAGAAAACTGAGACCCAGATCACACAGAAAGTAGCAGAGCCAGGATCTTTCCCAGAGAACGCTACTGAGAAGCCTCTTCCTCTGCCCCACATTGTTCACTAGAAGGACAATAAGCAGAAAAGTCAGTCTCAGGGTCTGCCCCAGTAACTGATGTAGTACCTAGATCCTTATCATGCCCTACCACTATGGAAGTGCACGTTAGGAAGAATGTATAGGCTAAGTCCTTATAGACTGATTATAGGTTATATGTGATATGGTCTTATAGGCCATATGTAATCCTTATAGACTATATGTAATATTATTATTCATTATAATATCATATAGTATATATCTATAATATAATAAATCATATGATATATTACATATAATGCAATGGAATAAATATAATAACATTGTATTATAAACACATTATTATAGATAGTGTAGTAAATATATCATATAATATTATATACAACATTATATTATAGACTCTGTTAGCCAGAGCAGATGAGGATCATGGTATCTAGAGCTGGAAAGTACATTCTCTGGTTCAACCCTATCATTTTTTCAGAGGAAATTAAAGTCCAGACTGGAGAAGGATCTTGCCCAGGGTCATACAAGAAGGAAATACCAATGCTAGCACTTAAAGGTGTCTTCGGCCTTAAAATCTTTACCCCCTGACTCCTTCTTACTACCTATAAACGTGCCCGGTTATTCTCATATTTCAAAAATCTTGGCCCAACCATCCTCCCAGCATATCACCCCATATCTCTTCCTTTCAAGCCAGACTCTAAGAAAAAGCTGTGTGCAGTCCCTGCCTCAACTTTCTCCCTTCCCAACCTACCACCCCCACCACCAGCCCAGCCTGGCTTACTTCTTGCCACTCAGTGGGAATCTGATTTCTCCCAGGTTACTAGTGATCCCTTTCTTGTTAAATGTGATGGTCTTTTCTCAGTCCTGGCCTTACTTGACCACTCTACATCATTTGACACTACTGATCACCCCTACTGTCTCTTCATGGGTTTTTGTGACACTGCTTTGCCCAGATTCTCTCTTTATCAGTCAAACCAATTGTTTAGTTCTCTTTTGCAGGTTTTATCGATCAGTTAGAAACATTTGTTAAGCACTTATCATGTGCCAGGCACTGTGCTAAGCCCTAGGGTTACAAAAAGAGGCAAAAGACTGTTCCTGCCCTCAAGGAGTTTACTGTCAAATGGGGGAGACAACAAATAAACATGTACAAACAAGCTATATGCAGGACATAATTAACAGAGGGAATGCATTGGAATTAAGGGGGATTAGGAAAGGCTTCCTGTAGAAGTTGGGATTTTTGTTGGCACTTAAAGAAGACCAGGGAAAGCCAGTAGGCAGAGATAAGGAGGGAGAGCATTTTGTTTTTAGCGCTCTAGACCACAGCCTCTCGTTTTCCCTCTACTTGCTTTCAGTAAACTCATCAGCTCCCATGGATTCAACTGTCATTTCTAGCCAGATGACTCCCAAATTTACAAATCTAGCCCTTTTCTCTATCCTTAGCTTCAGTCCCACCTCTCCAGCTGGCTGCTTTATACCTCCATCTATATGTCCCAGAGGCATCTCATATTCAATATAGTCTAAAACTATTCATTATGATTTCATTTAAATCCAGTCCTTCTCCCATCCTCTCTATTTCTGTTTAGTGCACAACCATTCTTGTGTCTACCCAGGTTCACAACTTAGGGGCCTCTTCACTCCCCTTCCTTCATTTCCAATCAGCTGCCAGATATTATTGATTCCACCTCCTCAATATCTTTTGCATCAATCACACAACTACCCCTTAGCACCTCTTGTTTAGACCAGCAATTCTCAAAGTGGGGTGCAGGGAACTACCCAGATACTTTGGAGGAATGGATCTGTGAGGTCAAAATTATGCTCAAAATAATACTAAGATGTTTTCATTTCTAATATGGGAAATATCAATAAATATATTGATAATATATATGTTACCACATAAATACAAGCTCTTGGGTAGAGGGGAATCCTCAATAATTTCTAAGAGCGTAAAGGGGTCCTGAGACTAAAAAAGACTATTACAGTGGCTTCCTAACTACTTTCCCCTCCATTCTCTACATAACAGCCAAACCGGTATTCCTAAAACATGGGTCTGACCATGTCACTCCTGCTCAAGAAGCTTTACTGTCTCCTCACTGCCATTAGGAGAAAGTACAAACTCTTGTTTGGCACCTCAAAGCATTTACAATCTGGCTCCAGCTTATCTTTCTTTCCAGGTAGATTACTCATTATTCCTTCTCACTCCATCTCCCCCAGGCCAGCTGTCGTCTTTACTGTCTGCAGCACACACTTTAATCTCCTGCCTATCTGCTTTTGCTCAAGCTGTCCCCTGTGTCTGGATTGGTCTCCCTCCTTACCTCAGCCTCTTAGGAGGCTGCCTTGAATGCACAGCCAGGGTGCCCGTTTGATTCCCTCAGTTATTAGTCCCCACAGCCCACCCCGAACACATCACTGGGTAATTATTTTGTATAGCTCTTGCATTTACTTGTCTGTGAATGTACTGTGTCTTCCCCCTTAGAATGTAATCTCTTCAAAGGCAAGATCTGTCTGTCTCTCCTTCACATTTGTATCCCCCATACTTAGCACGCTGCTAGGTACTTAATAAATATTCATGAATTCATTGAAATTTGGTGTTCCTTCCTCAGCACCACACTGCCCACACCCTATGCTCTGGAAAGCTCCGGTATCCCTGAGTCTGTGATGTCCACAGCCCCTGCAGGTGGATCAGCGGGGGGCGGGGTTCTTGCTCCCTTCTTTCTCCTCTCCAACTTAAGACAAGCTTTCAGAAAATGCCATGGCTCATTTCAACCAACCAACCAGGGAGCCCCTGGCTAGCCAACTCTATGCCAGGGCCAGTCAGTGTGTGAGGGGACAGTAGCAGAGACAGAAGCAGGAGAAAGGACACCTATATAGAGCCTGTCTTCCAGGAATCCCACCCAAAACATATAGAGAAGAAAGAACTCATTTCCATAGCACCTGAAGACTAACAAAGTGCTTTCCTCATGACATGTGTTGGACAGATCTGGCAAGGAGTTAGACTAGAATTTAAGACTCCTAGGCAGAGAAGGAAGGACTTGACACTGGGACACTTCTTTGCTATTGTCTGTCTAGGCAGGGGGAATGCAGCCCCTAAACCAGGAGGATACAGGGAAAGAGCTCTGTGCCCTTCAGCATATTGCTCATGGGTAGCAGGCAGAGTTTGTAGTACCAAGTAGAAAGCATTACTGGAAGTCCAAAGCCCTGGGTTAGATTCTCAGTGGTTACTCCCACTATGACTGAACAAAGCTTCCCCTCTCTGGTCTCAGTTCCTCTTCTAGAAAACTCAGATGATCTCTCAGGTCCCTTATGGACCTAAACCCCAGATTCTGATGAGTCTGAGGGGGTCGATTAGAAATGCTCTAGTCCAACAGTCTTATTTTACAAGTGAGGAGGAAACTGAAGCTCCGAGAAGGAAATGAACTTGTCCAAAGTCATAAAACTCCTGTCTCTTAACCCCCACCCCCACTCATCCCCCACTGTTCACTCCCTGGAGATAACAAGAGACAATGACAGAGGCCAATTTCTGCTCTTTCAAAGGAAGTTGAAGGAAGAATCATTGATGCGAAATCACTAAGGAGCACCATAACACATTTATTTTTATATTTTTACATAGTCAAGACTTACAAAGCACCCTGGGTACATTTTCTCATCTGATCTTGCCAATTGCCCAGTGAGGGAGGCCATACAAATGTGATTTTACATGCGGAGAAACTGAGGTTGAGAAGAGTTGCAGACCAAGGTGCTGCCTGTTCTACTCTGCTGAAAAGGGATTGATGCAAAAGATATTGAGGAGGTGGAATCAACAAGGTCAAACTTGTGTTCAGGTGCCCTTAAGAGAATGGAGCTTTGGGATCATTCACATACAAAGTATTATTGCCCAACATTGGGTTTGTTAAGCACCAAAGGAAGCGTGAGTTGAGGGCTGGAGAAATTGCCAAGAAAGTCATATGTATAAAAATGGACATATATGTATACTCATATGTATATATACATGTAGACCTGTGTGTATACATATGAAGCATAGGATTTGCACATGTTAATTTATCCATATTCAGCAAGCAGTTCTGGCTAATAATAGCTAGCATTTACATAGTGCTTTGAGATTTGCCTAACACTTTAAAAATAGCTTGTTTGATTCTCACCACAACCCTGTGAGGTGGGTGCTGTTATTATCCCCATTACAGAGTTGAGGAAACTGAGCCTTAAAGAAATTTTGAGTGACTTGTCCAGAGTCCCACAGGCTGGATTGGAACCCAGGTCTTTTGATTCCAGGTAGAGGGCACTACACACACACACACACACACACACACCCACACACACACCTGCTTCTGCATCTACTATGTGGAGATGTTGTTGAGATACTACAAAAGTAAATGTGCTTTGCCTTCAAGGAATTTCCCGACATTTAACACCACTCCTCAAAACAAATATGCGTAGTCAAGCAAAACAAATGTCCTCATTGGTCATGTCCTCAAATGTGTCTCATTCTGTATATTTAGTCTGCCACCTTCTATGAATTGGGTACAATGCTTACTGGTCCTCTGGAATCCCAGCTGGTCATTCATTGCATTGATTAGAATTCTTAAATCTTTCAAAGCTGATAATTTTTACAATGTTGGTGTTATTATATGAAATGTTCTGATTCTGCTCACTTACCATCTACTCATAAGATTTTCCAGGTTTCTCTGAAATCACTCCTTCATCATTTCTTATAGCACAACAGTATTTCATTACATTGGTACACCATAATTTGTTCAGCCGTTCCCTAATTGATAGGCACCCCATTCATTTCCAGTTCTTTGCCAACAACAACAAAAAAAGAGCTATACAAATGTACAAACAGATCCTTTTCATTTTTCTTTTATCTCTTTGGGAGATGAGCCTACTTCCTTGTTACTAATATCACTTTACCCAATGATAATTATACTACTAGGCCCTACTAGTATAATTATCTTTGGGTTAAAGTGTTATTACATAGTTGAGTAACTTTTGGGTCATAGTTCCAAATTGCTCTCCAGAATGGCTGGACCAATTCATAGCTCCTCCAGCAATATATCCATGGGCCCATTTTCCTAGACATCCTGCCACATTTGTCATTTTCCCTTTTTTTGTCATCTTCGACAGTCAGATAGACTAGGTAGAACTTCAGAGGAGTGTTTCCCATTGGGGGTCCCTTCTCTTTTCTGTCTATCTAGATTGTAAGCTCCTTGAGGGCAGGGACTTTCTTTTTGTATCCCTAGTGCTTAGCAGAGGACCTGGCATTTAGTTGGTACTTAATAAATGTTTATCGATTGATTGATCTTTTGGGGCGTAAGCATTTTTGATGCAGGCGAAGGGGAACCAGATAACTGTTACCGCCCCGTCACACTGTTGTGGATTTTTTCCCTTTCTCATCTCAGCCCAGGGGCAGTGGGAAGGAGGCAGGAATAGGAAAGGAAAGGGGTGAGATGCTGCAAGGCCAGGGATAGAGAAGCAGATTCAGCTTTTCCCTAGGCCATGGGTCACGCCCAGAGGAATCTGAGACTCGTCTCCCTGGCAGGCACTCTCTTTCGTCATCTTTATCTGCTACATGGCATCTGCGGCAGCTCCCTTCCTCACCGTGCCCCTCTTGATGCTCCTGCTGGCCCTCTGTTTCCTCTTTGGCTACTTCATGAAGATCAATGAGAAGTTCCCAGGGATGTGCTGGCCTCTCTCGGTAAGCAAGCTGTGAAATCACGGTGGGTGGGGAGGGAGGAAAGATGAAGGTGGCTTTGCTTAATGAGACATTGGAGGGCTTAAAGATTAGACCCGAAAGGGAGCTTATAAGATGGTCTAGTCCAAAGGCCTTATTTTACAGCTAAGGAAACTGAGGCCCACTGAGGGGCGATAACTTTCTCAAGGCCATAAAACCACGAAGTAGCAAAGTTAGAATTCAAGCTCAGGTCTTCTGACTCCAAATCCAGTATGATCATGTCATTCCCTCCCCCCGCCTAATGCTGTTCCTCCTCAATACTGCCTGTTAGCTTCTTTCAAGACTAGCCTCAGATCCCACCTTATGTAGGAAGCCTTCCCTGGTCCCCCCAGCCACTAGTGCCTTCCCATCTGAGGTTACTTACTATTATCCCTGTATATATTTTTTTATGAACCTAGTTATTTACATTCTATCTCCCCAACTAAAATGTGAGCTCCTTGAGGGCAGGGTCTGTTTTTGCCTTTCTTTGTATTCTTGGGATTTAGCACTTTGTCTGGCACTTAATAAATGCTTGTTGATGAGTTGACCGTACCACGAAGCCTCTGAGGAGACTGCATGTCTGATCTTGCTCCAATGGAGTGGGTCCTGTTTGATAAGAAGTGAAAACACGGAATTCTGGGGGTTTTATTCACTCCTTAACAAGAATGGGAGGGGTAGGGTGTGAGGGAGTGCCCACTGACACACCGAGTGCCTACCTAGCTGAGCCCATCAACACGGCATCCCAGAGAAGATGTTCCTAGAAGTTTGGAAGATCGAGTCCAAATACCTAGCATGGAAATGACTGGTCAGTCGGACAATCGCTCTCACAGTCTTAATGGATTGTATGCTTCCTGAGGGCAAGGACCATTTCTTATCTAGACTTTGCATCACCCAAACCTTTTTCTGCTGAGTTCACGAGTATAATACTGACGCCACCTATGTACCAGAGTTTTAAAGAAAGCCTTTTATAAACCTTAAAAGCACAAATCAATCAACAAGCATTATATTAAACATCTTATGTGCCATATATGCCAGGTACTATGCTTGGTGCTGAAAATATAGAGAAAAATGAAACCGTTCCTGCCATCTAGGGGTTTATAGTGTAGCTAGGGGAGGCAACACGTACCTAGATATGTAGATAAAAAATAAATACAAGGTAATGAGAGTGGGGGAGCAGAGCTCAGTAGCACAACGGTTCTCAATTAAGTATGCTCTGAATTATAGGGAATCTAACACTCGTAATGACATGCACATGCCTGAGCCTCTCCCAAACATTCTGGGATTCCTTGCATCCAGGAATAATCCTGTGCCATGAACAGAAAACTTTTGAGAGCCACTCCCCTAAAAGCTGGGGTGAACAGGAAAGACCTCATGGAGGTGATGGTACCTAATCTGAGGCTTGAAGGAAACTTGGGGCTTCTAGGAGGTGGAGGTGAGGGGGAAATCTGTTCTGAGTTTGGCTGAGCAAGTGTTCAAAGGCATGGAGATGGGACATAGAGAGTCAGGTGTGAGGAACACTTTAAGAAAACATTGAGTGAAAAGGAACAATATATGAGAAGGCTAGAAAGGCAAGCTGGAGCCAGATTATGAAGGGAATAAATAAAATTATTCTAATTGTACTTGTCCTGCTGTCTTAATTTGTTTATTATTTAAAAGTCAAATAAGATACAAAATACTTGATAATAATGAATCATATATAAGTGTGTCTTTGTTAACTCTACCTTGATTCTCCATTCCCCCTCTGTGTTTGAACACTTGCCTTAAAAGTGAATTAAAGGAAAAAGCCACCACCAGACCAATCTAAGATGGAACACATGATTTGGGGGTAGAACAGAGCCCAGGGACTCCAAGGATGGGCTGATTGAGCTTGTGTAATGTGGATCTTTTTTCCTTAGTTACTGAACCACAAAATTTCAAGACCATGTTTCCTTTATTGACCACCAGGTGTCACTGCTGTTCTAAACAGATCCACAGCTAATTAAAGAATTAGGTAAAGGAATTTGAGATTTTCAAAGAAGTTATGTTGATATGTATGTATGCATGTGTACACACGTGTGTATTATATGTATATATTATTGTATAATACATATTACATGTATTATATAGTTGCATTTATAGTTGTAACTAAGTTATAAATGCGTAGTTATATACATGTATGTGTATGTATATGCACATGTGTATATACAACTACATAAATTTATAACTAACATTCACATGCATGTGTGCACACGTGTGTGTGCGTGTGTGTGTGTGTGTATCCCATTACCTCCTGAAGGCAAGAGAGAATTATGACTATAATGTCGATAATGACTCATAGAAAAGGGGTTCCAAACCTTAACATGCCATATCTGCTTTCTCTGATACTCGTCCCTAAGTCCACACTGGCCTCAGATTTTGACTAACTCCACACATGATCTTCCTTGCTCCCTGGTCTGCGCGAGAAGATAACTCCTATTTCTATAGCCCATTGTTCAGGGGTACAAAGCACTAGATTCCTGATCTGCTTGAGTGTCTGGAGGAGGGCTTCTAGGATGATGGAGAACCTTGAGTCCATGTCACATAAGGAACATCTAGTTAAAGGAACTGAGGGCAACTAGCCTACAGAAGATAAGATTGAGGATGTATGTGACATCTATCTACATATATCTGAAGGGCTTTCATGTACTAAGAGGGATTACATTTGTTCTGTTTTGGCTCCAAAAGGCAGAACCAGGAGTCATAGGAGGAAGTTACAAAAAGTCAGATTTAGACTTGATATCAGGAAAAACTTCCTTGCTATTAAAGGTGTCTAAAAGTGCAATGGGCAACCATGGGAGATAGTGAGTTCTCTGTCATTGGTGGTCTTCAAGCAATATCTGGAAGGCCACTGGGGTATGTTATAGTGGGGATTTCTTTTTCAGGTCCAAGCAAAATGGACACCAAGATCTCTTTCAGCTCTAAATTTCTGTAGTTCTCTGAGGTGGCATAAGTATTGTTTGATCCATTTAATAGATGAGGAACAAAAAAATCTGAGACCCGGGGGTGGGGACCTGCCCAACAATACCAGAACCCAATGTTGCCTGCCCATTTGTCTAAGAGAGAGACATATGCTAAAATCTGAACTTGGTCTCAGCCTGCCTTTCCTCCTTAGGATGAAAGGTTGGCTTATACTTTGCAAGATATCTTGGGGTTTTGGGGGCTAGATATTTTCCTTCCCTATTTATTTATTCTATCAATTGTTTGTTTTTAAACTGGGATATTAACTCTTTTGTCTCATGTAGTTTTCATTCATGATTTCTAGAATATAGCTCTGGAAAACCAGGTTTTGATAAAGCCCATTGGGATTCAAATAGAGCTACTTGGCCATGCCTTAAACCCAAGTTACTCTGGCTCTCACTGATTGGCCAGCCCAAACCTCACTTGTTCATTGTTTGGGTTTTTAATGGCTCAGAGTGAGTGTAAATAGCAATTTTTTTCTTTTCTATTCTGAAGGTCTCTCCACCCCCCATGATTAATTCTTTTGTGATGGCAAAGTAGGCCATCTTTTACCTCAATTCTTACCTAGCCTTTAACTACTGAACTACTCAGACAAACTGAGACTTGGGAAAGACCTTAGCTTAAAAGGGAAGGGTCTCACATTGCATCCAGGGCCATTGCCAGTTGTCCTGACCTATGTCTTGCCACTGGATCCCAGTGATTCTGGAGGAGTGAGGCTGGTGAATTTGCCCGGCCCTACCTCACTTAAATCCAATTCACTTGCAAGTCAAGACATCACCCTCCTGATGTCATTGGTCCTCTTCAAGAATGAAAGACTAACAACAAACAACAATGAATGGTTGGTAAGGCCACATCTTTAGAGCGGGGCCAGCAACAGAAAAGGCATTATAAGACAGTGAGACCCAGTCATACTAAGAATAAAAGAATTAGAAATCAAATTCAAGCTCCCTTGGAAGAGAAACAAGACAAATTCTGAAAGGTTATTTTCCATGTCCTCTAAATCACATGTCTCCCCTGTCCCAAAATTAACCCGCCTATCTCCAACCAAGCCTATGCTGGTTTCTGAAATTCCCACTTAACCACTCCTATGTTGTTAAATGCATTGGCCCTTAAAGGTTCTTGGGACTGGGGTTCTAGTTTCAGCTCTGCAGGGGGAGTAACCCTGTGACCCCAGGTATGTCACATGCATTATCAAATGTAAATGTACATAAAAGGTCTTAGTAACCATTTAGTGGACTCTTATTATTACCTGGTGGAAGAAAACCCCATTAGCACATCAGCAGAAATGCATTTATGAGTTCACTAGCAGTAAGCAGGCCCTTAGAAGAAATAGAGAAGAGGCAGGTACATTTTGATGGGATGTAGGGGGAGAAAAGTCCCAAGTTAAGGAAATCCTAACTGGGAAAACAATCTGCCACATTAGGGGGCTGGACTGGATCATCTCTTAAGGTCTCTAAGCTCTAATATTCCATGTCTTAAGGGCCTTTGAAGCTCTAATAGAACATTCTCAAAGGTTCCTTTCACCTCTAATCCTATGAAATGTGGAGGAGAGGTCTTCCCAAGAAAAACCTCAGCAACCCACCAGAGATCTTCCAGCACAAGACTGCCCATTCACTGGCTCCCAGCTCAGGTCCAACCCTGGCCTTCCCAAGACCGCAGCTAGAATCCAAGCTCCTGAAATTGGATTTAGAAAAGGAAGCTGCCACCTACTTCTCAGAACACTTCATCCACTTATCTGCAATTGTGCTCTCTTCCAGGACTTCCTTCGCTGTGTCACTGCTGTTATCCTCTACTTGGTCATCTCGATCACTGCGGTCTCCAAGTATTCAGATGGGGCTGCCAAAACAGCTGGAGTAAGTAGCTGATAGCCAGGCTTTGGGGTGAGAAACTATGAGGTTCCATCTGTATGCTTCCATTCCCCTACGGCCCCAAGCGAGGAGTCAGAAGACCAGGGTTTGAGTTTTAGCTCTGCCACTCACTAGCTGAGTGACCCTGTGTGAGCTACATCCTCACCCTGGGTCCTTTTCCCTCACAAGGCGGGGGAATCAAAAGAGATGACACAGATTAAACCTTGTGTACAGTGGTGAGCTTTTATCATCACCATTATTTAGGGTCCCTTCCAGTTGGAACATTTTATGATTGTTCAACCAATCAATCAAGGGGGCATAAAAACATCTGTGTTTGCCCAATTACCCTCTTAATCTTGGTATGCTACAGTAACAGTCTGCGTGGACACCTGTTTTCCCATTTACCTTCTACATCCTAGGTGTTTACACTAACAGTATGTGTGTGTAACTTAGAGATGTGCATGTCTCACTGCCTGTTAGATTATAGATATACTGAGGGGAAGGACTGTCCCCTTAGCCTTCTAGCATAGGAAAGATGGTCTTCTTAGCCTTCTAACATAGGGCCTTTCACACAAGGTTCAGTTTGACTTACTGAACACCAAATTCATTCTTCTGAAGGCACATTTGTCAATATTTCCAAAGACCCATGATTTCATTATTGTAGGTGTTCCCTCCACCAATACAGATCAAATCCTTTTATGCTGTCATAAAAGCTGTCAAAAAAACCCATCAACCCCTGGTAATAAGCTTCTCTGCAATCATGTAGGGTGGTCCTTGGAGGACAATTTGTCTCTAGGTTTCTACTTGAAGCCTTTCCAATATGATAAGGCCTTGCAGAACTTGTGGTCTACTGGCATAGCCTAGGGTCACCTCCATCTCCCACAATGAGGCAGTAAAGGACTGGGAATATTTATAGAGTATTTCTGAGATGAGTGTGTATTGCAGAAAATGCAGTATAGGCTCTAGAAACTTGGGCTGTTATCCCCCTAAGGCAGGGGTGGGGAACCTGTGGCCTTGAGGCCACATGCAGCCTCCTAGGTCCTTGGGTATGGCCTTTTGACTGAGTCCAAGTTTTACAGAACAAATCCCCTTAATAAAAGGATTTGGATTCAGTCAAAGGGCCAGACTTAAAGACTAGAGGGCCACATGTGGCCTTGAGGCCACAGGTTCCCCACCCTTGCACTAGGGAATTTAACAGGTGTTGATGGGAGGTGGGGTCGGGTAAGATATAAATTTCAAAATTAACAAAGGGCTCCATTGTAATGCAGCCAACAAATGATTCAACATGGTCCTTACCTTCAAGGAATAGAGTCTAATTGGATGAATAAGGCAAGAATTTAATGGGGCTGCTCATGATCTCTATATCTGTCCAGTAATTTAGAGTCAATAGCTATCTATGAGGAAGTGAAGAGGAAGTGAACACAGCAGGTAAGGGGGAACAGAATGACAAGAGACTTGTTCTGGGTTTTTAAGTAAGGGTAAGATCTGGTCAGGCTAAGTGGAGAGAGGCAAGGTGGGCATTCCAAGACAAGAGAATGATGTGAGCAGAAGCACAGGCTGACTCACAAATGGGCAAGGTGGATTTGGGTCTAGGGAAGGGTGGTCCAGTGAAGAAACCAGAGCTCTTTACTGCTCCCTGTCCAACCTCTGCTTTGCTGGATCTTCATCCAGGTCATAATGGTCAGTGATACTGTGCATCCCCCAAGACTCTGTCCTGGGCCCTCTCCTTTTCCGCCTCTACACTACTTCATTTGTAATCTCATCAGCTCCCATGGTTTCAGTTATCATCTCTGTGCAGATGACTCTCAGATTACTTACCCAGCCCTACCCTCTCCCAACTGCCAGTCTGCCTGTGGGACATCTCCTACTGGCTATCTTGTAGTCATCTCAAACTCAACACGTCCAAAATTGAATTCACTTTCTCTCAAAGCCCTCCCCTCTTCCTAACTTCACTGTTACTATTTTTTAAATTTCATTTTTAATTTTAATTTTCAGTTTCAAATTCTCTTCCTTCCTCCACTTCTTACCCCACTCACTGGTAGAAGGCAAGAAATATGATACTCATACTCATTACACATATGAAGTCGTGCAAAACATTTCTACATTAGCCATGTTGTAGGAAGGAAGGAAGGAAGGAAGGCAGGAAGCAAGGAAGGAAGGAAGCAAGAAAGGAAGGAAAAATAGAGAGGAAAAAATATGTTTCAATCTATACTAAGTCCATCAGTTCTCTATCTGGAAATAGATACTGATATTGCTGGGTCAGAGGGTATGCACAGTTTTCCCTGTTACTGCTGAGGGTACTACCATGCTGCCAGTCAGTATGACTCACAACATAGGTGGCACCCTCATCTCCAATCAGTTGTCAAGTCCCATTGTTTCTACCTTCCTAACATGTCTTCTATACATCTCTTGCCTCCGGACACTGCCCCCACCTTGGCAGAGGCCCTCAATGCCTCATACCTGTAAGGTTGCAGTAGCCTGCTAGTTGGTCTGCCTGCCACAGGTCTCTCCCCACTCCAGACCATCTTCCACTTAGCTGTCAAAATGATCTTTCTTAAGGGCAATTTTCCCTATCACCTCCAGGGTCAAAAATAAAATCTTTTATTTGGCATCCAAAGCCTTCCATAAACTGGCCCCTTCCTACTTTTCTAGTCTTCCGATGCCACATACTCTGCAGTCCAGAGACACTGGGGTCTTTTCTGTTTCTCAAAAAAGACACTCCATCTCCTGACTCTGGTCATTTTTATAGACTTGTCGCCATGCCTGGAAAGGCTTCTCTGGCTTCCTTCAAGTCCCAGCTAAAGTCCCATCATCTGCAAGAAGCCTTTCCCAGCCTTCTTTAATCTTAGTGCCTTCCCTCTGAGAACATCTTCACTTTATCCTGTATGTATCTGATTTGTACATACTTGTTTGCATGCTGTCTACCCCATTAGACTCAGAGCTCCTTGAGACCAAGGACTTGTGTTTGGGTTGTCTTGGTTTTGGGGTTCTTGTTTTTTTGACCTTTCTTTGTATCCCCAGCTCTCAGCATAATGCCTGGCACATAGCAGGCACTTAATAAATGCTGACTGACTATACCACCCTATGTTGCTGTTTTACCCTTGCCACAGGTGATCTTGTTAAATGTAGTTGTGGTCCTGACCAGGGCCAGCCCTAGAGAGAACAAATAGTTTACCAGTGTGTTTGGGCCTAGAACCCTGACATGGGCCTGGTTTTGTAATCCCTCCTGTTGTATCCTATAGGTCTTTGGCTTCATTGCCACAATCGTGTACTTCTTGGATTTCTACGTTATCTTTAATGATCTGGCCAAATTACTCAAACAAGGAAATGCTGCCAGTGACCCAGCAGCTGAAAAATCAGAAGGTAGGTGGGCGCATCACAGTTTCGTGACCCTAATGTACATTGTTGAACAATACTTGCAAGTTGTTTGACTAAAACCCCACACCTCCATCGGAGGCGGGTGAATCTGCACTCCGCCGTTTTCACCTTAGAAGGAGCAAAGGAAGAGGAATAAAGGTGAAATATGTCAGTCCGGTCAGGATATTCGCAGGGATCCATTTGAAGTGTGTGTGTGTGTGTGTGTGTGTGTGTGTGTGTGTGTGTGTGTGTGTGTGTGTGTGTGTGTGTGTGTGTGCACGCACGTGTACAGGATAAGAATTTTAAAGCAATTGAGCTAAAAAAAAATTGATTTAGCTAACACCCTGGATTTGGTTTTTCTTGGTATTTCTTTCATCCTGCTTCTGTGATCTATCTTTTGATAATTTACAGAATCAGAGCATATTAGAAATGGCTTCAAAAGAGGGATCTGTTCTGAAAGGCCAGGAGATCCTGTGAAGTAGAAAGAGTATGGGACTCGTGGTTTCAATAGAGGGGCTCAGTTTGAGTCTCTAGTTGGTCACCTGTGAGCTGGATGACCTTGAACAATTCACAGGTTCTCAGGGCATCAAGTTCTTTGCTTAGAAAACATGCAAGTTATACCAGATGATTCCCAAGGCCTCTCCAATGCTGACATTCTAGAACTGTGGCCTTAGAACAGGTTAGAGTAGAGAATACAACACTCAAGCAGAGGGGATATAAGCATATAGTATAGAAAGTGGAACATACAAGGTTAAAGAGAGAAAGGATTTAAGGAATCTTCTGGTCCAACCCCCTCATTTTATAGATGAGGGCACTAAGGCTTGGAGACAGGAAACATCTTACCTAAGGTGATAATGAGTCACAAAAGCATAGGATCTAAGACTTGGAAGAAGACTTTCCAAAGGGATCTAGTCCAATCCATACTTGACTTGAAATCCTCCTAAAATTTTTGTGAAAAATGGTCATCCAAAAGAAAGCCAAAAAGTGTTTATCTGGTCTCTATCTGAGACCTCCAGTGAGGGAGAACCTGAAGCAGTCCATTTCACTTTTGGTCTGCTCTTGTTTGGAAGGTTTTCCATTTATCAGGCTTAACTATGCCTCTCTGAAACTTTTACCCATCAGAGAGGTGGCACAATGGATAGAACACTGGACCTGAAGTCAGGAAGACTTAAGTTCAAGTCTGGCCTTACTAGCTGTGTGACCCTGGGCAAGTCACTTAACATGTCTGCAAGATGGGGATAATTATAGCACCTCCCTTCCAAGGTTGCAGTTAGGAGAAAATGAGATCATATTCATAAGCACTTTGGAAACTTTAAAGTGCTATGTAAATGCTGGCTATTATATTATGCCTCTTCTTTCTAATAATGCCATCTGGGTGGGGATGGGCTAGTATTAGAAACCATGTCTTCTGACGTCCAGCTCAGACGCCTTTCTGGAACCACATCCCACTGTCCCTCCCTAGGCAGACCTTTAGTTCTTATCCTGTCTACCAACAGCAAATACAGAGAATTCGATGGAATGAACAGAGCTAAAAAAGACTCGAGGCTAAAAATGGTCAGTGTTACACCAGGTCAGACACCAGCAAATCCAGAAGAACCGCCAGGGGAGGGTGTTTGTGGTTGTGCTAAGGAGCCCTCCCCAGCCTTGCTGGGCTTTGAAGCCACTAAACCTGTCAATATGTAAAGAACAGTCTGTTTTTGAAAAGTTCTTCTCTTCCATTTCAGAGGAAGACTCCAATTCTGATTCCGACTGACAACCGGCCATCTTAGACGGCACTACCGTTCAAGCCACCAAGGGAATCTTAGTGGGCGCTCTCATTTTTCAGCCTCCAAGTGTGCTGCTGGCTGGGAATGAGGCTTTTCCTTCCTGCATTGGACATTGCCTCTCATCCCTCCTACGTTAGTTTCCCGAGGGCCTGTGGCTGTGGAGAACAATGCAACTCTCAACTCTCCCCGCTCCGCTCTATCCTCCACACAGATTGTGATAAGTTGTTGCCGTCTGTGCTCTGCACGCCTTTCTCATGTTTAAATGTCTTTTCAGTATCGGGTTTCCTCACCAGTCTTTGTTGAGCAGAGCTAACTCTACAAAAACTTGAGTTTTAGACTTAAAATAATGGAGAACTCACTTAACACAAATGTCTCTCCCGAACCACTGAGCCATTTAGACTTCTGTGTCAGAGATGAATATGATGCAATCAGTGGGGGCCTTAGTCTATACCTGCATTCAGGTCCCACAGTGCCATGTAAAGTCTTCCTACCTCGATTTTTACCAAGCATTTTATATTACATGTGATAGTGAGTATCTCTTGGGGAAGAGGTATCTTTGTACCCCTTGGGGCTTCACTGTCCCCAGGAATTTTCACTGCAACACACACAACCCGGCTTATCAAAAGATTAATATCTATCTGCCAAGGAGAGTTCCATTTTTTTCCATTAAAAAACTCTACCTCCTGCTGTCCCCTTATGAGACAGAGGAGGAAAATTGAGACCCAGATCACACAGGGAGTCACATTTCTTAAAAATTTATTGTTGTGTCTTAGGTGGCCACCTGCCTTTAAGACATACCTGTTCAATGACAATGGACAAAACTGTTAACCTTCCCATGCCTCCAAGCAACTCTAAGCCTGCATGCTGCTGATGTGCGGTTGACCTGCATCAGTGGACAGTTTCCACAGAGTGAAAGGCCTATACTAATTAAGTCACAGGTTTGTTCTTCATCCTGACATAGCAATCAATAACCATTTATGAAGCACCTACAATGTACCACAAACTGTGCTATGTACACAGACCTCTTCTCCTTCTCTGTCTCTTCTTCTCTCTCTCCATGAGCAAACACACAAGCACGCATGCACGCACGTGCACACATACACACACACACACACCAGGCCATGAGGCAGTACTCGCTTGAGGCATTTGACATTTTGAGTAATAGTGGTCTAAGAATGTATTATTAGACAGTTCTTTTCTCCATGTTCTGGCTACACAGGGACAATTCTGACATCTTTCACTTCAGACAGTGGACGCTCATCGCTCCATTGGAACCTGTACAAACACATCTAATTCCAGATGTGAAGGTTGCTGGGATATAATAGACTAGCCTAAGGAAGTAAGCTGTCATGCTTCAATAGGAAAGGACACCATCCCAGCACTATTCAAAAGAGACAATACAAATATGAAAGACTTATTAGAGCTGGGAGGGACCTCAGAAACGAGGTGATGACTAGATATATCAGCAGTTTGCATTACTTTAGGACTCTAAGGCCTTCCTCACAACAGCCCAGTGAATGAGGTGGTACAAATATATATTATCCCCATTTGACAGATAAGGAAACAAACTCAGGGGAAAGAAAACTAGCAGCAGAATCACGAGATGGCTGTTGATAGCCAAACCCTTGTTCCGAATGGGTGCCTGCTAGCAGGCTAGGGGCACTCAGGGGGCATAGAAGACCAAAGTACTGTGGAAACGACAACATAGCCAATGACTTTCTCCAGGGATGAGAAAGACCATTTTTAATCATTTCAGGAAACTGTGATATTGTCTGTATTTCTTTCTCTCAAACAAGATGTTATCATCTTTCAAAACATTTTTATATAAAATTTAAGCCTTAAAGCTTTCAATATTCAAAAGCAGTCACCTAAGTAAATGGCATTTGCTATGACTTGAGAACTAATATGAATGTTTAAGTGCCTTTGATTTGTAAAGTTTTTCACTTGTCAATATACTGCATGTCAATCGACTATCCATGAAAAGTCAAGATGGATTAAACCATAGTGAATACTTGATTGTGCCTGTGTTTGTACACATATAAATACACACACACACACACACTATGTGTGTATATATATATATACATATATATATATAGTATACATATGTTTGTGTTTACATATATGTAGATATATGTGTGTTCCCTGCCCCTCTCTGAAGATCAAGTGTATTCTCTTTGCTCCCCAGGGACAAATCCTGCCTAAAACTGGTAGCAGATTCTGGAGTAACAACAACAAATTTGTTTTTCAGCTTTTATGAGTTTCTGGACAATATACATTTTAGCCAGTTACACACAAAATGTCCATAATTCATACTTTCTGAAGAATATGTTTCATACAATGTCATCCAGGTCAGTCCTGTCCTAGGAAGCATAAGCTCTATTCTGTGTGATATATAGCTTCCTGCCTTAGGCTAGTGCCAATGGCTCATCATTATGAAATCTTAGGATTTAGGGCTAGAAAGGACTTCAAATCAAATGTAGGCTGGACTATGGCAATAGCTGCTGGTAGACTTCCTGCCACAAGTCTCTCTCCAAACCAATCCATCTTTGACTCTCTTGTCAGTGATCTTCCTGCCCCCACTTCCATTTAATAAAATCTAGTAGCTCCCTATAGTTTCCAGGATCCAATATAAAAATCTCCAGCTTGCGTTCAAAGCCCTTCATAAACTGGTCTTTTCCTACCTTTCCAGTGTCCTTGTACTTACTCCCCTCCACATATTTGGTGAGATCTGTGACACTGACCTCCTGGCAGTTCCTTGGACAAGACCCTCCATCTCCTGACTCCACGCATTTTCGTTGGCTGTGCTCTATGCCTAGAATGCTCTCCCTCACTTTTCTGCCTCTTAGCTTTCCTGGTTTCCTCCAAACCTCCGCTAAAGTCCCAGCTTCTATAATTTCCCTTTCCCAGTCCTCCTTTGTATCTTTTATCCCCAGTTTATCCTGCATCTAATTTATGCCTAATTCTTTGCATCTTGTCGCTCCCATTAGACCCCAAGTTCCTTGAGAGCAGGGACTATTTTTACCCCCTCTTTTTTTTTGGCATCATTAGCACTTAGCACATTGCCTGGCACATAAGAGGTACTTAATAAATGCTAGTGATCACACTACACTGACAACTGACATTATAAAGTTTACAAATTAATTTCCATTCATCAGCCCACGTGACCCTATGTCAATAAGTAAATGACACAAAATCTTACATCCCAGGGCTCCTCACAGTTCTATGATTCCTAAGCCACGCTTGCAATCACATTTACCACATGCTACTGGTACTTGCACCATTAATCAATGCCATCACCATAAACCAAGAGCCATGACCACCATATCCCTTGTAGTATCTAATAAGGTATTCCAAGAGAAATTTAAAATGTGTTTGTTATAAGAGCCTCATGCGGTTTGTGAACCATGGTGGGTGCCTAAGACTTTAACCAATATGGGTTAGTTAAGACCTCAAAAGAATTGTATGTACTATCTGCAATATGTATCTTCAGAATCAGAAATCTCCAAGCTAGGCCTCAAGAGACCCATCTAGACCAACTCCCCCAGTATTCACAGACAGAGAAAGTGAAGGCCAGAATTCAGACTCAGGTTTTCTGATTGCTAGTACAGTGCTCCACATCAGGCAACTGTGTTGCCCCAAGAAACTAAAAGGTTTGGTTATCCATGGTTCATGTGGCTGCCACCTAAAATAAGTGCATCTGTGTAAATTCCAGCTTGCCTGGTTTTTTCCTGAAAGAAAAGTGTCAGTTGAGTCAACAGCCATGACAGCCAGGCATGGTGCCCTTCTTCATCTTTCTGTGATCTCTACAAGTTAGTTTTCCAAGCATCAAAGAGCCTTTCCATTTCAGGAAATGGACTTGCACCCTTTAAGGATGTGCAGGACAGAAGGTGGATTAAAAGGAGAGAAAAACACATTAGTTTGTTTAGCCATATCCATTTATTCAACAAGAAATCCTTCACAACAATTTCATACAATATTTATCAGAGATTAGTGTTGAGAAAAATGTCTCCCCCTACATACAAAAATACAGATTTTACCACTATGAAAACGATCAAGACAAAGACCATGAAAAGTTGTGAAGTTCGGCATCTTGGTATATCAAAAGGAAGAGAGTAAAAATGTGGGTGGGGGGAGAGCAAAAAAGAAATCAATGAACATAATACTTCATTTGAAATCAGGAAAACTACCAAAAAAAACCCCTTCATATTGTGCCCTTTTAAAAAATACATAACAAGCAAAATATGTCATTTTTATTTTAGAATGTCATGTACTTAATCAAAATCAAAAGTAAATTTGAATTCACCTTTTATAATACGATTATGAAATTACAATCCTTCAACTTCAGCTGTAAGAGCAGAAAAAAAAATACAACCTACAAAAGGTTACACTCAGAAAATCAAGTTCATAAAATGAGTATTGTCTTGGAAATGCAGGATGCTTGTACCTTTAAACTGTTCAGAGTGAGAGTCAAAGAAATATATCATTTATAGAAAATAGAAACTACATCAAGCCTAATTTTGATCCAGTTAATAGTATTTCTAGAGGAAAAAAATATCACTGGCTTAAATCTGGATAAGTAGCTGCTGGAAAACTATGATAATTAATTTGCCATTTGACTTGACACTTCACCTGCTGTAAAACACCTACAACTAACTTTGACCCTCCCCTTTCTCATTCTCCTCCCAAAGGGAGAAAAAATGAGACTTGAGAAAAGAAACATTAAAAAAATTGTTTCTAAAATACATTTGTGATGTTTCTGAAAAATCATTAGCATTGTTTTGCAATGGCTTGGCCATATCTCCAAGACTTTTCCTTGGCCAGACATTTCAATGACCCCACAGCAAAAAAGGAAAAAAGGATTCTCCAGCAATTCATCTCCTCTTTAGAAGACACAAAAGCAACCAAGCAATTTATTTTACCCAGAAACTTAAAGAGCCATGAAACCCTTTCATGGCATAAATGGACTGATATAAAAACATGAGTTTGACTCCAGATAGTATATTAGAAGCTCTAGCTGGAAGCCTGTACTTTTTTCACTGGGTGGAGAAAGCACAATAATGTAGAAAATTGGATGGACTTGGGGTGAGGAGGCTAGGTTTTCATTCCAGCTCTGCTACAAACTTGCTGTATGACCTTGGGCAAGTCACTTCATGGAATCGTGAATTTGTAAGAAGCCCCAGAGGTCTTCTAAACCACTTCTTCCCTGAAGCTGGAATTGTCTACACCGAAAAACATTTAGTGTTCATTTGACACCCCCCCTCCTCCCAGCACTTGATAGGGAACTCATAACCAATGAGGCAGCCTCCATGGGCCTTGTTCTTTCCATTACCTTCATAAAGCAGTCCTCTAGGACTTGGTTTCCCCTCCTCTATCAAACGAAGGAGTTAGACTAGATGGCTCTATACTTCTCCCTCAGATCTAACATTCTATGAGTCTATGATTTTAAATAAGCAGTAGAGATGAAAAGGGGCAGATCTGACTCTGAGAAGTAAGTAGTTCAAACACCACCGCTCCCTGGCATGACTTACTTGGGTGAAAACTTTAATCCCCAAGAAGATATAGATATGGGTGACTGACTAGATTTTTTCCTTCTCTCGTGAAATCAACTTTTATCCTTTTTTAAAAACACATTAGGAAGAATAACCCTATGTGTGGATTTCAAAAATGGTTGCAAAAAAAAGAAATGTAATTGAATTGATAATTGTTTTACATAAAAATGATCTTGCCCTCAGCCTTGCTTAAACAAAATGAGGAAACGGGATTGAGAGGAAGCAGGAGAAAGGGTCAGTCCTTCTGAAGCAATGGAGGGGAAAAAGGAGGAGCAACCGGGCTAACTAGTTCACAAAAGGAAAACTGGTTAAATATTACAACTGGTATCAGTGAAAGCAATATTAAAAAGACAAGATCATAGGACCATGCTACAAAAATAGTGTTTACTGACAATAAATTTACATCTTTTTCATCTTCATGATTAACAAGTGCTTATCCGACAACTTGGAAGGCACCAAAGGTGAAGTAGTTACTTTATATTTGTTTAAAAAAAACATGAAAAGACAGAACAGTAATCAAATTTTCAAATCAAAACACGAGTAATAAATAGTTTATTATTTTTGTCATGGGTTCCTGAACCCTTATAAACCTCAACATATACAAATAGTTTCACTTCCTACCACTTTAATCAGAGGAAAAACTGGGCCCAAATGGACATAATCTAGATGATAACAGGCCTGATTCCCTCCATGGTATACAGAAGAATTCGTTTTCAACAAAGGGGAGAATTTGAAAATGCATCTCAAAATGGGTCACAGTCTGAAACAAGAGTGAAAGACTGTCTCTTTGGAACTAGATGAAGTTTACAAAGCGACAGCTGTGAGAAGCAGCGCTCACGGGGTTTGCAGGTTGGGTTGGGATCTAGATTGGGGGAAGCTGCTACAACCATCCTCCTTTCCCCTGCAAAGCCTGGCTGCCACTACTAGCTTTGGGTGGACCAGTTCACATTTACAAGCACTGATCATTCGCTGTTGTCATATCTACAGAAAGGAATGAAGTCACTTCTGGAATACATTTATGCAAAGGTAAGGGAGGCAAAAGCAAGGCAGAAACACAAAGAAAGCAGACATAGAGAACTAGTTCTTTACAGAGACACTGGGATTAAAGTCCCTCTTCTTCCCCCTCACCTGAGCTTACTACTTTCCAAAATAGAATCAGAGTACCATGTCTTTGGGGTTGCTTAAGATATGAGGGCCACCGTCTATGAGGATCTTCAATTACTAAGACCTATTTCCCCCACGCCTAAACCAATGAGATTTTGCTACTTCTAGATTAAGAAAATCCCCCCCCCCAAATCTATGTTCGTTTATCTTCATATTTTGAGTGAGATTATCAGGAGAAACTTTGGGAACCAGCCCTAATTCCAAAATACACATATACAAACTGCTATTAAAAATGAGGCCTTCTAGCTTTAGACAAATTCTTAATGAAAAGGATGTTAACATTTCTGATAACCCACTGTTTTCTTTCAGCAGAATCTAGAAAATAGGGCAATTATACCTATATTCTAAGACTCCCTGACCTTCGTCTATAACTCCTAGCTAATTTATACATGGTACCAACATAGGGAATGTTGTGCTAGCAAATGATATGAGTATAAGGTATATTTCCCATCAAATAAGTAAACAATAATCAAAATAATATCATAACATCCATACACTACCCAGGCTTACACAAGTTACATTTGATTACAGACAGCTACCCACTGGTTCAGAAATTGTATCCAAATTGGGGGGCAGGGGGAGAGAAGCATTCTCCAGGCCAAAAAAAATGGAAAATAAAGCTAGTAATGAGAAGAATTAAACAGAGTATACTGCTTTACTATCCAATCCTGCTAAATCATTCAAGCAAATTAAATTTGTCATATAAACTCCCAGATTTAAAATAGGAGCATAGTGCTCATAGGTGTTACAAATTACATTATTCCATATATTTGGACAACTTACATGACTTTTTTTAAGGCAGTTTCTAAGAAATGTAAATATCTTAGTCACTTTGGTGACATTCTCTCAGTGAGGCAGTTTTTATCATTCCAACAATTTGAACCTTACTAAGAGAAGTTGTATACAAGGTTAGAGGAATTCAGTCTTAGGTGTGGCCCTTAAAGCATTCAAAAAAGGCACAGAAAGTCAATCTTGATGATACCCTTCCAAAATGTGTGGGAACCCCATCAGGGCATGGTAGTAGTGTGTCAATAACTGTCTAGTATAGGACTATCCCATTTAATGCTGATTGGTTCTGAGAAAGCACACTCTTTGAGCAGAATGACATTATGGGAGAGCAATAATTCCATAGGAACATTTCAAGAGGTGGACCAGCCAAGTGCATTTAGTCACAGTAGAGTTTCCTGCCACTGCACTGGTGTTTGGTAGCAATACTTCACCTGGGTTCCTTTAGTGACACACAATCCTGGTTCAGGGAGTACAGTGTTAAGCATGTCTACACTGGGCCCTATTGTTACAGCTTAGCTGGAACCTGACCCTACAGAGAAGGTTAAGAGAAGTAAAGATTCAAGGCAGCTATTTCCTATTTGTCTCCCTACTCTAGCTTCCAAAGAGCACCCATGTAGACTGCTTCCATCTAAAAGGATATTACTTGAAGTAGTGAGAAAGCTGGTCTTGGGTCCTAGATCCAATAGTCAATAGAAAGCTAGAACATTTATTAAGCACTTAGGATATGCCGGGCACTGTGACCTTGAGTAAGGCAGGCACTTCACTTCTCTCTTGCTCTCAGTTTCCTCATCACATAAAATGGGGATAGTAATTTACCTCTCCTTCCTTGCTGGGTCATCCTAAGGAAAGATCTTTGTAAAGCCTTAGGATCACTGATTCAGAGCTGGAAGGACCCTTCAAGGACATCTAATCCTACTCCCTTACTTTACAGATTAAAAAACTTGGGTTCACACAAGGGAAGTAATTTGTCCAAAGTAAGAGAAAGTAAAGGACAAGGTCAGAGTGTGTACCCAGCTCATCTGATTCTAAATCCCCCACATCATGTATTGGTGGCATCGAAATATGAGCTATTAATATTGAGTAGGCAAACATGTATTTTCTTTAGGTCCTTTTGTTATTAATAAAGGGAAAGGAAGTTTTCAGATAGCAGAAAGTCACATTAAGATGTCCAGGACCTAGTACCATACTCAAGGGCTACCAACATATCCAGAACAAATGGACCAACAGAGTCCAGAAGGAATTCCACTTAATCCTGCTCGTGAGTATTGAGTACCAATCGACCTCTGTCATTGTCTGCCTCTTTTACCTACTGAGCTAGCCTGTTTCATGTCCTTTCCTTTCTTTTAGATAATCCTGCTGCAGCAGCTGCCACAACTCAACAATTTAGTGTCAAGGCTTCTTTTTGTTTCTAACAAAAGAGAAGGAGAAATGGCAAAAACAGGATTGCCAGGTGGGAAGTTATCAATATGGGTCCAAAGTCAAGCACGTTTTCTATTCTGCTGCTGAGACAAATCATGGAAACTCTGCCTCAACTGGGGATGGGATATGAGTAACTTTGATCTACCCTTGTAGAAAATGTGGAGATCTAAAGACTCTTCTTCAACAAAACTACAAATCTAGACTCTACCATACCAGAGTGTATAGAAATTCTAGTCATGCGAGACTTAGCAGTTTCTCAAGGTTCATAAAAACAATATTTTAAAAAAAGGAGAACTAAATAGTTCCCTTCCTTTATGGCTGATTCATTGCAAATGAGACTTCACATATTTGTGCAGACAAAACACTTCATGCTTCATCTCCACAGAGACCATCTGTGGTTCAACCTAAGTCTGAATCACACAGGAAGACAGAATGAAATCCCAGTCTTTGAGACCACGAAACAGTTCCTAAATGAACCAAGAAAAGTCGTACTCAAAGCATCCCATGCAAAGTCTAACACAAAGAAGCAAACAGGTACCACTTTAGAGGAGGAAAAACATCATTAGGGCACTAGCAAGGGTCAGACTGTGTGTCTCTTCTAGAATTCTTCAAGGTTAAGCTGATCTAAACTGAACAAATCCATACAGCAGTGGGTATTTGGGAACGAGAACCACTTCCTTCCTCTCTTCTTCCCAAGAAGAGATCTTTTGGGTGCAAATGTGCCATTGACCACCAACATAGATGGCAATCTATCCTACAGCTCAAGTCTGTGTACAGTTCTTTCAGAAAGCAGGGGCTTTCCTATTGCTGTTTTTTAAAAATATATTTCACTTAACTTATTTTGGATTGTACCCAATTTAATTAACTTCATCTGCAAAAGTATTTGTCTTTTCCTAACTTTATTTGGAGCAAGGAATAGTCCAACATGTTTGTGAGACTATGACGTCTCTAGACCAAAAAGAAAAGGAACGTTCTTCTCATATTGCTATAGTCTAAAGAAATACCAAATACATATATTTGAATGGTGTAATTTGAAGGGAAAGAACTGGAAGAATATATCAGCCATGTGAGAGAAAAGTGCCTTTTCCATTTTTGCCATGAAAATAAAAGAACTTTTACGAATGACATCTCTAATGCCCAATCCACTTCTCAAGCTGAGAAGTCCCACATTCAGAATGCCAGTATACTGTTTAGTCTACAGCAGCTGACATAAGTTATTAAAGAAACTGCAGGCTATTAAAATTCAGTTTATCCTCTGATGACAAGTTGGCCACTTCAGGAAACAGAAAAGCTTGACCAAAATTTTCTTCAACTTTTTAACACCTGAAACTATAATAAAAATATGTTCAGTCTGTGATTTGTGGGAAATAATAAATTTAAGTAGGTATCATTATTAAAATTAAGATTTACTCATATATTGGATTTTAACCAGCAAAATATTCATTTTCAGTTTCAAATTTACATGTGGCCTTTATTGTCTGTTTACAAGAATTATAACAGAAGGAATACTAGTGTGTTACCTTCATCCCATACTAGACCTACTTTATTGACCACATGCTCCATATTTAAATATGACTACATATTATGCTGTATTTAAAATGTGTTTTATTTTCTTTTTGTTCACTAGGCAATTACAAGGAAAATACACACACAAAACCCATGTAGTTCTTTCCATGGCAAAAAGGATTTAGAAATAATTGTAAGAAAATAGATACTTCCAAAAACTCTGTCACCGGTATACAATTATATAGGTAATAATTTCTAACTCTGTGATCTAACGAAAGATCAAAACTTTCCAAGGACTGTATTCATATTTGTCATGTATCTACACTCTGCAATTTACTTTATAATCAACTCCCTTCCTCAAATATAAGAAAAGGGCATTAGCTCAACGGTAAACTATATATTTTCAGATCACTTGGGAAAACTCTACTAATTGTCCTATCTGGCATTCTCTCTTTATTTGATTTCAAAGGTAGTTTTCTAAGAACATATAGAGCAGAAAAAACTTGAAAATAAACCATACTCAATGAAAAACAACAGGTTGGAATGGTCCTTCTTTTACATGAATTTGAACCTAAGTAATGGATAACAGGCATGATTCTGTTCTTTTAAAAATTAAACATAAAACAAAACAATCTGACAGAGCACTTAAGCATGTGGGAGGCCGGTCACTAGGTGCATTCTATATATGTTTGCAGTGAAGGTGAAAGCAATGTGTGGAACTAAACGATCGGATCCAGATGTCACACTCCTCCTAAAGTCATTGCTAAGAAAATTAAATCACAAGTTGTCAAGGAAACATTAATACAAGTGGGGTGGGTTCATAGAAGAGTGGAGATACCAAGGGTTCTTTCAGGTGTGGAAGATGACACAATTCTACCCAAGGTTAGATGCAATGATTTGGAGATACTGCATGGGCCACCTAAACACAGAATGCTGTACAATAAATGCTTATTTAATAATGGGACATCACAACTGAAGCTAAATGTCATATGAGGTTCTGAAAGTTAACATTAAGTTGGCATACTTTCAAACACAGGAAAACTAGACTTGGTACTTCATATGCCCAAAATGGATAATTTTATCAATCTCACACAATAAAGTCATACTAAGTAAGATATGCAATGAATGAAATGCATTTAAATCATGCAGGTACACAGGTATGTATGCACCCACACACCTGCTAACACATAATATACAGTCAAAGCGGTGCACTAAATCTGTGTGTGAAAAATTCAGATTCTCTGACCAGCAGTAAATGTTCTTTTCCTTGGCAAATACCGACTGTCAAGCTGGAAAGAGATTTGTAAACATTTAAATCAATCCATACTATGACAATCCAACAAACTAAATGGTGTCCCCACCACCACCACCACTCTATAGATATAATCTTCAAGAGAAGAAAGACCCCAATAAATCACATCAACTTCTCTCCATAAATTGCAGAATCTAAACCACAAAGAAAACTTAAATAGAACTTTCTGATAGAATTGTATGATAGTAACTTCTTTTCATAACAAAGAATCTGAGGCCTATGATAAACTGGAATGACTTTTGAATCAAAGAAAGAATATCCTTTAGGGCAAAGAATGTGTCATTGTTATCTCCCCAAATGCAAAGCACAGTACAGTAAAATTAATAAATATTTGATAAATGAAAGAGTGAATATATTACGTTAATATAGTCTTAGTGAGTTATCTTATTGTACTTAGTTCTTTGGGAACTGACAGTCTATGTATGGTAAACTCTCAGTAAGTCCTAGTCTAATGACTCCTTGTGGCATGGAGGCAAACCCGGGCTCTTCAAATCTAAGTGGACAGAGCCCAATTTGGCAGGTTCAACAGCAATTCAAAATCTGATTTTGATTGCAGGCTCAGAGTCATGCTGCACATCTGCTGTCTGAGAACTAGTGAAATGAAGCAGACAGAGGAAGACTCATCACCAGAAGGAAGACCACAAGGAAATGAACTTTTTTCAGCCACAGAAACTCATAAAGACTTAAGTTAAGGCATAGGACGGGTTGCAATTTGCAATTAATGAAGGCAGGACCCACGCAGATGAAAAATCATGGATCCCTGCACTGTTGAAAATGCATGGTATGTAAGAGGAATTCCCATTTAAACCTGCATACTAAATTAACTGGGATACCCTCAAGTCTTTCTGGATAAATGGGAGCTTTTCTTTTTCAATCATATTTGGTCAACTAGTCATGCACAGTACTTGTGATCAAGAGAAAATGTACTTTATCACATGTAGAAATTTGTTCTAGTACCATCATACTCATATAACCTAAAAGACCTTTTGGGGTACAACACACAGGCAAAGAACTGATTTTGGTATGGTGTAAAGGTTGACATATATGCATGTGGTATGGGTATACACACACATATTTGTAATATACACACATACAAAGAAATACCCGAACATCCCATCTCTGGTTAATGGGACATAGTGGTGATATGTTTTGGCTAGGGGATTGCATTATGAATTCTTGTGAAATTTCTCCAAATTCAGCCTCACAGCATTCAGGTTAGGCAGGAATGTGGGAATTTTATAGGTCAGACTCAAGATAGTTGTTTATGGGAAATGGCACTGTGACTTTCTGTCATGGCCAGAAATAAAATGTAGCCTTCCCAATACAGAGTTCATTATTAGTTGGGAATTGCTAGGTGCTTTTTATCCCCACGATATTACCAGTGTTTCATATCTGTAAGGTCCAAAGCCAACAGACTCCAGTTGACTTCCGTCCATGCTACCAAAGTTTTCAACTCCATAATTTGCTTCACAATTTGTCTCAGCTATCCACAGGCCACAGAAATGGACAACGATAACTAAAGGGTTATGTTGCATGGGCTGGGAGCAACTACAACAGTTCTCTGTCCACAGTGGTCACCCCATGAAGGCTGCTGACTGACCTAAACTGGCGCCATTTACCCTTTATTTTCTAGGTAATCACATTTCATCTAAACTTGAGTTACATTTTTCACTTGCCCTCAAACTCCTGACCTTGTCCAGAATCTGACTGAATGCTAGTTTGTAATGAAACCACATGCAGCCTATACACAGAATTAAGGTTAAAAGCTGAAAAAACAGCCACCATAATACTGTGCCCACTCCAGAGCACTTCCACCTTCAGAGCTGTTGAGATCTCTGGGTTTGCAGCTGGGACATCTGATGAAATGAAGCTCCTCAATGATGTTGCTGTGAATGCGCTTTGCCAAGGCCAGATGTTTTCTTTAAGAGGGATAAAATCAAAGATTGTATGAAAGTTTGATATGATGAAACAATGAGAAATGATGGTAGGAACTTGGGGGGAAAATCAGGACAGGGAGGAGAGAGGAGGGAGTTTTCTTTGTTGGTGACTTCTCTCTCAGCCCACAGTCCTCAGATGCTCCTTTTCTCAGGTGTCTAAACGCTGTATCTCGGGACGGCTGTCCACTTCTCGTGATTCTGTCCGTGCACGAATGTATTCGTTGGTGCTCTGCTGTCGAATGTTCATTCTCCATTTCTGCACAGCTAAGAAAGTATTTGCTGCATACACTGCTGTTGCCAAGAAGCCAAAAACCTAAAAGAAACACCTATCATTAGTTCTCCAGAGCATGTCAACTGTGTACCAGTTCTCTGGAAACAGACAAGTCATGGAGTGCAAGGCACTATACAAATGAATTTTATGTGGGATGTCCTAATGACCCAGCTTAACCATGAATGCTGTTACCTGTCAATATGTTGGCTGTCAATTACATTATTGCTTTTAGAAATCTCAGAGCAAAAGGAAGTTGCGGCTTTGATTAGACTGTGAACAGATTTGTCTTCTGCCCTTTTAGGTAGCCCCAGTGCTTAGCACATAGTAGGTGTTTAATAAATGTGAGTTATTACTATGGTAAGCAGTTGGGAAACAAAATGGTCCCATACATAGGAACTTGGGATCTATTTTTCACTTTGGTCCAAACCTATGATTTCACTGGTATAGGGAAATCCTGATGGGGAAACTCCATCTACCAACATATATAGTTCTACTGCCTCAAAGAGTTTCCCAGGGCACTGAGAGGTTAAATCATTCACGTTGGGTCATAAAGTTAATATGTGCTAGAAATGGTCCTTGAACCAGATCTTTCTCGGCTCCAAGAATCCACTAGACCCTGTTTTTAGAGTCTATGAGATACTTTAGTTCTACCAGATCAAATGCCACGCAAGGATTTCTTTCTATAGTATCTTTCAAAGGATAACAGAGATATTTGTTTCAATATTAATAGAACACTGTAACTCAGGGAAGCATCATGTTAAGTTAAAAAAAAAACAGGTGGGGGTTCTAGCCCTAATTCTCCCACTCACTAGCTCCATGGCTTCTCTTTGGGCCTGAATTTCCTTATCTTTAAAATGACTGAGTTAGTCTAGAGGGAGGATTTCTAAGGTTCCTTCCACCTCTTTTCTGAAATTCTGAGATCTTTTCAAGTGCCAACATTTTATGTTCTAAGAGCCCTTCTAGCTTTGAATAGTCTATGTACTCCAGTATTCTAATGTGAACTTACTTGATAGCAAAAATCTTAACTAAAATACACAACAACCATGATGCAACGGAAAATCTTTAGATTTAATAATGCCTTTAATTACTAACCTAGACCTTCACTGTTTTTCTTCTGTTTACATAATGCATGGAAGATGGACAAAATCCATCCCACACAATAGAGAGAAAAGACTTCTGGATTTTAAATCAGAAGCCCTGAAGTACTGACGCAGCTTTTGGGAAAGTCATTAACATGTCTGGCTCTTAGGTTCTTCATCAGTAAATGAAGATGGCAATACTTACACTACTTATATCATAGGTGGTTGTGAAGAAAACATTACATAAAGGTGAACTGTTATTACTAAGTTCACACAAAGATTCTCTTAAAATATAGCTAAGCCCTTAAGGCACCCAACTCCTACCGATTCATGTTAAATTTCTGGACTTTTCCCTAGTGTTGCTAATCAAGCCCTGGTCTTTCTCTCCTTCTGCTTGACTGACAGTATCTTGGAAGGAAGGGGAGCAAAGTCAAGCCCTAGAGCTACAGATCAGCATGTACTTCATAAAGATGGAGCTAAGCCCATAGTAACTTACTTGCTTAATCACAGTTGAAATTAAAGAATGTGAAATATTGTGTGTGTGTGTGTGTGTGTGTGTGTGTGTGTGTGTGTGTGTGTGTGTGTGTGTGAGTGAAAATACATTTTTTTACTTGGTCAGCTGTTTCAGTCACGTCTGACTCTTCGTGAACCCATTAGGCATTTTCTTGGTAAAGATACTGGAGCGGCTTGCCATTTCCTTCTCTGGCTCATTTTATAGATGAAGGTTAAGTGATTTAACCAGGGTCACATAAGTAATAAGTATCTGAGACCAAATTTGAACTCACAAAGATGAGTCTCCCTAACTCCAGGCCCAACACTCCATCACTGCGCCACCTAGCTGCCCCAATATTAACGTGTGTATGTACATATAAATTTCATTCTCTGTGAAATATGTAAATATATATATTTCACATTCACACATATGTTGCATTCTTTCATTCCAACTACAGTTAAGCAAGTGAGTACATATCTATATCTCTTTATCCACATAAACAAATTATGGAGTTGGGGGAATTTGAGTTTGTATCCCTATAACGGAATCTATTCAGGGGAAGGGAGCAGTAACAAATCTAGCTCAGGATTCTAAGTAATTGATTTTCAGCTATAAACTTGTGCTTGTTACAAGGTTTACAAGTCTCTAAAAACCTTTCCTTCTGCAGCTTTGAATTTGGAAACTGTACTCCATGATTCTCTACCAGATCCCAAAACTCATCAGGAAGGAAAAACTCTTATCCCCCTTCTACACTTCTTGAATTCTTATTAATCCACTTTTTAAAAGCCCAACTCAAAAGCTACCTCCTTCACAAAGATCTCCCCTCAGCGGTAACAACCAACATGCCTGTGAGATCCCACATGGCACTTATGTAGCATCTCTCATGCAATATTGTGTAGCAAAGCTTTCCATGCATGTATCTTAATAGAACATAAATTTCCTGAAGACTAGAACTTCACAGTATTTAAACTTTATATCTCCCTTAGTACATAACTCAGGACTTTGAATATAGTAGGTATATAATAAAGGTGGTAGCTGTTCCTCACTGCCAACTGGGATCTCTACAGTTCAAATGACAGTATCATTTTTAAAAAACTAGTTATAGGAAAATTAGAACAAAATCCCCTGGGGTGGGGATGCAAACCAGGATGAGTCATTTGGTTTTAACTACTTTGTTCTCTTACCACAGCAGCAATTTCTGCTCCAGCTTTATGGTTCAAAGCAGCAAGTACTATAGAGGCAATAAAGAAGAAGAAGGTGCTGAGTCCAGTGTTGACCAAATCCTAAAAGGGGGAAAAGTGGTGGAATTACTTGAAAAGGATCATCCTAGCTTCTGCTCTTAAACAGAGAACATTCAAAATAAGAACCACGATATCCCACTTTCTGGAATGTTACATATTTTGCCTTTTATGCAACAGAGGCAAGGGTGAGCACAGAAGTAATCAGAGGCATATAGCTGAGGATACCACTAAAGTGAACTGGATAAGATCGCCATAGCATAGTGTGAGTACATTTCACCAGTTCACTAAATGATACTGGAATTTTCAAGTGATTTCTCTTGCAGAAATAGCAATTGACAGTAAACCCATCAATGGCATACCAACCAACTGCCCTTAATAAAGTTATATTATAAAACTCAAACACTTGACTCAACCCAGTATGGCCTGGACCCAGCTACGGCACTGTTCACAGACAGCCCAATGCCTACACTCTCAACATAAGCCTAGAATTTGCAGAAGCAAAGGTAGCACACCTTCAAAAGCTTAGAAGCCCCTCCCCCCATCCCCATAATTAAAGATAACTTGGTTTTAATATAAAACATATACAAAAATATCTAAACTGGCAATGCTTTCACTTAACGTAAAATCTTTCAAACCTTATATTGATACAGATTTTCTTTTATGATTCTTGAATACCAGATCAGGCCACAGACCCAGAATTCAGGATATTTAACAACTGCCTCACTTATGGCACCTAAGTCCTAATTTTGTTGTTGTTGGTTCAGTCATTTCATTGTGTCTGACTCTTCATGACCCTGTTTGGGGTTTTCTTGCAGAGATACAGGAGCAGTTGGCGATTTCCTCCTCCAGCTCATTCTACAGATGAGGAAACTGAGGCATATACTACCCAAACATGATCACATAAGTTAAATTTTATTATAGGCAGCTATCCACTGGTTCAGAAATTGTATCCAAATGGGAGGAAAAAGCATTCTCCAGTCCAAAAAAGAAAAAGAAAAAAAAAAGAAAGCTAGTAATAAGAATTAAATAAAGTATACTCTTTACTATCCAATCATGCAAAATCATTCAAGCAAATTAAATTTGTCACCTAAACTCCCAGATTTAAAATAGGAGCAAAATGCTCATAGCTTTTGCAAATTATATTATCCAAAAGCTCAAGGATATCAAGGGAATCAAGGGGGAAAAAAATAAGAAGAAAGGTGGTCTAGCCATACCAGATCTCAAACTGATCTCAAAGCAGTAATAATCAAAGCAATCTGGTAATTGCTAAAAAGTAGAGTGGTGGATCAGCATTAACAGATTAGGTACAAATTACATTATAGTAAATGACCATAATAATCTAGTATATGATAAACCCAAAGATCCAACCTTTCAGAACAAAAACTCATTATTTCACCAAAAATGCTGGGAAAACTGGAAAACAATGTAGCAGACACTAGGTATAGAGTAATACCTCATACCATATACCACAATTTGGTCAAAATGGGTACATGATTTACATATAAAGGGTGATAACATAAGCAAATTAAGGGAGCATGAAATAATTTATCTGTCAGATTTATGGATAAGGGAAAAACTTAGGGCCACAAGAGATGTAGAGAGCATTACAAAATGTTAAATAGATTATTAATTAATTAAAACATTTTTGCACAAACAACAATGCAACTAAAATTATAAGGAAAGAAGAAAATTAGGGGGAAATTTTGCAACAACTATCTCTAATAAAGGCTTCATCCCTCAAATATATAGAGAACTGAGTCATATTTACAAAAATACAAGTCATTTCCCAATTGATAAATGGTCAAAGGATATGAACAGGCAGTTTTCAAAGGAATTAATCACTATTAATTAGGGAAACGCAAATTAAAACAACTCTGAGGTACCATCTCACATCTATCAGCTTGGCTAACATGACAAAAATGGAAAATGTTGATGTTGGAAGGGATGTGGGAAAACTGGGACACTAATGCACTGATGGTAGAGTTGTGAACTGATCCAACCATTCTGAAGAACAATTTGGAACTATGCTCAAAGGGCTATAAAACTGTGCATACCCTTTGATCCAGCAATGCCACTACTATGTCTATATCCCAAAAAAGGGAAAAGGACCTACATGTATACAAATGTTTATAGCAGCTCTTTTTGTGGTAGCTAAGAATTAGACACTGAAGGGATGCCCATCAATTGGGGAATGTTGCTAAACAATCTGTGGTATATGACTGTAATGGAATATTATTGTGCTGTAAAGAATGACAAGCAGGATGATTTCAGAAACACCTGGAAAGACAGACATGAACTAATACGTAGTGAAACGAACAGAACCAGGACAACACTGTACACAGTAACAGCAATATTATTTGATGAAGAATTGTGAATGACTTAGCTATTCTCAGCAATACAACAATCCAACGATCTCTGCCTCCAGAAAAAGAAATGACATTGTTTGAATACAGACTGAAGCATGCTATTTTTCACTTTGTACAAAATGACTAATATGGAAATGTGATACATAATTGCACATGTATAACTTGTATCTGATTGTTTACTGTCTCGGGGTGGGGGTGGAGAGGAAAGGATAGAATTTGGAATTCAAAACTTTAAATAAAAAAGTGTTTTAAAATTTTTAAAAAGACAATTTTTAGAAGAATGACCATGCTCAGATTATGACATTAGTGAATCAATCAATCAATCAGCATTATTAAGGATGTTCCAGGCACTGTGCTGAGCACTGCTGGGATACAAAAAAGGACAAGGAAGTCCCTGCTTTCAAGGAACTCACAGTTTAATGGAGGAGACAACATGCAAACATGTTACATACAGGAGAAATGGGAAATAATCAGGCAAAGGGAGCTGGATTGAAAAAAGACTCCTTGTAGAAGGTAGGATTTAGTGGAAACTTGAAGAAAGTACTACCAGGAGGCTAAGATGAGGAAGGAAAGCATTCCAAGCATGGGGGGTGGGGCAGTCAGTGAAAATGCCCCCTTCATCCCAGTGTCACTGGAAGACAGAGTACCCTAGGGCAAAGTAGTTAAGGTGTAAAAAGAGTGGAAAGGTGAGAGGGGGACAAATTATGAATTCAGGGCTTCAAAAACCAAAGAGATAATTTTGTATTTACTCCTGGAGGTGATAGGGAGCCACTACAGTCTACTGAGTTGGGAAGTGTGACATGGTGGTCCTGTGCTTTAAGAAGTTCCTTTGACAGATGAGTAGAAGATAAGAGGCTTGTGGCAGGGAGACCAAGGAGAAAGCTACTGCAGCAGTCCAGGTATAATGCAATGAGAGCTCACAGCAGAGTGATGACAGTATCAGAGAAGAGAAAGAGGCATTGGGGAAAAGGGACCTAAGACAAGAGAACAGTGTAGATTTGACTTGGCTCATCAAGGGGTCAAGATGAGGAAGGTAAAAAAGTGTAGCTCGTGCAGTGATAATGGCCCGGAAAAGAAGTGAGGGGTCAAAGGATTGGAGGCCAGTATAGAAGAAGAAAAGAATTTGAGGTTACAAGGTAGAGGAAAAGGTGGGACAGTGATAGACTGTAATCAGCTAAAAGAATTTCAGAGTTCGTGAATATAGAAGTATGTTTGCTGGTGACAGTATGACTGAGGGTATCTTTGTATTTGGCTGAAGTGGGGTAGAGTAGGATATGAGAAATGATTAAATTGAGGAACTGGGAGGTCAGGGTGTCGATGGGAGTATCAATCACATATCTTGAAATCCTCTAGTATGATGGCAGGAGATGAGGAGGACTGCAAAATGGTGAGCCAGGCACTGAACTCACTGAAAAAAGAAGAGGAGTGTCCTGGAGGTCTATACACAACAGCTACCTTGATTTTGATTGGATGGTAGATGTGAACTGCATGAACCTCAAAGGAAGAGAGGGTACTGAGTGATGAAAGTAGAGGGTGAATCTGGAAGTGGAAATGGGGAGCAAGGAGTATTCCAACTCTCCCACCTCAATCGGTGAGTCAGGAAGAGCAAGTGCAGCCAATGCTGGAAAGAGAGGCTTTGTACCCTGAGGGAAGCCAGGCCTCAATGGGAGTAAGATGATGAAAGGAGTAGAAAAGGAAAAGATTTAAGATGCAAGTAAGTTTGTTACCTAGGGACCAGAATTCCAGAAAGCACAGAGGAAGGAGTGGATAACCTTAGACTGGAACACTGTGGGGATTTGGGGGGAGGGAACGACATGCGGCAGGATGGGCAATTTGTGAGCTGGTCCATTAGAGAGAAGACAGAACACATGGTCATGTGCTCTTGTACTGACAGCAAACTACAATCAAAATAAAACTAGGGAAGAGTAGGATTGTGTTTGGGGAAACTGCACAATTCTTTCAGAGAACTCAAGATGCTCCCTGACACAAAAACCCGTCTTTTAATACTAATATTTTTCTGGTGATGCTATTGAATTACAAAATTGTTCTTATTATTATTAGCAGCATTTCTGAAGTACTTGACCTACAACAACCCAATGAGGTCCACAGTGCATTATTCTCATTTTACAAATGAGAAAACTGAGACTCAAAGAGTTAGTGCTCTTCCAAGGTCACATATATAGAAGCAATAAGAGCTGGCATTAATATGCTTTTAGGTTTTCAAAGCACTTTACAGATATTATCTCATTTAGCCCTTAAAACAACCCTGCAAGGAAGATGTTACAGACATTACTATTTCACAGATGAAGAAACTCAAAGGTAAAGTGACTGCCCATGGCCACAAAACTAACAATAAAGGTAGAATCTAAATCCTGATTTCTATCTCCAAGTCCTTGATCTTTTCACAACACCATTTCCAGTGATGAAGTACTCATCATGAGCAATACAGCATGTTAAGACCTGGAGATGCAAGAAAAAAACAACAACAAACCAGGGAGCTTACATTTATGCAAGGTCTTCAGCCCTGACAGCCGTCAGGGTGGGAGGGCTGATAAACATAAACTATAGAACTATCTAACCATGGATCTACTGGACATTCCCAGTTACATTTCCCCTAGGAGTCTCACTATCTTCCCCTTCCTAAATTCCATATTTTGAAGACTACCACCCTTCTGATCATCTGAGTTCCCATCATCTTTCTCCACTTTTCAGTCTTTCACAATGTATGTGAAAATCCAATACCCTCTTTTTAAGCACAAGTCTACCACAAACATTTTTTTATTAATTTAGATTTTCTAATTTAAGCATTTCTCTTTTCAGAAAGATAAAAAGTCCAAACTGGCAGAATCTCCTTACACCTTTGAAAATCTCTCTAACACAAGCCACTGTGGAGTTACAGCATCCCAGAAAACATTCCACATTCAAGAAAAATCAAAGGTTCAAGTTAAAACCAAACACTTATTAAACTTTCAGCACAGTTTGAAGATTTATATCCCTAAAGCCACTGACTACTCCCCCTCCATGAAGTCTCTTTTCTAAATGGTCTCAATGAACTCAAGAGATGATTCCATTAACTGAAGTAATCAAAGACTTTTTTCCTTCTCCTGGGCAAATTATGACCCTAATCTGGCTGAGGCTTGGGAAAGAGGTCCTGCTGCTGTATTTTGTAGACTACTCCAGTCACAGGCCACTGTCTTAATTCTATCAAAAGAGAAAACAGAGCACCAACCTCAGCTGTTCACCCAGTTTTCTCAAAGAAAGTGATTACTCAGCAGGGGTAGGGCACCTTCAGCTTCAAGGCCACATGTGGCCCTCTAGGTCCTTAAGTGCAACCCTCTGACTGAATCCAAACCTCATAGGACAAATCCCCTTAATGAAAGATTTTTTCCTGTAAAACTTGGACTCAGTCAAAAGGCCACATCTAAGGACCTAGAAAGCCACATGTGGCCTTGAGGCTGCCGGTTCCCCACCCCTGGACCTTTGAAAAAAGAAAAAGAATGAGTGCAGGGCATTGTTTCTGAACTGACACCTGAAGGCTTCTCTTTCAGATTAGTTCAAAAGCTTCAAACTAAAATATCGAGGAAAAATGTTTTCATAATATTTCTAAAAGGGGGTGGGCAGGGAGAAGTGAGGGGAATCTACTTTTAGCCAATTAATTGTCCTGGTCTACCTTCACAGCACCGCTCACACCCATCCCCTTCTCTCCACCCACAGAGTGTTAAGTCCTAATTCAAGCCCTAATCACCTGTCATCTTCCTGCAAGCTTGTCTCCCTGTCTCTAGCCTTCGCTATTTACAATCCATACATCCCACAACTGCCAGATGGATTCCTAAAGCATAGGTGAGATCAACTCGTCACTTCCTTGCTCAAGAAGCTGCAGTGGCTCCAGACTCTTTTATTTGGTACTCAATGCCCTTCAGAAGCTGGCTTGAGACAACCTGTCCTCCCCAGACATACTGCATGCTACTCTCCTTCACTTACTGCATTCCAGCTAAACCACACTTCTCCCTATTCCTCACACATGATGCTCCATTTCCCACCTCCACACTTTTGGAGCAGTGATCTTTACCTCCATCTCTCGGAATCTCAAACTTCCTTCAAAGCTTGACTCGAGTGATAATTCTAACACAAGGCCCATATTGATCCCCTCCATGGCAATCACCTACCCTAAAATCACTTGGCACTGACTTTATATATAACTTATATTGACTAATCTGGGCTCATTCTGTTCACCTCACCTCCCCAAAGAATATAGGTTCCATGAAGACAAGGAGTCGCTTTCACTTTTGTCTCTATCTACAGCACCTGCCACGGTGCCTGATATATTAAGTACCTGATAAGTTAACTAAATGAATGAAATGTTTAATGCAACATAAAAAATAGCTGATACCTTCAGAAATAACAATTAAACTGTTCCTAGAAGAAATCAATATGAAAATACAAATCACAGCAAAACATGGTACTTCATGTACTAAAGAACATCAAATTAACAATATTTAAATGAATGTCTTGGTATCCAAAACTATATAAACCCTGAGGCAATGAACAAATGGGAGCCTAATTCCACCATGAATGCATAAGCTACCTAAGGGACAACCATACAGGTAAAATCAATCAGCAGTCATTTATTGGGAGCCTACTAATTCCAAGCACTAAGCCAGGTCCTTGAAAAACTGATTCTTAATGAAATTGTCAGTAAAAACAGTTCAACGGATCCCCATGGAAACAAGTACACAAGCCTCTTCAGCAGCAATCAGCAACCTGCAGCTGTCTGTTACCCACTGTGAACTAAGAATGGTTCTTAAATTTTTAAATAAAGTCTTATTGAATTTAAAAACATAAAAACCATTCTTAGCTCAGCTGTACAAAAACAGGTGGTAGTTTGGATTTGGCCATTTGGCTGGGCTGTAATTGGCCTACCCCTATTCTACATGAATATAAGCCAAGGTCTGTGCCCTCAGGAATCAATAAAGACAAGAGTAACACATAGGAAGCATTTAGTTAACAAGACTATACCATATACAATTAGGAGCCAAATTACAGGGCATAGACTCGAAGTACTGTAGTCTGATGAAAGGAACTATCAATATAAGTAGGTTGGAGTAGTCAAAAAAGTTTAATTAGGACTTGAGGAAAGAGCAAACGGATAGGGGATTTGAAACTAGGTCCATGCCAAGCTGCTTTGGAAGGATTTTCAAGCTGAACAACAGCATGCTAATAAATAGTAATTGGTTACCGTAAACTGATAGGTTCATGGTTTTATTTACTATTTCTATAAGAAATTATTAAATTGCAACATCAGGACACTATAACTGGAGTTCAAAGACCTTATGGGGATAACTCTGTGTAGCCAAGAACTGGAGCCAAATACTAATGATGTAACCATAGATAGGACACTAGACTTCTCTGATAATCAGGTTTCCTCATTTGGAAAATGGTAGCAATATTCCTGCGACTTATCTTGTAAGACTGTCTGAGGAAAGTGTCTTGTAACTATACAAAATGTGAGGTGCTGTTATTTTAAAAAAATTAAACCGATGATAGCTGCTGCTTTTTCCTATGGTAATTTGCTAACTTAGCTTGAATAGTAGACAAGTGAGAGCAGCAGCAGCCACAGTAAAGATTTGGGGAACAAGTATAACATAAGCAGGAGACATTAAGGAGACTTGCCTAACTGGAATAAAAGGTTTGATTTCGGGAAGAAGTTGGAGATAAGGCTGAAAAGACAAAATAGCGTCATATTATGGGAAAACTTTCAGTGGCTCTCCATAGCCTTTTGAATACAAGTTGAGTTCCTAACTCTGACATTCAAGGCCTTTCATAAACTGGTGCTCTTCTCTTTCACATTCTCTACATTTCAGCCACACCATACTAGGCTTATTTCCCCCACTATTGGCTATACTCTGTCTTGGTCGATCCTATCTCCCAAGACAAGAATTTCACTTACCTTCATCTATTGAAGCTTTTCCATTCCTCCAAGTCCCAACTCAGACACCGCCTTCTCCATTAAGCACTCCTTAACCTATCCCTCCTGCTCCCCCCAAATAAAAGTCATATCCCACTCTTCAGACTTTTCATGTTTTCATGCCTGGCTCTGATTTATTCTCAAGACATTCTTTATTGTATCACACTGATCTGTGTGTCATAGTCCTTTCCCATTCCCTATCTGCAAGTTCTTTGATGACGGGGACTGTTGTATTCTCAGAGCCTAATACATTTTTAAAACTTTTAAATGACATTTTTTACATCACTTACAGTGTCCCTCTCCTTAATGCACCACAAAAAAAAACCAGCCAACATCAGTTACCTACCTGGAATTCCCTGACAAGTTCATCATTTATTCTCCAAGAAGTGAAAAGTTAAAGACCAAGAAGAGAAGCCGCGAACTCATAATCCCTCATCACCTTCTATGAATAAATAAATTCTCTGGATCTTAATGCTTCCTCCAAGAAACATGAAAAATAACACTAAACCAGGTTGCTATAGGAAAAGATTAAGCATTATAATAATCTTGGCATACAGGCATTCATTCATCAAACACTCCCCTTCAACATAAGTTGTCCTCTGTACTTAAGACTAATTCTGCCAATACTATAGAAATGTTTTGCTTAACTTCATATGTATAATGGGTATCATATTGCTTGCCTTCTCAATGGGTGGAAGAAGGGCTAGAGGAAGAACATTTAGAACTCAAAAAAAAATTTTAAATGACTATTAAAAAAAAGAAAAGAAACATATACAATTTTTTTTAAAGGTGAATTCTGCCAAACCACAGTCCTGGATGTAAAAAAGCCAAAGGCTCTTTGTAGGTTTTATGTACTACACTAGAAGGGCATACTTCTTAATGGGCCAAGATAAGAGAAAATTATCACATTAAGTATTTGGTGCCTATCATTCCATTCCATTTGGTTCTATTGTAGTTCAGAGTATACAGAATCACCAAATGACAAAATTGTTTTCTTAGCCATTAATAATTTGTGGCAAATCATTTGGTTGATGGCCCTCAATAAAGCTGTACCTTGTTGGAGATCAGAAAGGTCTTCTTGTTCCCTTGCCAGGCATTTTTGCTTAGTTTAGCCACTGGTCTTTCCACCTCCCACCCATCCTGCTTTAAGAAAGAAAAATTTGTGGCAGGGAAGAGTTCTGACCTTTCTACTATAGCAATTTCTACCAGTACAAGGGCAGGCCAAGCCAAATGACATAGATTTAGTCACATGTGATGGGATACCTTAACAATCCCAGCTATAATAAATGCTTGCAACACAATTCAATTCAAGAATGAATGATTTTGTTGAGGTGCTTAGGTATCTGTGCTTAGACCCCAATTCTAAAATCACTTTTCTCCCTAGCCTCAAAACACTGTCCCTGGCAGTTTCTCTCCAATGTAAGGACAGCATGCTCCAGCAAAACAGGACAGCATGCCCTAGCACAAAACACTTATCTCTCTTCCTGATACAGTAGCCAGCTGCACCTGTAGAATTTATTAGTTTGAACTGGCTGTGTACTGAATAAACTGGCTGTGTACTGGCTCATAGAGATATTTACTACTCCCTGAGCTATCATACATATCCTAGACTTAGATATATGTATACTTCCTTATGTTTACCTTGTCTAACAAGATATTGATGGAGGGCAGCCTGGGTATTTCTCAGTCAGCCCTAACCATTAGGTGACTTAATGACATTTCAGGCCTAAAACCACACTTCCATGTAGCCTTGCCCCCCTTGGGTAAAATACCTGTTCAGTAGATACAAAAAGTGCACATTCCTTTAAGAATTTACCACTCCTTAACCACTCCCTAAACCCACCATGAATCATCTGGTTAGCATATTTGGCACATATTTTACTATAGTTAGTCCTATATAAAATTAACCCTAACCCTCTAAGGTTGCAAGTTCCCTAAGAACTCTTGCCTGCTGAAAAGCGTAACAATAAATCTTTTGCCACCTGCCACTTAAAGAATGCCTGAGACGGAGAATTCATTCCAGATAGCTCCAACCCTGTCTGGGAACTTCAGTCTTGGGGTTCCTGGACTTTGTCAACCCCCAACAATTTCACTGGCAATTCCACCAATTTATGTTTGCTACATAAATCTCAAGTGTTCAACAAAAAAGGAGCCACTAAAGGAGGGTGGGGAGCTACTCCCCTAAGGTGAAATATGGTGGTAAACTCTAGAAACTGGGAACATGGCTCTCCCTTTCTTCCCTATCTCCTTGCTTTACCATTCCTGGCAGAAGACTGGGGAGGCAGAAATTTGATAAATGTTAATTATACCTAAGGTTTGTATCTGCTCTTTTCTGTGAACCACAGAGGTTATAGGGCCCACCACAGAAGTATAGGGCCCATTCTAGGCAAAATTTCAAAACAGACTATGTTTGTCTTGGGGCATTCTCCCACCTTACTTTTTAGGAACCGTTTTCCCTGTTGTTGCTTTTTTGTCTTGGCCCAGGACCTTCACATTATTTGGACATCTAAAACGTTCCACTGCAGCATCCTACCCAAATTCTGTCCTTTCCTCTTTATCCCACTCCATCAAAACTACTATTTTCTCAGTCTGCCTAATTGATAGGGAGACAAACTGAACTAATTCTCACCAAGGTAAAATAGTGACTGATACTCTAGCCTCTCCATCTTTTGGAGTGTTTATTAACCTAAATGAATCTCTAATTAGTAACACTTCAGGAAAAGAGTCAGGGGCAGGTGGCTAGTCCTTAAATCCTACTAATCTAGCTATTCCCCTAAATAAGGTCAATCTTGTTGCGGGGGAGGGAAAAGAAAACAGTCTGTCTTCTGCCATCTTTTTTTCTGAATGGAAGGTAACAAATTCTTCCTTTTTACTTCTTTCTCCAGCTATGATGAGACATACTGATTCCATGTCTTCTGATAGGCTCCAGTTTAGTCTAAGATGTGGGCAGTCCACATCCAATCTTTAACCATAAAGGGGAACAACTCAAAAGTCAGGAAGTACTCTACTGACCTAGATCTAAAAATCCATTATTCTTCAATACAGGTGCCAAAACCAAAGGCTACACCATCCCCTCCTTACTTGTTCCACTTCCAAACAACAAAGACTAGGCTAACCTAAGTTTTCAGTCTATAGCTCCTATATTACCCTGACCATGGGTACTTTCTGTCAGAAATATGATGAAGTCTAGCTGTCTGGACCTAACTGGGTCCAACTAGGTTATCAGACTGGGGATCTTCAGAATGGGCCTCCAAGCAGTCTGCCTATTCTAACTCCTTAAGCTAATTGCAAAAGGTTTGATCTCACTACACAAAAGTAATATGAATTGGAGATATTTAGAGGAAACTTCATTAAAGCATGAGTTTCTTGACCTAAGGTGTATAAAATTTTTTAAAAATTATAATATGTATTAAAATCTAATTGGCTTAACTTTGCAATTCCATATAATTCCTTTTTATGCATTTAAAAATATTATTCAGAGAAAGGATACATAGGTTTCCTATGTAAAAGGGATCCATGCCACAAAAAAGGTTAAGAATACCTGTATTAAGTATAATATCCAATAATTTCCAATCCAATAAAGTGATCTTCAAAGGCTATGCCAGTATAACAACATAAAACTACAACCCAAAGATCAGTTTAAGCTGGAAGAAGCTCATCAGTAAGACCATCTTCCACATTAAAGAAAAGGTCTTGTCTGCATCCCTGGAGAGAATCCACAATGAGAAAACTTTAGAACTTTGACGTGTTCTCCGCTTACCACTTACAAGCACAGTAACAATTATCATTGACCATGTCAGATCAGCTCTGTTCCAAATTTTAATTGCTCACAGTATCCAAATTATTCATGGATGCTTAGTTTTCATGGATCTGATACTCACTTGGCATGGACATCTATTTGTAACTTTAAGAAGTTAAAGGGAACATTATTCCAAGAGCTATGTAAATTAAATCTCAGAATCATTAACACAATGAGGGCTAATATGACAATCTTACAGCAAACAATTTCTGAGCAATACAGGGGAAGTAATGAATAATTTGCTCAGGATGAAAGACAGGAAGAGATAAAGAAAAAAGGATGCCAGTCAGGCTGTAGAGTATATGCAGGAGAGATGGTGGCTAGAAAGCAGGGACTGGCATGAGTTCCCCACCAAGTCCCTCCAAAAACCTATAAAAAAATGGCTCTAAACCAATTCTAGAGCTGCAAGACACACAAAATAGCAAAGGGAAGTAGGTCTCCAGCCCAGGACAGCCTGGATGGTCTCTGGGTAAGGTCTTTCGCACACGGAGCCGGAAGCAGAGCAGAGCCCAGCGGGGGCATTGCGGACCAGCCAGACCAGGAGCCGGGCGGAGCGTGCCCTAGCTCCCTGAATCAGTGGGCTGTGGCAGTTACCAGACTTCTCAACCCACAGGCACCAAAGACAACAGAGAAGAACTGCAGAGTCCACAAAGTGGCGGAGGGAAGCAGGGCTCGAGCCCAGGACAGCCTGGATGGTCTCTGGGTAAGGTCTTTCATGCATGGAGCTGGGAGCGGAGCAAAGCCCAGCGTGGGTGGCATGGACCAGCCAGACGAGGAGCCGGGCGGAGCATGCCCTAGCTCCCTGAATTAGTGAGCTGTGGCAGTTACCAGACTTTTCAACCCACAAACACCAAAGACAACAGAGAAGGTTAGTGGGAAAAGCTGCTGGGGACGAGTGTAAAAAGGAGTTTGCAGTTTGGCCACTACCCCAGGGGCAGCGGAGGTGAGGCAGCTACAGAACTATGGCTGCAGTTGCTTCTGGCCCTAGGCCCACCTGGTGGGAGGAATTAAGTGGCTGATCAGAGAAGGAGTACACAGCCTGCTGAAGATTTAAGTCCAGTCTGGGTTGGGGGTTCTTGGGGAAGGAGGAGTGCTGCTGTGGCAGCGCATCCCCCCAAGCTTGTTACATAGAACTCTTTACTCTACAAGCAGTCATACCCTGCTGAAAAACTCAAGGGTCATGTAAGTTGGCTGGGAACATGGCCAGGCAGTGAAAACACATCCAGATTCAGTCTCAGACTTTGGAATCTTTCTTTGGTGACAAAGAAGACCAAAACATACAGCCAGAAGAAGTCAACAAAGTCAAAGAGCCTACAACAAAAGCCTCCAAG
>CM053625.1:304038235-304071058 GCA_028646595.1 Phalanger gymnotis
TAGGTTTAGGGGAAAATATAATTTCTACTTTGGATATGATCAGTCTGTAATTACAATGGAACATTTAGGTGGAGATATCTAGTAGGCAACTGGTAATGTGAGACTAAAGTTCACAAGAGAGATTAGGGTGTGGGGTGTATTATATATATTAGAGACACCTGCTTAGATATAATAATTGAACCCATGAGGGCTAACTAACTAGTTATTATGACCATCAATTCCCATGGGGCCTCAGCATCCCCATATGCAAAATGAGATTAGACCAGATAATCTGTATGGTTTCTTCTAGCGTTAATCATTTAGACTTCTAATATTTTGTTCAATAATTTTTTTTAAACAAACATTTGTTTTTGGTTGAGGGTGGTTCTGGTTGCTGCCACGTTATGAAGCTGTCAGCCTGTCTTGGTCTTAGGTTTGCTTGTGCCACAACCCAGTTGTGATTCCATCAGATTTTTCAAGCTGCTTTTGACTGTGTAAATATTTTTTTTCTATTTCGGAATTCCCTAAACCCCAAAATAAGTAAAGGTAGTACTTAGTGGAGCTGGGATCTGCCCTACGGCTATGCAAATGACTTAAATTTCAATTCTGCCTTGGCAGCACTTCCATCTTTACCATAAATTCTGCTCTCAGGATTTTAGTGACTCAGAAGTTACTTTCCAAAGGCTTGACATGGTGCCTAACAATCAGAGAAATAAAACAGGACCATTTTTTATATCCTAGAACTTGCACATGCATGTATATACATACACACACACAAATATGGTCATTCAATAAATAAAGTAGAAAACAGATCTACTGTACACATTTCACTCAAAAAGGAAATAAGAGAGAAAGGAAAATTAAAGGAAGGGTAGATAAGGGATTAGTTCTAACAAAAACAAACTCTAAGTAAAGAGATGCAAAAATATTTAAAAACTCTTTTTAAGGTGGCAAAGAATGGGAATGGGGTGTGTGTGGGGATACCCATCCGTTGGGGAATGACTAAACAAGTAAATGGCACATAACTATCTGATAGAATACTATTATGCTGCAAGAAATGATAAAGGGGATAGTTTCAGAGAAAAATATGCATGGGTTGATTTGAAGTAAACAGAACCAAGAGATTAAATTATACAATGACTACAAATTATGCAATGACAACAATATGATACAGACAAATAACTCGGAAAGACTTAAGAATTCTGATAAGTTTAATTACCAATCACGATTCCAGAGGACTAATGATTAAATATACTACCTATGTTCCTCATAGAAAGGTAAAAGACTCAGTACAAAATGAGAGTACATACATACACACACACACACACACACACACACACACACACAGAGGCACGTGTAACAGATCTCTTTTGGACAGGGCCAATGTGAAATTTGGGGTTTTTTGATTATGCGTTTGTTACAAGGATCTTGTTCTTTCATTCTCAGTGGGGGAATGAGGAGAGGGAAAGAAGGCGAACACTTGCTGATCTATCCATTCAAAACAATTCAATAAGCATTCAGTAAGTGCCTACTGTGTTCCAGACACTGTGCTAGGCACTAATTCAAAAAATGAAACAAGTCTCTATCCTCAAGGAGATTACATTCTATTGGGGGGGAGGAACATGTACATAGAAAATTAAGTACTATGTGTAATATGTGTGTGTATATGAAGTAATATCAGAGAAGAGAAATGTACTGCCACCTGGAAGTATCAGGCCAGTTTCTTTGTAGAAGGTGGCACTTCAGGTAAGCTTTGAAGGAATCAAGCACTGCTAAGTGGCAGGTAAGTAGGAGGTAAATTCCAGGCATGGAGAACAGCCTATGCAAAGGCATGGAGGTGGGATTGTATGTGTGGGGAACAGGAAATAGGATGCTTTGGATGAAATATAGAGCACGTGAAAGAGACTAATGTGCAAAAAAACCTCGGAAAGAAGATTGGGGCCAGACTGTAAAGGGTTCTAAAAGCCAAACAAAGGAGTTTGAGTTTTATCTGGAGGGAAGAATTTTCTTGAACACAGAATAATATGGTCATACCTGTGCTTTAGGAATATTAATTTGATAGCTCTGTAGAGTATGGCTGAGAAAGCAGAGAGACCAGAAGCAGAGATCAATTTGGAGGCTCTTGAAATAGTCCAGGGGAAAAGTGAAGAGAGCCTGGGTAAGGGAAAGGATGCAAGATACTGTGGAAGCAGAGTTGACAAGAGCTACTTATTAGAAGTGAGAAATGAGGATGTCAAGGACAGTCAAGGATGTCACCAAGACTGCAAAGCCTGGTGGCTAGGAAGATGGTGCCACCCTCAATAGAAATAGTAAAATTAAGGACAGAGATAAAGACCTTAAAAGCACAACAACAACAACAAAAAGAACATGGCAACTATCATAAGCAAGCTTGGAATTAAAGAGGAAATGAGAAAATATAACTCCTTTCTTTGCATGGCTGGTAGGCTTTGGGTGTGAAACATTATATGTAATATAAAATTTTATTAATATGTTAGTTTTGCTGAACTGTTATTTTTAAAACTTCTCTGCTGTAAGGGCAACAAAACAAATACAAAGTAATTTGAGGAAAGGGCACTAACAACTGGGTGGATCCAGAGTTTTCCCTACTATAAGGTGGCAGGAGAACTGAATCTTGAAAGAGACTAAGAATTCTAGGACATGGAGAGAAGATAAATTCACCAATGAAAACAACGTAAGAACAAAAGATATCAGTAAAAAAAAAAAAATTTTAAATAAGAAGCACTACAGAAAATTTTCTTCATGTGGTTTAATGACAAAACTGTAGCTAATTTCTGTATGTAGGGAAAGAACAATGGATCGGAAGTAAAAGGAGCTGGTCTACTACCTTTGTGACCTCAGCCAAGTCATCCCTCTTTGGGTTGCTGTTTCCTCATGTGTAAAATGAGAGCTTTGCAGCTCTAAGTCCTAAGATCCTATGAAAACCACAAAATGGTCAGCATTTTCCCTGCCAGGAAGAATGCCCACAGAATTTGAGTATAAATGCCATCCTCCCCAAACGGCTGCATACCCAGACTGTTTAAATTAGTACTAAAGAACAAACAATACATGCACAGAATATACAGGAAACCAGCTGCCTTCAACCACATCCATCTGAAGATGTTTAGCCACACTGTTGATATTCTGGTATCGTTGCCCCCATCCCTTTTCATTTTGCAGGGTTCAATCTCCATAAATAAAACTTCCCTAGTATTTTTCACTCCTTGCAAAGTACATGTTTCCCATATATTCTAAAAAGCCCTGATTTCACTGGGTATTCTATGGGAATTGCCTTCCACTGATAAGGACTGTAGCTCTCTTAATGGATGGTCTTTGTGACTTGCTATGGCTGAAAAATATTCCCCCTAGTGGCCAACATTAGCAACTAGGTGGCGCAGTGGATAGAGAGTCTGGCCTGGAATCAGGAAGACTCATATTCCAGTTCAAATCTGGTCTCAGACACTTATTAGCTGTGTGACTCTAGGCAAGCCATTTAACTGTTTGCCTCGCTCAGGTGTTCCATCTGTAAAATGAGTTGGGAGATGGAAATAGTAAACCACTCCAGTATGTTTGCCAAGAAAATCCCAAACAGGGTCACAAAGAGTTAGACATGACTGTAATGACTGAACAACAACACAGTAACCCACATACAGTTGATTCTTTCCAAACTTAATTAGGGGGTCCTCCAATGATTACTGCACAATCAATCGCTGAGCCTATATACAAAGTCTTTTCAGTTTGATTTGTAACTTACTTTTAACAAAATAAATGTTAATGTAAATTATTAATTTTTTTTGGTTAGTGTGGGGGCATTGGAAAGAGTTTTGAGACCAGGAGTCCTGGGTTCTAATACTGTCTATCATTGACCCTAGCAACTTAATCCTACCCCCCTCTATTTTCACATCTGTAAAATGAGCAGGTTGGGCTCTTCACAGTTCTAATATTTATGAAGTTACTATTCTAAAACATGTTTTGTAGTTTCCCAATGATAGTATTTCTGTAACTAAAGGGCACTTCTGTCTTCCTCCTTTATTGGAATGGAACAGAAGCCATTATTTCCTTCTAGAGGAGGAAGGATCTCTGGAAGCAGAACATGGACTCCACTGGCGCAGCCTTCAAGAAGTCACGGTAGGAGACGCAGAATCAGAACAATATATACAAGGGGGACAACGATATAAAAAACTTTTTTAAGACATTGAACTGGCCCTGAAGTCAGGAGAACTTCAGTTCAAATCCAGACACTTACTGTTTGACCCTTGGCAAGTCACTTAACATCAATTGACTCAAAAAAGAAAAACATTGTGGAACAGTTTATGTGAGTGTTTGTTAGGTGGCTACTGTGTGAAAATTTGTAAATAAAAAATGTTTTAGAAAAAGAAAACAACATAATGATAATGATGACAATTAAGAGGTCTATAAGAGAACCTACAGAACACTAAGCTGACTAAACCTTTTACCTCCACTACTGAATGAAGGGGAGTGAGACCTCTTCATGGGATGGGATGTCATCTGTGGAAAATCAGCTTTCTGGTAAGTCAAGGAAGTAGAAGAAGCTCAAGGAAAAGTTTGAAGACAAAAGAGAATTTATCTATAAAGAAGCCAGACCACTATAGGACACAGTAAAAGGAAACCAGTGAGTGGAAAACAGGGCTGTGGGGAGGTAAAACTGAACTGGAAAGAGAGTCCCAGAGAAGCTAATAGTTGAGAGAGAAAAGAGATCATGGGAAGAAAAGTTTCTACAAGAAAGACAAGTATAGATAAGAAAGTCAATATATTGGAAAGTAAGGTAGATATGCATATTTGTAGGGAGAAGGCCATTGGATTCAAGTCAGAAGACCCAAGTTAAATTCCCAGCTTCAATTAACAGATGTTAAAGTCAGGTGTAATAATGATAATTATTATGATTATGAATAATTCACATTTACAAGAGTTTATAAAGCACTTACCACCTTATAGGAACATTGTTAGCTAAGTGTTCTCTCCATTTCACATATTAGTAAATAGGCTGAGAAGTCAGATGATTTGCCCAGGGTCACAGAGCAAGTTTAGGATAAGGATGTGACCCCTGGTCTTAGCGGCAAAAGATCTGGACTTGAATCCCTTGGAGGCAGGAATCTTGCGTTCACAACTTCAAGCCCCACACTTGGGAGTGGGGTGACTCCGGACAAGTGACTTCCCTAACTAAGCCTCATTTTACTTTGCAAACCACTGACCAGTCTCCCTAAATCACAGGGCTGGTATGAGGAAGGGGACGGTAAAGTGGTGCAGTGGATAGAGTGCTGGTCCTGGAATCAAATCTTCATGAGTTCCAGCTGTGTGACCCTGGGCAAGTCACTTAGCCCTGTTTGCCTCAGTTTCCTCATCTGTAAATTGTGCTGGAGAAGGAGATGGCCAAACCGTTCCAGGATCTCTGCCAAGAAAAGCCCAAACAGGATCACAAAGAGTGTGACATGACTGAAAAACAACCGAATAACTACCAAGTGCTTCTCACAACGCTGATGAAGCTCTGGTCTCCTCCGCTCCTTTCTCTGGGTCGTTAAGATCTTCTATGTCTTGAAATCACTATCTGTTTACTTACTTGCACACACTTTGCATCTCTCCCAGTAGAATACAAGCTCCATGATGACAAGAACTGTTTCATCTTTGTCTCTGTATCCCCAGCACCTGGCACGGGGCTTTGTAACCCAGCTAATACTTGCTATACAGTTACCAAACTGAACTGCTGAATTAAAAAGTAAGACAATCCAAGAAGTGTACTTTCCTTGGATATTCAAATCAAGCGTACCTATCCTCATAGGCTTTTGCACTGCACTGTGATTTCCTTATTTAAAGTCTCCAGCATCCAGTTATTCAAGAATTCAAATAGATAAATAATTATTAAGCATTCACTGTGTGGACAACACTTTTCTGAACTCTATTAGGCCCCAGTAGAAGGTTCTGATAAGATAGTTCCTGCTATCATAGCGCTTATAGGCTAAATGGAATTAAAGATACCTTTTTAAACTACACTTCAATTGATAGGGATACTCCATCAATAATGAATAACCCCTGTTCACATCTTCTCATCCAATTCAGTTTTGTCCATGTCTTTCTGAAAACCCACCACAAAGGATCCAGCCTTCTAATTCTTGAATCAAGTACCAGGCAGGATATGTTATAATTTTACTACATGATCAGCCTATCTCCATTTCCAGTCATACATACCTTTGGTGCTATATTTTATACTACTTCTCACAGAAGTCATCACTGGTAATTAAATGTAGCCTACTTACACCCAATGTGAATCTTTCCAATGCGCTTTAGGCAGTGAAATACGGATAATTGTTAATACACAATAAATGTATCAGTGAGAAGTCTAGCTTTGTTAATTAAAAGAAAATGCAACTCTCTTAAGTATAACACTTGAAATTGGAACTACTATACTAATACTATAATACGTAGGTGTCATAGTAGATAAAAGCACTGGGCCTGGAGTCAGAAGGACCTGAATTCAAATCTAGCCTCAGACACTTACTAGCTGTGTGACAAGGGCAAGCCATTTAACCTGCCTGCCTCAGTTTCATCATCTATACTGAGTATAACAGCACCTACCTCCCAAGGTTGTTGTGAGGATCAAATGAGATAATATTTGTAAAGCACTTTACAAACCTTGAAGCTCTTATTTCTATTGGTTTTTATTATAAATGAAAGAAATTTAAGAATATGCTTTTTATGCTGAACAAAAAGACTCTATTTTCTGAAAACTATTTTAGTTCTCACGAAAGTAGGGTCAACTACTGCTCAAGATGCCTCTACAATTACCCAGCTAATGGGTGGTTCCTTCTGTTTATTCTGTAATTAACCAAGGACAAAAAGGCACTTTCGGACATTTTTGCTTGGGCCCCAGATTGGAACAGTATCACTGAAGTGAGCAGACAGGCTTTCAGGAAAGAGAGGGCCGAAAGCTTTTATTTTTAACTTTCTTTTGAAGTTGGTTCAATAGCTGTTTAACATCTCTTTTATGAGACTTAAACTCTAACCCAAGTTGTAAAGAAGCTGTTGTACCAGCTTCAAAAAGAAGGTACCCACAAGCCAACTTTGCTTAGAGTAACTGATTAACGAGAAACAGAAAGCAAAGTAAAAATAATATTACAAATTAATAAAAATGTCTCCAGTAACTTAGCTGAGGGCGTTGCAGGAAAACAGGTACACTTATGGGCAGCGAATTGGCCAAATTATGCTGGAAAGCAATTTGGAACTATGACCAAAAAGCTACTAAACTGTGCCTACCCTTTGACTCGGTGACAGTACTATTAGGCCTATACCTCAAAGCGATCAAAGAAAGATAAAAATGACCCATTTGTAGAAACAATATTCATAAATTCTTTTTTGTGTTGGTAAAGAAATAGAAACTGGGGATTTGCCCATCAACTGAGGAATGGTTGAATAAATTAAGATTTATGCTTGTAACAGAATACTATTGCTCTGTAAGAAAAGATAAAAGAGATGGTTTCAGAAAAACCTAGGAAGACTTGAATGAACTGATGCTGAGTGAAGTGAGCAGAACCAGAACAATTTACATGACAACAATGTTGTAAAAACAATCAACTCTGAAAGACTTAAGAACTCTATCAACATGAAGACAAATCACAGTCTCAGAGAACTGATGATAAAACATGTTACCAATCTCCTATCGGAAAGATGATGGACTCAGGGTGCATACTGGGACATATACTTTTTGGACAGGGTCAATACAGTCATGTTTTTGCTTGACTATGTATATTAGTTACAAGGGATTTGCACAGGGCAAGGGGGAAAGGTCCTACAATACAAGAATGGGGAGGGAGGAAGGGAACAGGGATTTGTGTTAGTGGAAACAAAATCAAATTAAATTAAATTTTTCCAATGAATAGTAGAGGGGAATATGATACTCTAAAAGGAGATTTGAATTAACTAAAATTTATCACACAACACCAAGAATACTTTTTTAAAAGTAGATTAAAATAAAATTACTTTTTATCAATAAAACCAAACTGAATATAATTCACATTTCCATAGTACTTTAAAGTTTACATAACACTTCCTTTTTTTATAAATTTATTTTTAGTTTACAACATTCAGTTCCACAAGTTTTTGAGTTCTACATTTTCTCTCCCCTCCCCACCAAGACAGCAGGTAATCCAATGTAGGTTCTACATATACCTTCACATTGAACTTATTTACATAATAGTCCAGTTGCAAAGAAGAATTATAACCAATGGAATGAATTATGAGAAAGGAGAAATGAAACCAACAAAGAAGGAAAAAAAAAAAGAGAGCAAATAGTTTGCCTCTATCTAAATTCAGACTCCATAGTTCTTTCTCTGGATGTGCACAGCCTTTTCCATCATGAGTCTTTTGGAGCTGTCTTTGAACCTTGTATTGATGAGAGGAGTCAAGTCTATCAAAGTTAATCCTTACAGATACCATGTGTCTGTAATCATGTATAATGATCTCCTGGTTCTGCTCCCCTCACTCAGCATCAGTTCATATAAGTCTTTCCAGATTACATAACATTTCTCTTACAACATAGTAGGTAGTTCAAAAATTATTGTGCCTGTTTTACAAATGAGAAAAATTGAGGTTCAGAGAGATGGAATAATGTGCAGTCAGGCACACAACCCGTAAGTGCCAAAATCAGGCTCTGTATTCAGGTCTCCTTACTCCAAGTTAGGAGTTTCCTACTAATATCGCATTCTCTAAATCAGTCTTTTTTTTTTATTAGTTTTACATTAACTAACTTTTCTTTATGGAATATAATTAATTAAACATTATATACGCTAAAGAGAGGCTATATTGTATTGGCAAAAAAAGACAATAAGGAAAACATTTTCATATACTGTGCCCTTGGGGTCAGCATTATAAACATTAACTATCCTTGTGAAAGAAAAAACATTTTAGTTGAGTTTTCTGGTTCTATAAATACTAAATAATAATAGCAGCTAATATATAATATAATATATATATAATATATAATATAATATATATATAATATATAATTTTTGTAATTAAATTTTATTTTTGGATTCACATTCTCTCCCTCCCATCACTACCTGCCCCAACTGAGAAAGCAAAAAACAAACAAAAAAAACCCTCCTTTTATAAACAGATATAGTCACATAAAATAAATTCTTGCATTAGCCATTTCCAAAAAAAGAAAAATATCTCAGTCTCTCCTCTGAAATCATCACCTCTTCTGTATCAAGAGGTGAGTAGCATGTTTCCACTTGAGTTGTCTGAAACTGTGGTTGGTTCACTGACCAAAGTTCCTCAGTCTTTCAAAGTTATTTGTCTTTATAATATTGCTATTACTGTATAAATTGTTCTCCTAGCTCTGTTCACTCCACTAGACGTGGGTTAAAACAAGTCCCCCCAGGTCATCCCCTTCATCATTTCTTATGGCCTAATAGAATTCTATCACATTTATATATCATAATTTGTTCAGCCATTTCCCAGTGGATAGGCACTCCCTCCACTTTCAATTCTTTGCCAACACATACATACACACACACACACCTGCTATAAATATTTTTGTACAGATAGGTCCTTATTTTATCTCTCTGGGGTATATACCCAGAAGTGGTATTGCTGAGTCAAAGGATATTCAGATTATCAGGTTTTTTTGGTCATAGTTCCAAATAACTGTATAGAATGGTTCTACCACTTCGAAACTCCACCAACAATGCATTATTGTACCTGTTTCCCCACAGATGCTCCAGTATTTGTCTTTTTCCTTTTTTGGGGGAGGGGGTCAATTTTGCCAATCTGATAGGTGTGGGGTGTCAAAGTCATTTTAATTTGCATTTCTCTAATTATTAATGACTTAGATCATTTTTTCATATGACTATTGATAGCTTGGATTTCTTCCTCTGACGACTGCTCATTCATATCATTTCACCATTTATCAATTGGGAAATGACTCTTATTCTTATAAATTTGAAACAGTTCCCTATGTATATTAGAAATGAGACCTTTATCAGAGAAATTTCCTGCAAAGGTTTTCCTATCTACCAGCTTCTTTTCTAATTTTAGCTGCGATAGTTTTGTTTTAGCAAAACTGTTTTAATTTTGTATAGCCAAAATGGTCCATTTTACCTTCTGTGATCCTCTCAATCTCTTATTTGGTCATGAACTCTCCTCTCCACAGATCTGACAGGGATTTTCTTCCTTGCTCCTCTAATTTATTTATAGTGCTATGTTTGTGTCATGTACCCATGGGGCTTGTCTCATCCACGGAGTGTGAGATATTGGTTTATATCTTTCCAATTTTCCCAACAATTTCTGTCAAATAGTCAAATAGCTGGGATTTGGGGGTTTATCATACACTTAGCTTCTGTGCTCATTTGCTTCTATATATTGTGTGCCTAATCTAATCTGTTCCACTGATTAAGCTCTTCATTTCTTAACCAATACCAAATTCTTTCATGATTATTGCTTTGTAGTATAGTCTGAAATTTGATACTTTAAGGCTCCCTTCTTTTCCACATTTTTCATTTATTTCCTTGAGATTCTTTATCTTTTATTCCTCCAGATGAATTTTGCTATTTTTACTCTAGTTCTATAAAGTAATCCTTTGGAAGTTTGATTGGTATAGCATTAAATAAGTAAATTAACTTAAGTAATATTATCATGTTTATGATATTGGCCTGACTTGTTCAGTCATTTTTTAGTTGTGTCTGATCTTTGTGACCCCATTTGGGGTTTTCTTAGCAAAGACACTGTAGTGATTTGACATTTCCTTCTCCTACAGATAAGGAAAGGATAATTCCTATCCTACAAATAAGGAAACCAAGGCAAACAGGGCTAAGTGACTTGCTCAGGGGCACACAGCTAAGTGTCTGCGGTCAGATTTGAACTCTGGAAGATGAGTCTTCCTGATTCCAGGCCTGGCACTCTATCTACTGAGCCCTGTAGCTGCCTTGGCTTGACTTACCCATAAGCAATTAATATATCTCCAATTATATCTGTCTTATTTGTGTAAAGAGTGTTTTGTAAATGTGTTTATATAGTTCTTTTATGTGTGGGGGCAGGCAGACTACTAAGTATTTTATACCTTCTGTAGTAATCTTAAATATAATTTCTCTATCTCTTCTTGGATATTTTTGTCATATACAGAAATGCTAATGATTTGTATGAAATTATTTCATATCCTACAACTGTGCTAATGTTGTTAACTGTCTGAATTAGTTTTTAGTTGACTCTCCAGGATTTTCTATGTGAACCATCCTATCATGTTATCTACAAAAAGTGAGGATTCTGTTTACTCTTTTCCTATGCTTATTTTTGTCCTAATGGTATAGCGTAACTTCCAGAAAGACTCAAATACCTTTATTAAGTGCCTACTATTGCCAGGCACTGTGCAGATATAAAAAAGGGGGGGAAATAATCCCTACTCTCAAGGAGAAACAGTCTAATGGAAAAGACAATAGCAAGCAACTACATACAAACAAGATATGTACAGCTTAAATTGGGGGGTAATCTCAGAGGGAAGGCACCAAGATTAAGGAGGACTTGGACAGGCTTCTTGTAGAAGGTAGGCTTTAGCTGAGACTTAAAGGAAGCCAGGGGCAGACATGAGGAGTATGAGCGCTACAAGGGGATAGCCAGTAAAAATCCTTATAGTCCAGTTATGGAGTGCTCTGTTCAAGAAACAGACAGAAGGCCAGTGTCATTGGATCACAGAGTATGTGGAGGAGAGCAAGGTGCAAGAAGACTGGAAAGGTAGGAAGGGGCCAGCTTATGAAGGGCTTTGAAAGCCAGAAGATTTTATATTTCGTCCTGGAGGTGATAGGGGAGTTCACTGAATAAGGGAGATGATATGGGCAGGCTCACTTTTTAGGAAGATCAATCTGATAGCTGAATGGGAGTTGGATTAGACTAGAGAGAGAGAGACCAGCTCACAGCCATTACGACGTCCAAGCGTAAGGTGCTATGGGCCTGCTGCAGGGCAGCTGCAATGTCAGGAAAGAAGGGACATATGTGAGAGATGCGACAAAGGAAGGAAGGACAGGCCTTGACTACTAATGAGATGGGCAGGATTAGATGGAATGAGGGCTTCAGGATGTCAACTGGGTTTCATCTTCTTTTACTTGACATTGCTTCCATCTTGTGACCGGAAGGGCAGTAACCTCAGTCACAACAGGGAATTTACAAAGAGAGTTGCAGGGGAGGGAAAATGGTAAAATGAAGGGGAAAGAACAATGGATGGGTAGAGGTCTAATCTCTAGTCCTGGTTCTACCAGGGATTCACTCTGTTACTTTGGACAGTACAGTCACTTCCCTTTGTAGGCCTCAATTTCCTCATAAGGAGGCTGGAACCAGGTAATCTCTCTTAGGTTCCCTCCGTTTCTAATATTTTGTAATTCTATGATTTAACATTCTATGTTCTAAGGTATTCCAAGGTCCCTTCCAGTTCTGGCCATCTATGACTGAGATTTTAAAAGCAAAATACATTCCAGCAAAAACCAAGAATAAGTATGTGAAGGCAGCTCATGCTACGCTGGATTTTTCAGAGCCAGGATGTACTGAAATTTGAAATGTACAGCTTTCTGTCTCCTCCAAAACACACAAAATCCTTCTGCCCATTCCACACACTCCTTTAAATATATCCAAAGTCTTTAAAAAAAATTGAGGGGGAGAAGGTTGAGAAAAATTTTGAATGACTCATCATTAACTAGGACTATAATTTCAAAATTGCTTATGATTTCAATGCAGAATAATGGCAACTATCTGGATAGACCTATGTGGATACAGAAAGCTGGATGACTAACTTTGGTTTGTTTTTTTTAGGCCATCTATGAAAGCAAAGGCAGGTAAATGAAGTTGAATTGTAAAAGGTCTTAGAACTAAGAATGAGCTGAAGCTGGAAAGAGAAGAAAAAAAAGAAGGAAGGAAATTATGGGGGTTTGTTGCTTATTTTAATCTACATAAGGGAAGAGGATAAAAATTATAGGATCACTGCTTAGAGTGGACAGAATAATGATAAGTAATAGCAGAGAAAAGGCAGAAATGTTAGATTTAGATTTTGATTCTGTCTTTTCTTCCAGGGAGAATGGACTGGAAAGGACAGAACAAAAATGCCTAAAAGAAAGCTGAGGCTCAATATAAATAAGGGGAGTAAGAAAGTACCCAGCTGTTCTTGATGAATTCAAATCACTAGGCCCAAATGAACTCCTCCAACACTGAAAGAATTGTTGAATGTGACTGCCAAATCATTATCAGTAAGATCTGGAAAAACTCGGGGAAATAAGAGAGGAAGCTCAGGACTGCTGAAAGGCAAATGAACGAATTTTCAAAAAAGGTGGAAAGTATACAGCCTACAAAGGATAAGCCAATGAGTTTGATGTTAGAACCTTGTTGAAATTTTAGAATCATTATAGAAATGTTAGAATTAAAGGGTCTCTGAACACTTAGAAAAGAAACCAGTAACCACAAAGAGCCATCATTGCTTCAACAATAAGAGTCAAGAATATTGAGATGAACTGAATAAGTTAGAATTTAATAGAAACACACTTAGGTTCAAAAATTCAATTTCCCAAGGGCAAGATAGGGAAGGCATGATTACACACCCATCAGAAACAGATCTGGGGGTTTTAATGGAGCACAAGCTCAACAAATTTACTCTGATAATGGACAAAAAAGCTCATGAGAACTTGGGTGGCATTAAGTGTCTTCATGTCTAGGACCAAAAAAGATGATGGTCCCACTGTACTTCTGCCCTGGTCAGACCCTATCTGGAACCTTGTGTTTATTTAGCTCTGGTCTCCACAGTTTAAACAATAACATTAATAAGTGGGAGAATGTTCAGAGGAAGTCAACAAGGATTGTGAAGGACCTTGAGTTCCTGTTTTATGAAGACCAGTTGGGAGCCTTGAGATGCTCAAGGGGAATATGCTAGCTATCTTCAAGTTCCTGAAAGGCTGTCATAGTCAAGAGGGGTTGGACTTGTTCTACTTAGCCTCAAAAGACAGAACTACGTAGGAGCAATGGAAGGAAGTTGTAAAGAGGCAAATTAAAGCTGCATGTCAGAAAAAACTTGTTAATAATCAGAGCACTCCAGAGGTGGAACAGCCTGCCTCCAAAGGCTCTCTTCACCTTAAGTCTTCAGCAGAAGTCAGATGACTGACCATTCACCACGTGTTTTATGGTGAGGATTTCTTTTCAGGTATCAGAAGGCCTAGATAGCTTCTGAAGTCCCTTTCAGGTGAAATTCTGTAATTCTCTAAGCAGATATGAAAAAAAAAAACTATGTAGGATAATAAATATCAAGAGACATTTAAAACTAAAATATCATAGTCAAGGTAAAAAATATCATCTATTATCAGTCTACAAGCACTTATTAAGCATCTACCCTATGCCAGACACTCTACTAAGCACTAAGAAAGGCAAAAAACATTCCCTGTTCTCAAGGAGTTCACAATCTAATGGGGAAGACAATATGCAAAGAACTATGTGCAAACAAAATAGACATGGGATAAATTTGGGGTAGGCACTAAGATTAAGGTAGACAAGGAAAGGCTTCTTGCAGAAAGTAGGACCTTCACTGAGACCCGAGGAAAGCAAGCAGGTACAGTTGAGGACTAGTGTTCCAGGCATGGGGGAGAGCCAGAAAAGCTGCTCAGAGTCCAGAGAAGGAGCATTGTGTGCAAGGAACAGCAAGGCTAGCGACCGTGGATCATAAAGTATGTGGAGGGGATCAAGGTACCAAAAAACTAGGAAGATGGGAAAAGGCCAGTCAGAAAAGGTTTAAAAGACAGTGGATTTTAGATATTAGTAGAAAGATCATTGGATGTCAGAAGATCAAGGTCTGAATCCTGGCTCCGATGCTTGCTAGCTATGGGATCTGCTTGCTGCAAGTCATTCTACTATGTAAGCCTGTTCTCTCATCTATTTAAAAAAAGGTTAACAATATAAAAACTATCAATCTTAAAAGGGTGCTTTAAAGAAAACATTTTCCAAACCTTACAATGCCAGATGTAAATTATTGTTATAACACAAGCTCTCTGAGGGCAGACTTCTTTGTCAAACTTGTAGTTAGAAGTTACTTCCATGTAGGCAAGAATTAATCAAACGGCAAGTATTAAGTGCCTACAATATGCCATGCATGATGATGAGAATTTAAATATAGAAGTAAAACAGTCCATACCCTTATAGAGCTTACATTCTACCAGGATTTCTTAATCTGGGGTCCAAGAACTTGAAAAAAAATAAACACACACAATCTATCCACACATACACACACACTCACACATATACATAAATGTGTATATAGTTCAGTAACTGTACTTCAATATAATTGTATCCTCTGTAATCCTGTGTATTTTATTTTGTGTATTTAAAAATATTATTCTGAGAAGGGATCCACAGGCTTCACCAGATTGCCAAAGGGGTCCAAGACACATAAAAAAGTTAAGAATTCCTTGACTAAGGGAACATAAGAAGGTTTCTTGAATGAGAATAAATTTCAAAAAGAATCTGAATAGAAGATATGTGGAAGGAGAAGCAGTCAATTGTCAATCTCACAACAATAATGAGGCTGTTTATTGTCTTCCAGGAGTAAATATTCAAGGCATAACAGAAAACCTCGCAAGACTTATCAAAACCAATGACTTCTACACACTTTTGGTGAATTGTGTGGGCAAAAATGATAAGGCCAGAAGGAACCTAAAAAAATTGTCAAATGTTATGAAGTCTTGGTCAAAAAACTAAACACCAAAGGGGCACAGGTTGTATTTCCTAATGACCACTGAAAGCAAAGTTAGTAGAAGAGAAAAAATAATGTGGAAAATGAACATCTAACAAGAAGATGACTGAGAACGGAATTTGGACTTCTGAAATATGGCTTAAAACATAAGGAGACAGATTCCCAGCCACAGGGTGGCATACACTTAACAAAAGCTGGTAAGACTGTACTTACTTGCTGGGTATTTTGCCGATCCAATCAAGTGTTATAAATTTTTAAATGAAGAAGCAGGGAGAAAATTGTCCATCAAGCTAGATATCAGAGAAGCAGAAGAAATATAACAGTTGAGGTAGATACTCATAAGTTTGCAGGAGACAATATCTAAGAAAGCAGCCCACAGTAAAACCCATGGCTTCAAATATCTATGCACAAATGGCCAAAGTTTAGGCAAGAGGAACTAAAGGTCTAAGTATGGAGGCAAATTCACTTGGGCTTTGGCTTTGTGGGATGAAACTCATGACTGAAATATAGCTTTAGATGGGTATAATTTGTTAGAAATATAATGGGTATAAGGGCATGGGTGGAGTAGTATTATTTATTTTAAAAGTATATTTATGTGAGCAAATCCAAAAAGCAGAAGTGGGCAGCATGATGGAGAGTATTTGTGTGAAAATCAATTGAAAGAGAAACAATCTTGCCAAAATTATACAATGGACTCCCTGGATTTCTAAAAAGAAGAACAAAATAAGGAATCTGGGAATAGAGAAGCTAACAACTTCCTTACTTGTTTAATAAAAATTTCATCCTTCAAAAAGTAGAGGAACAAACAAGGGGAAATTCTATACTGCATCTGATTCTACCTAATTAGGTAGTCAGCGCAGGTTACTGGCAGACAATGATGGGAACCTTGAGAGGCAAGGCCTATTCCCTCCTAGAATTTGGGATGAGAACAGGAAAGCTATGCATGGTCCGGCATAAATCCTAGACTGGAGGAAAGCAGATATTTCAAAGGGTTCAAAAGGAAGATTGTTACAATACCATGTTCTCATATTCTAAAAGAGAAGTCAGCATATGAGAGATAGGAAACAAAGAAAGAAATTCTGAAGACACAAAAGAAAATAGTTCTAGGGAAAAAAATAATAAAGGATTTATCTAAAAAGACCGATGTGGATGCACAGGAAACCAATCAACTAACTTGGATTTGGAAAAAAAAAATATGTATGGCCAATGGAAGCATAGGAGGTAAAAGAAGATGAATATGACTGTTGCAGGACATTGTAAAAAGCATCAGAATCTTAAGCCAAGCAAGGGTAAGAATGATTTAAGGCTGACAAGAGAAAGGAAGAGCAAAAAGGTTTTTTAAAGCAACATCTGAAAAAAGAAGAGGAACAAAGAAGGGAAAGGACAGCTGCTCAGCAGGGATGGGACTATGATGTCTGATAGCAGAAAAATGTTATACAATCCCTATGCTGTTTTTTTTTCTCTCACAGATAATGACCTTTGCACTAAAAATGTCAGAAGAAAAATGGCTATGAATGGGGTTAATAACCATAACCACGATAAGACAGGGCACACAGTAAGAGAACTTAGTTGCCCTTGATGAATTCTTATCACCTGCTTAAATGTATACACAGCCTTGTATGCTCTAAGAATTGGCAGGTGTGATTGTTGAAATACTGTCAATGATAACTCAAAAGATGTGGACAACACGAAAAGTATCAAAGGATGGGAAAGAGTAAATGTCCTGACTTTCAAAAACGGAAGAAAACAGCCTACAAACTAGAGGCCAGTGATCCAGACTTCAGTTTCTGGCAAAATTATAGACAGATCATTAAAGTACTGTGAAGTGAACATCTGAAAAAGGGAGTAGCAAATACAAAGAATCAACAGGGATCAAATCAATTAAGACTGGTCATGCTTTGAACATATTTAACAAAATAATCACAAACTACAGACATTTATATGACTATATTAATAATAAAAATCACACGAATCTATCAGTAGATGCTGAAAAATCTTTTGACAAGATACAACCCATTTCCATTAAAACACTGAAAAAAAGTTATAAATTGACCTTTCCTTAACATGTTAAATACCATCTAGCTAAAACCTAAAGCCAATATCATATGTAATGGAGAAATGCTAGAGGTCTTTCTAATAGGATCAAGGGTAAAGTAAGGGTGTCCATTATCATCACTTACAGTTGATCCAGTTTTAAAAATGCTAGCTAGAGCCAAAAGAAAAAAAGGAATTGGGAAAATATGCATTAGGCAAAGAAACAAAATTATCACTTTTACAAATTATATGGAGAACACTAGAGATTCAACTAAAAATTAGTTAAAACAATAACTTCAGCAAAGTAATGAGATACTAAATAAATCAGCAATTTTTCCTCTATTTTGCCAACAAAACTTAGCAGGAAGAGATAGAGAAATTCTAATCAAAATAACTACAGAATACATAAAATACTGGGCAGCTGACCTACCAACATACGCAGTAATTATATGAATACAACTACAAAGTACTCATTACAGAAGTACTGAAATATAGTAATTCCTCATGATTGTCCTGTACCAATAATAAAAATCACAGTAACACCTAAATTAATTTAGTCAGTGCCATGCCAATCAAACAAAGCTTTACTTTAAAGACTAGAAAAAAATTAAATCTATCAGGAGGAACTAAGGATTCCTCTCAAAGGAAACAGTGGGGTGGGAGGAGAGGAAAGGGGACCTAGTAGTACCAGATTCCAAACTACATTACAAAGCAGTAAATCTCAAAACCACTTGGAGCTAGTTATAAGCTAGAAAAGTAAAATAATCAGTAGAACAGATTGTAAGTTTATAGAATCATAGGTTTGGAGCTGGAAGACTCTAGAGATGTCATTTTACAGATGAAGACACTAAAACTGAAAAATCAAATGACTTGCCTCAGGTCATACAGCTAAGTATCTGAGAGATTGTGAACTCAGGTCTTCTTGACTCTCAGTCTAGAGTTCTGCTCACTATACCAGCTGTCTCACAGATTAGAGACACAACACACAGGAGCAAGTTATTATAGTAGTCTAAAGCATGGAAAGATTTGTAGGATCTGATGAATAAAATGAGCAGAACCAGGAGAACAATCTATACAATAACTGTAATACTGTAAAGACAGACTTAGGGGCTCTGATCATCCCTATGACCCACCACAATTCCAGAGGACACAAGATGAAATATGCTACTGACCTCCTGAAAGAGAAGTGTTGGACCCAGTACAGTTTGAGTTTTTAAGTTTTTTTTTTTAAATATGGCTAATGCAGAAATTTGTTTGTTTTTTTACTACACCTGTTTGTGACAGGAGTTTTGTTCTTCTTGTTTTCTCAATGGGGGGAGGGGAAGGAGGATATCCAAATATAAAATAAAATTTAATTTAAAAAAATAGTAGCATAGTATTTGGTAAATACAAAGACAACTACTGGAGCAAGGACTCATTACTAGAAATATTGGAAAGCAGTCTGGCAAAAAAAATCAGCTTATGCTAACATATCCCACCACGTGTCCCCATGAGCTCTAAATGGATACATGGTATAGATGTGAATGATAATATCACGAATAAATTATAAGAGCAATAGCTTCTCCAGCTATTGACAGGAGAAGAATCTATGATCAAAGAAGGTATACAGAAGATTAAAGAAAATATAAAAATTTTAGTATTTAAAATGAAAAAGCTTTTTCACAAACAAAATTAAAGCAGTTAAAATTAGAAGGGAAACAGTTAACTAGGGGAAAAAATTTTATACTAAGTTTCTCTGAGATCTGATAGTGAACATATAAGGAGTATGTATAAATATATCTAAGAATTATGGCCATTTCCCTACAGATAAATGACTAGAGGCTATAACAGGTGGTTCTCAAAGTAAGAAACCTAAACTATCAACAGACATTTGAAAAAAAATGTTCTAAATCACTAATTCAAGAAACATTAACTAAAACTACTCTGGGGTTGATATTCATAAAATTGAAAAAGACAATAAAATGGAAAATTAAAATTGTAAGAAGGGCTGTAGGTTGAAATATACTCTCAGTGGAGTTGTGAATTGGTCTGGTATGCAAAAAGTTATTAAACTGTGCCTAGTTTTTGACACAGTAATATCATTATTATACTTATACCCCAAAGAGATCAAGCAAAAAAGAGAAGGCCCTTTATGCACAAAAATATTCATAATAACACATTTTGTCATATCATCTATCAATTGAGGAATGTCTGGCTGAACAAAATCATGGTATATGACTGTAATGAACAATTATTGCTCCCTAAGAAACAACAACAGAGATGGATCAGAGAAATCTGGGAAGATTCATATGAATTGATGCAGAGTGAAGTGAATAGAACCAGAAGAACAATTTCTATAGTAACATCAATGCTGTAAAGGAAAACAACTCTGAAATACTTAGGAAAACTCTGACCAATGCAATGACCAACCACTGCTTTAAAGGACTAATGGTGAAGCATGTTACCTATCATCTAATAGACAGGTAAGGGACTCAGGCCAGTCAACATATATATTTTCAGAGACCAATATAGATTCACTTAACTCTGCTCATGGTGAGAACTTCTGTGACTTTTCTTTTTAATTTGAAGAGGAAGTGTACAGCTTTCAAATTAACATGTTGAACTTTTTTTTAATGTGAAATTTATATAATAGAGATTCCTGGTTTCATCCACAATCTTCTCTATCTGTTCTTCTACGTGTATGGAAATTTGAGGATGTTTGAAAAGTAATGAATAACAAAAAAAAATTTTAAAATAAAGAGAACAGGGTCATGCCAGACTAGTCTTATTAGGGCTAATTAAACTAGTAGATTATTAGAATATAGCAAATACAGTTTACCTAGATTTAATGAAGTATCTCATTCTTAAAGAGAAAATATCCAGATTCAGACTAGAAAGTAATGTAATTAGATGGATTTGGAACCGGTTGAATGACCCAAATCAAGAAGTAGTTATTAACAGTTCAATATGAACTTGGAAAGAAGGCTCTCATGGAGTGTACTTAATTAAGATTTTTGCTTGGCTGTGTGCTAATAGTTAACTTTGCTATCAATGACTGGGACAAAGGCATAGATGTTATGCTCATCAAGTCTGAAAATGACATAAGACTGGGAGGGACAGCTAATACAGTGGGATGGCTGTCAGGATCTAAAAAGATCTTGCCTACAGTACAGGGCTAAATCTAATAAGATGGAATCAAACAGGGAGGAATGTAAAGGCTTACAATTGGGTTCAAAACCCAGTCTCACAAGGACAGGATGGGTAAAGACTTGTCCAATAGGAAGAGGGTTCAGTGGACTGCAAGCACAGTTAAGAATATGTGCCACAGTGTGATGTGGCAGCCCAAAAAAGCTAATGGGATCTTGGACTGCTTTAAGAGGTCTGGCTCCCATAGGAACATGGATGGAAGTGATGGTCCCTCTGGATCATGTCCTAGTCAGACCTCATCTGGAGTATGGTGTTCAGGTCTACGTATCACAGTTTAGGGATAATTTTGGTAAACTGGAGTGTCCAGTGAGACAGGCAGTAGTACAGAGAGAAGGGGTAGTACAGAGTACACTGGACTAGGAGTCAGGAGACCAGGTCTAACTTTACCACTTATTACCAAATAAATCCCCCTTCTCTAAGATGCCCCACAAGAGGTTTGATATGATCATCTCTAAGGCCCGTCCAGTCCCAAAGTTCTATGACCCTTGATCTATGATGGTTTATTGAGGTAGAACAAAAGAATGTGCATGGAATTTGGAGAAGACAAACAAATTTAGGTAGAAGAAGCAAGAGGGAAGTTGAAAGAAAAGGTAAGCACCTTTGTCTATATGTACAGAATGGCAAAGTAACTTCAGGGTACTGAGGAGCGTGAGGGAGGCATGAAATAAGTGACTTTGAAGAAGTGACTGGACTTGACTAGAGAAGAATTTTGCTGGGTAGAAAGAAACTGGTGAAATTCCTATAGAGCTTAAGTAAATTATTCCCCTCTCTGGTATTGTTTCCTCCTCTATAAAATTATGGGGTTAGGCTAAGGATCCATCTGGCTCTAAGTTATATTCCTTCCCCAACCCCACCCCCACCTCCACCGTGGTATTTCATTCCACGATTGCGAACTCCTAAAAGAAAAGTAGTCTAATTATATGCACTGTCTCATGGCAGATCACATACAATCAATTGCTTGATAAGTGATTTAATGACAAAAACTAAATTAAACATAATAGGAGTAAAAGCTTTTAATTTAAACCTGTGTAACTCTAACAGATTTGTAGCAATTTAACTGAATCTGTCCATAAAAACATGACTGTTTACTTGTTGCATATCACCAGTGGAATGTTTACAAAGTCCCAGAGTTCCTTAGCCACAAATTCATTACAAGGTTTCCTACTTCAAAATGGGCAAAATTATTTTTAGAAACTAAAATCAAGAAATTGTTTTTAGTTTGTTGTTCTGGTTTGTTTGGGAATGCCTTACTCTAAAATATAATTACCACTGCCGGCATAAGAAGATTACAGCTATGATATAGTTATAAAATAAATTTCCAGTGCCAAAACAATCAAGAAGTAAGAAATTTATAAAAGATAGAGACTTTCTGTGCAGTGATCTGGAAAGCTGTTGCATCAAAACTGAAGTCACATGGCCAAGTCCTATACTTAATAATTCCAGCTTTAAACTACCCACTGGAATGCCCAGTATTTTAAGAGGCTTGCTATTGTAAAGGGGCTACAAATAAAAGGCACTCTTTCATTTTAATCTCTAAGAACCTTTGACCAATTATGAATTTAATTTAAAATACATTTAAAATATACAAAACTGAGCATTTCTTCTGAGGAATAATAACAGCTCATGATTTTTATAGTGCTTTCTTCACACAGAACCTATGAAATAGGTATCATGAAGTACAATCTTCCTCGAACAGAGAAGAATATGGAGAAGTTACATGACAGCTCATAAATATGGGAGATGGGACTGGAACCCAGGTCTTGTGACTCTGGACTCTGTAGGTTTTTTTCCCCCCAAAACACCACTGTGACAAGTACACAAAGAGGTTTATAACTATTGAGCATTGTTATCAGGTGACCAGAAGGAGCTCACAGGAAGCTACCCAATAAGCATCAATGATTCTGGTCACAGTGGGTTAAGTAGAAAGGCAAGGAGGCCAGCTCATCATTATGCAAGCTGGGTCAGTTGCTGGGGAACCCAAAGCTGCTGGGAACTGGCAAACAACGCCAAAAACCAAGACCCTGGTATAAGTAAAGGCATTGCTGGAGTGGTGTCAGGGAGGAGTGTCCTAAAGCTTCACAGCCTGGGTTTATAGTTTGGGAGAATGAGAGCAAAAGGCACCCGAGGGACTGGAGAGGAAGCTCTGCAGTGCAGAGCTCTCCAGTCTGGCCTAACAGTGGAGAGAAGAGGGAGGCTTGGTGTTGGTCCTTGCATAAGAAGTTCAATAACTAGTGCAGCCCTCTAAACTTAGAGAAAGCGGCCTGTGGACCAGCCTGTCTTACTTGGGCTGCCTCACCTGTAGTTAAGGATTCACTCAGGTAATCTGTTTGGTGTCTGCCTGTGCTCTGTCAGCTGTACATTATGAAGAATGATATTGCTGTCTGAGAAAGGCCTGTTTTCCTCCAAATGAAAATCAAGGAAAAGTAGCATGGCAAGATGAATGAATAAATGAGTGAATGAAGAACATTTACATTCCAAGGATACAAACAGAAAAAGCTAAACAGTCTCTTCTTTCAAGCAGATCGCAGTCTAATGGAGGAGACAACATGCAAACAACTATGTACAAAGAAACTATAGATAGGATAAGTGGAAATAATCAACAAAGGGAAGACACTAGGATTTAAGGGGATCAGCTTCTTGGTGTGGAATTTTAGCTGGGACTTGAAGGAAGCCAAAGAAATCAGGGAAGCCAGGAGACAGAGCTGAGAAGCGAAAGCATTCCAGGCATGGAGACAGCCAGTGAAAATACCAGAGTTTGGAGATGAAGGGTGGGCAAGGAGGCCAGCATCACTGAATAGAGGAATGGAGGAGGCAGGGTTAGGAAGTTTGGAAATGGGGGAGGGGAAATGGCTTTATATTTGTTCCTGGTTGTGAGGAAAATTCTTTAGAGCTTACAAAGCACCATATAAATGTGACTAATAACCAAAATCAAAGGTACCTCTAGTAATTGAGAGAAATGAGGTGGAGAAAGCAAACTATTATTGCCAAGACTGGCTCATTGAGTTCAGCAGGCATGCCATGCATGTCCTAGGAGCTAGGAAAGGCCCTCTTTGTCCTCAAAGTATGACAAAGTGTAAATTCTTTGACAAGGGATGAAATCACTTGTGTCCCTGTTACCCAGTCCACTTGGCCTTTTGCTCTGGTATTGACTTAAATTCCCAACTTCAGGGTTTCAGGAGTAATGAAGACCAATGAGTTGATAACACATAGCTGATGAAGTTCACACACTAGTCCTGATCTTTAAGACTGAGCCACAACCATTCTGGGAGATATGATATAGAAAGCAGAAAGGCTCCATAAAGGCACAGTTTCAAATCTGTTGAGAGAGGCCTGTGCATACATATAGATGCCCCCTAACCCCAGGAGAGGAAGAACCAATCAGATGGTGGCAGAGACCAATGCAGGGAGCTAACAATGCAGGAGAGAACATACCAAGGCATGTGAGAAAGGAAAGAAGCATCCCACAACCCTAACATGGAGAAGCCATGAAGCATCCCTTCATTGGTACTATGAATCATGATCAGTGACCTTTTCAATTGTATACTTTTAGATTACATGTTAAATTAATTCTCTCAGCCAAAAATAGTATTTCTTGATTATCCATTGTACCCCCAAATGAAGTCACTAGAAATGTTCCTGACCAATAACAATCAAGCCATTTTTTCACTGACATCATGAATTTCTCACTAACAATCAGAAGGTCCTAGAAAAAGAGTTCCAAGTTTTCACATTAAAACAACTAAATCCTTTCTCCTTCCAAAAAACAATGTATGCTCCACATATCAAGATAGGGCTGGGGGGTGGGGAGGAAAGCATGCACAGGACAGGAGCGGGAATGGAATGAGTAACAGGGAAGAATGGTAAAGCTGGAGCCCAAGTCTTAAGAAGCAGTTACACTCATTTAGAGAGTTATAAAGAGTTACCCTGGCTAATCACTTGTCTTTCTAATGGCTGTCGCTCTCTCCCTTCAAAGGACTTCTTCACCTCCATTTCTTAGAATCCCCCAGGTCCCTCGAGGTTCAGCTGCTCTGGAGCACTTCCCCACACACAGCCTAGTGATCTCCCTCTCAAAGTCCCTTTGGGTTTTGCTTACCTATTTACATACTGTCTTCCCCCAGGAGAATGCAAATTCCTTGAAGGATTTTATTTTCATATGCCTAGTGCGGTTCCCAATGCATAGTGCAGTGCCTTGCACAAAGCAGACACAATGAATATTTTATTTACTGAATTAAATATCAGGAACATAAACATAACTAGGGTCCATAAGAAGAGGCTGAGAAAGTTCCTATTCAGTAATAACTTTAGCTGTCCCTAGCAGAGTTTGATTGGTTTTACCCTTCACCCTAGCCTGGCTACAAACCACCATCATATTAAATCCAGTATCCTTGGCTTTACATTCAAGACACTCTATCAACTGCTTTCTCCTCCCTTTCCAAGCTCAGCTCTCACTCCTACAAGACAGTCCCTGTTTCAAGCAGACCAATCTGTTTGTCATCCCACACACGTCTCACTAATTCTTTATTGCATTTACTGTCTGAAACACTGCTTTTGGCACTACATCACTATTGTCTTACTTTTTTTTATTTAACCACTTCATGACTGGGTATCATATCCCCCCAAAATGATGCATTTCTAAGACACGCTGATATCAGAGTTGGAAGAAACTACAAAATTGCATCTATAACACCCCCAAAAAGTGATTATCCAGTCTCTGCTTCAACATCCACGACAAGAGATCACTCAGTTACAATGAGACCCTCACTGCCTCCCAAGGCAATCCAGTTTTGGACAGCTCTAATCTTCTTTCAAGACCCCCAGGCCATCCCTTGCTCCCCCTAAGGACCACCAAACCTTGTCATCTGCCCTGAAGCTGAACCTTCCTATATGAATTAATTCTCCCTATTAGAATATAAGGTCCTTGAGAGCAGAGATTGTCTCAATTTTCTGTTTATATCACTAGTATGTAGCATAGACCTTGGCACATAATAAGAGCTTAATAACTTCAAGAAATATTTATTAATGGACAACCATGTGCCAGACACTGTGATAAGTGCTGGAGATACAAAAAGAGGCAAAAGGCAGTCCCTGCCCTCAAGAAGTTTGCAATCTAATGGGGAAGACAACATGCAAACAAACAATATAAAGCAGGCTATATACGGAATAAATATGAAATAATTAAAAGGAAAGGCATTGTAACTGCATTTGAAGACTTCCTGGAGAAGGTGGGATTTTATGTGGGACTTAAACGAAGCCAGGGAGGCCAGTAGTTGGGATCAGAGGAAAGAGAATGTTCCAGGTATGGGAGAGAGCCAGAGAAAATTCCCAGAGCCAAAGGATGGGAATGTGTTGTTAAGGGAACAGCCAGGAGGCCAGTGTCACTGCATCAAAGAGCATGTGTTGAGGAGTAAGGTGTAAGAAGACTGAAAAGGTAAGAGAAGGCTAAGTTATGAAGGGCTTTGAAGGCCAAACAAAGCATTTTGTGTTTGCTACTAGAGGCCACAGGAAGCCATTGGAGTTTATTGAGCAGGGGGAAGGGCAAGGTGGTGGTGACATGATCAGACAGATGTTTTACAAAAATCACTTTAATGGCTGAATGAAGAATGGATTGGAATGAGGAGAGACTTGAGACAGGCAGACCCACCAGGTAGGCTACTGGAGTAATAAAAGTGTGAGGTGATAGAATGGTGCACTAGAATGGTGGCAGTGTCAGAAGAGTAAAGGGGAAGTATGTAAGAGATGTTGTAGAGGTGAAATCTAAAAGTCTTGGCAACAGCTTGGATATGGAGGCAGGGGGTGTGTGAGAGGTAGAGAGGAATGGAGGATGACTCCTAGGTTGGGAACCTAAGGGACTGGGAGGATGCTGTTCTCCTCTACAGTAATAGGGAAGGTAGAAGGTGAAGGAAAGATAATGAGTTCTGTTTCTGTCACAATGAGTTTAAGATGTCTACAGGACATCCAATTCAATATGTCTGAGAGGCAACTAGAGATGTGAGATTGAAGGTCAGCAGAGAGTTTGGGGCAGGAAAGATAGATTTGAGAATCATCAACATAGAGATGGTAATTAAATCCATAAAATAACCAAATGAAGTAGTAGAGGGGGAGAAAAGAAGAAAGTCCAGGACAAAACCCTGAGGGACCCCTATGGTTAGAGGGCTTGATCTAGAGAAGGATCCAGCAAAGGTGACTGAGGAGTGATCAGATAGATAAGGAGGAAAATCAGGAAAGAGTGGTGTCCCAAAAACGTAGAGAGAAGAGAGTATCAAGGTAGAGTGATCAACAGTGTCGAAGACTCCAAAAGAGGTCAAGGAGAAAAGACTGAGAAAAAGCCATTGGATTTATCAACTAAGACACCATTAGTATTTTGGAGAGAACAGTTCAGTGAAATAATAAGGAATAATAAATGCTTTTTCATTCATTCAAGAAGGACCAATGACATCATGAATTTAAGTGAGGCAGAGCTATGCAAAATCACCAGCCTCACTCTCTTCTCCAGAATCCTCAGAGTCCAGTGGCAAGACAAAAGTCTAGACCCTATTGAGTACCCCTCCTTACCCCCAACCCCAGTACTATGCTCCTCATAGAGAATATTTTAATTCCTACCTCAGTCCCTCAGCATATGCTGTTTCTATCTGAAGTGCCTACCCCCTAACTTTCCATCCACTCACTTTTACTACCATTAAGATTCACACAAATCTAACCTCCTCCAAGGTATTATTCCCTGAATGATACCAAATTCTTTTGTACTTATACATATGCTGTTTTCTAATTGTTCCATCTGTCTATGGTTTGCCTCACCCAATTACAAGATTCTCAGGAATGGAGACAGCATTTCCCCTCTAAGTTTATCATCCATATTCTGCCCCTTTATGTGAGTTTGTCCCAGAACTCTCACCTGAGTCCTTCTCTTCTGCTTCCTTTATACCCTACTTCTTGCTGAACTCATCAATTCCTATGAATTTAACTATCATCTCTAGGTACATGACTCCTCAAACTCCAGATACAGCCCTTTTCTCTGTCCTGGGCTCCAACTGCTTCTGGACATTTCTATCTGAATATTTCTTAGGCATCTCAAACCAAACATGTCCAAAATGGAACTCATTACATATCCTCCTAGACTCATCTCTTCTTTTAATGTCCCTATTTCTGTCAAGGTCATCACTATTCTTCTAGTGTCACTCAGGTCCACAATCTAGAAATCATCCTCAATTCCTCATGCTCCTTCACCCTCATTTTGAAAAAGTTGCCAAGTCTTGTTAATTTCACACACACACACAACGCAACATTTCTCAAATCCATCCTCTTCTTTCTACTCACAAAAATACTCTTACTTGGGCCTCTTACGGCCTCTTGTCTAACCTACTAATTGATCTGCACACATCCACTGTGACTCTCCACAAACTAGCACTTCCTTCAAGAAGCCTTTCTTGATTTCTGCTAGGGGTGTGTGTGTGTGCACGTGCGCGCTAGCGAATACTCTGTGTATGTATGTGTATACAGTGTGTGTGTGTGTGTATACAACCGGTACTTACAGGTGAACATGCTATATGCCCCTATTAGAATGTAAGTTCCCTGAAGGACTGTCTTGCTTTAGTATCTGGATTCTGAAAAGATCAAAATTAATATTACATCTAGTTTTGACTACATTGATTTTACAATGTAATTGATTTTATGCTGTATAAATTTTTATAATTGAGTATCTAACTAAAGCACCTATGTCCTTGAATAAAACTCAAGAATTCAGCTTTCCCTCTGAGTTACTTTAAAAGTATAATTTTTTTAAAAATCGTCATCTCTTACGCTGATAATCTCTGGAACATCTGCTTGTTATCTTTAAGTAAAAAGGGGAGGGCCTCCCAACCCCCCGCAGCCGGGCCAAGTTATCTCATCTAAGGGGACAGCAAGTCTGACATACTGATTTCCTAGCAAAGATTCTAAGATGTAGACAAGTCCCATGAAACAATTATTAACATTCCTTAGTTGTCAGAGAGGGACACGATTAGCTTCACCTGAATGCCAGCTCACTTTTCTTAGTTTAGTCAATTGTAATTTTCCATGATTACCAAGACCTCCTTCCTTCCTACATGTCAAAGACATTTTCCCCTTCTCACTGAGATTACTGGCTTTACTTAGGCAGCCAGCCTGACCCATTTTGTTAACCGTTATACGTGTCACTGTTAATAAACTGATCTTGTTGGTGTCTGCACCTCAGTCTACCTTTATTAAATTTACTTGAGACAGTTCCCTAGGTGTCCAGCACATAGCAAGTTTTTTTAATAAATGACTGATTGGTGTACTTACTGACTGACTGGTTTAGGGACAAGTAAGGTGTAGTGGAAGTATCAGATCATAAATTTAGAGCTGAGGCAGTGAGGTGGTCCAGTGAATACAGTGCTGGGCCTGAAGTCATGAACTTTTCTTCCTGAGTTCAAATCTGGCCTCAGACACTTAGTAACTGTATGACTCTCAGCAAGTTACTTCACCCTGTTTGCCTCAGTTTCTTCATCTGTAAAATGAGCTGGAGAAGTAAATGGCAAACCACTCCAGTATCTTTGCCAAGAAAACACCGAACGGGTCCCAAAGAGTTGGACATGACTGAAAATGACGGAACAACAACAAATTCAGAGTTGGAAGAGACCTTCAATGCCATCTAACCCAACCTCATTTTACGGATGAGGAAACTGAGGTCTAAAGAGGCCAAGTAAGTTATCAGAAGTCACACGAGATCCTTGGACTCCACCTCCAAGACTCATCATCATGAGGCCTCTCATGGAATTCCACTGCTCACTTGATCATGTGACCCAGACAACTTACACCATCTCTTTGCCTTAGTTTCTTCCTTTGCAAAAGGAAGAGAACAATACCTGCCCCACCTACTTAATAAGACACAGAGCTGGGAGGGTCCTTAGATACCATCTGGCCATAGTCATTTCCAGAAGAAGAAACTGAAGTAGCCAGAAATGCAGTTTTAAAGGCTTTCCAATTCGTTCTTTGGAGCTTCACAGTGCAATCTACCTAATGTAGCAACTCTGTTCCCGCCAAAGACTGATCAGAAACTTTCAATAGTTCCCCCAGTCTACAGAACAGTCCAAACTCCTAAGCCTAGATTCAGGGGCTTCATCAGATTCCAAACTATCTTCATTTACTTTTCCCACATCACACACTCTGCCTGTCCCTCAGTCTTCTCCTGCCCTTTCCTCCCTCTGTGTGTTCCTTGGCTGACACAGCTTCTCATGACGGGAAGGAATTCCACATGCTCAACCAAAACCCTTCCCCAACCAAAACCCGAATCTCAGTTTGCTGATATCCTTCCCTGTCCTTCAAGGATCATTTCAGGGGCCATCTTCTCCATGGAGCCATGCCTTCTCACCCTTGCATACACTCACTGTCATCCTCACCCAGTGAATCTCCCAGACCACTCTGGCTAGGCCTTGCCTATGCTTGCATTATAATTACTTGTGGACATGTCTTAATGCTTCTACTAATATCCTTGAGGTGAGCGACCACCTTTTTTTCAGAGAAGCAATATACTACACGGCAAAAATCTCTAGACTTGGGAGTCAGGAAGATCTAGGTTCAGATATGAGTCTGATATTTATTCATAGTGCAACCATGGGCAAGCATTTAATCTCACTAAGCCTCAGTTTCTTAATCTGTAAAGTGAAGATAAATACAAATACTGAGGGGGCAGGACCAAGATGGCAGCTAGAAAGCAGGGACTTGCTTAAGCTCTCCCCCAAATGCCTCCAAACACCTGTAAAAAATGGCTCTGAACAAATTCTAGAGCTGCAGAACCCACAAAACAGCAGAGGGAAGCAGGTCTCCAGACCAGGACAGCCTGGATGGTCACTGGGAAGGGTCTACCACAAGGCGCTAAGAGCGGAGCGCAGCCCCGCATGGGCTGTACCAAGACAGACCAGACTAGGAGTAACCCAGAGGAGGCCTTAGGGCCATGAATCATTGAGCTGTGGCAGTTATCAGACTTCTCAACCACAAATGCCAAAGATCAAGGAGCAGGTTAGTGGGAAAACCGCTAGACCAGGTGAGAAAGCGGTCTGGCCCCAGCCCTAGGGGGTAGAGAAGGTGGTGCAAGGTGGTGGCTTCCAGAGTCCCTGGCTCACATGGTGGGAGGAATCAAGCAGCAGACCAGAGCAGGAGTGCAAGGTTTGCTTTGCCCTGCTTGGATCTGGGTCGCTATCCTAGTTGGTAGTTTTTGGGGGAGGAGGAGCACTGATGTGGCAGAGCTTGCAGTGATGGTGGAGTAGAAGTAGCTCTGAAAACAGCAGTGCAGCCCCTAAAGCTTGGGACAAAGCACTCTCTACTCTACAAGGAGTCACACCCTGACAAAAAGCTCAAAGGTCAAGTAGTTGGCTGGGAACATGGCCAGGCAGCAAAAAAGGACACAGACTCAGACTCTGACTCTAGAATCTTTTTTTGGTGACAAAGAAGATCAAAACATACAGCCAGAAGTCAATAAAGTCAAAGAGCCTACATCAAAACCATCTAAGAAAAATACGAATTGGTCTCAGGTCATGGAAGAGCTCAAAAAGGATTTGGAAAAGCAAGTAAGAGAAATAGAGGAAAAATTGGAAAGAGAAATGAGAGTGATGCAAGAAAATCAGGAAAAACAAGTCAATGACTTGCTAAAGGAGAACCAAAAAAATACTTTAGAAAATAACACCTTAAAAATAGACTAACTCAAATGGCAAAAGAGCTCCAAAAAGCCAGTGAGGAAAAGAATGCCCTGAAAGGCAGAATTAGCCAAATGGAAAAGGAGGTCCAAATGACCACTGAAGAAAATACTACCTTAAAAATTAGATTGGAGCAAGTGGAAGCTAGTGACTTGATGAGAAATCAAGATATTATAAGACAGAAACAAAGGAATGAAAAAATGGAAGACAATGTTTAATATTTCATTGGAAAAACCACTGACCTGGAAAACAGATCCAGGAGAGATAATTTAAAAATTATTGGACTACCTGAAAGCCATGACCAAAAAAAGAGCCTAGATATCATCTTTCAAGAAATTATCAAGGAAAATTGCCCTGATATCCTAGAGCCAGACGGTAAAATAGAAATTGAAAGAATTCACCAACTGCCTCTTGAAAAAGACCCCAAAAAGAAAACTCATAGGAATATTGTTGCCAAATTCCAGAGTTTCCAGGTCAAGGAGAAAACACTGTAAGCAGCCAGAAAGAAACAATTTGAGTATTATGGAAACACAATCAGGATAACACAAGATCTAGAAGCTTCTACATTAAGGGATCGAAGGCCTTGCAATATGATATTCCAGAGGTCAAAGGAGCTAGGATGAAAACCAAGAATCACCTACCCAGCAAAACTGAGTATCAGGCTCCAAGGCAAAATATGGATTTTCAAAAAAATAAAGGATTTTCAAGCTTTCTCAGTGAACCAGAACTGAATAGAAAATTTGACTTTCACACACAAGAATCAAAGAGAAGCATGAAAAGGTAAACAAGAAAGAGAAATCACAAGGGACTTACTAAAGTTGAACTGTTTTGTTTACATTCCTACATGGAAAGATGATGTGTGTAATTCATGAGACCTTTGTCAGCATTAGGGTAGTTGAAGAGAATATACATATATAAAGACAGAGGGCACAGGGTGAGTTGAATATTAAGGGATGATATCTAAAAAAAAAAATTAAATTAAGGAATGAGAGACAAATATATTGAGAGAGGGAGAAAGGGAGAGGTAGAATGGGGTAAATTATCTCACATAAAAGTGGCAAGAAAAAGCAGTTCTATTGGAAGGGAAGAGGGGGCAGATGAGGGGGAATGAGTGAATCTTGCTCTCATCGGATTTGACTTGAGAAGAGAATGACATACACACTCAATTGGGTATCTTACCCCACAGAAAAGTAGGGGGAAGGGGATAAAAAGGGAGGA
>CM053625.1:304071158-304084789 GCA_028646595.1 Phalanger gymnotis
CATGAGTATTGTAGAAGTGTTTTACATAATGATACATGTGTGGCCTATGTTGAATTGCTTGCCTTCTTAGGGAGGGTGGGTGGGAAGGGAAGAGGGGAGAATTTGGAAATCAAAGTTTTAAAATCAGATGCTCAAAAGAAAAAGTTGTTTTTGCATGCAACTGAGAAATAAAATATACACAGAATTGGGGCACAGAAATCTATCCTGTCCTACAAGAAAGTAAGGAGAAAGGGGATGGGAGGTGAGAGTGGGGTGACAGAAGGGAGGGCTGATTGGGGAATGGGGCAATCAGAATATATGCCATCTTGGAGTGGGGGGAGGGTAGAAATGGGGAGAAAATTTGTAACTCAAAATCCTGTGGAATTCAATGTTGAAAACTAAAATATTAAATAAATAACAAAAAATACAAATAGTGATGACTATATTCAAAGGGTTCTTATAAGGAAAGTTCTTTCCAAATATTAAATGCTATATAAATGTTAATTATTTTATTTCCCCAGCACCTAGTAGAGTGTAGTTATAATAGCCAGCATTTATACAGTTTTAAATTGTATGTACAAAATGCTTTAAAGTATTTTATCCTCAGAACAGATAAAGAATCTGAAGCAGATAGCAGTTAAGTGTCTTGCCCAGAGTCACACAGCTATTAAATGTCTGAGGCTGGATCTGAACTCAGGTCTTCCTGACTTCATGCCTAGTACTCTATACACTATGCCCCCTTGCTGTACATACATTTATCTCAATAAACCTAACAGAAAAGGTCACCTGGAGATGAGTGTGACAATCTCTTTGCAAACTGCAGTCACTGCACAATTTCAACAACCACATTCCCCATTTTTTATCCAATATTTACTGAGTATAATGCTAGGCAAAGCCAGCAATCTCTCTCCCGCTCCAAACATAAAAAGCTGCCTCCTAAGCAAAAGTCGTTGTTTCCTACTAGATCCATTCTTTTTCAATATAAAGTTCACTAAAAAGAACATTGTTTCTAGCTTTTCTTCCTACATGTTTTCAACATTTGCACTTCATGTTCTAATTATAATTATTACCTGCCCAGGAACACAATAAAAATGACAAAACTGTTAAGTACCAAGTATCAAAGCTGAGACCCGAACCCAGGCCTCCTGACTCAAACACAAGGGTTCTTTCTACTCTACTGGGCTGTTTCATTACATTATTCTATTTGGCTTTTGTTTAACATACAAGATATTGCTCATGTTTTCCCCCCATATACAACCTGAATCCCTTCCACATCTTTCAAGGCCCAGCCTACCCCAGCTATTTCAATCCCCACTGACTTCCCTTTTAATAGTCTATAGCACATAATCTAACATCTGATTATATATTGCCTTTTATTTAACTATTTCATGCGTAGCTTGTTTTTATGTCTCACATAACAATTCCCAAATTTCTTTCAAGCTCTTCAGACAAAGGCAGCAAGGTCATTATAGTTAGGATACTGTTTTATGACTGTCTCTGCTGCTCAATATGACAGATTTTGAAGTTCTTTCTTATGTGTCCCTAATACAATTCACAAAAGGCTGGAAGGGTCTGTGGGATGTTCCATTCTGACCCCCTCATTTTATGAATGAGGAAGCCGAGGCCTTGCAAAGGAAATGACTTCTCCTTAGTGGCGGAGCTGGGACTATTAGGTATTTATGAGTTACGTGCAAGGCACTGTGCTAGGCCTCTGCTAACCTGGTCATCATTTCTATATTTCCCAATAATGGGTGAAATGATCTGAATGCTGTCAACAGAGTAACAAGCAGACCAGGGCGGGGGGGGGAGGGGGGGCAGGGTATGACACACTTAACAGCACTGTTTCCTAGTGGCCTTTATGACGTCTAATACTTCAGCTACATGACTTTGAATAAACTAAGACCTTATTAAGAAGACAAATGTCAGCATAGACCTGACTTTTCAATTCTTCTCAAGGAACAGAAACATGATCACCATCAACAAATATTCATTTAGTATTTATTAAATGCCTACTGTGTATGAAGAACTTCTCTAGCTACTGGAGATACAAATTCAAAATTGAAATTGTACTTCTGACCCCACTGGGGGAGGTGGGGCAAAGAATATGGACGTACACAAGCACAAAATAAATACAAAACAATTTGGAGGCAGAGAAAGAGAGATTTACAACTAGGGAGATTTGTGTAGACGTAACACTGGAGAGTACATGACCACCAAAATCCAAACCTTAATGCTTAATACCATGGGGTACCATCCTCAACCTTCCTCCTTTGCTATAGAAGCCTCCTTAGCTTCCTCTTGGCTGCCCTTTGGTTACAATACCAAATGCCAACTCCTCATTAGGCACAATCTGGCTAACGACACATCACTGCCTTCAAGGCTCTCCCTCATCCAGTCCATCCCTCATTCAGCTAGCAAGGTGATTTTTCTAAAGTACAAGTCTGACCTTGTCACCCTCATCCCCATGCAATAAACTCTGGTGGCTCCCAATTACCTCAAGGATCAAACAGAAAATCCTGGCTCTGGAAGCCCCTCAAAACCTGCCCCCTCCTACCTTTCCAGTGTTCTTACACCTCACTCCCCTGACCCCCCTCTGGGTCTCTCATACATGAGGATTCTACTTTCACTGGCTGGCCCCCATGCCTAAAATCCTGGCTTCCCTGGCCTCCTTTAAGTCTCAGCTAAAATCACCTACTGCAAGAAGCTTTTCCCTGTCCTCACTGCATGCTAGCGCTTTCACTCTGAAATTATCTTATATATCTCTACATAAATCTTCTTTGCAGAAACTTGAAACTGCACTAAGACTTTTGGGATACCCTGTACAGATGGTTATTGTCTCCCCCATTGGACTGTGAGTTCCTTGACAGAAGAGGCTGGTTTCTGCCTTTCTTTGTATCCTCAGTTTAGCACAGTGCCTGGCATACAGTGGGCCCTTAATAAATGTTTGTTTGCTTGAACTGACATTACACATTATATCCTATGTTCCATTCAGGCATCCAAACCTTTGTATGGGCAGCCCCTCTCCCACGCCTAGAATATTTCCCTCCTCATCTCAACCTTCAGTAATAGTTGTGCTAAGCCTTGGCTTTTCCTATTTCCCTTAGTGTACAAGGATCCCCCTCCCCCCACATATCAATAACTATCTTTTTGTTGTTGTTTTCAATTATACTACCTTTATTTAGCTGTGGCTATGTTGTATCCTTCCAGTAAAATTGTATTTGTTTGTATCCCCAGTGTCTGGGTAAATGGGGATAGGAGTTGTTTCATTGTCTCTTACAGAGCTGAAATGGAAAGATCCTAAACAGTAGAGCTTTCCAAAGTTGGGGGGCTGAGGCACAACCTGTCTGCCATCAAGATTGGCAGTGCAGAGACCTTAAAGGGTGTCTAGTCTAACCCTTGGCTGCAATGTATCTCCCCTCTAAGATATTCTCCCACCAGGGGCCATCCACACCTTCCAGTGAGGAACCTGGAAGTGATGGCAAAGTTCTCTCTCTTGGCTAAGGAAACCTACTCCAAGTACATAGACCACCAATCCATGGAAATCAATCAATCAATCAATCAATCTCTCTCATATTGAGCCAAATCTTGCTGTCCTTTATAGCTTTTCTCCCTAGTTTCTGGGGGACAACAAAATACATTTGTTTCCTCTTTCCTTCCAGTCCTCTTCAGTCCAAAATGCACTTCTTGGATTCTTGTTTTTGCCCTTAACCTTCAAATGTGTGTTTGTTGGTATTGGGGCAAAATGACTGTTAAATGCCAACATCATAGCTCATCCTTCTTCGGCAGCGAAGGAGGACTGATGAGGCTACCAATACGGAGAATATGATCTGAAGAGAGGGAACAGCTTGTTTTTGCCAAGACTTCTCTAAAAAGGTTGGAAATATACAATGAAGAGTTATCATTATTATTCTGTAATGATGTGATTGAGTTTTAACTATCTTTATATGGGGTTTGTTTATTTTTCCCAAAGCATTCAAGGTTCGCAACAATTTGGCTTCCACCTCACTCACCTTTTCGGCCGCATCATTAACTATTCCCCTTTACACTTTCATCCTCAGCAAACGTATTAATAATTGTTCTCCATTCTGTCCTCTCCTGCCTCTCCCATCCATCCCATCTCCTATACCTGGCATTGACTCCTATAATGTTAATACATTTTGAAGATCTTCTCCAACCCTTAATAGACCTATGTGACCTGCTTTGAACCTGAGTCACACAGAAGGCTGTGTCACATTAGCCTGGGTCCCAAGTGTTGTGATGCCCTCTGGCCCTGAAGAAGGGTATATATACTCTAAGGTTAGCACCTTGCTTTGGGGCTCACTCACTGGAAGGGTGTGTGATGCATCCAAATGAGACTCTAGGTACCTGTTAAGGTACTCCCCAGCTTTGAAAAACCCAGATGTTGGGGCTTCTGTCTCTGGTAACTATGTATGTATTGTCTTTGGTCGGACAGTTGGAAGCCCTGTCCTTTGGTCTTTGCTGTTTGTATTTGTTGTGTTTATATAATTTCTGCTTGTAATTTCTGTTTGTATTTTCTCTCAATTTCAGGGTGCTTACTTTTCCCTTGAAGTAAGTGAATTTTATATACATTTATATATATATTCGAATAAAGTAAGATTGTTGGCCCCTTTAAAGTTGCTTCCCTTTAGAAAAGCAGATCAAAGAACCTATGCTAGCAGCCTTCCTGTGCGCCGGTGTTATTGGTCTTACACCCCCACAGCAGCTGCAAGTAGCATTGTTGTTACAACTCCCCACCCAATTTAGTCTCTTCAAGGCCTAGCTTGAATGCCACCTCCTCCATAGAGCCTTCCCATACCAGCTTCAAGTCATCTTTCTTCCATCTAGCCTCACAGTATTTTTCTAGAACTTTCTTTTTAACTTAGCTGATTTTAATCTTTATTATAATTGCATAACAACAACAATAATAGCTAGCATTTCTATATTGCTTTAAGGTTTGCTAAGTGCTTTACAAATATTAGCTTATTAAACAACCCTAGGATGTAGATGCTATGATTATTGCCATTTTTCAGATAAGGAGCCAGAGGTAGACAGAGGTTAAATGGCTTGCCCTGGGTCATAGAGCTAGTGAGTATCTAAAGCTGGATTTGAACTTAGGCCTTCCTACTCCAGGTCTAGCACTCTGCTGTGTCACTTGGCTACTGCTTACCCTAACTTTAACCAACAATGCTACTTTTTTTCTTAGAACCTATGAGTTCTAAGTCTTTGGGGGGGGGGAAGGACTAGAACCCTATACTTTTATGGCCCCAAGAAGGTAAGTTGTTGGTGTTAAAAAACTGTCTTCCTTCTTTATATTCACAGGATCAAATATTTAGAGGTTATCTAATCCAATCCCCCCAACTAACAAATGATAAAACTGAGGCCCCAGAGCAGTTAATTGAATTGCCCAAAATCACACAGCTAGTAAAAAGCAAATCAAGTATGATCCCCAGGGCATAGCAAGGTATCTTGCATATAATAAACATTTAAGTATTCATAGAAGGCACAGGACTTAAAGAAGGAACTTGAACAATATCTAGTTCAGTCTCTTCTTTTTAATGTAGGAGGAAACTCAGTCCTAGAGAAGGGGAAGTAACATGACAAGGTCAGACAGAGCCAAGATTCAAACCCAGGTCTTCTTATTCCAAATTCTATGTTCTTGTTGCTATACAGCAGTTGTTTGTTAAACTGAATTTGTCAAGTGAAGTCTGAGATCTCGAAACCTAATTGTCTCTGTTCCTTCCATCCCATCACTCATACTTCCCCTGTGTCCCCACTCCAGAAATGAGACAAATAACTATAAAGCTGCATTTCAAAGGGTGTGATTCTCTGGGACCAAAACAAAACACATCTCTGACATACCTGACATGATCCAATATCACTTTACCAAAAGGCAATAATAAATACTATTAGCTTCAATTTCTGGTCTTAGGTAAATTTTCAAAATTTGTTAATGCTAAAGAATTCAGCAATAAGGTGATAATAAGCATCATTTTAAAAGCTATTTAAGATGGCCAATGCAAGTGTTCCAGTCGAAGTCTCTTATTTATTTGCAAAAATCCACAACGCAAATAATTCAAGTCATTTAATTTTGCACATGTATTTCAACTGCCCAAATGACCCAAGTGCTGGGCTATTTTATTAACTTCTGCTCACCAATTAATAATTTTAGTCCTTTAAAAAAATGCATCCCTATCTTCCTTCCCTTTTCCCAAGTCAAGCTCATTGATGATAATATATACACAGCAAAGAAACCTAATAAATCTTGGTAAACATTTCAATCTTTACCAAATAAAGTCTATCCTAAATTCAAAGACAGACCCATTTTCTTTCTTTAAAACCTCTCAAACATTTCTGCAGGACTCAGGAGAATGCATTTTTTTTTCACACAGAGGAGATAACCCTTTCTCTGTAACTGTGCTATCTACAATTCTGAGATCTTTATTTAAACGTGCTGACAAATTGTATTATTCCCAAGGAATGTCTGCGTCCTCTCTAAAGCACAAGGAGCTCAACACTTAGAAAAACCAAAATTCTAGATGTATAGTTAAGTATCCTATACTGAAAACAGGTTCTTTGTCGCTACCACAAATAGGCATCACTGTCACAGGATTGTTTTGGGGGGTGGGGAATTTTAGGGATCCACAGTCCTCTCATTTTACAGATGAGGAAACTGAGGCACAGAGAAAGGCATGCATGTCTAGACCAAGGCCACACAGGTAAGCAATAGATGCCAAACTAGATGCCAAATTCAGGCATGGTGCCCATTACAACACAGCTACCGTTCTAGTAAATGCACAAAACAACTGAACGACAATTCAAAGGTATAGAAATTCAAGGTAAGAGAAGTACCATTATGGAAAGGCTTCCTGGAATAGAAGGTAGAGCTTGATCGACATCATGCCAAGTATAGGATTTGGACAGTCCATGAGCCAGTTAGAAACTGGAACCTGGGAGGGAAAACAGGCACGGCTTGAAATATATGGAAATAGAAGAAAAAACAAAACTGAGAAAGAAGCAAGGCAGTGAAGAAAGATATGTTTGTGCCTAGGAGGAGACTCAAAGAAAAATAAGCGTCCTTTACTGGGTGTTTACTTCACAGACTGGGCTGAAGTCTGACCCTGGAGACTGTTAATGAGTGGGACGGAAGAGGACTTAAAACGCAGCTGAAAACTGATCCCTGCTGTCAGTAAGAGCGGTATCTGTTGTGGAAGCATGAGGAAGAACAGACCTGGGCACTAGGCAGAGACGCACAGGATAGCCAAGGAGAAGGTTGCTCTTCCTTGGGGCTTTAAACCTAGCTACTCCACTTCAGGTTGTTTTGAAACTCCTTGTGAAAGAGAAAAGAACAGAACAAGCCTAAAGAAGGCAGGGTGGGACTGGTGCCCACTGGAAGGAGAAGGAAAAGGAGGAGGAGAAAGAGGACTGGGTGTGCCCTGCCTGGACCCAGATGTGAAGAAGTACAAAAGGCACCACCATAAAGAGTCTTCTTAGGGGCTATACCAAACGAAAATTCACAGGTACCAGGGCTAAAGAAGATAGCATAGTAATGAAAAGTCAGGACACCCAGTTATACCAACGATTCACAGTGTTGCTTTGGACCGGTCGTTTCACCTGGCTGAGTCTCAATTTCCTTATTTGTGACACCAGGGAATGGGCACCGGGAATGGGAAAGAGTGAAGAATCAATACCTGAGGGAGAATGGAAGGAAGATGGGGCCCATGGGGGGAGAGAAGGAAGGAGAGAGCCAAGCACAACACAGTAGCTCGGGGAAGTAACCCGAAGAAGAACGAGTTGCCTCGAAGGGGAAGACAACGAGACCTATAGGGACCACAAGGAAAGGAACCCCCATGTGGGGCGAGGGAGTGGGAATCTATTCCTGGGGAGTGGGGAGGGAGACCTTACTTTAGGGGTCTGCTGGGGCAAGGGAGCGAAAACCGATGTCTAGGGGGTTGGAAAGAGGAACTGGAACAGGGAAACAGCATTTGGGCAGAATGGGGTCCCCTGGCAGGGGCAAGGGGGTGATACTCCCTTGCGTGAGGAGAATGCCCAATGGGGAGAGGAGGGGAAATTTGGCCAGGACAGCGCTGGGAGGCGGACCCTTTGCCTCAGGCAGGGACATCTACAGGGTTGAGGGGACCCCTTGACTTGTGCGGGACTGGGGAGTAAGGGGTCGCAGGGGGAGGGGGAGGGGAATCCCTTGGCTTGGGGGCAGGGCTGGCTGGGAGGATCCTCCTGGGTCGGGAGGACTCCCTCCGGCTCTGGGGGGTCCCGGAGCGGCGCTGGCTCTGGAGGGGTCCCGGAGAGGCGCTGGTTCGGGGTGGGGGTGGGGTCTCCCGGCCCCCCGGCGTGGCACCTACCACTTGGGCCAGCTTGAGGCGGCCCGGGGCGCGGCGCAGGTAGTCGGGGTGGCAGCGGAGGCCGCCCAGCCCGCGGCGCTGGCTCACGGGTTCCGTGGTGGGCTGGTAGGGGCTGCTGGCCCCCGAGATCATGGAGGTGCTCGAGGCCTCGCCCTCGAAGCCGTCCAGTTCCTCGCCGCTCCGCATGCTGGCTCCCCGGGCGGCGGGCCTCCCTCAGCGGGGCCGCGCCGGATGCATCGCGGGCCCGGTCCGGCCCGGCCTGGGCGGAGGGAGCCGGAGCCGATGCCGCGAGGCCGCAGCCGCCGTTGCCGCCTCCTCGGGCTCCCGGGGCTCCTGGCGCTGGGGCGCCGCCTCCTCTCGGCGGCGGAAAGGGAGGGAGGGGGGGCAGGGGCGGGAGGAGCGAGGGAGGGGAGGGCGGGAAGGGGGGAGGGGGCGTCCGCTGCTCCGCCGCAGCCGTTGGGCACCTCCCTCCCTCCCGCTCACCTGCCGCGGCCGCCCCGCCTCCAGCCCCCGCCCCCTCCCCCCCACCGCGAGACCTGGGGCCCCGCCCACCCCGAGCTTGAGCACGGGGGCGGGGGGGAAGGGAAAGAGAGGGAGCGCCCTGGACCATTCCCCGCCAAACCTAGAAGGTAGAGGAGAGAAGTGGGGTGCGGGGAGCCAAAGGAGCGGAGCCATACCTAGCGAGGGGCGGGGACTGAAGAAGGCCTGTGCCCCAGGACCGCAGGAGAGGGGAAGAGACTGAAGTTAGCCGTAGAAGGAGAGGAGGGGGCTCCGCTTCGCAGAGGGGGCATGGCTGGACAGTCTCCGGAGAAGAGCTGAGGGGGGAGGGGCAGCTGCCTTCCAGGGAGAGAGCTGAAGAGGGGAGGGGTCTGAGAAGAGACTAGCCACCTCCTCCGGGTAACTGAAAGAGAAAAGTTTGCTGGGGATATGACCCACTGGATTGAGGCTGGGGGTGATGGCAAGGAACTGAGCAGAGTTGTAGAAGGAAAGAGAGCCCTGAAACACAGAGCAGGACTCCTTAGCGAGTAAGGTGGACCTCAATTCAAATTCTGCCTCTGACACGAGCTGTGTGCCGTTAAATCGCGTCAGCCTCTTGGTGCCCTCACCCCTGGACCATAGCAAGCCAGGCCCTTCTATCCTCCACTATTTCTCAAAGTCTGGCCAAGTTCGTGTACCTTGTTTCCATGACACTATCTATCCGTCTCATCCTCTGTATGACCTTGGATAAATCAGTTCTCTCTGCCTCAGTTTCCTCATCTGTAAAACTTGGATAATAATGGCTCTTACCTCCGAGGGTTGTTTTGAGGATAAAATTTGATAATTTTTGTGAAGTGCTTTGCAAACCTTAAGGCTCTGTATAACTATTAAATTCTTGCTAAAGTAATGCTTGTGGACTGAATCAGGGTCTGCCTCTTGAGAGCAAAGGGAGCTTGCTATGGTTCAAGGGAATTTGACTTGAGGAAATTCTGGAATTGCCTTAGAGAGAATGCATGGTTCCTTTTGGAAGTGGAAACAGAGGTGAAAGTAGAATACGTAATTGGTTTGGGAGATTAGTGGCTGGTGGGGATTAGAAGTGGGAAGAATTTGGTTTGGTTTGTAGTAGCTGTTTGACTTTGGGCAAGTTGTAGCCTCTCTGGGCTTCAGCTCTTCTAAGAATTCTAGTTGAGCTTGTGCCCAAGCTATGTTTTTCTTTGAGATTTTGCTTACAGATGTTTCAGAGTCATTCTCTTGGTGGTTTGGGTCTTGAGTATCCCTGTCACCATAATAGCTTTTTATGGTGGGATTCTTTTGTGGGGTTGGATCATTCTTCCAGCCTACTTACACCTTGAGGTCATTTTTTTTTAAATTTGTTTTTGCTTTTTTGGTTAAGGCCAGTTTCAGCACTTCTTGAGGGGATGCCTAATTTTGCCTTCTTGAAGGTACTGAGTATTGTGTTAAATTGGAATCTAATAATGTATGGCTCAGTTTGGAGACCTGAAAGTTTTCAGTTCTTTCAAAGTGGTTTGATGCAGGACAGATCATTGGCCCCCTAGTATGAGCTCTGAAAGTTTTGTGAGTTTGGGTCTGATCAACAAGATAGTTGGCTCACTCTCTTTGCAGTGTCAGTACACTATTACTGCTGGACTCCCCAACTATCAGCCAGCTGTAAAGCTCTGCTGCTTCATTGTCAGAACTATAGGCTTCTCTTTGGTCTGGGATTTCCACTCAGGTTATTTAGCTGCAGGCTTCAGAATGGCCTGTAGACTGGAACTACTGTTTACATCTAAACTTCCTACTTGCCAGTACCCAACCTATACTGGAGATCACTCTTCACCCTGTAACATCACCCCTAGGCTCAGGTCCTCTCCTCATTACACCCTGAATCTGTGACTCGGGACTGGGTAGTAGGAAACTGAATTGCCATTTTGGCTCTGTTCCTGAACAGTACATAAGATTAGGCCCCTTTGTGCTGGGTCAGGTACTTTTCTTGCCCTGGTACACAGCCTCTCCCTTCCCTGGAAGGCTTCTGGGGAGACCCTGCCCCCAGTGTCAGTAAACCTCTCTTTCTGTCTCCCTATGCTAACTTGGGCTGGAAAATGACTCACTGTGATTTTTTGGTTTTGATTTCCTTGTAAGGATGTGATCTGTTGTGTTTTCTAGATATGTTTAGAGGTATTTGGGGAGGTGGGGAGTTCCCTGTACCTCTTCTTGCTATTCTGCCATTTTGGCTCCACCTCAACCCCAGATCTTTTTTCAAATTGTTGGCTAGTCTTTCCATTTTAATGTAAGCTCTCTGAGGACAAGAATGGTTTCATTTTTATGTTTGTGCCCCCAGTACCTAGAACATAGCAAGTGCTTGTCGAATTGTACTGAATGTCTTCCCCATCTTATACTAGTGCAAGTTGATTTATGAACCCAAGTGTAAGATTTCACAATTAATCTCCAATTTTATCTCATAGTTTTGTTGTGAGAAAAATGCTTTTAAAAAGTATTGCATAGATGTGAGCCATTAATATTTTCAATTTTTTCTGGTGCTTTTTCTTTTTCTTCCATAGTAATTTCCCCTTCAACTATTACCACCATTAGCCCTGCCATCTCCTAAGAAGGAAAAATATTTAGGAAAAACCTAGGGACACAACTGACCATATTGTATACAACATTCTACATCTGTTAGTTCCCTACCCTCTATGCTGAGGGGAGAGAGATGTATTTCATCATCAGTTCTCTGCAACTGAGCTTGGTCATTAAGGTTAATCAGCCTGACTGCCTCTTAGCATTGTCTTCCTTCATGGTATTGTAGTGATTACATATATTTTTCTGGGTCTACTTCCTTTTTTCATTCTGCTTCAGTTCATACAAGTTTTCTCACGCTTCTCTTGTGGAAGTATATTCAAAATCTCCCTTTCAATCCAAATGAAAATATTAAGAAATAAATATTTCTCTAGTCTAAAGTCCTTTTCTGGACTATTCCTGCTTTCCCTTAGGCCTCTTTTCTTTTAGGAAAGTATGTAAAAGGTCAAGAATGAAAGCTAAGGCCCTGGGAAATGGGGTTAAGGGTGGTAAGCAAACTTTGAACAAGAAATTCCTCCTTTTAGTTAAGTTCTTTGCCTTCCCCATTCCCTGAAAGGATGAGAATTGGATGCACCCAAGGGCAAGACCCTCTTTTCCCATTCTGAAGGTACCTTTACGGGGAATGGTCAAAGATGGCTGAGTAGTTTTAGAAGGTGAGTCTTAACCCAAAACTTGTTTTTTTAAATCATATTGTGACATTTTTCTTCTCTATTCCTGTAAGTGTTCATAATAATAACAATAATAGCTAACATTTATATGGTGTCTTTTATGTGCCAGGCACCATGCTAACTAAGTGCTTTACAGATATTATCTCATTTAATCTACTAAAAAATGTTTAATGTTAGAGGCATCTGAGGGAATGAGGTGATTACTGGTTTAGCTATCTCTCTCTCTCTCTCTCTCTCTTTCTCTCTCTCTCTCTCTCTCTCTCCCTCCCTCCCCCTCTCTCTCCCTCTTCCTCCCTTCCTCCTTCCCTCTCCCTCCCTTAGAAATTCTTGGATTACTTCAATTTAGAAGAATGATCGGTTTTAAAAAATTTTCTGGCCTACCTGTGCCTAAAACCCAGGGTACATTATTCATATTTCCCTCAATACCATGAATTTCTCATATTCGTTATTTCTTACGGCACAGCTAGTATTACTATGAAGCAAATGACCGTATACTCAAACTCTACAGGAAAAAATTCATGAGGGTAACCCAGATTTTTGAAGGTTGACTTGTTCCTTCTTGTTCTTCTTTCACAGGATCTTCATCCATCTCCTAGACCTCTGAATATGGGTGTCTGCCAGGGTTCTGTCCCCATTCCTCCTCTCTTCTTTCTTGAAGTACTTTTCCTTGAAGTACTTGAAAAAAATTGAAGTACTTTTTCCATTAGCTCCCACAAGTTTAAGTATCACCTGTGCATGGATAATTCCCAGAGCTACAAATCTGACTCCAGTCATGCAATATCAACTACCTATTAGATATCTCCTCCTGGAAATCAAACAGGTGTTTTAACAATCTGGCTAGCAGCTTCTGTGGGGGGTCCAGATCCACCTACAGCCAGCACTCAGAAAGCTGCTGGACAGCCAGAAAGCCCAGGTTCTTTTAATCTGCCTTAATAAGGAGAGCAAGGTTAAGGGGTTGGCAAGCTCACTTTAATTCAGCACACAAATATCATTCACTTAGTTCAGGGGAAAAAGCCAGCACCCTGAACTTCAGAGCAAAATACAAGCAAACTGCAAATATCAACAGACAGACCTTGTCTGATTCAAATCCCAATACATAGTTACCAGAGTTCAACAAAGGCTCAGCATCCGGGTTTACAAGCTGGAGGGCTCCTTAGCTACAGCTGCCTAGAGTCTCAACATCAACACCATCTCAAAAGCCCTTAAACAAATAACAAACAGACAGACCCAATACAATTCATAGTTACCAACATCTAGGTTCAGCCCTGGAAGCTCAAAACAAGGGCTGGCCCAGAGTCATGCACGCCACCACTGCTGTGGCAAAGAGCTCCAATCCCTGGCTGTTATATCTTTGTCAGTGTCGGGTGAGTCACACATGCGACTCACCCACGTGACCTAAAATCGTCACAAAGAGGCAACTTAAACCCACGTGGTCTAAGAGTCTCTGCTGTCCCAGACATGTAAACTAGGCCGTCCCTGGAGATAGGCCCACCTTGGATCCCACCTCAGTCATCAATCCACACCCACATAGGTTCCACACCTAATAGGGGTTTGGGCCTAGGGCTTAGCATTACTC
>CM053625.1:304084889-304145098 GCA_028646595.1 Phalanger gymnotis
CCCATTTTGCTTAACAACACACCAGGCACCTCAAATTCAATATGTCTGAAGTATGATCTTCCCCCACTAAACTTGCCACTCCTTTAAAATTCCCAGTTTTTGCCACTATCCTGGTTCAGGGCCTCATCGCCTCTCACCTCTGCTTTTGCAATACACTTCTAACTGATATTCTAGTTTCCAGTCTCTCTGTTCACCAATCCAGCTTCCAAACAGCTGCCAAAAATAATCTTCCTAAGGCATAAGTGTCACCTGCTAAAAAATAAAATCTCCTGTGTCTCCTCATTGCCAATGGCATAACATATAAAGCCCCCCCAAAACCTGACTGGCACCTACCTTTCCTGCCTTATTTCATATTCCTCCTCTAAACAATGGACTTTTCCCAGACCTCAACATTCCATCTCCACCTCCATGCATTAGCATAAGCTATCCTCCATGCTTTTAATTCACTCCTTCCAGAAGCCTTGTCTTCCTTCAAGGCTCAGCTCAAGTGACACCTCCATGATGCCTTCCTTGATCACTGCAATTGTTAGAATCCTCTTCTTCCTCAAATTTTCTTATATACACCTATTTGTATATATAGTGAACTTACTACCCCTTCCTCTCGCCCCCAACCAAATTGAATATATCTTCCTTGAAAGCAGGCATATGTTTCCTTGGGGTCCTGTTCTCCCCAGTGCCTAGTAAACAGAGTGCCTTTGCACCCAGAAAGTACCTAATACATGTTTGTTGAATTGAACTGAATTTGGGGACATAGCTGATATAATGCTGTTAGGGTGGTGCTCAATAAATGTTTATTAATTTTTAAAAAACCCAGGGGGAATTTATTACAGGCAAATTCCAGGTACAGAAACTCCCCAGCAGATTTGAAATTGTTTTGTCATCTTTCCCTAAACATTCAGTCAAGGCTAATTAAGAATATTAATCAGGGTCCTATTTGTAATTCTGTTGTGATAGATGCTTATACATTAACTTGTACATTAATGTGACTCAAAGGATTCTGGGCTTGCACAGACCCCATTCCAATTCTGGGGACTGATCCCAAGAGTGTTGGGTTCTATTTTTGTTTAAATGCCCCCATTCCTGAGCAAAATTTCAGGTATATCTGAACAAAGCTTAGGTATGGCTTGTATTCAGATTTCCCCAAAGGTGAACAAAAGGACTCTACCACCACGCCCCCAAAGCCCCTAAAATTATCTGAAATAAAAAGGAAACCGAGGACAAAATTACCAAGCTATCTATGATTTGATCTGCAAAGTTAGCATTTGCATATCAAACCAGGTCACTTGTCTCCTCAGAGGAGGAGATGGTTACAGATATGGTTTTTATAACAAGAAAGAGGAATTGGAAAAACTTATAGAAACTTGTTTTGAACATAATTCAATTGGACAAGGCAAGTCATCTGACTAGTTAGTTCTCCCAGACTTTCTTAATCCTATGCCAGAAATTCTTTCCTCCAGGTAACCAGAAAGTATACTAGGAAAGAGGAACTTGTAGGCAGTGATTAGCTGTCACTGCCCCCACCCCCACCCCATCTTCCTTAGCAGAGTCCATGGCTCAACTTAGACTCTAGCTAAAGAAAAATAAAAGGGGGCTTAACTTCTGGCTAACCTTTCTTCAGCAGCCAGAAAGGGGAACTTGGCCTCTGGTCAACTTTCTGCTTAGCTTTTAGTCAACCCCCTTTTCTGCTAGAAAAGGGGACTTAGCCTTTTGAAAAACCTTATAGTCTTATGATTATTTTATTCTTCTAAATTATCTGCTACTAAATGACAAAGTCTTCTCAATCTACCTAGCCACTAAGTCTATAGGCAACCTAGACTTTAGAGACTACATATGTTAGTCTGATTTAGTTTTAGGGCTAGCTCTTCCTAAAGGGGAGAGCCTAATCCTATAATCTAACTAAAATTAAATTGAAGTATCAAAAAAAGCTAATTTCTTTTTTCCCAGAAAGGTACTCAGTATACAATATGAATATCAGGTAATGGGACAGCTTTTATTTCAACCAACCAACAGAGATGCAAAGTCCTCACAGGAGTCCATAAACAAATACAGAAACAAAGAACATTCAAATAACCCAACATGCAAACAACTATGTACAAACATATGTACAGGATAAATTGAAAATAATCAATAGAGAGAAGGCACTAGAATTAAGGAGGATTGGGAAATGCTTCTTGTAGAAGGAGGGATTTTAGCTGAGACTTCAAGGAAGGCTGGGAAGCCTGGAAACTGGAGATAAAGTGGCTAGTGCAAGGAATGGTAAAGAGGCCAGTGTACTGGATTGCAGAGAACATGGGATAAATGTGGGGGGAGGGAGTGGTGAAAAAAACTGGAAGATTGAAGAGGTAGAGGGGGAAAGGCACGTAATGAAGGGCTTTGAATGCCAAACAGAAGGTTTTGTATTTGCCCCTAGAGGTGATAGGGAGCCAATGGAATTTACTGAGTAAGGAGGTGATGTAGTCAGACCTGGGCTTTAAGAAAATCACTTTGACAGCTGTTTAGTGGATGAACTGGCTATGGCCTGAAGACCAACCAGGGCTATTACAGTAGTCCAGATTCGAGGTGATAAGGTTCTGCAGAAGGGGCTGACAGTGTCAGAGGAGAGAAGGAGGCATTTACAAGAATTGTTTTTAAAAAAAGTAACTCAGAACTGATGAGTCCTTTTCATATTTACCTCTAACAAGTCTATTTCTAGGGGCAGAGAGAGGAGACTCGTGAATCCTTTTTTTTTTTTTTTAGCCCCCAGCAGAAATCCACAATCTTTCAAAGTTTAAATGGCTATGCATTCTAGGGAGGTCTCAAACCGCAGGCAATGTCCAGAGTCAAAATAGTACATACCTTCCATACTGTGATTTATATGTTAGGATGGAGTCAATAAAGTCATCCCACTCAAAGTGAGGAGTGAGATGCTCTGATATCTTAACATTGTGAGAACAAGAGAGCAGAGGGAATAAACATTTATGTAGTACCTGTTTTGTGCCAGACACTGTGCTAAGTGCTTTACAAATACTTCATTCAATCAAGAACAAGTCTCAACCAATCAAAGCTTTAGATTTTGTGAAAAGTCCTTGAATGAACTAGATTGCTTGAAGAAACATAGTCATGCCTAGGGGAAGGGGGAGGTCATATATAAAACAGAATATCAATTCAGAACTGAAGTGATTTGAGCATCTGGCATTATAGAGGTGAATGAGGAGAGGACATTCCACTTATATCCCCCAGGAAGGATTCCCTTGGAAGAAAGAGAAGCACATCAGTCTTGGCCTTAATCTTCTACCCCCATCCCTTGGCCAGAAGAGAACTTTGCAAGCTTTGAAGATGGGTGGATTTTGGACTTCCTATATTCCCATCAGCATCCTAGCACTGTCCCTGCTCCTTCTCCCTGATAGGCAGCAGAATTTGTATCAGAAACCCAGGACAGAGAGCATATAGATGCACAACTCTACAAGGGGTCCAACTTCTCGAGCACCCCACAAAGGAGAAAAGGCCTTCCAACTCTCTAAACTTGAACCCAGTGGCGGGGGTGGGAAGTGTTTTGTACCAAACGTTCTTACTATACCACTTAGCACATACACCTTTCCAAAAACTACTCAAGTCTGGCACTGATAATCATGGTGGGAAAAGAACAATGTAGGGGCTTCTGAGCTGCAGTATTAGAAAGACACTCCCTGACCTCCCAGGGGTATCCCTTGTACCCTAAGAAGGAGATGTCACTAGTCTAGGTGCGGAAACTCAAACTGCTAGTACCCATGTGGGTTGAGATAGTAAGTCCGCAATAGTGATACATGTGAATTAGCCTGTGGTGAAAGACTCAGATCTGGGATATTTATTAAGTATCTCTACAACTTGAGAAAGTGAGAGCCATTGTGGCACAACATAAAGGACAGTGCCCTGTGACTCAGGAGACTGGTTTAAAGTTTCTGCTCTGCCACTAAAGTGCTTTGGGATTGGCAAATCTCGTGCCTCATTTGTTATCCCTGTAAAAATGAAAAGGTCAGACAATAAAGTTTGTAAGATCCTTTCTAGTTCTAAACAGCTCTTCATGCTTTTTCACAATACTCTTGCAAGGTACCTAACACAGAGATTACTAGCCCCATTTTGAAGATGAGGAAATAGGAGATTTAGAGAGGTGAGGTATCTTGCCCTTTCACACATAAATGCGTGATGTTTCAGTAACTTTGTTTCTGAACTGGTATCCTACTTTGTAAATGGCCTACAGTGGGTGGCCAAGCTTCATCATCCAATCCAGTTCATCTATGCTATTCCTCTTTTTTAACCTTCCCTTCTTTGGGCTTTAGTTTCTTCTTCTGTAAAATGAGAGGGTTGAGATAGATGTCCTTTAAAGTGACTTCCAGCTCTAGATACGACAATTCTATTCTGGGGGGCAGGGTACAACTCAGTTATTCTCACTTGAGAGACTGGGTAATATGGCCACTCCAAAAAGGACCATCATACTTGGAACTGGATTCAAAGCCCAGCTCTACTCTTATCTATAAGTGTGTCCTTGGGTAAGTTCCTTCTTCCTTTGGAGCTTCATTTTCCTTATTTGTAAAACAGGGATTATAATACTTGTGCTATCCAAATCACAAGGTTGCAGTAAATAAGGGGTTTTTTAAATATAAATTTTAGTGTTACAGAAAATATAAATTGAAAATATTATTCTCTAAACAAATATAGATAATGATGAACAGAAAATTTAAGGTATAAAATAAGTAGCAGGAATATTATTTAATATAAAGTTGAAAGGTCCTATCTCCTTGAGGAAAAAAAGGAAACAAGCATTTATTAAGTGCCTACTATATGCCAGGCACTGGGATAAGCACTTTACAGATGCCATCTCATTTGATTCTCATAACAACCCTAGGAAGTACTATAATTTCTCCTATTTTACAGTTGAGGAAACTGAGACAGACAAAAGTTAAGTGACTTGCTTAGAGTCATGCAGCTGATAAGTATCTGAGGCTGGATTTTGAACTCAAGTCTCCTTGACTTCAAGCCTACCACTCTATCCACTATGCAATCTACCTGCATCTAATTGCCCTAACATTTTCCGTATAGTTCCATATGGCTGAAAAACAGGCAACATTGTGATGGCAGAAGAATTAATGTAGCAAAGGGCAATAGCTGCAATCAGAAGGCTGGAGCACATTATCAGCAATGACCTTGAGAAGTGGTGTAAGAGAAACTTCAGGGAGGTGGAGCAGTCATGTAAGTGAGGGGTAATAGACAACTGGGGTGATGCACTGATATCCATAAAATAGTAAAATTACCAGAGGAAGGTCCCCACTATGCTGGGAAAATCTTCCCTGAAGGATTTATAGAAGGTTTAAAGAAGGACACGGACAAGAATTACATAGGATAAGAAGCCTGGAGGACTCTCCGTTGGCTCTAATGGAGGTAGCATTAGATTGTAAACACCTTGAGGGCAGGGATTTTTTCTTATTTGTGTCGAGGGGCTGTCTCCCACATATAGTATTGGGGTGTCATTATATGGCTCAGAGGCAGGCAAAAGAGACATCTCTATCCTCTTCTCCACCCCCCCTCTTTAAGGGAGATTTTAATTCCTGTCAGGAGGAAAAGCAGGAGGTTGGGGTCAGACATGAACTCTGATCTCCTCAGAGAGAGGGCTAGAATTATAACTATCTGGTCCCTTAAATATTGTTAGTCTAGGGAACATGATTTTCAGATTCAAGCTAAATTCTGATCACTGTTTCATTATTAGCAGAAGCAGGATCCTACGCTTTACATCCAAGGCTCAACTGCCTTCACGGCAAATACCAGTTCCCCAATGCACACTCATAGCACTTAGCAAAGAAACCTATTTATCTAATTTGATAATAAAACATAAATCGGAGAGTGTATGCCAGATGATACAAAATGAAGGAGCTGTCCCATTGGGAGTGAAATAAGCTCAGCTTAAAATAAAAAAATTTTAAAAAGAGAGACTCAGCTTACCTGAGAGAGAAAGAGACAGAGACAGAGAGACAGAGGCAGAGAGAAGACAGAGAGAGAGAGAGTCCTCAGAGTCTCTGGTGTAGCATGTTGGGGATAGGGACATGATAGAGACTGCCGTATTCTCTCTTGAGGCTGGAAGCCAGAAGCACTCAAAGTGACTACAGAGCCTGAAGATACTTAAAGTGACCTGAAGAGATTAGAAGTTTGGGAGAAAAAAAAAACTGAAGAGGTCCCTTCTCTCTCACTCTTGCTAATTCTGAACCACCCCTCATGCAGGTGCAGAATACTTTTCTCCACCAATAAGAAGTCCCATACCAATAGGCTGTAGGACTGGGATTACATTCTTCCCTTACAAGGGCTGAAACAGTCCCTTACAAAGATCAGCTGAAGCAAGTCCAAAATCTGTAAATACATGGTATAAACATAAGCACTAATGCTTAGAAACAACAAGGATGATTTTTCTGGTATCCTAAGTAACCAACCTTTGCTACCACTGAAATGGACATAAAACAAATGCATATTGACAGTACATTTAATACCAGATCACATGAGCAACAAGATGGCAGACTAAACATTTTCTCCAATCCCCATGATCAGTGAGAATAGGTCCACCTTTAAAAAAGATTAATGTAATTGAAAAAACATAATACTTTGTCTACAGCAGAAGAGAGAACTTGAAACTGGAAAGTTCTGTACAAACAATATTAATACATCTAGGATCAGAGGGGAAGTGGTCAAATGTAAAATAATCTTGTATCATATTTCTCTGATAAGGGCTTGGTATCCAAAATAAATAAGTCGTGGGTGTGTGTACATATATAAATATATATATGTAAAACTGATAGCCATTTCACAATAGATAAATGGTCACTGAATATGCATTAACAGTCCTCAAAAGAACTACAAAGTATTCACAACCACATTTTTAAAATACTCCAAATCATTAATAGTAAGAGAAGTGCAAATCAAAACAATCCTCCCTCACATTTCATCTCACACCCTACAAATGGGCAAAAAAAAATTACAAAAATGGAAACAGTCATTGTTGGAGGAGTTACTGGAAAATAGGCACTATACATGATGAGGGAATAAAATCGCACAACCATTTTGGAAATCTGCAAATAACGTGATTAAAATGTCCATACCCTCTTACCATAGACTCCATTATTCAGTACCCTGGGGTATCCCAGGGAAGCCATTGATAAGAAAAAGTCCCCATATACTCTAAAATATTTGTAGCAGCACTTTTTGTGATAGCTAAAAATTGGAAACAAAGTAGATGTTCAACAGTTGAGGAATGGCTAAACTGTGGTACATGAATGTAATGGAATATTACTGTGCTATAAGGAATGATGGGTGTGATGAATACAGAGAATCATAGGAAGATTTATATGAACTGGTGCAGGATAAAGTAAGCAGAGCAAAGAAAACAGCATACACTAACTACAACAGTGCAAATAAAAAGAACAACACACCAAAAAAAAATCAAAAGTAAATATGACAAAACTGTAAAAATCAAGTGAAACTGAAATGAAGAGATATGAGAAGACACCCCCAACCAATCCCTTTGTGGAAGGGAGAGCGCCACAGATGTGACATATTGCAAACATTTTTATACTTTTTCAATGTATCTATCAGATATGTTGTTTTTTTTCTTTTTCCTCTCTAAAAAAATACTATTTATCACATGGGATGGCTTTCTGGGAGGGAGAGAGGAAGGATACATGCTCTACTATGGTGAGGTAAGAAACAGAAAATAACAACAAAAACTTACTTTTAAAATTAAAAGAAATAACACCAAAACCAGTACATGCCATAGACATAGCACCATATAAAGCATCACATGGGAGAATACCACAGTGACAGCAAGCCTAACTCTATACAAGATACTTAATGCATGCATATTTTAGAAGTCCATGTGTATCTACACTACACAGTAATCACTGAAAAGTTCTAAGAATGGCTATCAAAGCAAAGCCAGCTAGGTGTAACAATAACACCAATAGGCTTATATTAGGATTGGGGTCCAATTTGTATCTCTAGCCCTTAGCACAATGCCTGGCATATAGTAGGTGCTTAATAAATGTTTATCGACTATTGCCTAGCACTCATGCAAAAGATGGTTATGTTGAGACACTAAAATATAATTTAGAGTAATTTAACAGTGATTCTAAGTACAAGCAATAAACAACTACAACAAAGAAACTTGGAAAATGAATACCCCTATTGATTTTAATGTTCAGATACTGAAAACCGTGGTTTCTAACAACTTATATTTCCAAAATGTCCCTCTTGAGAGGATACCAAATAAAAGCCAAGGCAATCAGGATGTAACTGGAATAAATACAACTCCCCTTCAGGATTTGAAAGAACTGCCACTTAGCAAAAATGCCCAGCTTCACTTCCTCTCTCGGTGTTTCCACATGACCTACTGAGGAAAAGGGCCTCTGGTTCTCGGTCAAATTCCAAGGCAAAGCTCAGCAGCGATTATAGTTAACTGTACCTTAAGAAGGAATGTGCCCTTTCCATCTCCTCCCTTGGAAATGCACTAGAAATTGCCACCAAAAAAACCCATCAGTTGGGATTTTCCAGTTTGACATTCTTTCACTTTCTTATGACTAAGGATGTATTCAACCAACTTTTTCACCACAGCAATCCCTATGGGAATCCCAGGGCTCTATGTTAAATTCATGGTTTCTTGCTCACTTGGGTTAGAGCCAGCCCTTCATTATTCAAGCTCTGATTGTCTGTTTTATTCAGTCTCCTTCCTTCATCATATCTGGTAGACTACATTTTAACTTTTTTTTTTTTATAGAGAGAAGGAAAAGAATGTGGATAAAATGATGAAAGTAGGAAAAAAACAAGTTCAAATCCAGGCTCAGAGACATTTATTAGCTGTATGATCCCAGACAAGTTATAAATTGTCTGCCTCAGTTTCCTTATCTGTAAAATGATAGTAATAATAGCACCTATCTTCCAGAATTGGTTTGAGGATAAAATGAGATCATATTTGTGAAGCGCTTTGCAAACCTCAAAATGCTATGTAAATGCTGTGATAATCAAAAGAATTCTAGGGAAAACTGATTAAAAGTTTGGCCATGATGAGGTTTGGCAATTTTCAGTAGGTTTCATTCATAGTTGTGCTCCTCACACTAATCATGGTCATCACGGTAATGGAGTAGAGAGTGGTTATTGTTCAGTTTCAGACTCTTCATGACCCCATTTGGGGTTTTCTTGGCAAAGATACTGAGGTGGCTTGCCATTTCCTTTTCCAGATCATTTTACAACTGAGGAAACTGAGGCAAACAGGGTTAAGTGACTTGCCTAGGGTTACACAGCTAGTAAGTGTCTGAGGCTGGATTTGAACTCAGGTCTTCCTGACTCCAGGCCCAGTGCTCTAAGCACTGAACCACCCACTACTGTATATAGTAAGAGAGAACATTCATTATATTTGGAGCCAGGTGACATCAGCCAAACATGGTGGAATGGAAAGAAAACTGAACACAGAGTCAGAGGATCACAGAATTGGAGCTGAAAAGAACCTCAAAGGTCATCTAGTCCAATTTCTTAATTTTATAGAAGAGGAAACTGAGGCCCACAGAAATTAAATAACTTGCCCAAGGTCATACAGGTCACAAACATGAGAAAGGAGATTTGAACCTAGGTTCTCTAACACTGGAGCTAGTGTCACCTAACTTGAGTCTCAGTTCTCTTATCAATGAAATGAATATGCTAGAGCTTGTAGACAGGTGCCAGAACTTGTACCATTAGGGGGAGTTTTCTACCTTACATTTATATGGTCCCATTAAGTTTTGTAAAACACTCAGGCTACATTATGTGGTTTGGATGACTTACCTTACAGGGTTATTATGAGGAAAGTCTTTTGTAAGCCCTAAAGCACAAAAGAAATATGAGTCATTATTCCCCCACTGAAATACTTCCTCTCACGCTTCATGGAGGTATAGAATTTAATCTGGGTTTTTGAAGGCTACATCAACTTTGGCAGATTTAAGCTAGAAATTCAACAAATTCCATTCACAACTATGTGGAAGGCACTGAGCTAAATGCTCTTCTCAATGTCCCTATTTCTGTTGACGGCCCCACTATCTTGGCAGTCTCCCAAATCCATAATCTTGGCATTATCCTGGAATTTTTGCTCTCCCTTACCCAATGTATCCAGTTTGTTACCAAATCTTGTCATTTCTACCTTCACGACATCCCTTACATCTGACCATTCTTCCTCAAACAGCTGACACCTTAGTCCAGGCCCTTATCATTTCTCTTCTAGGTCATTGCAACAGCCTTCTAATTGGTGTCTCTGCTTCAAGTCTCTGCTCTCTCCAATCCATCTTCCATACTGCTGCCTTAAACAGAGATCTTACCATATGGCTCCCCTACTCAACGCTAGCGGCTTCTTACTGCCATGGGATGAAATATATACTCTTCTCTGTTCCTTTGTAGTGCCCATCCCACATCCTTAGAATTGACTCCTCCTCTTCCCTCCACTCCTTGAAGATCCAGCTGAGGATCTTCCTGTAAGATCATTGGCAAATGCCTTTCCAGGTCCTCTCACTTGCTAGTGCCCTCCCTCCCAAACTATTTTGTGTTTAACTACTTGGTCTATTTTTACTTAGTAACTCTACATTTATGCTCTCTGCATTCTCATAGGTACTTGTCTCCCTCATGAGAGTATAAGCTCCTTGTGGGGATTATTTCATACTTTAGACTTGTATCCCCCCAGTGCCTAGCACATAGTGCTAGCACATAGCACCTGCCACTCGTTACCTTACAGCATCAGCCCATCATAGTAGCTTCCTTCTCTCATTGGTGAGTTAGTTCCTCCTGGGCTTTCATTTTGGGGAGTCATGCAGACCAAACAACCTTCATTCCACCCTGTGGGTCTGCTTCTGACTTACCATTCTTTGACATCATGCTCTTTTAGCTGCTGTCGCACCCTAGAACATCTCTCTGCCATGCCGGCTCCTTTCTCCAAATGGTAAGCTACTCCTGGGGTCTCTTTTGAGGGAAGTGCCCAGGCCAGACAATCTTCATTCCCATCCTAGCCCTATTTTGGACTTTCCATTATTTGATCATAAGCTCCAACTTGGATACCTTTTCCCTACCTTCTGGCTTTTTGGTTCCCTTTTGTGTGTTGTCTTTCCCCATTAGAACATAAGCTCCTCGAGGGCAAGAACTGTCTTTATTTTTGCTTATATTTGTATTCTCTGTGCTTAGTACAGTAACAAGCTAGGGATACAAGTACAAGTATTTGGCACATAGTAAATAATAATAGTGTAGTGTAATAAATAATTAATAGTGTAGCTAGGTGGCTAAGTGGATGGAACACTGGATCTGGAGTCAAGAAGACCTGAGTTCAAATCTGGCTTCAGACACTTACTAGCTGGGTGACCCTGGGCAAGTCACTTAACCTCTTTTTGCCTTAATCCACTGGAGAAGGAAATGGCAAACCATTCCAGTATCTTTGCCAAGAAAACCCCAGGGACAATATTGGTGTGCTATGGTCCATAGGGTCACAAAGAGTTGGATATGACTGAACAACAAGCACTTAATAAATGCTTGTTGCCTTAATAATGATTGGTTAGGGACATAACTGTATTCTAGTTAAAAGTCTTTGAATATTGACTCAGAACTGTACTGTGCATTTTGTTGTCCCAGGACCAATCTAGTGAAGTTCAGAAGGGGTTATTACCAGTCTGGTGAATTTTTGGCTGCAGCAGCTCTCAAGGATGATCTTCTAAGTTATAGAGGAGTTGCAGTCTGTCTCAGTGGGAGGAGGACCCACCCCTCCTTGAAGTACTTAGATGTTATGATTACTGGCTATATGACCTTGGGCGAGTCAAAAATTTTTTGACTATTTTTCTCATCTGTAAAATTGGCCTGTGCATTTTTAAAAAAGATTACTCAACAAGACTCAGTGATGGGGTAGAACTTTTTCTGTTTATGTCTGTGATGATCTCAAGTTTTGTAACAAACGGTGAAGAGATAGAAGAATACTTTCTCATTACTGTAAGAAGCGTTATTATTCTTTCAGATGCCCATTCCAACACAAGTCTTACCTTGCAAGTCAACTATCCATTGTACACAGAAAAATCAGGCTTTAACCATTATTCACTAAAATATAAATAAAATATAATTATTTTATAACAAGACTGAAAAAAAATGGGTCTGTGCAGGCAAAAGGTTTAATTATAAAGTGCTAGATAAACTAGAGCCATCATCATCAGCAAACATATGTAAACTGAGTTCCAAAGCTCATTACTATGGGATTCTCTCTTTGGTAGGGATCAATGCTTTGTGCCATCATTAGGGGGTAGAGTTTAGAGTGGAAGGAAAGAGGCTCCAGTCTCCTGAATCTTTTCAAGGTCTACGGTCACTTTGGGTGCTTCTGGCTTCCAGCTTTGAAAGAGAAGATGGAAGATGCCAAAACCCACTTAGGTTGCTGCTGAGAGGAGAATAAGATCCTGGGAAGAAGTTGATTTAAGAGGAGCTGGCATTCTCCATCATGTCCCTGTCTACAACTTGCTATACGCTAGAGACTTCAGGGAATTTTCCCCTTGGGTAAGATATGGGACTCTCTCTTGGTTGAGCTGTTACCTCACTCCCAATGGGAGAGCTCCTAGACCTCACCCGGGGGAAAATTCCAAAGTCTCTAGTGTGGAGAGAGTCCCATACCAATGGGCTTTGAGACTTGGGTTACACATACGTATATTTAGCTGATTTTTGTAAAGCACTTTCAAATTTACAAAAAGCGTTATAGATATTCAGTTCAGCTTCATAGCAAATCTGTGAGGTAGGTACTACAGGCGTTTGAGATTAGGGCCTGGACCTGTGATTTCATTGATAGAGGGAATTCCCAAATGTGGAGCATCAGGGACACCCCCCCCACACACACACACAACCCTTTACCTCTGTAGGCTACATACTTTAAAAATAATTTTGTTGATGTTCAGTTGTTTCAGTTGTGTCTGACTCTTCACGACCTCATTTGGGTTTTTGTTTTTGTTTTTGTTTTTAGCAAAGATAGCTCTCTCTCCACTGCATTCTCTAGCTGACTGTTCTTGCTCTTAGAAGGAATAAATCTTTGATTTCTGCAGTTAATGGAAGTACCTCTTGAGCTCACCTTTGATGAGGTGTAAAGGAGAGTCCTTAGAAGTAATGGTCGAAAGGAAGGATTCAGAGATTTTAGTATAATGTGTCAGTGCGCTTCAGGGCACACTGACATTTTGAGTTACTATTGTTCTGAGAATTCTGATCTTTACTAATCTTGACTGTGGACTTTTGTCTATTGTTTGAGAATATTATAAGCTGCCATTCCAAAATGACTTGTGTTAGATTTTTCAAAGGCATATGGAAACTGTGCTCTCTCTATCTCTCCTTCAAACTCTTTCGCCTTCCTCCCTGTTCCTCCCTATTTCCCCCTTCTCTCTCTCTGTCTCTGTCTCTCCCTCTCTCATTCCTCCCTCTCCCCCTTCTTTCCTTCTCCCTCTCTCTCTCCCCTTTTCTTTCCCCCTCCTTTCTCTTTCTCTCCTTCCCTCTCTTCTTCCTTCCTATTCTCCCTCCCCACCTTGAAATGTTTAGAATTTGTTGTTTAGTTGTTTTTCAGTTGTGTCCAACTCTTCATGACCCCATTTGGGGTTTTCTTGGCAAAGATACTGGAGTGGTTTTCCATTCCCTTTTCCAGTTCATTTTACAGATGAGGAAACTGAGGCAGACAGAGTTAAGTGACTTGTCTAAGGTCATCCAGCTAGTTTGAGGACAGATTTGAACATAGAGCTTCCTGACTCCCGGCCCAGAGCTCTATCCGCTGCACCACCTAACTGCCCATGTTTAGAATTAGTTTAATTTAAATGGATAAAATTGTTTCTGGTGAGCTCTAGCCTAAAAGGTACAGTATTCTCTTTCACACAGGTGATGAAATTCTCTCTACTGATGCAGGTGGACACCTTCTCTCAAAAAGTCTTAGAAAGTTGTCTAGACCAGAGATGTCAAACAGTAACCAACATGTGGCCCGAACCAGATTAAGATGTAATTGGGAAATATTTAACTAAATAAACAAAATACAGTAAGACATACATAATGTTAATATGTTGTTTTCTAAGTCAATATGTGGCCCACAAGAATCCTCATGTTCAATTTTGCTGTTTCTTTTTCTATTTGAGGTTGGCACTGGCCAATACTATTGCCCAGGGTCATACAGTCATTATGTCAGAGGCAGGACTTGAACCCAGGTCTTCCTAACTTTGAGGCTGCCTCTCTGTCTACTACCCCACACTACCTGTACTGGGATTCTTATCATCATTTTATGAAGTAGGAAATTGAGGCAGAAGGTGGCTTCATGACATGTTCAAGGTCACATAGCTGTGAGGGTCACGGTGAAACTCTAACTCCAGAACCATTTTCTATTCTCCTCAACGTTCTTAACCTCTTATACTGAGGACCTACTATGTGCAGACAGGGTAGTTAGGTGATGCAATGGATAGAGCACTAGACCTAGAGTCAGAAAGACTCATTTCTGAGTTCAACTCTGGCCTCAGACACTTACTAGCTGTGTGATCCCAAACAAGTCACTTCACCCTGCTTGCCTCAGTTTCCTCATCCATAAATGAGCTGGAGAAGGAAATGGCAATGCATTCCAGTACGTTTGCCGAGAAAACCCCAAATGGGGTCACAAAGATTCAGACGTAACTGAAAAACAACCAAACGTGTGAAAATTACTATGCCTAAGGTCCTGGGATACAAAAAACTGTCTTTGCTCTCAAGGCCCTTACAATCTCATAGAATACAGGTAGAATAAGATAGTCTAGCTTTGAGGCCTCGCTCTGCTATTGATTATTTATGTGGCCAGACAAGTTCTTGTTTTCTCTGAATCTTGGTTCATCTATCTTTAAAATGGGGACAATATATGCCCTCCCTGACTCCCAGGACTGAAGAAGGATATCGCTTTCAAAATGCCATCTAAATGTTAAGTATAATGATAATGATAATGAGACAGGATAAATTCACTATCATCTCTCCACTTGAATATGCCCTGGAAACTGTCACTAATTTGCTGGGATTTCCTAGTTTGACATTCTTTCACTTTCTTATGACTCAGAACAAATCCAGTCAATCTGCTTTTGTAATGGAGACACTCTGGAGGAGTCCCATGACTTTGTGGGTAAAAATAAGAAATCTAGGTGGCATATGTGGAGCGACCAATGAGTGGCTTGCAGGGGGTTAGCAGAAAAAATGCTCACTGTGGGTTAGAATGATCCAGAGAAGCTTCCTAGGAAGATAGGAGACTTGAGCTGGGCACTGAAGGATAAGTAGGACTCAGATAATCAGGGAAGGGGGCCTCAACATGATTCCCCTCATGCAGGCTATGCTCCAACCAAACCAAGGTACTAACCTGATGATTCTAGTCTCCAACTCCATCCACTGTGGCTGGAATGCCTTTCCTCTTCATCTCCTGTTTTTAAGAATCTTTTTCTTCCTTCAAGACTTAGCTCAGGTCCTATATAACCTATAAAGCACAACGCCTTCCATAATAACCTGAAAATGTCCTCCCGCTCCTCATATTGTCCTAGAGCATTTGATTTTTTTAAAAAAATTATGAACTTAACACCAATGAACATGAATATTATATATACAAAGAACAGAAGGAGATTGTATATGAAACCATGAATCTCTTTTATGTACAGCTTTTTAAAAAGTATGTCTTCAATTTAAATGACAGACCAACATTGCCCTGCTTTTCCATGTCCCCTTCTGAACTTCCTTTTGCTCTTTCCTATTTTTAGCATTTCTTTGATGCTCTTTTCTTTCTTCTTTATTTTTTTTTTGCATCACTTTCATTCCCTATCCAATTCCCTCCTGACAGCCCTCCATTGTAACAAGTAAGCTCGATCAAGCAAAACAAATCCACACCTTGATCATTTCTGAACAATGGATGTCTCAGTTCCATATCTCTAGTCCATCACCTCTCTGCCAAGAGGTGGAAAGTATGGCTCATCATTGGTCTTCTGACATTGTGATCAGTCATTGCATCCATCAGAATTCTCAAGTCCTTCAAAGTTGTTTAATCATCTGGCTCTGTTCAGTTCAGTTCATTCAATATCTGTTCAAACAAGTCTTCTCATTTTTCTCTGAATCCATCCCTTTTGTCCCTTCATAATTAACATTCCATTCCATTCATATACTGGATGGAGGGATAACCTCTTGTTTCCAGTTATTTGCAATTACAAAAAAAAAATTCTACTTTGCATGTTTTTGTAAGGATGGCTCCTTTTTCTCTATCTTTGACTTCTTTGGGGTATATTCCTAGTAGTAGTATCACAACAATGCTGTATGCTCAGGTTAGTGACTTTTTGGGTATAGTTCAAATTCCCTTCTAGAGTGGTTGGATCAGCTGCACCAACAATGCTTTGGCATGCTTGTCTTTTCTCAACGTCTCCAACAGCTGTAGTTTTCCTTTCCTTTTTTTTTTTTTTTTGGTCATCTTTGACAATCTAATGGGTGTAAGGTGTAACCTCAGAATTACTTTAATTTGTATCTCTCATTATTTTCCTAGGACACATTTACTGGTTCTCCTTTGTACCTGTCTCTCTGTGCCTTATACCTGTATGGATGTTGTATTTCCATCCTCCACTGAGATCCCTTCTTTCCCCTAAGAGAATGTAAGCTCCTTGAGGGCAGGGACTGAGATATTTTTTATTTTTGCATCTCCAGCACCTTGGATTTAATAAATGTTTGTCTTAATCCTGGCAGAACAGAGGTAGGAGGAGGAATATTTGTGGAGCTCACAAGACAGTGAGTAGTTCAGTTTGGCTGGACGGAAGAGTCAGTATAGGACAACGAAAGAGATAAACCTGAGAAAGCATGTTGGGGTTAGATAGTTGAAGGCCTGGAATTCCAAACTAAGAACTTTGGATTTTGTAGCCACTGGGGAAGCCAATGAAGGGATTGGCATTCATGATACAATGCTTTAGCAAGGCTAATTTGTTGAACATGGAGAGAGGGAGACCAGTTAGAAGGTTAATTTAAAAGTTCAGACTTAAGGTATAACTCATCCAAGTTCTTCTCTACTGGCCTGAATAACTAAGAGCTAACTATAATGGGAAATGAGGCAGCCAGGAGTGGGGATGTCACCTCTTCTAAGAATCCTTTTCACCATTTTCTCCCCCAGGGTGAAAAATGATCTTTTCCTCCTCAAGTTTCTCATAATACTTCGGCTCTCTCTTTTGCATTTTTCTGATTTCTCCTTGTTCAACAGTTGTTTGGTCACCGTCTCATCTTCCCTATTAGGTTGTGAACTCCTAGAGAGTGGTAGGGTCTATATTATGTCTATTTTTCTATTCTAACAGAGTACCTTCAATTCAACAAGGATTTACATGCATGGCACAGTGCTAAGTGGCAGGAATAAAAGTCAAAAAATAGTCCCTGTCCTCAAGTACATTCTTCCAGAAAACATTTCACATACTTCATCTGAACCCTGTGAAATAGGTTTTACAGATATTATTTTCCCTACTTTACAGAAAAAGAAACTGAGGTTGTGAGAGAAATTATTATACTATTATATTAAAAACTAATTATTAATTTGTGATCCACCCTCTTCCCTCTTATTTCTGTTAAAAACCTATCTCCTGAAAAGGTCAGTGCCTCTGAAGGGCTTGGCTGAGTGATAAGATTTGTTCCTAGCCCTCAAGGAACTGGAAGACCAAATTTCAGTTTAGAGTATCAACAGAATCCAGCCAGGCAAGCCTTTGCTGGAAGGGGAACCCTCTGTCCTTAGTCCCCTCCATTAGAGTTTAAGGTAACTCAGCTTATGAAGGAGAAAACTATCTAGGGAGGACTGAATGGGGATGTTTTCCCTCTGCCTAGATGCCTGGAGGCTATTGAGTCTGATGATTAAGCCACGTTCTCAACAGGCAATACTGAAGACTTTCAGCCCACTTCCTTGGTCAAATTTTACTTGTTAGGGGAGTTCCCTTTCAGAAGGTATTTAAGGTGTTTCAGGATCTACCTCAGTGGCTTTGGTTACCCAGAAAAACTACTAACCACCAATTTATTGATTGTCAGCTAGGCTAATTAATACATTGATTATAATTACCCAGAAACTCTTGAGGTTTTCATTCATCATAGTAGAGAGGTTACATTACTTGTCTAAAGGTCACAAACTAGCAAATGGCAGAGGAGTGATTTGAAAGCATTTTTCTCTTGACTCTAGTTCCACTGGTCTTTCCACTATACCAAGATGCCTTGTAGTAAGCATTGAAAGTGTTTGCTGAATTGAGTTAATGAGATGGGAGGAAAGTTGAGCAGTCTCTTTTCCCCAAAATAACTTTTCCATCCAGCTGGCTGGACACTGGACCTAAAATTCTATCATTTTACATCTGGCCATTGGGCTGAAGCCATGGCCTCTCCAAACATCCTCTTTTAAAACAAAAATTCTGGAAAGAAATAACCTTTGGTTTTCCTTCCAGTTCTGCCACTAATTTTCTCAGTGAACATGGACAAGGCACTTTTACCACTTCATCATCATAGGGAGCTAGAGTAAATGTTCAACAAAATTCCTTCTAGGTCTGATATCCCGAGTCATCTTTAATGATAAGACCCCACTGAAGCCTCTATGTAATCAATTTGTCTGATGATTCCCTGCCAACGTCCTAAAACAAATAGGATCAAACTAGCATATTTTATGCCTGAGAGGCCAAAAAAAGGTTCTTGAGAGTTTACAAGTCAATGAATCAGCAGGTATTTATTAAGAAGAAGATATATCAGTAGTTTGAGACTTCCCTCATTTCAAACCTAATAGACTATCAGGTATAGTTGTAGGTCTGGTGCTAGGCTGCTAGTTTATGCTTTCAATAATGCTTCAAAGTCATCAGCCAACCAGTTAGCATCGCCTAAATGCCTAGCACTATACTAGGTGCTGTGGGAGATTGAAAAGAATTCTAAAACTCAGTCCCTGCCCTCAAGGACTTTAAAATCTAGTTGGAGTGTCCAAGTGATTTACAGAGTTTTAGGATCCCCACGTTTTGCCTACTATTCCACCCCATCTATAAAGATCAGTTGAAACCCTTTATAAAACTCTTGAATATGCGACTATGGGGTATGAAAAGGAGAACAGAACAGAAAACGCGGTATCTATGATGAAACTCACGTTTATAGGGAGTTTCTTCACTCTAACTCTGTTAGATACGTATTGCACATATTCTTGTTCCCATTTAAAGTCTAATAATATGAACTCATTGCTGGGCCCAATGGCACTCTATCATTTCCCTCTCCCCTAAGAGGCCCATCTACTCTAAACCCAGTTGCAGGTAAGAAGAGTCAGACCCTTTTTCTTAAACCATTTGACTCTCTGGGGAAAAGTCGCTTAAGGCTTAGGTTTTAGTTCACATGTAGAGTCTCCCCAAAGTGAGACAAAATGGGGGCTCAGTATGAATCAAATATGACAGGTATTTCTTACATATAAAAGAATGATAAACAAGAAACACTCGCAATTGTTTACTGACAAAAAGATTTAAAAAGAGGATCCAGTAACTTAACTTATAACTATTGTCAAACTCTCCAAAGAGACCGAGACTTAGACATCAATAAAACATAATGCACTTTGCAGGACTGCTGAGTTTACGTTTCCCTTTGGCTTGACGCTGTTCCCTCAAAATCATTTCTTCAAGCCAACCGTATCAGGCCTTAAGGCACCTTCTTCTTGTTGGTAGTTGTCTTCTCTGATGCTAACAGTTACCTCTGCCTGATGGACTCAGGACTACTCGGCCTCTCAAACTCATAAGGTCACCTCCAAACCCATGTACATCCACCTTGAGATCAGTGTGCAGTCACCTACTTAGAAAAGAAAGCACAGAGCTGGAAAGATAGCCAGGGCCCAGGCTTACATTTGCCTAGTTGAGTCCCTCTGTTCTAGGTGACTTTTGGGAGAAAGATGTCGAGATAGAGAATTGGAAGGAAATTCACAAATAATAATTATAACTTCGAATGTGAATGAGATGTTTTTAGCCGCTCTTTGTGGTGGCAGTGGAAACTGCATGCATCCCTCTCGATTGGGGAGTGGTATATGGTTGTGACAGAATTCTTCTGTGCTATAAGAAATTAAGAGCTCAATAATCTTAAAAAGGCATGGAAAGACTTGCAGGAAATGAAGAGCAAAGTGAGCAGAACCAAGAAAACATTGTATACAGTAACAGTAATATTTTAAGAATGACTTTGAGTGACTAAGTCATTTTGACTATTATAAATACACAAATTAAAAATAAAGGATCTATGAAGAAAGACGCTATTTGCATCTGGAGAAAGAACTGATAAATAGAAGTATGTATAGAATAATTTTACATATACATACATACATATATACATACATACACACATACACATACATACACATATATATATATATATATATATATATATATATACATATATACACACCCATTTAGGTCTAATGGTAGCCACCTCTAGGGGGAGGGAGAGGGGAGGGAAGAAAAAAAGGAGAAAAAAGATTTACATGATAACTTTGCTTGATATTTGGAGGGAATAGCAAGTTGTATTAACGGTAGATTTGCAGTTTCATGTGCAATCATTTTTTTTTTATCGTTACTGTGCTTTGGAAATGCTTGTTTTATTCCGTGAATTGAAAAGAATTAAATTTTTAAAGTGATATTGGGATAGGGAAAGAACATTCATCCCTATAGTGAGGCACTCAATGGATAGTCATATATATACCCTGTAGCCAGGAGGAAAACAATGGATAGTCAGTTCATTTAAAATTCCACTTAGTCATTGGTTCTTCCTGCTCAGTGGCTAACAAAGGGATTGCTTTTTCAAGGTCAAAGTAGCCATTAGCAAGGATTCACACATGGCTGACTGCAGGTAAGGGTTTCACTGTTCTTAGCATACCTAAATGCTGAGCTGGCTAGCACATCTAGTCAGCCAGAATCTAGAAGCTCAGCTTTGCACAATCCCTAGTTACAAATAAGTGAGGAAATAGGCTCAGAGAAATCAGCCAAGCAGGTTAAGTTAGTTGCCTAAGATCAAAAAAAGGTAATAATTCAGGAGCCAAAATGCAAACCCAGGTATCCTGATTCCCAATACTAAAATAACTTTTCAGCACTCCCACTATGTTACTTTTCTGACAATATAGTACAGTATAAAAGGCACTGACTTTGGCTCAGGGATACTACTATTGGTTATATACCCCAAAGAGACCCAAAACTGAAAAGATCCATATCAATCAACTTATTCACAGAAATACTTTTTGTTGGTAGCAAGAGACTAGAAACAAAGTGGGTGCTGATCGACGTGGGAATGGTTTTCTAAAAAATGCTATTATGTGAACATAAAAAGAGTGAAAGCAGAACCAGGAAACGACATGATGACTATAACAACGCAAATGGAAAGAACAGTAAAAGGATGATGAATTCTGAGTCATAATAAGCAAGCATGGCCCCAAGAAGAGACAAGGAAACACACCCTCTTCTCTAAGTGAGTCCTGCAAGGGAGGAAAGGGGGTTGCTTATATCAGTATAGAATATTGCATCTACTGTCAGAAAGGGTCAATGCTGGGTGGTTTTGTGTAACTGTTAGTTTTGTCATTTGCTATAGGGTAAGCTTAAAGGATGATGGAAGACCCAAGAAAGGGGAACAGTGCATCTAGAAATTGTTAAGGTGTGTTTTTTTAAGTATCAACAAAATTTTTAATAAAAACCATTGGGACTATAAGTCAGGAGCTCTGGGCTTGTCTTAGTGCCCACTAGCTCTGTGATCTTTGGCGATTCATCTTCTCTTCATTAGACAGCAAACTCCTTGAGGGTAGGGACTGTCTTTTGCCTCTTTTTTGTATCCCTCACACTTAGCACAGTGCCTGGCACATAGTAGGTGCTTAATAAATGTTTATTGATTGATTGGTTGATGCTTCCCATTTCCTCATCTGTAAAGTGAGGGAGGTGGAATAGAGGGGCAATGTTGCAGTAGTAGATAGAACCATGAACTCCAGAGTCAGGTAGAAATGGGGTCTGACAGCAAGGTATTTGATAAGTTTCTCCTAATATCTTAGCAGACAAGATGGAGATCTAGAGAGGCTGACATCATGGTTAGATGGATTTGCAGATGCTGAAGGATTAGACCCAAAGGAGAATCATTCTTGGAGGTAATGTCACTCTGAAGGGAGATCTCTAGGTTAGCACCCCAGGGATGAATCCATGGTCCTTTGCTCTTTAATATCCTGCCAATTACTTGAACGAAGGCATAAATACATACTTTGTAAAAAACAATGCACAGAAGACAACTGAAGGAATTTCAGAAGGAAACACAGACAAACAGGAGAGCTTTGAAATTAACGTAATGAATTAATTTTTTTTAAAAAAGCAAGCTGTGTGTAATAGAGATTCTTGTCTTTACATATAATCCTCCTTTTCTATTCTACTTTGTGTGTAGAAATGTTCTCTTTTTGGGCATTCATGAAATTCAGAATAAAAATAAAACTAGAAAAATAAATGTATGCTTATAATATTTGCAAATGACACAGTGGGTGGCATGGCTAACATGAAGGAAAGACAGGATGTTAAAAGATCTCAAAGGCTAGCAGGATAAGATGGCTGAATTAAAAAAATATAACAACTTAGTAAATATAGGATTTTGGAAACATAACTAGATAATAGTTCACATGAAAGAGACCTGGGAGGAGGGTACCACAGACAGAAATCTCCTATATATACCAAAATAGACACAGCAGCACTTTTTTGAGGTAGAAAAAATTCAGAAGCAAAGTAGGTGCCCACTGATTCGGAAGGGCTGAACAAATGGAATGTAATGGCATACTGCTTACTACTCCATAAGAAATGATGAATATGAAGAATTTAGAGAAACATGGGAAGTCTGATGATATGAATCAATGTAGAATAAAGTAAGCAGACCCAGGAAAACAATATATAGAGTAACCAAAGGATGTAAACAAAACCAATACCGAAATGCAGCTGGACTTTGATTATTATATTGATTAAACTTAGTCCAAGAGAATAGATAATGAGACACATATCCTTCCACTTGGTAGAGGTGGGAGGTCAGTGGAACTATGAGAGGAGAATGCTGCATTGACATCAGTTGGCTTTGATTAGCTACTTTTCTCTGCTACAAGGAAGGATTCAAAGTGGGGAGACTGACTGTGATGTGAAAATCAAAGGCATTGGTTTTGCTTTTGTTTGAAACAAAGAGATCTTGGAGTTTTCGTAAACCCCTAGCTCCAATGAAGTTAAAATTGTGACATGGTAGCCAAAGAAGCTAACTTGTTAAGGGATGTGTTATGATGAGAACTGACTATGAAATGAGAGGATCGGGGTTCAAATCCTGCCTGTGATGATTACTTGGGTAACTTCTTTGGGTCTTAGTTTTCTCCTAAGTAAATGAGGAGATATGGTAGCTCACATTTATATAATATCTTAAGACTTGCCAAGTGCTTTAACAAATATCATCTCATTTGATCCTCACAAGAACCCTGGGAAGTAGGGGGCTATTATTATAATACCCATTTTACAGATGAGGAAACTGAGGCATAAAGAGGGTCACACAGCTATTAAATGTCTGAGCCTGGATTTGAACTCAGGATTATCCTGGCTCTAGTTCCAACACTCTCCAACACTCCAAGGTGCAGAAAAAAAGAGGAGACGGTTCTGATTGACTCTGCCAAGGCACCGTGAGTGTGGCGCTTTGTTTAAGATCTACATTTGAGGAAGGATGAGCTGATATATTGGAGCTTGTCTAAGCGAGTGGCCAAGACAGCGAAGGTGATGGAGAACATGCCATTAGAGGAGCGGGTAAGAGATGTTTAGTCTGAAGAATAGACTTAGTGGGGAAGGAAGGGGATGATAGCTATCCCCTTCAAATATCTGAAGGGCTACCGTGTAGAAAAATCAGACATATTCAGCATGTTTCCTGAGGGTAGATATAGCAGCAATGGGTGAACATAACAGAGTCAGATCTGGCTCGATCTATGGAAAACCCCAGTAACTTCCTAATAATTAGATTAGAGTCCAAAGTAGAACAAGTCGCTTCCAGGGATGGTGGATTCCCCATCCCTAAGGGGGATGCTGGAAGGCTCAGGCAGATGCTGGAAGACTATCATTTGTCAAAGATGACTAGAGGAGATTGGTGTTCATGTACAGACAAATTGGAATAGATGAATTCTGGGGTTTCTTACTATTCTGTGAATCTGACAGGATGTGGGTTCCAGTTCCAGTATTCATTAGATGTGTAACCTTGGGTATTCCACTCTCTTAGATCTTAGTTTTCTCTTCCACTGAAAAAAGGGAAGAAAACAAAGCCCCCCTAAATGTGTAGAGAAAGACTCAATGTATTTGAGGTTCCCTGAAACAGCCACATTCTATGTTGATATATCTAAAGCCAAAAGGAATCATAGAAGCTATGTAGGCCTACCCCTTCATTTTATAGATGAGGCCCAGAGAGCATGACTTTTCAAAGGTCACACACGTAGTATGTGGCAGAGATTGGACCTGAACCCAGGTCCTAAATTTACCCCTGTGACATTCAGGGATTCTGTAACTGCCTCTTGACTTTCATTTGTATCTACTGGTGAAGTTTAAATATAGTTGAAGGCATATTTGTTTTCCCACATATTCCAGAGCTTAATCCCAGGCTACTATTTAATACATGACTCAAAGTTTGTGGGGGAAAAAAAAAGACTTCTCCATTAAGCTGGGCCAAATATTTGAAATATCAAGGACAGATGTAACATACCACAGGCTGCTAACAGTTCTACCAAAGCAGCAGCCGTATTTAAAAATTTACTGCTCACAAAAAGCACACACACACACACACACACACACACACACAGTGGGAAATTGTTGAACTCTTCCCAAAACACAAAATTAAGATGCTTATAATAATCCGAGTTTAGCACTCAGTTTGCCTTTGGAAGCCAAGCTTTAAATAGTTCTTTAAACAGGCAAGTTGTTTTTTTCCAGTGTGGGTTGATGGCCCTTGTGACTTAAAAGATTTGTTCTGATCAATGCCAGGAATACATACTTCCAAATGTAGCAAAGAATGGACCCTTCAAAGGCTCCTCTATGGGGAAGGGGAAGAGATTATTTATCTCACCCTTATTTACAAAAACCAAGTGAAACATCCTAAGTTTTAGGGCTGGAGTCAGTCCTTCAGTCAGTCAATCAACAGGCATTTATCAAGGCAAGCACAGAGAAAGGCAAAAATAGTCTTTACCCTCAGGGAGCTCATGTCTATTTAAGGGACCCAGAATGTAAATAACTGGGTATATACAAGATATCTACAAAGAAGAAAAAAAGGCTCTACCAGCTGGAGGAGATCAGGAAAGGCTTCTGGCAAAAGGCAGAAGTCTCAAAGGAAGCCAGAGATCTAAGAGATGAAGGTTAGGATTGGTGAAGGAGAGGCTTCCAGGTATGAGGAATGGCCCAATGTCTCTGGATGGTAGGGTGCATGGATGGGAATAAAGCGTATGAAGAGTGGAAAGGCAGGATGGGGCCAGGTGATAAAGGGCTTCAAATACCAAACAGAGGATTTTATTTGATCCTAGAGGCCATAGGATGAGACTGGAGTTTATTGAGGGAGGGGGGAAGGAAGATGGAAAAGATCAGACCTATACTTTGGCAACTGAGTGGAAGACAGATGGTAGTAGGGAGAGACTGGAGGCAGGGAGACAAAATGGGAGGCTATTGCAATAGTCCAGGGTAAAGGTGATGAAGGCTGGAAGTAGGGCAGGAAGAAGAGGATACATAAAAGAAATGTTACAAAGGTAAAAATGATAAGATTTGGCAATTGATCAGATTTTGTGGGGTGTGTGAGAGTGAGGAGATGAAGATAACACAAGGGTGGCTAGCCTGAGTGAATAGGAGGATGGTTATCACCCTCAAAAGTAATTGAGAAATGGTGGCACCTAGATGGCGCAGTAGAGAGAGCACCGGCCTCGGAGTCAAGAGGACCTGTGTTCAAATACGACCACAGACACTTACTAGCTGAGTAACCCTCGTCACTTGATCCCCATTGCCAACAAAACAAAAAAGTAATTGGGAAGTTTGGAAAGGGGAAAGGTTAGAGTGGTGGGGAAAGAATGAATTCTATTTTGGACATGATAATAGATTCTAGATATCTAAAAGGCAGTTAGTGATATGAGACTGGTGCTCAGGAGAAAGGTAAGGATTGGATATATGGATCTAGGAATCATTTGGAGATATAATTAAACCCACAGAAGCTGATGAGACCAACAAGGGAGATAGGAGGAGATCTTCAACGTTCATCTGATCAAGAAGACAAGGATTTATTAAAGGCCTAGAATGTGCCAGGCACTATGCTAAATAGGCAAAAACAAAAAAAAACAATCCCTGTTCTCAAGAAATTCTCAGTTTAATGGGGAAAGGGGAGGAGCAACAACATACAACTGCATACAAACAAACTGTAGATCATCCACAGAGGGAAGTCACTAGCATTAAGGGGATATAGAAAGGATTCTTGTAGAAGATGAGATTTGAGCTGAGACTTGAGGGAAACCAGGGAAACCAGTTGGCAGAGATGAGGAGGGAGAGCATTTCAGGCATAGGGGACAGCCAGTGAAAATACTGGGAGCTGGAGAAACAGCTAGGTCCGATTTATTTTGACAGATGAGGGAACTGAAACCCAGAGAGAGAAGTGATTTACCCCAAGTCATTTATCATGTCATTGTAGAAAAAAACTCTGGGACTGGAATTACAAGACCTGCATCTGAGTCCTAGATATGTTATTTGCCACCTATGTGACCTCCTACAAGACACAACTTCCCTGGGTTTTGATATTTTTCATTTCCAAGATGAGGGGCTTGGACTGAACCATCTATCTCTAAACCCCCTTAACTATGATCTAATTCTTGGCAAAGCAAGAATCATGAGCATTAGAAGCCAACTACCAGTCCAATGTTCTTCCAAGACCTTTGTCTAAGATGCCTTTCAGATAGGATCTGACAGGGAGGGTCAGGAAACATTAGAAATGACTATCCAAAAATATGGAGAAGGGAAACATCCTCTTTTTAAAAAAAAATAAGTGGGGTGGGGGGGGAGATAGATTCACATCAGTCAGAAATATTTTAACTGTATTTTGGCCAGAACACAGAAGGATAAATTAGAAGTCCTTCAAAAACCTCCAATAATTCATCTGTCATCTGGACTGACTTGGAATTTATACAGCTTTCCATCACAACATCTCTATGAGGTAGATGATACAAGCATTATTATCTCCATTTTACAGGTGAGGAAACTGGGACTCAGAGGTTAAATGTGTACTCCAAGTCTTGCCGCTAGGTGGCGCGGTGGTGCTTAACTTAGGCATCAGGAAGAACTGAATTCAAATGTTGCTTCCGATGCTTACTATGTGACCTTAGCAAGTGGTCTAATTTGTCAGTCTCAGATTCCTCATCTGTAAAGTGGGGTAATGATAGCACTCACAAGGCTTTTGGGAAGCTCAATTGAGACAGAATGTACAAAATACTTTATAAACCATAGAGCTATCATTAGTATATATCCAAGCCCAGAATTGAATGTAGGTCTTCAGAGGCTAAGACCACTACCTTCCAGGGTGGAAAACCTGGGGCCTTGGGGCCACATGTGGCCTTCTAGGTCCTTGGGTGTGGCCTTTTGACTGACTCCAGGTTTTACAGAACAAATCTTTTTATTAAGGGGATTTGTTCTGTCAAGTTTGGATTTAGTCAAAGGGCTGACCTTGAGGACTTAGAGTGCCACATGTTCCCCACCCATGATACTCTTCCCATCACAATTCACACTTACATAGTTTTTTTGTTTTGTTTTACAAAATGATTTCTTTTTTCATAGCAACCCTGTGAGATACAAGCATTACTAACTCTATTTCACTGATGAGGAAACTAAGACTCATATAAAGGAAGTGATTCCTCATGGTCACAGGGCTCTCTGCTTAGATTAAAACCCAGGTCTAACTCCAAAGTTCAGTACTCCTGTTCCTTTCTCAAACTAAACTGCCAAGCATTCAAACTCTACTGCAGAGATCTTCGATGGGCTGGTCACGCTGTTCAAATACCTAACACAGACTTGCCAAAAAGATCATTCTAAGGAGAACTCACACAGGCCAAGTGTTCACATGGTGATCATAAAAAGCGATACAAGGACACTCTCAAAGTCACTTTTAACTTTGGAATTGATTGTGGGGTATAGGAAACACTGTCACAGGACTGGCATGGGGTGCCCTTAGAGAAGCAAAGTAGAATTGAAGTAGCTCAAAAGAAACGTGAGATGTGCAAATTTAGAGAACCCATCGCAAATGTTCACATGGACTATTTGTGTCTGACCTGTGGCAGCATTCTGAGCTCGTATTGGTTTGATGGGCCACAGTCAGACACACTGTAACTTGACTCTAACATAGTGATGTCATTTTGGTCCTCTTCGAGAACAAAAGACAACAACCAACCAACCAATCCTTCCTCCCACCTCCCTTGGGTAAAGTAGTTGTAGCTTTCACTTTAATTTCTCATTTTTCATTCCAACTACTCAATCCCTAATTCCATCCTCCTCAACCTTACCCATTACCTATCCACCCCTGCCATACGTAATGCCCCACTCCAGATAGAGCCATCCTTTCCTCGGTGCTCTCTGGAGTGCTTATTGCGTAATTAACAAGCTAGCTTTCATCCTGAACATTTTCTCTTCTCATTCCCCCCATCATCTGGCTTTCACCGAGATCTGGTTCCCTCCTGATGTCACTGCATCCCTAGACAACCCTTTTCAGCACCAGTCTGCACTTTAACTCATGCTCTCAACTTGCTGGTCATGGAGGTCAGGGGGAATCAGAATACTCCTGGCTTCTCAATGACATCTCCAGACTCTTCCTCCACCAGCATTTGAGGTTTGAGCTATTCAAATCTATCACCCCATCCAGATCCTGATGGCCATTATCTATTGACCACCCAGGACATACTCCTTCCTTCCTTCAACGAGTTCAGTGCCTGGCTCCCAGTCTCTTTTTCCACCCAAACTCCTGCTCTGACAATAGGGGAATTCAACAGACATATTTGCTGTTCTCTCAAATATCCAGGTTCCCAGTCCCTTAATCCACAAATTTCCACGACCAGTCTACTCCTACACTTTCCGTCAGCTACACACAGAGATGGTGATTCACTTACCATGAGTGTTCTACTTTAGCGTTCGTAAACTCTTTAATTCTTTTATCTGATGATAACCTTCTATCATACCATTTCCCCTATACCTTATGACCTCTAACCTTGTTCTTTATCCTCATTCCATTCCCCTGATCACTCAATTTTTCCTCACGCTATCACCTCAGTAACGACTACATTCTCCTCCTTGTAGATATCCCTCTCTGCTGTCTTCTACGCTCAAAGACTCTTGCCCCTCATGCCATTTCCCCTATACCTTATGACCTCTAACCCTGTTCTTTATCCTCATTCCATTCCCCTGATCTCTCAATTTTTCCCCACGCTATCACCTCAGTAATGACTACATTCTCCTCCTTGTAGATAGCCCTCTATGCTATCTTCTACACTCAAAGACCTTAGATTACTCCCTTCATCTGCTTCCTTCATTCCTATTTATAAGCTGCTGAATAAAGCTGGTGAAAATCATGAGACTATGTAAGGAAGAATCTCTTTCAGGCACCTGGCAAGGGATTAGGGCACTGGGATGACATAGAAAAGAAGAAATTATCTCCCAGCTTAATGTCTTTGGGGAAATATCTTTGAACAAAATAATGTAATAACATTTAAATGGCACTTTAATGTTTGCAAAGAACTTTATGCACATTTAAAATTTCTTAACAATTCTGTGGTCTTACAAATATGGGAACTGACTCTGAGAAAGGTTTCGACTTGCCCAGGGTCACCCAATTACTAAAAGTCTGAGGCAAGTTTTGAACTCAGGTCTTCCTGACTCCGAGTCCAGTGCTCTATCCACTGTGCCACTTAGTTGCCTATCTGAAAAATAATGTGGAAATAATGTGGAACTATTAAGAGGCCACATCATAGGTAAAGAAATTATGTCAGGTGTTTCCTTGGAAGTATTTTGAGGTGGGTTTTGAAGGCAAGGGCCACAAGCTGACCAAGTATGACAGAATGGCATCAGTGAGGAATAGTATGGTGTTGTGTGGACAAATTACTTCATTTCTCCAAAATAAAGAATGGACATTTCCCCCTGCAAAATGGAGGTGCCATTTGCAGTAATGACTTTACCAGGAGGTCAAAGGATATCATATATAGAAATGCATACAAAAGAGTTCCTAACTATAAAAGCACTATTTAAACATCACTAAGAGGCTGACTTAGTATTAGATGTGGTAGGAAACGTGGAGACCTATTATCCCTTAGTTCGGAGGTTCTTAACAAGCCCCTGGGATACAGAGAAAGGCAAAAGACAGTCTCTATGTGGAAACTGAAGAGATTCCGATCAACTGGGGAACGGCTGAACAAGTTGAGGTATAGGATTGTGATGGAAGCAGGATGATTTCTGAAAAACCTGGACTTACATGAACTGATACAAAATGAAATGAACAGAACCAGAACATTGAACACAGTAACAGCAATACTGTATGATGATGAACTGTGAATGACTTAGCTGTTCTTAGCAATGCAATGATCCAAGATAACTCTGAAGGTCTTTTGACGGAAAAATGCTATCCATCTCCAGAGAAAGAACTAATGGAGTCTGAATGTAGATTGAAGCATACTTTTTAAACTTTATTAATTTTTTTTTGGGGGGGGGCTTTTTCTTTAACAATATGGCTAATATGGAAATATGTTTTATTATGCCTGCACATGTATAACCTAAATAAAACTGCTTGCTTTCTCAATGAAGGAGGGAATTTAGAACTCAAAATTAAGGAAAAAATGTTTAAAATAGTTTTTACATGTAATTGGAATAATATAACTTTTAAAAAAAGATAGTCCTTACCCTCAAGTGTGTGTGTGGGGAAAAGGGAGGTGGGGAAGGACAACTGTAAATCTGTTTTTGAAAAAGTTTGATAGATGGCCGATAACCTTAGACAGGAAGACTCTAGAACTAGGGGACGGGGAAAGGCATGCTGCAGAATATGGTTTTTGAGAGGAGTCTTGAAAGAAACAGACAGAGGTGAATAAGGAGACCATTCTAAACAAATATTATAGAGATGAGAAAGTAGATATTTATGTCAACAGTGCCTAGGTTCCCTTTGGGGCAACCTGTAATACCTCATAGGGTTGTTAGGAGGTGCAAATAAGATAGGACATGCAAAGCATTTTAGAAACTTTAAAACTCTTTGTAGATTTCAGCTATTATTATGAAATGTATTATATATATATATAAAAAATACATACAAAATAATATTTCAATACAATTGATTTCCTTTATAATCCTATGTACTTTTTAAAAAAAAAAACACTATTCTGAGGAGATCCACAGGCTTCACCAGACTGCCAGAGAGGGCTGGAACATACACCAAAAGGTTGAGAATCTCTACCTAAACCCTAAGAAGCCTAAGGGGTAAACTGATTGATCCCTTTGAGCTCTATGATTCTATCAAACAGCTGTGCAGGGTACTGGGTGGGGTGGGGACAGAATACTCCCTTTAGGTAAGTTTAGATAAGAAGCAGCCCCTGCCTTCTAGGAGCTTAAGGTCCAGTAAGGGCATACATACATAGATACTATATAATATGCAACAATGTCTAAGTGGATTGTTAAGAGTGGGGGAAACAGCTGAAGGGTAGAGAATGTAAAGGCATCTAAACTTCTCAACAGATAAGAGTATAGTTCTGTAGCACGTTCAGAAAATGCTTACCATGCAACAATTCTGTGATATGGCTAACACAGGTGTTCTTCCCATTGTAGTGATGAGGGGATATAGACTATCACATACAGCTAAGGTCTCAGGGCTAGGATTTGAATTCAGGTTTCTAGACTTTAAGACTAACATGTCTCATGACATCATCGCTCTAAGTGCCAATCCTTGATGGTTACTGGGGATTTTTATACTTATAGGGGAAGCATTAATCAACATTAATCCAACAACATTGTATTAATGTCAATACTTTAAAAATATACTCAGTGAAGACATCATTAATACTTATTAATAAGAGGAGGTAGATGAACATATCAAAAGGACATTTAGGCAACTTTCCAAAGTCCACCTGAAGAATATTTCCACTTTCCATCTTGCAGTTTATGCCTATACTTAGAGGCCCAAGTCAAAGGCTACCTTCGCTTTGAAAGAGCATAGCCTTCTAAATTGAGTCATTTTTCATCATTGTCCTTCTCTTAAAGATTTCCCTCATTTTCTCAAACAAAATTAATGTAATCAAGATAAGCAAAGCAAATAGAAAAAAAATCTTTGTATCAAATTCCTCAGATAAAGGTTTGGTATTTATATATATATATGTATACATATATATGTATATATCTGTGTATACACATATACACACAAATATATGTATGAATACATTGTTTCTATAAAAGACCGAAAACCATTCACAATGAACAGTCTAAAGTTGAGAATAGTTCTCAAATGAACTGCGAACTATTAACAACCAGATGAAAGATTGCTCCAAATGATTAATAGGAGAAATGCAATCAAAAGAACCCCAAGCAACAGCACAAAACTCAACACTAATGGGAACAGTCAATGTTGGAGGGGTTTGTAGGAAGAGAGATACACCAGGGTACTGCTGGTGGGGCTGTGAGGCAGTACAACCAATATGGAAAACAATTTGGAATTATGCAAATAAAGTGACTAAAATGTCCATACCCTTTGACCTAGAGATCCTGCAACTGGGCTTATATCCCAAGGAGTTCAGTGATAAGGAAGTCCCCCCCCAAATTTATAGCATCATTTTTTGTGGTAACAAAGTTTTGCAAACAAAGTGCTAAATAAATTTTGGTATATGAATGTACTTGTGTGCTGTTAAGAAACTACAAATTGGATGAGTACAAAGAAGTATGGACAGATTTATATAATCTGATGCAGAGTAAAGTATGTATCCCTTCCCAAAAATATACATTACAACAATGTAAATGGAAAGAATCACAAAACAATCAAAAGTGAATTATTGCAAAATTAGAACAAGCGTGGCTCCAGAAGAGATATGACCTCTCCACCTCATTTCTTTGCAGAGAAGAGTGGCCTACAGGTATGGTATATTGTATTTATTTTCAGTTTTTTTTTTATGTACAGTTATTTTTTTCTTTTTCCCTTTAAATATTATTTATTATATGGAAGGGTTCTCTGGGAGGAAGGGAAAGGACAATGGTCATGTGAAAAAAAATTATCAATAAAAATTTGAAAAAAATTGTAAAAAAAATTTTTAAAAGGATGAGGACTAAGAAAAGTCAGTTTTAGCAATTTAGACTGCTCATAACCTTGAAGACAGCAGTTTTGGAACCTATGCAGGTTGAAAGCCATCAGACTGAGAAGGGTGTAGGAAAGAAGGAAGCAGAAGCAATCAGCACAGACAGCTTCTTTTAGGAGTCTGGCAGTGGAAGGGAGGTATAAAATGACAGTTTTAGGAAATGGTATTATTGAGGGAAGATTAAGGATGACAGAGTCTGAATATGTCTATAGAAAGAAGGGAAGCAGCAGACTGAAAATCAGAGAGAGGACTGTACAAGAGGCAATCTACCAGGGGATATGGGAACGGGTAGAGATGAGGTACAGGAGAGGGAGTTTCAAACAGGCTCATTTCCCCAGTAAATTAAGAGACAAGATCTTTTGTTGTGATGGGAGGGGGACATTAGGAGGAGTGAAGAGAGCATAGGTAGCTTGTGGATAGGTTCGCAACACGGATGGGGTATGTGATAAAGTCAACAGGGAAGAGTGAAGAATTGGCGCACAAGAACCATCAATCTGTAGTGGACCCAGTGACCAAGCTGTATGATTTCCTCCAGTAGCACTTACAATGCAAATAGGACTGAAGGTGAATAGTGAGATGAAGGTTTAGAAGGGGATGAGTGGTGACAAGGGACAGTCAGTAGCTAACTGCAACCAAGATCTGTTGGACAGAGCAATATATCTAGATGGAGTGAACATCTGAGAAAACATTGCTGATTAATGGTGGTAGAGGGAAAGTGGAAGTAGGCGTGGGGACCAAGTATCAAGCCACATGTAAGAGGGAACAAGAAAAGACACCTCCAGCACTGGAGAGGGCAGCCAGGGATGTTGTGTAAGACAGATTTCTGTGACTGCAGGAAGAAGGAATGTGACAAGAGGAATGGTGTGTGGGAATTAAATTTAGCTGACAGTATGGCAATTGTTCTGAAGGTGAAGTCAGAAGTCCTGGGCTCAAACCACATCACCAGTTCTATGTGAGATCTTAAACAGGCAACAGAACTCTAGGCCTTAATTTCCTCATTTTTAAAATGATAAGCTAGAACTAGATGATCTCAGTTACCTTCCAGATCTAACGACATGTGGCTCCTGCTCAGGTGTGGGTGGGGCTCTATGACCTCTGAGAGTACTCTTCTAACTCTAGAATGTTATTCTCCTATATAATCTTACTCATTCCCAATCAGATATGCAAGAAACAAAATCACAAAGTAATGCCAACGGTCTGGATTCGTGTTTATTGAAGCCAGTAATTAGAGACATCTCCATTTTGCCAGCACTAGAAAGCGAGATTCCACATGACTGCATACTGCACCTGGTTAAAGCCATACAACTGGATTAAGATTTGTGGCTGATAATCTGCCATTCTAACTGTAGGTTAAAAAAGATCAATGAAACTTAGTGTACAGGACAGTGAATTACAGCGTGTATATTATTAGATTCATGATGTACAGAGCAGTCACTTCCCCCTTAATTAAATAAAATATAACAGTTTAACGTTGGTTTTTAAGATGCCAATCAGAAACAGCGCAAGTTTAAGTGAAAAATAACAAAACTTACGCACCTTGTCTACAGCGTTCTTGTGACAGGCCAATTCTAGGCCTTTCTCTATGACTCATTTTCAGCTTTAAACAGAACAGCAGATGTAACCACTAGAATGCGCATGTGTAAATAGTCATAGAAGAATTTTTAACAGTCTACCACACAAGCGTATTCTGCAGAGAAAATAAAGGCTGCTTGCTACTTGGCCTTTGGTTCCAATGTTTGGCGACACCCAAAACAGGAAAACAACAGGAACAAAAAATGCTTGGCAGTTGCCCAAAGCTGGCTGACTCTGGCAACCACCGAGTACACCAAGTTACTGACAAGTTTCTTCTGACGCTAGGAACAACTCACTTGAAACAAAGAACTGGCATAAAACGGTTCCATGAGAAATCTTCTTTTACACGACTGGGACAATAAGAGCTTTTGCTCAATATTTTCATCAATCTTATGACAAATAGTGAAGATACATTAGATTGATACAGAAAGTGCTTATCAGTTAAAATGACAAATAAAAAAACAAAATACCATTGTGCTAATTTTGAAAACCATACTGCAACAATAATAAACGTATGTATTTCCAATAATTCCTTCTTGCTGCTAAAGTTTTCCAGATACTGCTGGGACAGGAAGTAATGACTACTCCTGGCATGGTCAGAGCCTTTCCAACATTCACTTGCTCCCAGCATGTAACCCTCTGGAGACATCCTACATCAACCTTCAACCCACAGTCAGTTCACAAGTGTTTACCTAGGCAACTTTGTAACTTGAGGCCACAGTACAATTTTTTTAAATGTTAAAAAAACAAAAACAAAAAATATACTGTATTCCCAACAATATAAATGGCACAAGAAAAAGGCTTTTAGGTTAACATTTGTCAAAGAGGCAAGTAAATGCTCTTAGTTTTCTAGTTAGCAGTGTTGAGACAGTTACAAAATACAATAAAGGTGGGTCTCCTGATTGAACAGGATTCAAAATTATTCCTGGATTCCTATTAGTGGTCAATATAACATGGAAGGTATAAGTAATGATATATATGCATATATATATCACACACACACACACATACACACGTATATATGTATATACACATATATATGGATCAAGGATGTTATGCTCAGACATTGTAAAAACTAACAAGTTCATCTCCATAAAAAGTAAACGCAGCATAATTAAAATTGTGGTTTTTTTCCCCCTTCGGTTTGACAACAAAAATGCTTTGTCCATGGAATTCATGGTAGTGTTTTTATATTTAAATGATCCTTATCATTCATGAAATAAAAAGTGCCATCTGAAAACTGTAGGCCATCTCCTATGTCACAAATGATGTTGTAATGTGATTATGGACTTGAATATCTATATATACACACAAACACAAACATATTTGCGTGTGTGTGTGTGTGTGTGTGTGTGTGTGTGTGTTTTATGTTGGGAGATAACTGAAAGCCATCTTTCCATAAGAAAAAATGCTGTTTTCAGGAAAACACCAAAAAAAAAAAATTATCTCCATTTCCAATGTGCAATATTCACACAGATTCTCCATCTTAAATAGCTGCAGAGCAGACTAGTGAGTTGGGGCGAAATCTTTCAAAGAAAACCTTTGAAGGTTTCCACTAACCATAAGGCAGGAATCCATGCTAGCTTGGTAGCCAGAGTGCAATTATTAAAAATCTCTCTAAAACATTCTGTAGCATATTTCATTATGGGAAAATGATATGCCACCCATTAATCGATTAATAGGCCAGCCTGTTGGTATTCAAAAAAAATAAAAAATAAAATAAAAAAACCAAGGCAGTAACTATTAGAAAATACAATTTAAAATTAAATAATTCCATAATTATTCACTTTAAACTAAAGCCAAACAGTGACTGTCTGCATTACAGTGCACATTAAGTCCAAGTACCTTCTAAGCCATCCCACAATGTGACAGGCACTTGGATCTAAGCAAGCTGGAGTAATTTTCCCCCTGCATCAGGTACACTGAAGGGCAATCCCACATTTTATACATCTTTTGAAAACTAAAGACATGATTCATGACAAGAACAATTCCCAAGATGTTTAGTGTTTAGTTTAGACTTTTCTCTAATTTATCTTTAACAATGATTATTAGACTCCTACTGAACACACAGGGTTTGGTAACACTGACTGTCCTTCTGTCTTCCTCCATCTCATCCACATTCGGTTTTCCTCCAGGCATCCACTCTTGTCCTCTCTCGTTAGGCCTTCTTCTCCCTCCTGGACTCTGCTGCCACCTGCACCTTCTTTCCAGGCACAAAGGAATTGGTTAATACACAAGTGCTTGGACTCTAGCAACTATCTGAAAGTTGGTCCCTCCTTCTGTCCTTGCACGTCACCATTAGCTTCACTTGGATAGAAATTCTGCAGTTTGTTCCTTGGTGTTGCCCACGTCAAAAAAATGTAGCTTCTCCCGCTTCCCACCAAGGCTATCCTATCTGAACTCTAAAGGGTTATCTGAAACAGAGGGATTTTTCTAGGCAAACTTCCTGAATGTGCATTTTACACTTGGACAAACCAAAGAAGTTGGTTGGTTGTGTATATGTGGTTTTTTTTTTTTTTTAAGTTCAATCTCCCCTGCCCCAAGAAAAACTGATAGCATGGGCTGTATCAGAAAAAATCCTGGTCTTGTCAGATCAATATACAGAGTTATTTGGTCATTAACACAGGGATGTTTAAGTACTATCAAGCTTCATTTTCTGTCGACGAGTTTGCTGTTACCACAGAGTCAGGCTTGCGAGTCATTCGGTCCAGCTCTTCTTGAACATTTGTCAAAACAGTCTTTTGTCCTAAAAAGTAATGAAAATAAAGTATTTTAAGTTACTAATTTAAAATAACCAACAGGTGTAACTTTGGAGAGGAAGAAAAAAAGATATCATAAAGGAAATTCTCTTCTCCTAACAGTCTTTGGTAATGTTAACAGGGAAGATAAGGAATCCTAACTCAGCTCCCTCTGAATTCTAATCTCAAGGTAGTTTCTGCTCCTCACTGCCGCCAATGACAGAATGTCTTCTTTTTTTTTTTAAAGTCTGTTCAAACATCTTTATCATCAGTTTTCACCACATGTTGTCATGTCCTTTTTGGAAGCCATTTTTCTTATCAATAGTCACTGAACACCAACTCCATCCACATTATCAGATGCTCAATATGAGGCCAGCTAGAGAGTATGATAAATGCCACAAACGCTGCCCTCAAGAATCTTACAATCCAAAAAGGAGGCTCTGATGTGTATACCACTAAGTGTGACACAAGGCAGACTGTCTAAAAAAAGGAGGGTGGTATGCATTCAAGAGGCCCTCTTAGATCATGCAAACAAAGCATTAGAACTGAGGAGAGGAACACAGTTGTATTCACAGCTGCTCGCAGCCTGCCTTGGATGCTGTTTCCCTAGCATCTGCTCAGTATGGGCTGTATCAACCCCTCCTCTTCTCTCTACTTCACCTCCATTCTTTCCTCTGCCTGCACCTGCAGCACACTGGACAGTTAGCACCTCACAAGCTCCCCCAACAATCATTCCCTGCCCAGCCACATGCATTCAGTGATCTGTTCCTGTAGCAGCAGCAGCACAAACCTCAAGTATCCTCTGTCTCAGGCTCTGCATACCTAGTCCCCAGGGGTAGCCCAGGATGCCACAGGGACAGGTAGACACTCCCTTCCTGCAGAGAGGACCCTGCCTGCACCTAGTCCTCAGCAGAGGAAGAATGAGAGTAATGGTTCCTGTGCACCTAGCACCACCCTCAGAAATATGGAGAAGCTCAGGCTGCAAGGGGAAATGCCTACTTGCCCAGAATAGGAATTCTTTCAGGGCCTCATCCACAGGGGAAGATGGAGGAGATGTTTGCTCCACAACCTGGGACAGACAGGATATGCCAGGAAGAATTATAGGAACAGGGAGAGGTCCTCCATGGGCCGAGAGAGCCAGGCAGGCCCAGGAACAGGGAAATGCTTTTTGGAGATGCAAACTCCACGGCCTCTGCCAGAGTCTCTTTTGCATTGCCCTCAGGAGAACAAAGGAGACTAGTGCTGGGCCTAGGAGGAGTTGCAGCAAAGTGAGTTCAAGAAGAGCAGGTGCAAAACAACTGGAAACTGAGGGGATGCCCATCAATTGGGGAATGGCTGAACAAGCAGTGGTATATGACTATGATGGAATATTACTGTATTATAAGAAAGGACAAGCAGGATGGTTTCAGAAAAACCTGGGAAGACCTATATAAACTGAGGCAAAGTAAGTGAACAGGAGAACACTGTACAAAGTAACAGCAATACTGTACGATGACCAACTGTGAATGACTTAGCTACTCTGATTAGGACAATGATCCAAGAAAATTTCAAAGAACCATTGATGAAAAATGCTATCCATCTCCAGTGAATGCAGAGCAAAGCAGGCTTTTTTCACTTTATTTTTCTTGCCTTTTTCCCTCAGCAATATGACTAAAATGGAAATAGGTTTTGCATAACTTCACATGTATAACTGATATAATAATATTGCTTGCCTTCTCAATGGGTGGGGCAGACAAGAGGGACAATTTAGGACTCAAAACTTAAAAAATAAAGAATGCTGAAAATAAATAATTTTGGAGAGAGAAGAAGAGCAGACACAACGGCTGGCAGGATTAGTGGAAACCAGCAACAGCAGGGTTAGCAAGAGGAAGGGGCAACAACTGCCGTCAGCAAGTTGGGGGCTCAAGGAGCCATACTTAAAAGTCTCTCAGATCTACAATATGCTCCTGAGATTCCTTCCCACTCCACCCTCTTCCAATGTGATGGCTTGTAAGCAAATGAAGACCATTCATCCCTAGGAAACAGAGCCTACCCAGAAACCTCACCACTTATCCTGCCACTGCCCTTTTCTCCCATAAACATTGGCATTGGGGGATCTGGACTATGACCTCCAGGGACCATGCCTCTACCTCCCAGACATCAAGGAAGATGGTGATTTATTAGCCTAATTTAAGCAAAACCCTTTGCATAACCTGTGAATGGGCCTGAAAAATGGATGTCATGATCTAATCTATGTAGCCAATAAGGCAATTCTTCCATCTGGGACTCCATGTCTTGGTGAGATATCTTTTTTTTAAAAGCTATAACAGCTATTAAAAGCCAAACATAAAAATACACTGAGTTTAGAACCTGACCTTGAAACCAAAATATCACAGTGTTAAACCAAGATTTTTAGAAATTTAAAATATTTCATTATTGTCTCATCCTTTTATATTTCTATTTTTGTAAATGTTGTATAAGACACAAAATGTATTTGTACAGTAGTACCTGTATATAATTTACGTGTAAATATACGCCTCTGGTGGTTGTACAAAAAACTGACAGGGGTGTTTGTATTTTACTGGTAAAGGTCACAGGGACAAAGGAGAGACCCAGGCAAAATGTTTGAGGAAAACATGAGGAGGGAATAATCACTTTCATTGGTGAATATGTGTGTAGCAGGGAAGGGGGACATGTGAGGTTTGGTGGAAAAGGTGGCAGATGAGAAGTGGGCCTTGAGGACTCAACTAACAGAAATAAAGAGAGAGTATATTCCAAGGAGGGAGCAGGAACAAGATCTGGAAAGAGCTAGGAATCATATGGGTAGAATGAACAGCGTATGAAGGGGAACAGTTAGGCTACATAAGTAGGCTGTAAACAGTCTGTGGTGGCCCTTAAATGCCAAAGGGAGCTGTTTTATCTCAGAAGCAATAAGAAGCGAATGGTAGTTTTCTGAGCAAAGGAGTTATATGCTCAAACTGCGCCTCAGAGCCTATTTTGGTAGCTGGGCAGACGATGAATTGGAGAAAGGAGACAGTGGAGGCAGAAGACTAGAGACATATACTTGCCCAAGCCTGAGGTGGGGCACCTACTTCTTTCTCCCATTAATGTGGGTTTAGCAGACACTGGGCTTCTTCCCTCATTCCCTTGGTCTTGATCTGCTTCCCAGGCCTCTCAAGTTACAATAAATACATGCTAAGCAAATGAATAATCTAGAAATGCTTCCATTTCAACACCAAGAAAAGAATGACATAAACGAAAAAGGGGTTGTCAGATGAATGAACTGATATAATGGACAGAGCCCTGCACTCAAAGTCACACGATCTGAGTCCTAGGCCACACTCGGCCAATAACTAGCTACGTGGCCTTGGCATACCACTTAACATTCTTGCTGTATTTCCTCCTCTGTAAAATGGGTGCCCTGGATTAGAGAATTTCCAAGGGTCTCTTTTAGTTTTGACATCCATATTTTATATCCTGTGGTTCTATACTCTGATCTTCAAATATTCTTCAGGATACCAAATAAATGGAATTACTTACAAACCACCCTATATCTGTAATATGCTATTTGAGAAAACAATCACTTTTAAACCTAAAAGGTCATTACCATTAATCAATGACTTTTTCCCTCAAAAATGTGATTTTGGTATAAGGGTTTTAAGTTATGAGAAGGGAATAGCTGTTATGATGCACAGATCACAACAGATTCTACTGGGGAAGGTACAGTAGTACAATTTTTATGTGCAGGGTCAAAAATAATACAATGGCAAGCAAGTTTCGAAATGGCTCTTCCACTTGTAAACTACACATGTAGAATAAGCCACTTTCCTTCTCTGAGCCTCAATTTCCTTCCCTGTAAAATGAGGTATTTTTTTTTATAATTTACCATTTGTTGCTGGATTACAAACAACTGGCTTATTATAAATAATTACTTAAAAATTAAAGATTATAGAATTATCTTTAACCTTAAACAAAATGGCTTTTTAAAAAAGGTCAAAGAATTTAACAAGCATCTGCTTTCCAGCTTAGACTTGTGTGTGAAACATTAGAGGTGGATTTTTTCCAGAAGACATGGTGAAAACATTAAGACTAGTCTGCCGAATTTCAAATGCTTTTTCCAAAGTAAATAGACAGCAATTTATAAAAAAGAAAAACACCCCCAAAACTTCAGTGTAGACTCTTCTACCCAAAAAACAAATGAAACTAGGTACAAATCTTGGAGTATTATAGCGGATAAAGAGTGCCCGAGTTGGACCTGGATTCACACTCGAGTGCTGAAACCTATTATCTATGTGACCTTTCTTTACCTGTGCCTCAGTTTCTTCATCTGTAAAATGAAGGGATCAGACTAGATAGTTTTAAAGTCTCTTCTAGGTCTATACCCCAGGAGACTATGAAAGCATCTTTAAAACCTTCAAGCACTCCAGTAATATGAACTATTATTATTACTTAAAACTGAAAAGAAAAATGATTACATATCCAAAAAAGTACTCAAGATTATTTAAATCTACTTTTGGGTACAACCTTCTCAGAAGCTGCTGCTTTAAGGAAGTAACAAAGGGACTGCTGTTTTCCTTCCTATCACACTCTTTTCAAATGGTTTCTGTCAGCAAATACCTAGAGATGTAATGTATTTTATTCCCCTGATGAGAATAAAACTTTTTTAAGATTTCCAGAGATGATTCCACTACTACTTCAGTAGCTGCTGGGACAAGGTGGCTTTTGTTAAAGGTGTATCTATCTCAACTAGCCCAGCAGGTTCATTCTTGAGAAGATAATGTAAACAGCATTTTAGTAATTAAAATAATATTTCAAATGCACCCAATTTAGATGCAATGTGTTGTAGTGGAGAACACTCGGAGTTAGGAGTCAAGAAGACCAGAGTTCAAAGCTCAAAATTCAAGCTGTCCTTTATTAGTGTGTGGAAAAGTCAATTCTCTGGGGACCACATTTTCCACACTGCTATAAAACAATAAGTTGTAGTAGATGTTACTACTAAGGTTATTTTTAGCTCTAAATCCTCTGATCTATGGTGAATAATTTTATGAAAAGCATCCTTTAAAAAAAAATAGGACTAATCATTGCCAAATTAATCATTTTTGTTAAATTTGGATTTTTCTTCTGTTGAGTTCATGTAAAACATAATGTATCACTGAATGCATATAACTGGATGTGGTCCAAAAAAAAAAAAACCACTAAACACTCAACGAAACAAAGCCCGACACTCTCACACCAAACCCACAAAAATAGTCCAACCTCAAACCCCAGATAAAAGGAGACCCTTTGGTACCTGACTTTTTGGCTGTGCCTTGGACTCCCCCAGCTCCAGGACTCCCAGGAGAGCCGGTCTTTTTACTCAAGAGGCTATTAAAGAAGCTGGCCAACACTCCTTCACTTGCAGCATTATCTAAAGAAATTCAAACAAAAAACCAGAGAACCCTGTTTTTAGCTTGGAATTTAAACATCTGACTATACAAATTCTTTAAAAGTCCAGTTCTGATCTATGTTACACAATATGTCTCCTAGTGCAAAAGCAAATGTATATTGGGAACGATTATCAAATGCCTTCTGTGTGGATGGCTACCTGTTTGTTGACTATGAGTAAAAGCAGCTCTTGTGACAGGGACAGACAGAAAGAGCCAACATTGTCACGCACAATCTTCAGGAGTTCTAATGCCCAATCATATTGGATTTTGCTAAATTCTCATATGTCTGACACAAATGCACACACAAGGAGAGGCAGTGATGGACAACAGAGAAGAACACTGAGTATGGAGTCAGTGTCTGAGTTCTATTTCTGCCATCTATTAACCAAGAGACTTTAAACAAGTCACTTTGCCTTGAGCCTCAGTTTCCTTATCTGCCAAATGGGGATAGTGATATTTGTCCTACCTTCTTCAAAGGGGTATTTTGAGACTCAAATCAAATTGTCTGAGCCTACTGTTCTTATCTTTACAAGGAGGATAATAATGCTTGCACTATCTATCCTTACGGGACTGTTGTAAGAAAGTGCTTTGTAAATATAAGCTATCATCCTTCTATCTGACCTAGGGCAAGCTTCATTACAGCCCGGAGGTGATCCTAGGCTAGAAAAGGTTAGAGTACAGGTCTGAAAACAGACTCTGTATTTGTCGTCCAAGGCACAATCTAGCCAGTTTTGAGAGCCTCGTTCCTGCGATGAATTTTTTGGTCATAACACATGAAAGACACCTTAACAGGGCAAAGAAGGGTACTGATCTATATCCATAGAGCAAGCAACCACACAAATGAATGCATGACCTTTGAAATCTGGAAGTTGGACTCCAACAAAAAATTATAAGGGTTCTATCACTATGCTATGAAGCTCCTCAGCATCTCTTTTGCAGCCAAAAGAACTGTATATAAACCATATGATCTTGTCTCCAGTCCCGCAAACTAGTCTAGCATTAAACAAATTTGGCTATACTATTGATTACCAATCAATTCATACCAAATATTAATTGTTATCCAGTCAGGTGTTGCTAGGCATGGCTGTGTACACCTATAATCCCAGTGACAAGGGAGGCTGGGGCTGCTGGGTGGACCTCTTGAACTGGGAGACTCTGAATTCCAGTAAGCTATTGAAACTGTGCTTCTGCATTAAGCTTGGCAAACATCTGGGGGGGCTTCAGGGAGTGAGGAGCAAACCAATTTTCTTATCACATGAGAGGCTGAATTAAATTATTTCCAGGATCTTCCAGCTACAAATACTATGAGTTAGAAACAATATTTTGCTTTCAGATTAAATGTTTAAGTCCAGCAGAAAAATGCAGCAGAAAATGCATTGGATATGGAGTCAAGAGACTTGGGTGTTAAGTCCTGCTCTTCTCATTTATAAAATGAAAGGACTGGACCAGATGGCCTGAAGGTCTAGCCAATTCTGAAATACATACTTTTAATATTTGGATCGGGCTTCTTGACAGATGTGATTGGTGAGGCACTGGGGACATTGGTAGGTCCAGCTCGGCCCTGTGTCCTTGGAGAGCCTGCAGGTCCTCTAGCAGGAGATTCCTTAGACCAAAGAGAGGTTATTAGAGTTAACAGAACTTTGAAAGGCACAGAGATTACAGAGAATGCAAACTCTGAAAATGATTAATATTCTTTTGCATTTTAATTTTGGAAAAATTATACTTCCTATGGGATTTTAGTCAAATCACTGATCCTTTCTGGGCCCCAGTGTCCTCCTCATCTGTAAAATGAGGAGGGAGGAATGGACGGCCTTGGAAGTCCATTCCTGCTTTAGAGCAATGATCCTTCAACAATGATTCTATAATCAATACAAAAAAAGGTCATTTTAAAAGGAGGTCTTTGTTATGTAGTTAAAAGAGAACAAGACTGAGAACCACCAAGTGACCCGAAGTCTAGTTCCTGACCTAATTCAAATTAGCTGGAATTAAATTTTCTTATCTGCCAAATGGGAAGAATAACACTTATCTTACATAGCCTTCAAAGGAATATTGTGAGGATCAGATCATATAAACATGAAAGTACATCAAAACATTTTTAACTCCTAAATGCAAGGTATCAGAACTAATGACAAAGTCTGAAAAACCTAACATAATAATTCACCTGATCAACACCCTTACCTATAATTTTTGTACTATTTGTCTACTGTTCATCATATTATACAAAGGATTTTTCTTCATTGTAGCAAAAACAATACTCACTGATGCTCTTGTAGGAGTGGCTGGCTGCTTGGCAAGGAAGGACTGCAAAGAGAAGGGCTTTTGGTAGTTTACTATCAAACGATATTGCCATTTTAACATAAATAAAACAAGTTAACTCCTAAGAAATGTGCTTAAATGAAATACATTGAGCCCTGCACTGGAAATTCAGGAGACCTTTGGGATTCTGGTCTTGGCTCCACCTCCAGGCAAGCCATGCCCCTACTCTGAGCCTTCGTTCTCTTTCACTAGATAATTCTCGAGTCACTGCCAGCTCTGTCACTGGGTCAGAGACTTGCTGGAATTCCTACAGGAGCTGTACTCTTCTTGTTTCCAACTACAAGGAGTTTCCAAAGGAAAATCGTAGTAATGAGGGGTGAACTGCACCGAATCAGGAGGCCGAGGGCCAGGACTGATCTCTTCTCATCTATAATACAGGGATGACCATATCACCCTCTATTTCACTGGGCTGATGAGAGGAAACTGTTTGTAAACTAGGAAGCACCATAAAAAGATGAGTTGTTTATTACTACTTTAAAACAACACACAACCTTCCTTTATCCATGTGAGAAGGACAGCTGGAGAAATCCTCAAGCCAGTTTGTCCAGCAACTACCAGTAAGCAACATACTGCAAGTAACCTATAGCAGATTCTCATAAGATAAAGGGAGAAAACTAGAAGGAATTCTTTCCAGCTTATCTCTTTGGGCCATATGTTTTTGACTGTAGACTCTTTTTCCTAAAGGGTTAGTAATCATACATAATGCCTTCTTTCTATTACAAGTGGAATTTAAAGACTGTGCAACTCAGAGCCTATTTATACTTCATAATGTATGTCTGGGATCACTGATCATAGTAGTTCAATACTCCTTTTAAAGTGGTTGCATATTATATAAATGATTAGAAGGCAGCATGGAATAGCAGAAAATATAGTGGTTCTGGAATCAGAAGTCATGGGTTATAGTCTGAACTATGCATGACACCAGGTGACCTTGGGAAATCTACACCTTCCTTCAAGGACTCTTGATTTTGTCCTTGTGGGTTTTGTCCCTCCAGAGAGATAGCAGTGCTGACGTACAAATCTTAGCAGATAGTCTTCCTAAGCTGCTATAGCTGGGATAATCCACTACTTTGGGGTCACTTCTGCACTAAGGAGCCTCGCTTCCAAACTCACATTACCCTGGTTGTCAGAGATAGACACAAACTACTTGAAAACTTTCCAAGTAGGACTTGCCAGACCTTACAGCCTTTGGGGGCCCAGAGGCACCTCCGCAGAGGAAGGGCTTGCAGAAGGACTGCTGGAATGGAAAATTTTGAGAAAGCAACAAGATTGGATGATTATAAATGTCAAGTGTAAATTATTCTAATGGGATATACAAAGCCTTGAGCCTTTCCTACTACTAACTTCTAGAAATTGCATTCAGGACTTTATATATGTAAAATTGTACTGTTCGCCCTCTGCATAAGCCAGACAGTTTCTGGTTTCTTTTAATGCTTAATTTAAAAAAGTTTTAAAATATTTAGTTTTTGGTTTCTCAGTTGTTATTTGAGTTTCTTAAATATATCAGCATAACAACTTGCTAACTTACACCACAAGACAATCACGAGTAGTAAACCTGAAGTTTTCCCCTTTATGAGGGTTAAATCCGAAATAAAGAATGAAATAAACATCAATCTTAAAAAGTTGAATGATAATGAAGTCAGTGCTAATTTAGAAAAGCACTCAACCTTAACTTACAAGTCTACTTTGGTAAATATTAAATCTTTAACCAGAAGGACTCATTTTACAAGTCAGATCCTTATAGATTTTTTAAAAGATCCTTCCTATTGTTGGCAGGATCTATATCAGGTACAGGGTTTAGATAAAGAGAAACAGCAAGGGGTATGTAAAAACTTAAATTCTCTCAAGTTTCAAATGAACTAGGGGTTCCTAATTTGATGGTCTTCTTATAGCTTTGCTTGATAGGATTAGAATCATAAGGTTTGACCTGGCTTTCACCATACGAACTAATTATTTGAAAAGTAAAATTTAAGTGACTATACTAAGCTGTACTGAGGTCTGTTTTGCAAAAGATTTTAGCAGAGACACCTAAGAATCTCTACAAGTTAACCAGAACCAGAGAAGCAATCCCCTTCAGAGCTGCTCTGAGAACAGGCCCATTCCAGATGTCCAAGAGAAGATGTTTTCAGAAACCAGACAACTACATGGGACATCTGACATCCAAGATGAAACATGCTAATTAAATGGATATTTAGAGTGGGTTACCAGGATACAAGGGGACAATGTTAATTAATGTTGATGATCATTATTGTATTACTTTGGCTTTTTGCTTCACAGTATCTATGGTTGCTGAGTTTTCTTAGTTACCTTGGTGACATGCAAATCTCCCCTCTAATATTACTCCGTGGTTTTAAATATTCTGACTATAGCTTGAGCTATGATTAATCAATCTTGCTGTTCTTATATTAACCAGTCAGGGAAAACTGTGACAGGCCTACAAAAGATTCGACAAGTTATAGCAGAGACACAATTACTCATTTCAGGTGATCCAGTGGAATCTTCTTGTTCACATGGCTGCAGGGAAACAGCCTGTTACCCACCTTTGGTAAATGGGCCCTTTTTGCCCTGTCTTATTATTCTTTTTAGACTTTGAATTAGTTGCTGTGTTAAAGCCAGTTCTGACTTTGCACCAGAAAACCTTGTTAGTGAACCCTATTGGTAAGAATTATGTTAAAGATCTTACAGAATCAGCTTATAGATAAATGATCTAGGGGAAATAGGTCTTCCACTGAGCAAAGGGGAGAATTGAGAAAATCACACTGATTCTGATTCCATTTTGTAATATCTGCGTCACCCCCAATATAGTGTAAAATTACCTGAGTCATGTTTCTTTTTCTCCAAGTTCAGAAGTTCAGCTTTCTTATCTGAGCTAAACTGTCCCATAAATCGTCTTAATTCAAAGGAATATATTGTCTCTACATATCTTATTGCCCATGTACAATTAAGGGAGAACTCATCTCACTAACAAGCCTTGCAAGATGCAGGCGAGCACCAGAAAGTCTGTTAACTCTGCAATGCTGGCTGTCCTTCACGAAAGTCTGGACTGTTATTGCTGTGACTCTACCTAACCATGCAGTGGAATTTCTATAGTCACAAGGTGGAAGGAGTTATTGCTGTTCCTGCATTCCTGACTTTCATCCAATCATATTGTTTTCCACCATCTATGATACTTCAGACTTTGTAACCAGTCACATTGTCTTATGCTTCCTGTTCTTTGTTCCCTTGTACTTCCCAAAACTATATGAAGGCTAGTAAGCCCTACCTCATGGTCTTTTGACTGACTAAGGTATTGAGAGACCCTTTTATTGGTTAACTGCTAGCCTTACCAATAGATTCAATGTGTTTAGAACTCTGCCTCAGTTTACCTTAATTTCAATTGTAAAAGACTGTGTAAGAACTTTAAGGGTATAATACTGAAAATTACAGATGATAGTACTCATGCCCTCTACACCCCAGGGAAGTTGTGAGCTACAGAAGGTGACTATAATGCAAGGCCAATTGATTTAGAACTCTCAGTGCCATTACCTGCTGCTTCATTAGAAATACTTGCTCATCTTCTGCTGCCAATTCTTTATCATGGACCAACTAGGAAAAAACACATTTTTTACACCTTTTTAGTTAAAACACACCTTTAGTAAAAACACACCTTTTTAGTTAAAAGTGCATAAAAATTTTAACTTAGTATCACAGAATTTTCCAAAAAGAACACAGAGTTTAAGTCTTAGTATGCATCTGGGAGTCACCTTACACGTAAAGAAACTCATACCTTCAGCCAAAACTTACAGGAACTTCTCAAATGAAATAATCTAAAGGATGCTGGGAAGCGGAAATAATGGATTTACCAGTAAAAAACGGCAATGTGGAGGGAGCAATGGAATCAGGAAGAGCCAGGTTCAAATCCCAACCAAGACCAGAGAGGCAAGCCTAAACCCATTTGTCCATCTCTAAGACGGTGATGATACCTGCACTACCCACCCTAGTGTTGCTATGACAGTCAAATGAGGTAATATACATAACGTGTGTTTATAAACTTCAAAGTGTTATCTAACTGATCGCTATTATTAAATTCACGAGAGCTACTAAGACGGAAAAGGTCTAACACATTCTGGATAAAACATTTACACTTTATGCAATATCAGAAAATTTCATTTATAAATTTTTTAAAATTCTGAACTTAACCAACACTAAAATGAAATTAATATTTCCACATACAGAAAGAGTACAGTACATCAAATTGCCAACCTCTCCTGTATACAGCTTGCTGAGAATTACATTAATGAAGCTACAAAAAAGAGCTGAGGCAAGCGTGAGTGAGCAAAAATTAAAATAGGTTTTCCTTTGATGCAAAATTAAACATTAGAAGAGCTCCAAAAAAGCCTAAAAGACTCACTCCCAGATGCTTTGGGGGGAACAGCATGATGTGGTGGAAGAGCCCAGAACTTAAAGTCCAACGGTGACTAGCCACAGGGTAGAGACACCTTCAGGTTCCTCACCTATAACATGATGATACTCTTTACCTTTCACTCTGCCTATCTCAGGAAACCATTAAGGAACATTATATAAAATTCGAGCTACTGTTAATGACAAGAATCGACTTAATGTTTTCTGTAGTCATATGAATGAAAGAATATTCAAAGCATTCAAAAACTTGTCAGAAATAGGGCTTCCAAAAAGCGTAATACTGATAAAATCTTGTGTTACAAAGTAAACATCCTAATGTTAGCAAAGAAAAGGCCAACTGTGGAGCTCCGAAAACAATTTATCCTGCAACATATTTAAGCACTGTTACTAGTGAGAGGCCAAATGTATTTCAGTACTAGTTTGAGTTTAAATATTTATTTTTATATGAAGTAATTGTGGCTAATGATTATGACCTTGAGAATATATCTGGTGGGTGAAAATACTGAATAATATCTCCAAGTTCAGATTCTAATTAGAAATTCAATTTATAACTGATACTGAAGTCCAAGTCTTATTTAAATTTCTTTTGAAAACAAATTCCACTAATTTTATTCCACAACATCACAATGTATAAGAAACCAAAAATTTAGCAGATAAATTTCTTCATTGAAATATTTCTTTGAAACTATGCAAAACTCTTTAAAATAAGTAAGTTTTAGTACCTTTCTTACAGGAGGTTTTACAATGAAGTCTTCATATGCATCATCTGGTTTTACTGTTGTGAAATTTTCATGTAAAATAGCTATTTTCTTTTCATTGTCCCAACCAGCAGGTCTAAAAGGAAAAGAAATAGGGAACGATTTGCTTTTTTGGACATGATTTAACATATTAATGAGATTGAGAAATGTATATATAAGATTCAAACTCCCAGGACAAGTACTTGTTACCTAATGATCACTGAACTTTTGATATTTTTAGGGACCAGAGAGAGTATTTTTCAATTTAATTCAACGAATATTTATATGGCACTAAGGAAATAAAGACAAAAATGATGTTGTACCTGCCCTTGTAATCATATGAAAGCCAAGTTCCTAACCAAATGGGGATTGCACCCTCAGAGGACAGTATTTTACAGGGTAGCCTATACAACACAACCTTTGGAGATCAAGCCCAGGCTCTACCTTTTACAGAGGATTGAACTGAGGTCCAAAATGGTCATGTGACAATGATGGAATCCTAAGGTTGGAAGATAGCTTGTTCCATTGTGAAACAGATTCAAGTTTTTGGCACTTTTTCCTTATACTAATTGAAAAGCTTCAATTTCAAAATGCCTCTTACATCTCTGGGAGAACAAGGCTAATCATTCTTTCCCATTATAGTGATCATATCTCCCCTAAGTCTTCTCTTTTTAAGCTTAAATAACCTCAAGTTCTGTCAGCCATCAGCCATTCCAGATCCCTCAAAATGAACATGGCAGGTGTTTTGTGTCTGATGTTACAGAAAATAATGTTTTCTCCCTAGGAGGTAAACTAATGACATGATAAGTTTCTTCACTTCAATGATGAAAGTTAAGAAATGAATTAATGTATTACCAAAAATCACACAATGAAGGCAATGATACAAAAACAGCTTTAGAATTGTGCATTTAAGGTGACAGGTTAAGACTTGATTGTACTAGTGTGATTTCCTATGCAAGTTATAAAATCACTCTCCTTGCTTGGAGGTTTAGGAAGACCTTTACTTATAATCTTCCAGGTTGCTCTACAGACATAAGCTGTGACTTCGAGACAGCTGTATGGTTTGGTGGAAAGGACACCACAGCAGCAGTCACAGGACCTAATCATTAACCCATGAGGGGCCTCAGTTTCCAGATGATCTGTAAGGTCTGTTCCAACTCTAAATCCTAGGATCAAATGCCTTATTCCAAACCACATATTTCGAAAGTATTAGGGTTGGGCACAGACTCAAGTCTGAGTCCCAAGAATGATGCCAGAGTCTCCCCACTATTCCATGACTGAGAAGTACAATGTCCTAAAGTGATAGTAATATAGAGACCCTACAAAGAGTGACACATCTAACCAGTCTTAGTCAATATCTTGCTGATGGGATCAAAGGTAACAATATGACAATTCATACTTACAATGGGCTTATAAGTAATTTTCTTACTCTTCAAAGAAATGAGATACTATTAGACAAGACCAGACAGGTCTAACTGGTCCTCTGTATTAGGCTTTCATCTGTCCTGTGGTAGATTAGGGCAATTTAAAGGAGGCAATTGCACTTTTATGTCTACCTTTTCTGAACTACAATTTTAAAAATCAGCCCAGAAGTGAATACTAGAGTGTAACTAGATTCATTTCAATGTAGACTGTCAATTAACATTCGCTAATGTAGGTGCTACTTGTCTTGCCTGGCACAGGACCTGGCATAATGCTGTGTATATAAAAGAGTTTAATGCATTTTTGTCATTGATGGTAGACTTCAAAGAACACATGAAAACAAACATAACTTACTAAAATGTATGAAGTAGTTAGGTGGTCAAGTAGATACAGAAGTATGTCCAGTTCAAATCTGGCCTCAGATACTTCCCAGCTGTGTGATCCTAGGCAAGTCACTTTACTTCTGCCTGCCTCAGTTTCCTCAACTACAGGGTTGGTGTGAGGATCAAATGAAATATTTGTAAAGTGCTTACCACGAGTAGGTGTTTAATAAATGCTTATTCTCTCTCTCTCAAGATAAGACACAAATCTCTCTAGGGGACTATTTCATTTTCATCCTAAGTATGCATTAAGTATCAAGTGACCCATGCATAGCCCCACTGAAGGTCCTAAAGAACCAGGGAGAATACCTGTAAATCCTATCAGCCAGGATTGTAAATCTGTCCTGGACAGCTCTTGAATAAAAGTGCAAAAAACCGGATTAACTAATACTCAAAGAACCAAAACCATATGTGACCCAAAGGGCAAGGGAGAGATACGGGTAGAGCTAAATAGACCACAACCTATTACTAATGACAACTTGTGTATATGAATATATGACTAATATATGACTGAATAAGAAACCCAGTTGTCATTGTGAGGGAAAATAGATAGGCAGTCCAAATGTTGCAGTGGTGCTCATGAAATATTAAAAGACATAGAGAAAGGTCTCCATAGTCTACAAAGAATTCATGGGAGAGAACACAGACAAGAACTGCATAAAATGAGATACATTCAAATACAGATAGAGGAAGAGATTTTGAGATGGATAAACAAAAGACAAACATAATCTCCAAACTTCATTTGTACATATTCCATCTCTCACTTCTATCATTTTCTATCAGCTATCAGAAAGCAACAAAAGTTATTTAGTCAATTTTGCTCCCAAGAATGGAAGCATTTTTTAAAAAGGCTTAGGGAAGAGAAGAATGACCACTTTGTAATCTGTTTTAAAGTTTGGTGGTATAAGATCACCCCTACATTTGCCTTTGTTTCAGCATGTTTCAGAATCATTTCTCTACAAAAATTTCATTGTAACTTAATTCAATTCTATGAAGAGTCCTCACAGTCCTTTTTTGGGGGAAGAGGGGATGAAGAATCAGCAACTATGATTTCATCAGTATAGGGAATAACCAGTTAAAAAATTCCTTCAAGTGATAAAGCTCAGAAGATGTAGAAGACTGCTACCAACCTTCTACTATGCCATGCTCTCTGTGATGGATACTGCATTAAATATGTAAATAAATTAAGGGGACATAGTCATTATTACTACATTGATGAACACTGAACAGTCCTTCAGTTATTCAGTTCTTACTTTACTTCAGTTATCATCATTTTGTAGTCATCCTTATACAAGTTATAGATCTCTAGCCTGAGGAGGCGCAATCTCATATGTTTCATAGATTTTTTTAATAGGAATTATTTTTGTGGATTAATCATATATCCTAAAACACTGCAAAATTTTTTCATTTTCTCTGTAAATTTTCTGGCCAAGATAAATGGATTGACTAGACGTGCCATTGCATAACCTGCAAATAATATTTGGAGCTTATTTTACAATGTTAATCCCTTATTTTTTCCTGTCTTATTGTAACTACTAGCACTTGTAAAATCGCCAAAGAAAAGCGGTAAAAGTAGGTATCCTTGTTTTTAATTGGAAGACTTTTAATGGTCTTCCATTAAACATTATGTCAACAACTGGCTTGGATCTTTTATTATGCTGAGGAAAAAAAATCCCTCTTTTCTTTTTCTTTGTGACCTGTTTTATTTTTTATGAATGATGTTGACTTTTTATCAAAAGCTTTTTTCTATTGATAGAAAAGTTCTGAAAAGATTATTTTGTTAAATTTTTACGATTATAGATTTGTAGCTAGAAAGGATCCTTCTTTTTTTGAAAGGAGGAACCTAACAAGGGGACATGCCTAAGATCACACGAGTAAGTGGCAGAGTCAATATTAGAACACAGGTCCTCTGACTCTGAATCTAAAGCTCTTTTCACTGTACCCCACTGTCTCCTCATGTTGTTCATTTTTTTCTGATTTTGAAACAGCCTTGCACACCCGGCACTGGGTTATAATAAATCATTTTTAAATGTACTGCTGTATTGTATTTGTATTTATTTAGCGAGGCAGTATGGTGTATTGGACAGAGCACTGGAACTGGAATCAGGAAGATCTAAGTTCATACCTCACCTCTGGCATTTACTAGCTGTGTGACTAGAGGCAATTCATTGGCACCTAAAACAACTCTCTAAGATTCTGAGCTGGACAGTGGTTTCGGCATGTGTCAGTGGACAGAATTCCTACACAGATTAAATCCCAGGTCCTTAACACATCACTACATAACAAGTGTACTTAGGAAAACTGGTTAGCATTTCATAGAGGAATGGATTTAGAGCCCCATCTTATACCATAAACCTCAATGAATTCCAGGTGAATGACAAAGAATAACATTATTTATCTCAATCAATCATTGAGAGAAGAATACATCTATTAAACAAATAGAAGGAATTACTAGAGACAGACACGTTTGATTACATTAAAATTGTGCAAAAAACTTAACAAAAGAAAAATAGAGGGACAAAACACATTCATAGTAAATTTAACAGGTAAAAATCTGACATCTAAAATATATAAGATATTGTTAAAAATGTACACAGGAAATCCCCAGGCTAATAAGGACTAAATGGTCAAAGGATCGGGATAATTTTCAAAAAAATGAAACATGAATTGTAAATAATCCCTTGGAAAAATATTTAACCCTACTAATAAAAAAAGTGATGAAAATAAAAATTAACAAGTATCATTCTTACTCATCAAAATGACAAAATTAAGAGCAACAAAACTCCATGTTGATAGGTCATGGAGAAATAAACAGTCATTTAGTACTGGTTGAACTGTAAATTAGCAGAATGGGGGGGGGCAGAGAGACAGCAATCTGCTAATATCCAGCAAAGTTACAAAAAATAATCGTCATATTTGACTCTAAAATTCCACTATTGGGAATAGATCTTGAAAGTGTTATCAAAAACAAAAAATGAGATCATTTTTCAAAAATTTTCAGTGATATCATTTGTAATTAAAAAAAAAAAACTAGAAGCAACTTAAATGCCCAACAATAGAGGAATGGTTAAATAAACTGTGGTAAATAAATATAATTGAATGATTATATAATTAAGACAACTATGGGATAAAGAAATATAGACTTTTTGGGCAGCTAGGTGGTGCAGTGAGTAGAGCACCAGCCCTGGAGTCAGGAGGACCCGAGTTCAAATCTGACCTCAGACACTTGACAAACTTACTAGCACTGTGACCTTGGGCAAGTCACTTAACCGCAATTGCCCTGCCTTCCCCCCTCAAAAAAAAATAAAATAAAAAGAAATACGGACTTTTATGAAATATTGCAAAACAAAAAAGTCAAACTAGAAGATGATAGCATAGACCATGACCCCTGAAGAAGAAAAGTGAATAGAAACAAAAGGACAAAGAATCTTAAAGGAGACTAAGAATGTGATTGAAAAGACATTTTGTACACTGCAGTTAATTTAAATGTAAACAAGGTATAAGGCAAATTTAATTAGCTGTATTGATGTTTACTATTGTTTTTAACATGTCACTTTTAAGGGCACAGGCAGGCAGAAGAATGAATCACCCTTGGAAAGCATGGAGAGAGGAGCTAATGTCTTGGCTGACCCTCAAAGCAATTTGCTCCTAAATAATAGAGTGCTTTTTAGTTATTAAGAACTTCACTTACAGTATCTTATTTCATCCTCACCATAGCCTTCTGAAATCAGAAGAGCAAGAAACACAGAATCAAAAAATCAAGAACTATAAGGGCCCTGAGAAAAATAGCTTGTCCTTCGAAGGTCACGGCATAGGAGAGCTGGGTTTTGAACCTGGGTCTCCTGGATTCAAAGTATTTTTCTATTCTACTATGTAGAAGATTAGCTTCATTTTACAGAAGGAAAAGTAAAGATCAAATGAAGGGAATGGCCCCAAACAGCTGGTTACTGGCCAAAAAAAAAAAAAACAAAACAACAGGTCTTCTGCCTCCTGGTTTAGGCGTCTGTCTATTACATCATATTGCCTCTGTATAGCATAATAGAAGGTAAGATAAAGATAAGTAAAAAAAAAAAACCAGACCACTTGAGAAATCTGGGAAAACACATACTTTATAGGGATAAAAAGATTTAAAATGCAAAGGAAAAACAACATCTTTAAGTGAACTTACATAAAAACTGCATCCTTTTCCACCACTAAGGCAGGTGTGGTGAAGTGAAAACCGTATGTTTTATGTACAATATACTTGTACAACAAGTCAAGGTTCTTTTCTTCCTTAACTGATGTATAAATCAAGGCAGCTCCATCTATTCAATTTGCTTAAGGAAAGCTGAGTCAGTATGAATGTTTAAATCAAGCATGCACAATCAAAAACCAACCAAGAAGAAACAGGCCTAAATTATCAATCCAGATGCACTCAGTGAGACAAATATTGGAACTTTTGAAACATCAATAAGGTAAAAACAGCATAGAGTCACAGAACATTAAATGTGAAACTGAAAAATCATGTAGCCCAACCCTTTATTTTCTATGAGAAAACTAAGCTCTAGAATGAGTCACAGTCATCCATTAGGGGATTTATAACTAAAGTTCAGGTATTTGGGATCCCAGATCAGAGTTCTTAACTATATCCTGGTTGCTTGTCTAAATATCAAGAATCTTCTCACTCAGAATCCTAATGTTAAAGTACTGGAAGGTCTTTAAAGTAATGCAAGGTCCAGTTTCTAGTGAACAAAACATGTATACATATACTTCGACATTCCAAGGATCCATGATTTTATCTGTGGCTGTACTATATGCAGACTGCAATACCTTTTCAAACTAAATAAAGTCTTTGTGAGTTTACCACGTTCTTAAAATTCTTGACCTTATGGCTAATTTTATGGCGAAGAGCTTCTGGACTTTTAGTTCATAAAACTAGTCCTCAGATAACATGCCATTAAAAGGACTACATACATACTACATAGTGTGCCTATTCAAAAGCTAGAGATCCAATGGGTACACCCCCTCAAGAATTCAGTCACCTCTATCCCATAGTAAGGGATGTAAGTAGTGCTTCAATGGAGGAATAACGAAATATGTAAGATCTGTATGTAGTTGCATATGCTATATTTCTAGCACACAATAAAAAATATAGTGTATGTACTACATGCAAATAAATGATACGGCATAGAGATATGTAGAGTATAAACAGCCCCATTATGTTTCTTTTTCAAAGGAATTTCCTAACTTAGTATATTAGCTCAAATTCACTACTTGTTGATTTTTCTGACCATTTTCCTACTTCTTAAATCTCATAAAATTCATCAGCAGAGAAAAGAGCCTTGTGAACCACAAACACATCTGGTATATCCCTGACAGGACAAATCCATCATATGCACAAAAATAAGAACAGTTTTCAAATTTTTGTGAAATAAGACTATCAACGTATTCCTTTTATATCTCCCTTATATACCAATAAGCTATTCAAGAAGGTCTAAGCCTATTTAAGGAAGCTTCCTGGTAGAGCCCAGTCACCTAATATAGTTCTGGAGCACCACTTGATGGATCTGTAAAGACCCAAGGCTGGTGTTAACTCTCAGTGTCTTGTGTGTAGATTGATGAGAGATTCTCCCTACTAAAGCTGAAAATTATGTTCTGTTTGACAATAAAAAGCAATAGATAGCACTTAAATAGGGCTTTCCAATTTCCAAAGCACTTGGGGTTCATTAGCTTATTAGATCCTAACAAGATCTCTCTGAAGTACACTGAGCATTATTCTGTCCATCTGAGAGATGAAGAAGCTGAAGTAAATGGACTTGGCCACAAAAGGATGAAATGTCAGAGCTGCATTCAAGCCCAATTCCACATCTGCTGATAATTTAGACCTAAAATTGTCTGATCTTCCCATTCTAAAAAAGGCCAAGTTTAAGTTTCAAAAGACAACTAATCCAAATAATGTTTGGCAGCAGAACTGTCAGGTCTTTACTTCCAGTTGATGTGTCAGATCACCCAAAGTGTACTATCAATAAGGCGGCCTTACCACAGGTATGAATAGAATGCCTCCAAATAACTCAGTATTGCAACAGACAGCATATTCTTTAGGAGACTCTAAATTCCTCTTCTCCACCTTTAGGAGGGCCACAGTATTTCCCATTTCTAATGTGTTGTACAGTTTACCAAGTGCTCCCCTCACATGGAGAAGACTCCCTGAGGTCTGGAGCAGAGGTATTATTATTCCCATTTTATTGTTGAAAAAAAAAATCAAGGCTCAGAAAAGCTACACACCTAGTGCTACATTTAATTTGAAGGGACCCATTATTTTATTGACATAGGAGAGTTCTGAAGAGGAAATTCTCTCTACCAATGAAGATCAGCATTGGTTTTGCAAATTATGCAACAAAAAAATTTAACCTTACACAATTTTAAGCTGTGCAATTTTGAAGGGCCATCTTCAAAACAAAAATGGAGGAAATAACAAAAATGACACCACCTTAAGTGAGGATACATCGTAAGCAGAATTTACGGATGTGCGACTGAATGAAATCAAAGTGCTCTTCTCGATAGTCATGTTCCTTCTCTAGGACACTCACTGCATCACACTAGAAAAAAAAAACAATGAAGGCAAAGGGTTAGAGCAGCAGTTTTCAATTTTTGTGGTCTAAAGACCCCCTTACACTCTTAAAGTTACTGGGGACTTCTTCCAAAAATCCTTTTGTTTATGTAGGTTATAGCAATTGACTATTTACCACACTGGTAGTTTAAATATCTTAGTATTACTGTGAAAAAAGTTTTGCCCTCATGGTCTCTCTAAAAGAGTCTCAGGGAACCCCAGAGGTACCTGGACCACATCTTGAAAACTACTGGGTTAGAAGCTGATTCTTACTAACACTCATGAGAATAATCCATTTCAAGTTCTATTTCCTTGTCATATCATTGACTGGCTGCTGATAAAAAATATCCACATTACTAAAAACCCTGCTATGCACAAAGAATCGAACTAGATTAAAAGAGAAGGTTGAGCTAGATGATTTCTGAGGTCTCTCACATAAATGGGTGACCCTATGATCTCATCCTTAAAGTGAACTGGCACAGTGAAAGATCTGATATAACGGTGGGTGGTTTTTTCTTTAACCATTGAATCAAAAATGCTATTTTTAGGAAGTCAAAGATTCTATAGTTAAACCCAACCTCTTACAAACAGCTGAGGTTACATGTTCTGAGAGCCTTGAAAGAACTGACCCTCCCATGCCCACCATAAGTATATTTACAAGACCAGCACTGGGCATAATAAGCTCTTAGTAAATGCTTGTTCCTTTATCTCTCTCTCTCTCTCTCGCACACACACACACACACACACACAGAGGCATACTGTGTATAAATGTCTATATCTATATGTATTTTATTTTGAAATTCCTTTAAAACTTTAAAAATTACAAATTTAAAACCATACAATTCATACTAACTTTAAATAAAAAGACATTCTCAAAGGCACACATCAAAGCTATCAATGTCCTGATAGCAGATTATTTTTGACATTTTACTCTTTCTTTTTTGTTTGTTTAGTTCCTTCTGTACCTTTCTTTAAATTCAAGATTATTTGGAGTTTTGTTGTTGTTGTTATTGTTTAAAGTTGACTTGTACAGAGTTTTTCTACCAAAGGAAGAGAATGTCTTTTGTACTTTTAAGGAACAGATTTCTCTCCCTCCCCCCATCAAACTATGTTTCGAACATTCAAATTGTCATCACATTACACAAACGAAGTATTATCTACAAATATATTAATTGGTATTATTTCCAATGGTCTTCCATTAAAATCTTCCTCTAATATCCTATCATAGTATGACCCTGATCTAGGATTCTCAAAGACTCAAAGATCTGGAGGGTGCTACCATGTGGGGAAAGGTTTTGAGTAATGGATA
>CM053625.1:304145598-304177279 GCA_028646595.1 Phalanger gymnotis
CATGGACCTCATCTCCATCATCTGTTAACATTGTCCCACCTGAGTTTTTGCACACCTAACACTATTCTTATGATTTTCTACCCTACTTTAGCATAAATCCTATTACCTACTCTTGCTTCCAACTTCTCCAGCCTTTAAAAATTCTAAGTTGATCGATGATTTCAGTGCACATCCACATCGGTCTCCTTAGCCAACATCCTTTTACGTTTGAGTTCCTGGGATTACCTTCTTCACAAATTTAGTCCGATGACTCCTACCTATTCTTTCTGAAACTTGCTTTGCCGAAATCTGTAGTGCACATCAAACTGCGCTCTACCTTCCAATCCTGATACAGATTCTGATCTGGAGTGATCATTTTCTCCCAAGCTTCCCATGATTCCCATTTCAACAACCAGTTTTTCTTTACTGATAGAAATCGGGTCTAACACAACAGTTCTTTTAGTTGTTTGTTGTTACGGCGAGTCAGCTACTGTGCTTTTGGTAGAGAGGATATTCTAACAGATGTCCAGATAACAGAAGTTTCCTATCACTACTATATCATAGCTCTTTGTATCAGGATGATGATGTGTTTCCCAACTCTATATCTATTTCCTCTGTCTAGGTGTTTTTATAATTTGGCCTCTAAATGCTTTATTCAACTTAAACTACTTTCTCCAAAATTCCCAATTATCTGACCGTCAAATCCACTGTTCTTTTTTCAATCATCTTCCTTGAACCGTATGCAGCATTTGACGCTGCTGATCGCCCTTTCCTCTTGGTTATACTTTTCTATCTGGGTTTTCATGACACTGTTCTCTCTTACTTGACATCTTGTTCGATTGCTTCTTCTCAGTCTCCATGGCTGGATCATTATCTATGTCCAGTGCCTTAACTCTGTATGCTCCAGGGCTCCATTATGGGCCATCTTCTTTCTAAAAAATCCTCTCTTGAGGAATCAATTTAACAACTTCCATGAGTTAGGTTATCATCTCTCTGCAGATTATTCTGAGATAATATGTCAGCCCTAATGTCTCTCTTTGAGTGTCATTCCTGTAACTGCCTGACATTTCCAACGAGATCTCTTGATTCACACATGCACCACTACAATGGAGTCCTTCATCACCTCTCTCCTGGACTATTTATTGCCAAAGCCTCCAGTCTCTTTCCTTCTTCAATATATCCTCCATACTGCAGCTAAAGTGATATTTCTAAACTACAGGTCTGATTAGGTTAGGTCACTCTCCTAATTTGAAAGCTCTGCTGGCTCTGTTTTGCCACTAGGAGCCATGCAAAAAGCCCTTCAGAATCAGGTTCTAGCCAACCTTCCCACATAATGGACGTTACTCCATCTCCTGCACTTTATGCTCTAGTCCTATAGTATAAAATCCTAATAGAAACGTTCCAGATATCTGCAGTTGCATATTGACTTAGAAAACCACAAATTTACATTATATTGTATTTGTAATCACTTTTGTTAAACCTTTCCTAATGACAAATGAATCTGGTTCTGGGACATTCAGGAGTTCTGCAGAAGGCTTGTAGCCTGGGGGCCAAGACTTTGACACCTAGACAAACTGGCCTACTTGGTGCCCCCCATATGGCATTCTCCTTCCCATCTCTGAGCCTTTACAGATGCTGTTTCTCTCTTTCTCCACCATTACCCACCATATCCAGAATGCAGTTGAGAAAATGCATCTTCTTTGCAGAAGAGGTGTGGAACATTTCATCTATCATTTGTCATAGTAGATGTGTCCCTTGGCTTTGATGAGCCATCTTTTACCTTCCTTTTTTAATCTCTGTAACAATGAGTGGTTTGCTGAGTAGGGAAGGAGAGGGATATACAGGGATATATATATTGGGAAAGACTGCAATGTGAAAACAAAAAAGAATCAGTAAAAGTATTTCTAAAAAATCTCTAATTTCCTTCAAAATTCAGCTAAAGTGTTATTTCTTCCATGGGTCTTTCTTGAACTCTCCCATCTGTTAGGACTGCCTTGTATATACTTCAGATTTAATTTACGTTTATTTATCTATATATATTGTTTCCTTCAAGTAGAATATCAACTTCTTGAGGGCAGCAACTTTGTTTTTTGTTTTTGTCTTTGTATCCCCAATACTTTATCACCATGCTTGATACGTGGTAGGCACTTAATAAACACATGATGATTAGTTTACAGTCTACAGATGTGACTGCCTCCTTAATCTCAACCCAAATTCCTGCCACCATGCTCCTCTGGATTTTTCTTAACATATGTGGTTATTCCACAATTCTACTTTACCCGTTAATTCTGAACAATTTAGAATTTCTCAGAGCCATCGCCCAACCACGGTCCCCTCTTACGGAACTTCAAGGACACCTATGAGGCAAAAATTTGCTTTCACGTAATAGTATTTCTACCTCACTCTGCTTGTTACTGATACTTTGTGCATGTGTAGCTGGACATCAGAAGCCACAGGCTTTAGTGTTGACTCCTTTTCTTGGATTATTTCCTGGGAATTCTGGGGGTTCTCTACTGCTGTTCTTCTCATATCCTAGCTACTCTCATTGACATTTAACTTCGTAGAGATATGAACGCAGTTTTTTCCTTGGTCCTTTCTTTTCGATTTAAAGTCCGTGGACTTAGTTTTGCAAATTTCTTCAGGCAAACACATCTTTACCAGTCTTTGTACACGCCATCCCTACCCAAGAGCCCAGCAATCCTGTGTTTTAACCATGGTCCATCTATTTTAATCCTGGTTTTCCCCCTCATATTATGTAATAAGACACCCAGTTATTAACCAGCAGCTTTCCATATCTGATTCTCTCCTCTGAAGTGATTACTTTCTCATCAATATCAATAATAAAAATTTCAACTAGACTAAGGCCTTCAGTCTCTTACTGAAGGCTTCATAACTTAGCAATGTTTTCCAGATCCCTTTTGGCAGTATCGCTTATGACCATTTAAATGACCAAAAGTGGGAAGCACTCATCAGTTGGACTAATTCTGCATTATAGCTTGACTCTGCTGCTGTTTCCAGATAAAATGGAGCTACCTCTAGGTCTCTCAGCCGAGAAGTTGCCGATCACCACTACTCTTTTGGCTTTGAGCTCTTTCCTTGGGGCAGCGGGTGGCACATTAGACAGATCACTGGACTTGGAGTCAGAAGACCTGGGTTCATTCCAGCCACAGACACTGGCTGTGTGACCCTGACAAGTCACTTAACCTCCATCTGCCTCAGTGTCCTCACCTATCTGTAAAATGTAAATAATAAAAGTTCCTACTCTAAAAGTTGTTGTGAGGATCAGATATTTCTAAGGCACTCTGCAAACTACTATACATGCTGTTATAATATTATCACTGCTATTATTATATGATCTTTTACATGACAGAAACTGTGTTATCTACATCATTGTTCTGAGGAAAAGAAACAGCTGCTTCCTCCTCTCTGGAAAGAAAGGTCTATTATTGAACATGCAAGCAGATGCCCAGCTACTCAAACGCACTGCCTGTGGACTCCTATCTCACCATGACAGGGTCAGAATTTAGCCATGTGGTCTTATCTCAGCTACAGGCTATCAGCAGTGGCTTTCATGCTTCTAAAAGTCCTGGTCTGAGCTGTGCCTAAAGAAAACTTCTATCCATAAGATCAATATTCCACTTAAGTATTTTACACATGAGGATTTCAGTCTCATAAATATTTCAATTTTCATTTTAAACCTTGAAATACCATACAAGCACCAACTATTATAATTTTATTCTATTTGAAAATGTGTGTTCTTATCCCATGATCATGTAAGATCCCAGAGATCATGTAAGTGGGGAAAGGACTCATATGTACAAAAACATTCATAGTAGCTCTTTTCGTGGTGGCAAAGAATTGGAAATCAAGGGGTTGCCCATCAATTGGGGAACGGCTAAACAAGTTGTGGTATGTGAACGTTTGTGCTATAAGAAATGAAGAGCAAACAGACTTCATAATAACCTGCAAAGACTTATATGATCTGATGCTGAGGGGAGCAGAACCAGGAGAACATTAGACAAGATTACAGGCACAAAGTATCTGTGATGACTGACTTTGATAGACCTGGCTCTTCCCAGCAATGCAATGTTCTAAGACTGCTCCAAAAGACTCATGATGGAAAAAGCTATTCATAACCAGAGAAAGAATTATGGAGTCTGAATGCAGACTGAAGCAAACTATTTGTTCTCTGTCTTTCTTTGTTCTGTTTCTTCTTTCTCATGGTTCATTCCATTGGTTATAAATCTTCTTTAAAACTTGACTATTGTGAAAATAAGTTTAATGTGAAGGTATATATAGAACGTGTATCAGATTACATACTTTGGGGGGGGGACAGGGTGGGGGAGAAAAATGGTAACTCAAAAACTTATGGAACTGAGTGATGTAAACTAAAAATAAAAAATAAATTAAAAAAGAAAAGAAAATGTATGTTCTTTTCCTTAAGGTGGGTATCTTATGTTTGGTTTTTGTTTAATTCATAAAATACTATTGCTAGCAGGGTCTTTTTTTCCACTCAGAAGTTTTCTGGGGGCTACAAGGGCAGAGAGACAGTAGTAAGGGAGACAGGCAAGAAATATTCTACACCTTTGAAACATTCAAGGATACTCACTCAACTTTACATGAGTTTCAGTGACGACCAATATGCTCAAGCTTAAATTTGCTGAACTGGAACTTTCAAGGAGGCAAAACTGCTTTCTACACTCTACTTTTTAGATGACAGAGGCAAGATAGAACTGAAGTTCTAGGACTCTTTCCCAGGCAGGGACACTCTGCTCTCCTTGGACCTTTCACAGTATCTTGTTTCTATCTGTAAATTAAGTACTGGTATTCCTGCTGCATCTTCCTGGTTATATATTAAGCTTTTTAAGTATAGGCACAAGGCCTTACATTCAAGTTGATGCTAAAAAAATTTCTGATGGCTGTCACATGAATATGGAATTACTTATAACACTTCAAAGGTCTGTGACTTGTCAGTAATGAAAATATAACCCCTTGGTTTAGTCTTTGAAAACTGTCACAGACAATTTCTGTGGCATCCGCAGTGATAAATATCTCTAATCTTAGCAAGGCTGGTTTCTAAATAACATGTCCTATAGGACACATGTCCATCAGAGTCCTGCATTGGAGCCTCTCCTCTCATGGCAGGGTTCACCAGAATTTGAACTCTTGGCAAGGCACTCATGATCTCCATCATTCCACAGTGAAGCTTCAAGGAGGGAGTGGGTACAGACAGGTTGAAATGAAGAAGAATATTAACACTAGATTAAATTAACAGGAAACTTCATATTACAAAAATATTCTCCATTTGAAATGGGGATTCTCTAAGGGGGTTGTGCCACAGTGAATTTAAAACATTTAAAACAAAATTTGATTTAAATAAGATTTTTTAGGAAAATATCTACTGAATAAAATGAAGTCTGCCAGGACTCATAAGTAAATCAAGCATGTAGCATAAACCACTGCATGTAAAGAAACAAGAACAGTTTTTAATAGTTAAATCATCTCCTGTTAGAGTTATGCAGACATCTAATAATAGAACTGCTCAACTGCAGAACTGTAGAATGGAATAGTCCAAGCAACGATTCCAAATTCTGTAGGTATTTATATTGTAAAATGTGATTCATAATTTGAACAGGACTCAGACTAAGATTCTATCAATCTCTGTCAAATTAAATTGGAATTCTAATTCTATAAATGACTTATTTTCTCAGTTGCAAATACAAACATACTGAAAACTTAAAATATTCTTGAGTATTATTATTATTACTAATATGATTAAAGGCTTACATATTTAAGCACTTTAAGGTTTACAAAATATTTTATTTACAAAAAATCTTGTGAAGTCCCATGGTGCAAATATTAACTCTACTTTACAGATGGGGAAACTGAGAATCAGAAAGACAAACTGAATTGTTCATGATCACACACACAAGAAAGTATCAAAAGTGAGGTCTTGAATATAAGCCTCCTGACTCCATGGCTCTTCCTATTGCTCACACAAAACTAAAGTCCAATAGCTTGCTACCTGAAAAGATAGCAAAGAATGAAGACAAAGAATGAATTGGTCCTATCCTCCAATACTTTGACCATATTGCTAAATGGCTATCTGCCTCCACTTCCTCTCCTCTCAATCACTTCTCAATCCTTTGCAATCTAGCTCTCAGCCTCAATGCTCAAATGAAACAGCTCTCTCCAAAATTACTAATGATCCCCTAATTGTTGAATCCAAAGACCTGTATTTAGTACCTCATCATTCTTGACCTCTCCGCAGCAACATATGACACTGGACAACCCTGACCTCCTGTAACTCTCTTCTGCTTTGGTTTTCTTCCTACCTATCTGATCATTGCTCGGTTTCCTTTGATGGGTCTTTATCCATTATCAGGGCCCCTAACCATGGGTATCTTCCAAGGCTCAGTCCTGATTGCTCCTTCTTTCTCTGCTCTGTCACAGGTGACTTCATCAATTCTTATAGGTTTAATCATCATCTTTATGCAGAAAATTCCTGGATCTTTATATCCAGAGAAAAATAAGAGGCAGAAAAATAGATGTGGTTCCTGCCCTTAAGGAGTTTACCTTCTACCAGGTGGACTTCACTAAGGATAAGTGAAAATACTCCTGGACTCTATTCCATTAATAACATCAACTTGAGCAGGAGTAGTTTATAGGGCATTTGTAGAGTAGCATTTTACAAAGGGCTTTCAAACAAATTCTCTCATCTGTGCTTCGTAACAACTCTACTGTGAAAGTGGAAGGACCTGTATTATTTTAAAGACATGGACTGAAGCTGAGAGAAGTTAGCTGGATTACTAAGGTCACAGAGCTAGAAGTGGCAAAGCGAGGACCCAAAGCCAGATCACAGAAGCACAGAACTCCCAGGTCATTTAGTCCAACCCCAAATGGCTACCCAACTGTCATTTGCACACTTCCTATGAGAAGGAACTCACCGGCTACTGAAGCAGTCCATTCTAGTTTGGCACAGCTCTAACAGTTGAGAAATCCTTTGTTATATTAAACTGAAAATGATTTTTCTGTAACTTCTAGTCATTGGTCCTAGCTTATATTTCCATCTACTTATATACAAAGTCCCAAATTAAAATGTACCCACTGTCAGGTAGTATGTTTTCATTGGGAAACTATAAAAGCAAGTAACACTTTAATCTAGCTGTGCTCACCTTTGTGCAAACTACCAAGACCGGGATCCCAAGATTATGTGTGAGCATGTTGTCTCCAAGTGGCAAGGTAACATTTTCACCATCTTGTGCTGAAGCTAGAGGTCCTCTCCTCTGTGGTGAGCCTTGATAGCCTTCCTCAGGTTCCACATACTCTTGAAAATCCTTCACAACTATAAAAGACAACACATTTCTAACAATATATTAGATGCTTTTAAAGTAGCAAGCCCTGGAAAATTAAACCACCCCTCCATTCCTTCCCATCTCCCAAGAAAATCAAAGAAGATTAAAGGATGTCAATGAAGACTGCAAATTTTAAATAATCTAGTTAGAACTCTATCATTTTGGAGCAACACAGGCATTTTTCCAGACATCCTCATTGCAACTCTTTCTGAATACTTAAAAACATACCATCCAGTGGTTTGCCACAACATGTATTTTAAAAGTCAATGAGTCTCAAGAAAAATTTAAATAGTTCAGACTTTCAAAATACCATGGATAATTAAACTGCTTAAAAAGTATCTTCATCTTTAAAATGACTAAAATACCTGAAACTCATTTAAACCATACCAGTGAGAAGTTCTACATGAAGTTTGCTATACAGGGAAATGGAATTAACCACTGCTAAACTGCGATAGTATTTATATACTATAGAACAGAGCTGAATGTGCCTATATATCAACCCTGTTGTACATAAATAATGAGATGGAAAACTCTTAGCCTACAATACTCAGCTTCCTCACCTGTCACTTGAGAGGGCTGGACAACGACTCCTTCTAGCCCTAAATCTATGATCTACTGAGGCCTATTAAAGTACTGTTCTTTGTAATTTGCAGTAACCATATAATAAACTGTCCTGTCATAAATATAGCATTTCCTTAGAGTAATTTAACCAAAGTGAGAGGTGTTGTGCAGAATTCTCCACTCTCTCTTCTATGACAGCTTATTAAACAAGGGTAGAATTTTCTGAAATACTTGTTATGGGGAAATCAAACCTATGATCTCAGCCTCATTAGCACAGTGTTTTAACCAAAAGAACTAACCAGCCACAGACAGGAAATAGCATCATTATTTAGGCTCAGTACTCCTTGATCTAAATATGGAACAAAGGAGAGGGGGAAAAGGATGCACACAACATCATAAAACTTTAGATCATCCAGTCCAAAGCCCCCACAGTACACAAGAACTAAGGTTGGAAGAGGGAAAATGACTTAGCCAAAGTGACACAAACTAGAACTAATCCAGCTCTCAACCACCAATCCTGTGCTCTTTCTACTACACCATACTCCTTCCCTCTCATGCCACAAAGACAAGTTGCCAAATCACCCTTTCTTTCTATGGCCAACCAAAACAGGGATCTTGATCTACAGATCCCTGTAATATAATACCTTGATAAATGTCATAGGATCCAGAGCTAGAAGGGGCATTAAAGACAATCTAGTCCAATCCCTTCCTTTTTCACATGAAGTAACAAAGTGAAAAAATAAAATCAAACAAAAAATTTCAAAAGGGCCCCAAAAGAGTTAACATTACTCCTTATTCAGGGGACAGATTTTTAAGACTTAAAAACGCTAATGTGACTGTTGTAAGCCATTATTATCCTATCAGCTTTGGATAGTTTAATTTGCAGAACACTGCTGTACATGTGAAAAGGGGGCTGTACATGTACATAGGGGGCTGATCAAATATAAACTGTTTCCAAATTGATGAAGCCCTCTGGACAGCACTGCAAATAGTGTTTTGTCTTTACACCTAATTTATAATGAACTTCATTCGACTTCCAATATAAATGACCCAAGAAATATTCATGGCTGCAGTGACCTGAAAAGCAGCAGTTTGACCCAAACCTGAAATACAAAGTGTTCCAATGTGTCCATTAGGGTCATTAATGAGCACCAAGGAAAGATTAGTCTTTTTGTTCCTTCTAAAATCATAACAAAACTGTAACTACAACAAATAGTGTTAAAAAAAAATTGTCCCTTAGAATACTCAACAGCAAGCAACCTATGATGAAAATATGAAATGAAGGAAATTTCAACCTTGAAGAAAAATTCCATTTGTTATGACAATAATTTGCATGTACAAGTGTTAAACAAAAGGTGGTGGTGATGATATTACACCATGATTGTTTTATATTTGTTTAGCATTTTCGAAGCATAGTCATACATGTTTTTTCCTTCACAACAAGCCCATGAAGTAACCAAAGAAAAGCATTATTATCCTGTCTTATGGAGAGGCAGCATGGTAGAGTGGATAAAGAAACAACCTCAGAGAAGAGCTTGAAGTCGGGAGCTTGAGTCCTCCCTCAGGCTATGTAACCCTAGGCCAATCACTTAACTTCCCAGGGCCTGAAGCACCTAAGGCAGTAAGTTTCAGAAAAAAATGTCAACTAGCATTGGTAGAGAAATTCTAGACTAGAACTTGACCCTTAACCTCATCCTCTTGCCCTCACACCACAATGCCCCTCGCTAGGGTAAGGCTCTCTCCTCTTTCTCCTACTAAAGGTTATCAATACGCTTAAGTGAAGCAGTTTCATTTTATCAAACTGGTGAAACGAATACCACTTACTCTAGCTTTGTGTAATGTATTACAGATAATTCAACAGAAACAGACTCTGTCAGGGTACAAATACTAAAGTTATTACCATCAGGGGAAATGGACGGGCTTTGCACAACACTTCAAAAACATCAGATTACTTTTAAACAGTTTATGACTGCTTTTTCAGAACTTGGGTAAGGTCTACAAATGTGTAATACAGTATCATTTTAAGTTCATATTAAGATAGAAATCAGAATCAGCACTACCTTCAAACTAGAGCGGGGATAAATTTAAGGATGCACACCAATGGCAGGCTAACCCACTCTGCTTATCACAGCCTATACAATCGAAGTTTAGAAAAAAGTTCAGTACAGCTATAGCTTTAATGGACCATTTCTAGAATGAGATGAGATGAGAGGTGTCCACATTTCCAAAAATGAGAGTGCTTAAGAATATAACTGAAAATGCTTCCATTATCTACTGGTTCATATTAGTCAAAAGTCAGAATAACTAACGTCAGTCCTATTCAAAGAACACCAAACCACTGTTTATACCTAAGTAAGCAAAACTTCTGAAGCACTTTGGGCAGTGTTTTGGATTCTATGTTGGAAAAAATTTTAATCAAATAATTTTGTGGTAATTTGGTGAAGCAGCAACAAGCCTGAACATTTTATGAGCTTTAATCAAGCCAGGTTCTCTGATCCTCAGAATGCTTCCATTGCTATCTGGAGACTTAACAGTTTAAATGAGAAGAATCTCAGCTATATTCCAGTTTTACAAGTCTATATATTTCAGAGAACTATGTTGAAGTGCAACACAATTAACAAGGAACACTAGAAATCCTACTTATAACTTTTTTTCACATGAAGAAGCTTTTAAACTCATGTTCTGTTCGAAGCCCTTTCCATTCTGCATCCTGCCAATGAAGCACACATGAAATTAAATGTCATCTAGCTGTCTGGGCACCACAGCCTCACACCTAATCCCCAGGCAACCAATGAATTCCCACAGAGAATATGGGAAAATGGGTAACTTCTCCGACACTTTTCCAATCTACTTATCTTTGGAGGGTTCTGAAATTTCAAATTACTGCCTGTATTTTAAACCCTAAAGTGACCTATAGACACAGATGTGATTGAAAATAATAAATAATTTAATTCAGGTAAAGTGTTTTACACATAAAACTCACCAAGCACCGCCAAATGCTAAATTATTAAAACCCCACTGATCTTAAAACTCCTCACAAAAGCACTCTGGCAGATTACATTTTTGTATAGAATGCCTCTTCTACTGTCCTGCTCTATGAACTGGACCAACTGTCTATGCTGGATCTCAAATTTTTCATCTATAAAATTTGGAGCTGGACTGTGACTTCTTGAAGTCCTTTCTAGTTCTGAAATTCTATTTTCTGAATATTCTATCTTTTCTGCCTATTCAACTTCTTTGTCTACTGACTAATTCACAAAGCACAAGCCTATGTCAGCCAGATTCAAACAGAAAATATTCTGTTTGACTTTTAAAGCCCTTCATAACCTGGTCTCTTGCTACTTTTCTAGTTTTCTTACATCCTGCTCACTTCTATGGATTCTATCATTCCAGTGACACTGGCCTCTTTGCTATTCTTCCCATAAGATGCTCCATCTCCCAAATCTGGGCTTTTCCATGGCTGCCCCCCAAGCCTGGAATTCTCTCCCTCATCCCCATCTTCTAGCTTCCCTGGCTTGAAGTCCCAGCTAAAATCCCATGCTCTACAGGAGCCTTTCCTGATCCATTCCACTCAATGCTAGTGCCTTCCTAGTTTATTATCTCAAATTTATCCTAAACACATCTTACTTGTGCATAGTTGTTGGTACATTACCTCTCCCATCAGTCTGTGAACTCCTTGAGAGAAGGGTCTATTTTTGCCTTTCTTTGTAACTCTAGCACTTAGCACAGTGCATGGCACATAAGAAGCACTTAATTGCTTGGGAACTTGCTTGATCCATTCAGCCACACTACTTATCATTCCAAATCTCTCCTGTCTTTAATGATTAAACTCCATGAAAAAGCTGCCTACAATTTATGTCTACAACTCATGCCTTTGCTTCCTCTTATCTCACTCTCTTAATTCTCTATAGTCTGGCTTCTGACCTCATCATCCAACTGAAACCGCTCTCTACAAAGTTACCAACGATCTCTTAGTTGCCAAAACCAACGGCCTTTTCTCAATCCTCATTCTCCCCGACCTCTCTGCAGCCTTTTACATTATCAGTCACTCTCTTTTCTTTGATATTCTCTTCTCTCTAGGTTTTCAGGACATTTCCAGGTTCTCTAAGCAACTAAGAAGCACGGTGAAGCTAGGTCTGGAATCAGGAAGACCTGAGTTCAAAGCTGGCCTCACACAAGCACTAGTTGTATAATCCTGGACAAGTCACTTAATATACCTGCCTCAGTTTCCTCAACTGTAAAATAGAGATAATAATAGCACCCTACCTCCTAGGGTGGTTGTAAGGATCAAATGAGATATTTGTAAAGCACTTAGCATAGTAGCTGGCACACAGTGGGCACATAATAAATGCTTGTTTCCTTCCTTCTTTCTACCTATCTTGGACTGCTCCTTGAGTCTCCTTTGCTAGATCTTAGTCCAAGTCCCATCTGCCTATAGTTTTCCTCAGAGCCCTGTCCTCAGCACCTGCTATACTATTTCACTTGGTGATTTCATCAATTTCCATAGATTCAGCTATCATCTCTATGCTAATGATTCTCAGATCTATTTACCCAGTCTTGTCTCTCTCCTTTAACTGCACACTGGACATCTTTAATTGGATGTCCTTAAACTCAACATATCTAAAACTGAACTCAAACTTTCTCCTCAAGCCTTCCTGCCTTCCTAACTTCCTTATTACTAGTTGAGGGTACCATCTTCCTTCTACTCAGGCTCAAAACCTAGGTGTCATCCTCTACTTCTCACTCCCTTTCATCTCCCCCATATCTAACAGGTTGCCAAATCCTATCATATCACCTTTGTGACATCTCTGATATATACCACCCTCCACACTGTAGAAGGCCCTCATCATCTTAGGCCTGGGCTACTGCCAACAGCCTGCTGTTTGGTTTCTCTGCCTTAATATCTTCCTACTCAAGTCTATCTGCCAAAGGGATCTTCCTAAAGTGCAGGTTTGACCATGTTGCTCCCCTGCCCAAATAAGTTCCAGTAGCTCCTTACCATCTGTGAGACCAAATATAAAATCTTGTTTGATGTATGAAGCCCTTCATAACCTTTCCAGTTTTCTTATACCTTACATAGCCCCCGGTACTCTGACCCAATGCCGCCAGCCTCCTTGTTGTTCCTCAAACAAGACACCACATCTCTCGAGTCTGGGCATTTTCACTGAACTTTCTCCCTGCCTGGAAATCTCTGCCTCCTCGTCTCTACCTTTTGGCTTCTGTGGCTTCAAATCCTAGCTAAAAGCCCAACTCTTTACAACCCCACCTCCATCCCACCCTGCCCCCTTAATGTTAATGCATTCCCTCTTCCTTATTCTCTCCAATTAATCCTCTTTTTATCTTATTTTTGCACAGTTGTTTACATGGTGTCTCTGCCTTAAACTGTGAGCTCTCTGAAAGGAAGATCTACTTTTGTTTTTTTCTATCCCCAGCACTTAGCAGAGTGTCCCCATTGTCCTCATTGTCTCCATATAATCTTGCTCCTTGCGGGGGATAGAAATCCTATCTTATATGTCTCCATAATATCATCATTTTCATTTTAAAGGTATGTAAACTGACAAAGACTGGTTAAATGACATGATTACACACAAGTCTGAGGTCCCAAATTAAGCTCTCTGTTCCACTGCCATATATCATGGCTTTAGGTCACTTCTGGGTTTCAAGTAGGGCCAACAGGTAAACATTCCAAAACATTTCAAAAGATAATGCCCTGTCCTCCGGGTCTGGCTTAATTAAGCAAGGGATGACCCAGAAATACAACTTAGAAGCAAAGAGATCTTTAATGTAAATACTATCTTTCAATCACTTTTCCTTTAAAAATAGAAAAGCACAAGGAAAAATAATGAAGATACTATAGGATAATTCAACACCTGGAACAACCTCACTATTGAGATAAAATAACCAGCTGATAGAATTAAAGCTTGTCCTGGGAAAACATCTAATGCAAACCCTTCATTTTAAAGTTGAGGAAACTGAGACTCCGAGAGGTTAAGTAATTTGTTCAAGACTGTCCAAGTGACTCTTGTCTTCTCTAGCCTAAAAAAACCACATTATTAACATGCAACTTAAGACTAACAGACAGGTTAGCACACGAGGCAAAAAATCGTCATCCCAAATGTTTGATACATTGGGGGCAGGGATGAGAACAAGATTAACCAGAATTAGAATTTATGGCACTGGACAGGACAAAGAACACCCCCCAACATTATAAACATTTGCACATAGATACAGCATGTCAGAGCTGGAAAGGACCTTAAAATCACCTAGTCTGATCTCATTACTTTAGAGAAAGAGAATGAGGCCCAGGAGGGTGGGGAGGAAGAGTTGTATGTCCAAGGTCATACAGGTAGTAAGTAAATGGCTGGGCAAACTTAGGTCTCCTAATTCTTACTCTGGGGATCTTGCTGCCTCCAAGCTTGATTTAAGCTATTTTAAAAAACAAACCTCAAAATAAAACATCTTTGAAATGTTATCACACTATAAAAATGACAATAAATCAACTTACTTCTCTCTGTACCATATTATATGTGTATCAGCTACGAAATTCCCTAGTTCAGAAGTAGTTTGCTTTAGTGTGTCTAATTCTAGGGAAAAAGCCCTCATTATCTGTAAAGGTCAGTCGTTTGATACTGGTTAGCTCGACTGCATAGCAATCAATGCAGCAAATACAACGGAGAAAACTTACAAAAGACAGGTTGAAAGGCTCAACTATAAAGCTCCTAGTGTCTGTCGGATACTTGAACTGACATGTGACAGAAGGCACAGGCAAAAATGAAGAGCGTGACAGGAAGACATGGGATGTGGAATTTGATTTGAAAAGCAAACCTAATATTCAGGAACCATCATTCTGAGTGTCGTTATAATGCACGAGTTAGCAATGTGAGGATACTGTATACCATGCCCAAAAGGGCCCTCATTAATTCACTGGAGTGATGTCATACTGTGGAAATAAGCCAGTTTGAGCAGAGCCAACCCTTGTCAAAGACTGTTGCTGCTGCCGCTGCCACTCCTACTCTTCTGGCAAGTGGTCAGATGCTCATGTAACTGCACAGAAGCAAGGAAGAGGAAAAACAATCTTCTGAACCACATATATTTTAAAACAAAAAACAATCCCTCCCCTCCCAAACTTCCTTCAAATTTAAAAATCACGTCCCTTATTTTAAAAGAACTCTTATTTTAATAAACACAATACAGCCTACCATTTAATAACAGAAAATGGACCTTTAAATGCTTTAATTTTTAATTTAAGCACTTGGATTCAGAAGCAAATCACTCTAGCACTGGCTTATGTCTTATGTAGAGAATTTATTCTCTGACAGAATTATGCTTTTAATTTCTACTTGTTTTCCTGCATGTTAATGAAGGAAACTAGTTTTCTCCTGCCAAACAACGTAATTCCTGGAGAGAGCTTCTGGCTATACTGACCACATTAGAATGCACAGACTCAGAGACTGTCGGAACTATACGGGACCTTAGCAATCGCCTGGCCTGGAGATCATCCTTACTTTACAGGAGAGGAAAAAAAAAACTCCTCAAAGGGAAGTGACTATCTCATAAAGCTATTATGTGTTAAGAGTTGAGACTTGGACCCCGGTCTTCTAAGTGCAAAACTAGAGCTGTTCCCACAACAAACTGAGGCCTGCTAAAGAGTTCTTTCTGAGGCCACACATGCAAACAAAAAAATCCATAGATCAGATCATATTTAAATAAGGAAAGCCATATTGTATCTCCTTCCTTTTAAAAGCACACAAAAAAATGACTTTAATCTTCAGGTCAATGGGGAAAGTAAAGAATACAAATCAAACTCACTTCATACAGAAAGACCACCCGGGGACATGAGGAAAGCCTTGAAAATGTTCTGAGACCCTAAGCTGAAAAGGGCTGAACTTTCAAAGAGCATCTTCAAAGAAGAGAATGCAATCACTCATTCAATAAACATTTATTAAGCACTTTCTATGTGCTTACTTCTTCAAAGAGAGGATCTTGAATGTCCAAAATATTATCCACCTATTAAAATGAGGGCCATTCAAAAAATCTACCATGAAAACAGGTCCATAATTACACTCCAATGCAGAAAAATGCATTGTACTTACACTTTTGCTCCATGTCTCTCATTTCTTCTGGTGGGATTTTCATTTTATCAATGTGTTCCCGCAAAACACTGGCCCATTTCTGTAACGATTCCATAACAGTCCAAGGTCTAGACATATCCGCTACAAAGATAACTAGAGTCTCTTGCAGGGTTTCTGCAGAAACAGCAAACTTTAACAGGCCTTTATGGTACAAATCTCCGTCCAGGATCCACACATTGCAACGTGTGTGATCTGCGGAGAAGAGAAAAAATGTAACCATTCAACACTCAAGTTTGCTACTACTGTAACTGCATCCTAGAAAAGTTATCAGTAGGTCCTTAATGCCAAAATTAAAAGACACTGTAACTAGAAATGCTTTATTTACAAAGGAAACTGTAACCAAGAATCATGCGTACATAAACTGTTTCATCCCTTAAAAGAAGGGATAAGAGGATGTCTATATTCTCAAAGCAACATGAAGTGTGTACAACTTAACAAAAAATACTAAGCCCTTTGCTATTTTTACTAGAAATTAAGGCTTCGGGGGCAGCTAGGCGGTGCAGTGAGTACAGCATTGGCCCTGGACTCAGGAGGACCTGAGTTCAAATTTGACCTCAGACACTTAACACACTTACTAGCCGTGTAACCTTGGGCAAGTCGCTTAACCCCAACTGCCCTGTCTTCCCCCTCCAAAAAACAAAACAAAAAAAAAAAACAAAGAAATTAAAACTTTGTTATAAGGGAAGGCTATATTTGAAAATAAATGGGATGTAAAAACAAAAGATATCAAGAAAAAAAATGAAGAATGCACTTCTTCTTTCAAATCTAAAAGGTAGAACTTGATGAATGAGATGACAAATGCTGACACATTAAGGTTGTACAATTTCATACATTATCTTATTTGATCTTCATAAAAGTCCTGTTAGGCAATTAGTAAAGATAGACCCATTTTACAGATGAGGAAACTAAGGCTCACAGTCTTTCACTGCCAGTAAGAATCAAGAAATCAATATGCTAGTACTTGCCAATAGTCCCATTTTTGTAAAATAAAATGAAAATTTAAGACTCCTACTCAACTTAAAAAAAAAAACGACCTTATAATTATGGGATATTTTATAAAGTGCTTTCAATATAACATTTTATTTGACCCTCACCTCAACTCTGGGGCTTCCTTACCCCATTTTTGGATGAAGAAGCTAAGGTAGAGAAGAGGTAAGAAATTCTTTGGCATGAAGGATCAGGATGCATAGAGTACATCCTTCTCCGCTGAAAAAGAAGCTTCTTGAGAACAGGAACCTCTTTTTGTCATTATGTCTTCAGTGTTTTGCACAAAGTGGGCACTTAATATTTTCTGAATGGAATGGGCACCCTTGTTCCACCCTTGCCCCCTCCCAGTGCTTCACCCCCATCACCCCATTCCCTGATACAGCATTTCCAGTTTGCAAATTTTGCAACATTATAAATACCGGCTACATGGCCTTGCTCTCCCCCTCCTCTTTGCCGCAGGTCCCTTCAGAGCTCAGCTCAAACATCACCTCTGTGTTTGCCCAAGGTGTCTTCTGATGTCCCCTTCTCTTCTACCATTATTGTGGTCTCCATACCCCTTTCTTCATCTCAGATTATTTTGTATTTATCTATTATTTACATTTTCTTGGACATATTGTTTACCTTCAGTAAAACATAAATTCTTTGGGAAAAGGGACCATTTCATTTTTGCCTTTATGAGCCCAGTGACTGGCACAGCGCCAGGCAGAGAGAAGACATTTGTCAAATGTTTTGGAAATTAAATTAAACAATCAGCTCCTAGTCCACACATCCCCAAATGAGGAGGCCAAGAAATGCCTCTGGTGAGAACTAGAGCCTGTCTTTCCAAATTTGTCAGGGGGGTGGTGGGGGTGGGGTGTTGGAGACTAACAGTTCTTACCACAACACAAACACCTTCAAACACATATATTTTAAATGAAAACCATTTCATTATATGACTACATCACTAAAGTAAAAAAGGTTAAAGAGTTGCTTCTAGTCAGAATATGCTTCAAATAAAGACATACTGACATCTAAATATACCTCAAAAATCTATATTAAATATTTATTATAATTCACATTTATAATGGCTAATACTTTTTTAAAAAGTTTTTTCTCACAACAACCTATATGGTAGGTAGTGAAAGTATTATCCTCCTTTTACAGATGAGGAAAACAAAGCTCAAGGAAGGAAAAACATTTGCCCAAAGTCGAACAGCTAGTAAGTCAACTAAACCCCAAGCTTCTTGATTCAGTGCAGAGGAAAGATGTTACCAAAGCAGACTGGATTCCAATCCCCATAAACTTGCTGAGTGACCCAGGATAGGTCACCTAACTTCTCTGTAAAATAGAAACAAAACTTCTCTCACAGCAATGTAGTGAGGATCAAATGTGGCAACCCATGTAAAAGCACTCTGTAGTCATAAAGTCCTAAGTATAAACATTACTGATGTTATAAGGCATCGGCATGAAATGAATTTTGACTACTTCACAAGTAAAATTACATCGACACTATTATTTGAGAAATAAGAAAAAAAGTTAAGAACGAAAAGCAAAAGACAAAGTTTTCGTTAGTTCTAAGGCTGCCCTATCTCATCCATGGCTGAAATGCAGCTGTAATTCATGTTACGTGAGGGGTCTCTAAAAGTGGGCAAACAAATCTGTTCTTGATTCTTGCAGGAGAGGAGGGTTTGAAAGGACTTTAGCACTGAAGCCAATGCAACCAACCCCAACGTTCTAATTTGTGTGCTTAAAAGGGAAATTTAAAGCATGCCGAAGGAAGCTAGAAAATTCAAAAAGTGAGAGTTACAAGTTTAAACACTAATTTAAAAAAATATATTAAAAAGTAAAGGGAGTGTGGTATGGTGGAGAGAGAACTGGGAACCAAGACAACAGGGACTTAAGTCTGGCCTCTGAGGTAACGGTTATATGTTGCTGTTCAGACTTGTCTGACTTTGTGAGCCCATTTGGAGTTTTCTTGGCAAAGATACTGGTGTGGTTTGCCACTTCCTTCTCCAGCTCATTTTACAGATGAGGAAAATGAAGCAAACAAGGTAAAGTGACTCGCCCAGGGTAACCCAGCTAGTTAGTGTCTTAACTCAGGAAGATAAAGCTTCCCGACTCCAGGTCCAGTGCTCTATCCACTGCACTACCTAGCTGGCTGTTTATCTTTGGACTAATCACTTAATATCTTAATATCTACCCTAAAAGACCACTGAGGCCAATCTCCTTCATTTTACAAATGAGGGAACTGAGGTCTAAGGAAGTAAGGTGGTGTGCCAACATGTGTTCTATTTCACTTCATATCAACCTTCCTAGAATCTTAAATGGTCCTGAGCAAGATTTTATTTTTTTGTCAATGTAACCCAATTCAAAGAAAAGTATTTCATTTTTATTGTGATCTCTACATTCAAATGAACCTTCTTACAAAAAAAAAACCTGAAGATGATGACATTTCTTCATTTAAAAGCCAAAACTCTAACCTAAATCATAGCAGATGCAAAAGCAGGGAAGGGAGTACAAGTAAACTTCAGTTAACCCTAGAATTACAGAATTTAAAGTGGTACAACAGTAGCACATATATACCTTCTCCTACCAGCAATCCAATAAATTAATGCTGAAAAGGAGCACTAAAAAATGTTTAAAAAAAACCCCAAACTTCTAATATATCACTTCAGGAGTTCTTCACAGGAAAATAACAGGCTACCAGACCAAGATACCAAGGCAGACTCTTGAAAAGATCCTATCTATATCTGAATTTAATTAAGCTTTAATTTCTACTATTAAAAAGAAGTCTGCAAACACAGGAGTAGATATATTTTCTGTTTTCCATACTATTTTTTCAAAGGATAGAAGGGGCACTATTTAATACAAAAAACACTTACATTTTCATGTGTGAATTCTCCCCCTCACACATTCTGTATTGCAACCAAAATGTCTCTTACTTTCCCACCTTTAAAATTTGCTCATGTTATTCCCCACACCTGGAAGAGCCCCTTATTCCCCAACCAAATTTTGCCTGTTGAATTTCTACCTAGTACTCAAGGCCAGCTCAAATGCTACATTCTCTAGGCATCCTTTCATGGTTCCTCAAAGTGGAAGTAGTTTCTTTTTCATATGCTCCTACAGCAATGTGGGATCCAGGCCCCAAAGGGGTGACTGCTCACACTGCTTAGATAAGCTGGGAGTCACCAATTCTAAATCTTTCTGGTGAGATGGGGGACTACCAGGCCTTGCCAACTGTCCCTCTTCGATGCCCTCCTAGACACTGGCATCTGACCTACTGATACACCCTAAAGATCCCTGGGCCTTATCGTGTGACTCACTCAAACTCTTAGGACTCTTTCCCTCTGCACTTGAACTCTTCTTTCTCCAAATGTGGTGTGTGGATAACCAGTGTTGGGTGGAAGACTTGGGTTCAAGCCCTGCTTGATTGTGTGATCCTGGGCAAGTCACTTAACCTGTCAGTGGCCTAGACCAGAAGTGTTGTTCTCAAATAGAAACGGGGGCCACTAAACCATAATAAGAATCCCTGTGCATACATACAAACTTAGAAATATATTAAGGTAATCTATGTCCCATTTTATTTTGTTAAATATTTTCCAATTGCATTTTAATCTGATTCAGGCTACTCTCAGCAATGTTGTGGGCTACATGTTTGAAACATCTATTCCAGGGAATTCTATAAAACATACCAATCTGTACTGGGAAAGTATGTGTCTTCATGGGGAAGTTTCCTATACCAAATGCAATGGCTGGCCCAGTCCCTAGCCTATTTTCTTACGATTAGAGCGTGAGCTCCTTGAAAAAGGAGATTCTCTTGCTTTTTCTATTTGCATTCCCAGATTTAGCACAATGCTTGCATTGGCACATACTAAGCACCTAAAAAATGCTTTATTCATGATGGGTTGGAACAACTTACCATCTCTATCTTCATCATGAATGTTAAGGTATAGATATTCTAAACCTCTTCCTTTTTTGCTGTGCTCTGCTCCTTGTAATTTAGCCAAGAGTGTTGTTTTACCTGAACCATCTTCACCTATAAATAATATTTAGAAGAAAAACATAAGAATGTAATTACTCAGTCCACAGAAACCATGTTGATATTCTAAAAGAAAAAGGTATAGCTTCCAGATTTGTACATATGTCTTGATATAATAGAACCCCTTTAAAAAGGTGGTTTCATAGTACAAGACAGAACTCAAACTTATGTTAACAAACTGTAATAGTTATGTTTTGGCAGGATATGATTTAGACATGGCAGAAACATGAAGAACAAGGAACTATAAAAAAAATGGAGTAAAGGACATCATCAAAGAACTGTATCATGACAAAAGAGCTGGTCGCCTGGCAAAAGGCATGACCTAAAGGCATCTTAATGTCAAAAAAGAGTGAATGGGTAAACCCCCTCACCCTATGGTGAACTTATGGAAAGACAGGGCCAAGATTGTCTCACAGGATGGGCAGACATAGATGATCTATAATCTGCTCTGTTGATGGAACATGGACATCAATGAGATCACAAATCTATTTAAGAATTTTGGACTTGAGAATTTTAAACCTGGAACATCAAAGATCATCAGATCCAGCCCCTTACTTTTGCAGATAAGAAAACCAAGTCCCAGAAAACGTGACTTATTACGTAAGGCAACACACTACCTAGTCGAAATGGTAGAAATGGGTTTAAAATCTAGGCTTTCTGATTTCCAGTTCAATGCTCTTTTCTTTACTTTATACTGTCCTTACCTATCCAAAGATTACCTAATTCTCTGTAATAAAAACCCAAGTTATAACCTATTCTTTCACATGACAAATAAATGAATTTGGCTCTACCCACAATTTGCAAAAAATGGTAAATGAAAGAGTCAATGAATAAATTGGGGTCAATCGCTTACTAGCAAATATGTTAAGATGGACTATTACAAAGAAAACAAAGTTATGAAGACACAGTAAGTCTAAAATGACAACCTTAAACTTTGGTATTTAAACAGTAAGGTCTGAGTATGACAGCCAATGATCATCAAGAGAAAATTCAGTCTATGGCAGGATAAAACCCAACATTTGCTTTCAACTTCAGTGTGTCTTCTTCACCAGCACTATGAAGGCTGGGAAACTAATGAAAATAATTACAGAGCTAAGCAAAACTACATGTCTCCAGCAGACTCTATAATTATCTCCAATTTATCCTGTCTATATCCGGTTTGTATGTAGTTGTTTGCATGCTGTCTCTCCTATTAAGAATGAACTCCTTAAAAGCAGAGGATGTTTTTTGCCTTTCCTGGTATTCCCAGTGCCTGGAACACAGCAGGTACTTAACAAACGCTTGATTAATGGAACTGACTTATTTCGTTACTCTTCCTCTCCACTCACTTTAATGATCTTTGCACTGTAATGGAATAATTCTATGCTACCAGAAGATCAGAGTATATTTAAAACAACAACAACAAAAAAAGAGGAACTGTATAACCTGGAAGAGTCAGGAAAAAAACTATGGTTAGCTTAAAATCTATGCGCATTTTATCAGTTCAAACAAGGAAGTTTCAAAGATTAGTAACCACACGGGGAAATATCATAAAAGCCCTTAGCACTTCCTTATGTGCAAAACCCAACTCTGAAGATCTTCCCCAGCTTCCGAGAATGGCTTAGGAACACCTGGTTCCCGGCTCGCACCACGCAGTCAGGTGTCACAGTAACAGGTGCACCCGCCCTCTCCACCCTGCTCCAGACACCACTTACCAAAGACGAGGATGTTTTTGCCTGCCGGTAACTTGGACCTGGAGCGGGTGGAGACTTCACTCAGGATGGAAGACCTGCGGAAGACACAGCACAGCTGTTAGCCGAGAGCCCTGACCCAAGAGACTCCACGAGGTGCCACGATGCTGGGCGTGGGAGTATGCGGCACGGCACAGGTTTGCTCTGCGAGCTCCCGGGCGTGCTCCCGACAACGTCCGTGGTCTTTCCCTGGTGGGGAAGCCCGTCTCCTAACCCCAGCGATGTCCTGGGGATGACAGAGCACTACAGGTCCGTGAATCATCGCAATGAGAGATACCAACTGCAGAGATCTCCGGGGAAGATGAAGCGCTGGCCTTGGGACCCCGAGGGAAAGGGGGAAAGGCAGAGGGAAAGGAGGGGCTGGAGGGAGGACAACGATGGCTGGGGTTTATATAACACTTAAAGGTTTGCAAAGCTCTTCACGGACGTGCTACTTTGGTCCTCCCAACGAGAGCTCCGCGAGGGAGGCGTTATTACCCCCATTTTACAGAGGAGGAAAAGTGAGGCAGGCAGAGGTGAAGTGAACTTGCCCAGGGTCACACAACCAGCAAGTATCAGGTTGGATTTGACCTCAGGTCTTTGTGACTCTTAGCAGAGAGAAAAGGAGATGAGAGAAAAGAAGGGGACGGAGAGGAGAGAGCAGCCCCTCAGCGCCGAGCCGGGAGGGAGAGGCTGCCCCACCATCCCGGCCATCCCGCCCGGTCCTGCGGCCCCGCCCCGCCCGGCCCCGGAGCCCGAGCCGCGCTCGGCTCCTCCTCACTCAGCTCGTCGGTCCTCCACTCACCACAGGTTCTGCCCCTCGTCCTCCTCGCTGGGCAGGTCCCCGGCGCCCGGGGAGCCGGTCCCCTCAGGCCCCAGCAGCAGCTTCTTCTCCACCCCCACCGGCGCCATCTTGCCAACTGCAGCCACAAAGAGGGCCTTCCCCCGGGCCCGCCGAGGACCCCGCGCCGGCGGGGTGGCCGGAGCGACGCCGGTTCCCGACACCGAATGACCTCATCCTTCTGCGGCCGCTGTGGCCGCCGCTCTACGCCAAATCACCCGTCAGCCTAAGCTCCTGACTCCCTGGACAGTTTGGCAATACAAGCGAGGGCGGCAGCGCGCGTGGCTTAATGTCAGGCAGTGCCGAAGACAGCTAAGAAAGCGAAGGCTTGGCTCCGCGACACCGCGAGGAGCCGCCCTGAGTCTGAGGAGTGGTAGCGCCCTCTCCTGGCTTAGAGGAGGATAGCAGCCATGACCTGCTGAGCTCTGTTCTGGTACCCAGGCTCCTCCGCCCTGGGAGAGCGTCATTCAAATCCAGGGCTCTCCGTGACCGCAGAAGGTCAGCCACAGGGTGCCAGGGCTTGCAAGAGACTTTGGATAATATATTGTTCCCAGGACTCGGAGTTCAAAGGAATATTAAAGATCCCCAAATGGGGAAACTGTAGTCCAGGAATGGCGAAAGGACTTAGCCAGTATCACAAGGGGCCAGTGAGAAAGCCAAGAATACCTTTGTTCAGATCGTCCAACTCAGAACCCAGGGTTGTTTCTGTAAGAGGGTGAAGATAATTGGGGTCCCTGATTAATTTGATAAGTTCTCCAATCAGCCCACTACTGACATTTATTTTAAAATTTTTTTTTAATTTTATAAAAATTAAAAAAAAATTTAAGTGCTTTTTTAAAAAAAAATTTCAAAGTGCTTTTAGTACATTATCTCATTTGAGTCTCACAACAGCCCTGGGAGGCAGGTACTGTGGGTGTAGTTATTTCTCTTTTACAGATGTGATTGACTTCCTCTTCCATTCCAGGAGACTGCTTCCTCTGTCTTCCCTACCCTCTCACTTCTCTTCAGTCACTCACTGTCTACTATCTGCTTTTCAACTGGCTGCAAGCATGCCTGTGTCTCCCCTGTTATCAGGGGACCCTCATTCTATCCATGCTGGCTGTCATGTCCTGTCTCTCCCGACTATTGTGGCTGCACTTCTTGCTCTCTCTCTAATTTTCCGTAGTCTGGCTCCTGAACACATTTGGCCAAGAAAACTCTCTCCAAGGCTGCTAGCAATCTCTTGATTGCCAGATCTGATGACATTTTCTCAATCCTCACCCCTCTTGACTTCTCTGCAGCTTTTAACATTATCAATCACCCTTTTTCCCCTTGATGCTGTCTTTTCTCTTGGTTTTTGTGACACTGCTCTCTCCTGTTCTCCTTCTCTCTGACTTCCTTCATGATCTCTTTTGTGGGATCTTCATCCAGGTCACACTTGCTTGCTGTGGGTGTCTCCCAAGGCTCTATCCTGTGCTTTTTTCTCTTCTTCCTCTGTATTATTTTACTTGATGATCTTGTCAGCTCCCATGGATTCAACTGTCACCTCTTTGCTAATGATTCTCAGATTTACTTGTCCAGCCTGGATGTCATCCTTGTGGATGTCATCCACTCTTCACTCTCACCTCCCCCCCAAACCCCATGTACAATGTTTCAAAAGCCTTTCAATTTTACCTTTTAAACATCTCTTGCATACACCTCTTTCTCTCTTCTGCTACTACCCTGATGTCTGATGTGGGTCCTCATCACCTTACACCTGGACTATTAGAGTAGCCTGGTGGTTGGTCTGTCTGCCTTAGGTATCTCCCCATTTTCATCCATCCACAAGTCAGCTGTCACCGTGCTCTTCACCAAGTCCAGGTCTTATTATGTCATACACCACCACCAGCACCCCTCAACAAATTCCAGTGGCTCTCTGTCACCGTCAGGATCAAATATGAAATCCTCTGTTTGGCCTTCAAAGCCCCTCATAACCTGTCCCACCCCTACCTTTCCAGTCTCCTTAAACCTTAGAGTGCCTCCCCACTGGGTAGTCTTCAATCCAGTGACACTGGCCTCCTTGCTGTTCTGAAAATAAGACATTCCATCCCCTGACTCTGGACATTTTATCTGGCTCTCTCTCATTCCTGGAATGCTTACCTTCCTCATCTCTTTCTCCTGGCTTTCTCTAGCTTCCTTTAAGTCTCAGCAAAAGCCTCACTTTCTATAGGAAGCCTTTCTTGATTCCCCTTAATTCTACTGCCTTTTGTCTGTTGATTATTTCCAATTTATATAGTGTAGTGCATACAGTTATTTGCATATTGTCACTTCATTAAACTGTGAGTTCCACAAGAGCAAATATTGTGTTTTATCTTTCTTTGCATTCTCAGCACTTAGTACAGTGTCTGGCACATATTAGGTGCTTCATATGTTTATTTCGGGCAATTAGGTGGTGCAGTGGATAGAGTACCAGGCCTGGAGTCAGGAAGATTCATCTAATATTGCTGTTACTATGTACAATGTTCTCCTGGTTCTGCTCACTTCACCTTGCTTGTTTGTGTAAGTCTTCCCAGGTTTTTCTGAAATCATCCTGCTTGTCATTTCTTATAGCACAATAATATTCCATCATAATCACATACTCTGACTTCTTCAGCCATTCCCCAATTGATAAGTCATTACCTCAATTTCCAATTCTTTGCTACCACTAAAAGACCTGTTATATATTTGCATACATAAAGGTCCTTTTCCTTTTCGTTTTTTATCTCTTTGGGATACAGACCTAGTAGTAGTATTGCTGGGTCAAAGGGTATGTAGGGTTTTATAGCCCTTTGGGCACAGTTCCAAATTGTTCTACAGAATGAGCAAATCAGTTCACAACACCAGTGTCTCAATTTTTCCATATCTCATCCAACATTTGTTATTTTCCTTTTCTGTCATATTAGCCAATCTGATAGTTTTGGGGTGGCACCTCAGAGTTATTTTAATTTGGATTTCTCTGATCAATAGTGATTTAGAGCATTTTTTTTCATATGACTATAGATAGCTTTAATTTCTTTGAAAATTGCCTGTTCACATCCTTTGACCATTTATCAATTGGGAAATGTCAGACATTGCTTTCTATGATCACTAAGATGAAACTTGGGGGGTAGGTGTGGCTGCCAGGAAGTTAGACTAGGGTTTGTCCTGATGTAGTGCCAGAGGTTGGGTACATTTAAGGGAACTCCCAAGAAGTCCTCATAAAGTAGCTCCAGGTCAGTGTTGCCAGGACCACAGAAGTGGGACACAGGTAAGGCAAGATTTATTCAACACATACTTGTGATCAGAAAGAACTCAAGGCAACTGGGGTGAGTTATCTCAAATGAAGAGGGATACCAGAGATTTAGGCATATGGGAGAACTTTTCCCAGTCTGTATTCAGGATTTCGTTATGGTTAGATCCTCATACCATGTCAACGTTACCAATGCCTGGGTGGTTCCCATATTGAGGGAGAATCTTTGATTGATATGGGAGAACAATAAGGCAGTACAGGGCTCAGATCCTGATATGCTAATTAGGCAGTCCTTAAGTGGCAGGGAAGGACACCAATAGTGATGAGGTTGGAATGAGTAGGGTGATTTGGGAGACCAAAGGTCATCTTCTTGAATTCAACCTGGCCTCAGACACTTACTAGCTATGTGACCCTGGGCAAGTCACGTAACCCTGTTTGCCTCGGTTTTCTCATCTGTAAAATGAGCTGGAGAAGGAAATAGCAAACCACTCCAGTATCTTTTCCAAGAAAACCCCCAAATGGGGTCACAAAGAGTTGGACACAACTGAAAATGACTAAACAACGTGACATTTATTATTGTACGGCTAGTAGAGATGATATGGGTCAGAATCCTGGTTTCCTGGCTCCTGGGCTTATGCTATTTCCAATATCCCTGGTTGCCTCTTCAAAGACATCCTCCTATATTCAGGCATATAATGCATCTATCATCCCAACTAGTAGCTTTCCTATTAATGATTTCTAGGGAAAGAGACATCATTCTATTGCTTTATTTAAAAAAAAAAATTTACCCCATCTGACCCGTGAGCCAGAGCTCTATATATAGTTGGTGTTATGGGAGATACTGAGGCATAAAACACAATTCCTCTTCTAACTGTGACCCTTCTTTTAGTGAGCTTCAATCATGATGTGACCTAGTTAAAAACCAGTTCTTTAGTGGCTCCCCATTGCTTAAATGACAAAGTCAAAACTCTCAGCCTTGCCTTCAAGGCATTGCAAGACTTGATCTGAAATGATCTTTTTCCCCTTATGCTATAGTTTTCTTCTGTACATATTTCACACTCCAGGGAATCAGATTACCCTGTTATTTGAACATACCTAGACTTTTCTGGACTCTGTGAAAGGGAAACCCTGGGTTTTAAAACTCAACCAGTATTTTTTCCATCTGAAATGCCTTCATTTTCCATTTTCCACCTATGCCTCATTGGGTTGCTGGAAATCAAGGGCTCTAAAATTTTTAACTCGCTATATGTGAGAAATCCTATCCATCCTTCAAAGTCCAGGTCAAAGTGCCACCTCCTCACTTGCTAATAGCTACTTAGTCAAGAGTTAATCCTCTAACTGAAGGTCACAGGAGACAGAACAGACTGGTTTTAGAAGAAATATTGATGAAGGACATAAAATGCTGCTTATGTAAGTTAAGGAATTCACATTCCTGGTGTGTTTTCAGGTAGGGACATTTTCTCCTTTCGCCCTGATTTAAACAGCAACCAAAAAACAATTATAACTTAATATGTCCTCCTCCTTAAAAAGGGAAAATACTTGTTGCATTACTATTGTTTCTAAAACCACATCTCTACCTATCTATATCTGCATCAAGATATAGCAAAATACATATATATGTACATATATATACTCAAAACTAACATTTCTTATTTTCAAAAAGTAAGTATTAATATACAACAGGCTTCTAAAAAATTCTTTTAATACTGTCAACTCTTGATTATTGGTCTTAGTGAGCTGAGACTAAAAGCAGATTTCCCCCCAGCTATGAAATGACTTAGGCAAACACACTTCAAAAATAGTCTCGAGGACTTTGAGTCCCCCTCCTTGTGGTAGGCAGGTAACCCTGGGTTCTTGAAGTCTTCAGACTCTCCTACTTCTGTTGAAGGTACCACCATCCTTCCCATCTCCCAGGTTCATAACTTTGACATTATCCTTGCTTCCTTTTTCTCCCTTACCCTACCACATCTTAGCATTTTTACCTTCATAGCATCTTTCACATCTGAGCCTTTCCCTCCACTCACTCAACTACCTTAGTTTGGGTTTTGATTGCCCCTTGCCTAGTGTTTCAATAATCTGGCTAGCAGCTGTTGTGGGGGTGAAAGACAAATACAAGCCCAACAACAAGCACACTACCAGCATGCTGCAAAAGCCCAGGTCCTTTTGATCTGCTTCACTAAGGAAAGCAACGTTAAGGGGTTGACAAGTTTGTTTTAATCCAGCATACAAATACCATTCACTTAGTTCAGGAGAAAAAGACAGCATCCTGAACTTCAGAGCAAATACAAATACAAACAAATTACAAACATTGACAGACAGGCCAAATACAATTCATAGTTACCAACATCTAGGTTCAGCCCCGGAGCTCATAACAAGGGCTGGCCCAGAGTCACTCTCACCACCATGGCTGTGGGTAAGAGCTCCTAAAAAGAGAAAGCCAACCCCTGGTTTTATATCTTTTTCAGGGTCAAGGGTGAGTCACACATGCAGCTCACCCATGTGACCTGAAATTGTCACAGAGAGGTCTAAAAGCCTCTGATGTCCCAAACATATCACTCAAACTCATGCATAAACTAGGCCCTCCCCTGAGGCAAGGAGGTCACCAATGACTGCCAAATCTAATCAAGGAAACAAAGGCCAAACTCTTCAAGGGCACTTGGCTGAACTGAGTGCTAAGAGCCCATTTTGTTTACCAACACACTTAGATCATTGCAAGCCTAGCCTGAATGGTCTCCCCACCTCAAGTCTCCCCACTGCAGTCCTCTAGCAGCGCTTCTTAAATTGTGTGTCGAGACCCCACACGGGGTCATGAAAAACTTGGCAACAGTAAAAAGTTTGAAAGCGTGATCAAAAATTAATTAAAAATCAAATGCAAAATGAATCCGAGGTGTTTCTGGCAGCGCTTGCCCATGTTTCATGGAGCAACTTCACTGCAACCTTGGTTCTGAACACAAAGCATGAGCGCTTTGCACCAACACCACCAAAATGGGAAAAGAGGTCTTGAACAGAAAAAGTTTAAGAAGCCCAGCTCGATACTGCTTCAGAAGCAATTTCCCTTAAGTGCAGATTCAACCATGTGACTCCTCTGCTCACAACTCTAGTGGTTTCATATTGCCTCTAGGGAAGAAAAAACAAATTCCTTTGTTTAGCTTATAAAGCCGGATACAATTTGGCTTCACTTTTTTTTTCTGGCCTTATTGGATATTATTTTCACTCTTGCATTCTGGGAGCCATTCTGACCGCCATTTGACCGGCTGTCCCACAGGCCTGGAATACACACCTTTTTTATTCCCACTTTCAGAGTCCTTTTCTTCCTCTAAGAGCCACATCAAGCACCATCTTCTGCAGGAAGCCTTTCTGGATCCTCCCAACTGCTAGTGGTCTCCTTATCAATATTTAACTACTGTGCATATATTTATAAACTTCATATTGCTGCACTATACATGTTTAAATGCACTCGTCTCCCCCATTACAATGTAACACCTCCAGAGTGGAAATGGTTTCATTCTTAAGTCCTCAATGCTGGGCACGGGCATAAGCACTTAATAAATGCTAGTGGACTGATTGAAGGATTGGTGGATTGCCACTGAGGAAAAGCTCAGGTGGAGGCTACCAAGTTGAGAAGGCTTCAGTGTCATAGTTGCTTTATGACTTTGGATAAATCACTTTTCTCTGGGCCTTGGGGTCCTGGAAAATTTAAAATGAAACAAATTCATAGGATTTTAGAGTTGGAAAGGAATTTAGATATCATATAGTCTAATCCTCAGTTTGTAGATGAAGTTGAAGCTCAGAGAAGGTGAGTTATTACACTATGGTCACATAGTCAATAAACATTTAAGCATCGACTATGTCATGCACCTTGCTATGTGATGGGATACAAGGGAGGACAAAAGACAGTCCCTGCTCTCAAGGAGCTCATAAATGATAACAAATTCACTCAATTTTCAGGCAAACAACTTCTTTTTAAAATGTGTATTGGTATCTGTTTTTATCTTTTCTGAATACATTCCCCACCCTATGCCATCCTGAAAGTCAGCTTTTATTATAAAAGAAATAAAAGAATAGTGGAAGGGGTGATGGGGGAGAGCATAAGTCCATAAGCATTTATTAAGTGCTTAATATGTGATAGGCAATACAAATACAAGCATAAAGATGGTCCCTGCCCTCAAGGGGTTTATGCTCTAGTTGAGGGAAAACAACACTAAAAAGGAAACTGAAAAGTCTTTGGGTATTGGTAGACAAAGTCCAGATAGTCACAAGTGCACCCTGCAGGGGAAAATAGATATGGCTGGTCTGGATGCCCTCCTTAAATGGAGGTTCTAAGAGGAACCAGTCAATCAGGCCTCAAGAGTAGAAGGTATTTTCAATGGAAGAATTCCAGGAGTGAAGTGAACTTTGGGGGTGAAGAGACTTAAGGGTTATGTAGAAAAAAATCTGGGATTTAGGAGTACAACCAGGAAAGGAATGAAGACACAATAAATTCAGTGAACCACACACTTGTGTCCCTTGCTGAGGGTCATATACTGACTACCAGTGGCTTGTGATTGGATCCATTTGTTTGAGACTGTGTCAAAGATGATTGTAGATTGAGCCAGGAAAAGATTTCCCCCGACCCCCACGTAGGTTGTATGAAGTAACATCCCTCCCTCTTTTTTTTTTTAAATTTATTTTTGACATGTTTGGTTTTCAGCTTTGATTTTCACAGGCGTTTGAATTACAAATTTTCTCCCCATTTCCTCCCCACCCCCACTCCAAGATGGCGTACATTCTGGTTGCCCTGTTCCCCAGTCTTCCCTCCCCTCCGTCGCCCCATTCCCCTCCCATCCCCCTTTCCCTTCCTCTCTCCCCTGTTCCCTTCCCATCCACCCTCCCT